>JAPQWN010000001.1:23090000-23690000 GCA_028538565.1 Umbellularia californica | reverse complement strand
CTGCATGTATTGTTCTTTGAGAAAACGCAAATATCAATTTCAGTTTGTTGTTGCTATAATATATAATTCTTATTGTTTTCTTTTCCTTGTTCTTTATAAGTTACTGGTGAATTTGTTAGGGAGTTCCATTTTATGAACCTGGTATGGCGCTATTCACGCACAAGTAAACCCATTTTTTGTTGCTCTTTTGTAGATTATCTACACTTCTGTTTGTTTAGATGATGTTCCAAGTGAGCCTTCTGATTTCTTCCCTCTCTCAGTAAATTATCAAGAACGGTTTTCTGCAGCTGGTCGGACCAGGTATGGTTTACTTCACATGTCTCAGGTTTATATAAAATATCCTTTCAAATGTGTGTGTGTGTTATTTTTAATTATTCTTTTTAAAATTTTAACTTCAATTTGACTATGCATTATCTCAGTGGTGGTTTTTTCAAACGCGAAGGGAGGGCCAAAGATCATGAGGTGTGACAACACTCTCTCTCTCTCTCTCTCTCTCTCTCTCTCTCTCTCTCTCTCTCTCTCTCTCATGTGTGTGTGTGTGGGTCTATGAGCGCGTGTGGGCGTGTGCTTGCATTTTTTTTCAGCAAGAAAGATGTGAGGATTTATCATTTTGATCGGGAGCAATTTTAATCTGAAGTCATTTAAACTGATTCTGGAAGATCAATACTATTTTTTTGAAAAACTATGTATTTAAAGATTGACTTAAGAAAGCCAAGTGGGACAGCCTATTGTTACTTAAATTCATTCTCCACATGTAAACTACATACTGTAAATTCATAGGAGATAGTGCATTGTTTTTCTATTTTTTAAGCCTCTAATCATCTACCCCACTCCCCCACCCTCAAACACACCCCCACCCCCACCCACCCACACGCACACCCCCCTTATGTCCTTTTGAGTTTTAAAGTATTGGCATCATCTTCCACTTAACTTTGAGATTTGAGCAATGTTGATTGAATCTCAAGGTCATTAATTAAGAAAGGTGTTTTAAGAAAAGGACGTCAAGAGAGAAACGTCAACTTGGAGGGCCATCATGACAATGTTGACATCTTTTCAATTCGAATGACCATTGATATCTAAAACCTGACCTTAGATAAAGCTGTTTTGAATTAATATTCACACACAGAATTTGCCATACAAAGTGTTAGGAATATAGGGATTTTATCACTGCTTCAAGAAAAGGATCTTCGAAGAGAACAGGACTCAACATTGAATTTAGACAGTAGGGTGTACCCTTTTTTATTGTGGAAGTTTTGCTGAAGATTCTAGGCCCAAAGGTGGTGCATAGTACACGGGGATGCGTACACAGAAATACATGCAAATGTATATAGTGATTTCAATGGAGTCTGTATGCTACGTTTGCAGTATTTGTATTCATATGCCTATGAAGTGTTGAGATAAACTGTAAGTTTTGAATGCAGGTTCTCGTTTGCAGATTGATAGATAGACCCTTGCGCCCAACAATGTTGAAGGGCTTCTACCATGAAACACAGATATTATCATGGGTACCAACCTCTTCTCTCTTAGTGGGATCTCACTTTGTGTTTTCTGGGTCCATATCTTTTGTTTGTACAGTCAATCTCCATTTAAACTCATGCTTTAATATAGTTTCTTCGCATTCTACTTTCTTTAATCTACTGATTTGTCTTTGAATATGATTGTCGTAAGTTTTGCATGAGCTTCAAGACATCTCTCTCTCTCTCTCTCTCTCAGAGGGAGTGTAATGAGCTGACAACCTTGTCAATTACACTCCACCTCTGCTACAGGATCTTGTCACTCGTGTTACTAGATGAAAATTTTATTATTGTTTATGAAATTTCTCTGATATTTCTTTATCAAAATGTCATAATTGTATTTGTTATTTTTATGGTTGTTTTTGTGAGGTTTATAATCTCTTAATTTTCTCATAAGGAGTCTAGTCTAGTCTATGTACCAGTGAAAAGTTATGTGTGCCACACACAGGAATTTCCTTGAATGACCCATGTTGCTATTAGCAAATGCCAAATCCAGTTGTGGGCTCTGAATGTGTTCCTAGCAGAGAGAGTGTTTTTATTTTATTTTTGTTTGGGAAAGGAGAAAAGATTTTTGTGTTGGGGTAGGGGGCAAGGAAATGACTGGTAACTATGGCTGGGCCAAATTTCATCCTCATGTGATCATCATCACTTCTGATGTAAGGCTGTGGATTTGTTCGGACTGCTGTGTGTTTTTCAACTCAAGTTGGACGATTGTTTCTGAATGGGGATTGGGACATTGGGTCCATTTAAGTTACCTACCTAAGACAACTGTTGACTATGCTAGTCATCAGTTTCCGTCGGCCTAATGACTACTTCTGATGATTGCTGTCGAATGGCAATGTGTATTCGATTTGTGCATTTCATAATTTCTTTGTCAATAAAGATGCTTATGTTTCTTTCTTCAAGGCTTTACTGATTGCTAGAGAAATTGGTGGATTCGTTGGATTGAAGAGATAAAAAAACGATCGTGCTGATCGTGCAAAAGTTTGACACGTTATGATGCAAGTGTGACCTGCACAAATACTGAATATTTGAGATGACATGTGGAGTGGAATATGTCAAGAAAATATGTGGATATTCCACATGATGCAGTAATTCTTCGTTTAGATAAATAAGGATTCCTTATCTTTGGTTAAAAAGCAAAAGGAGGTTTATGACTCCTGATCCTCGTTTAAAGTAGAAAACTCCAGTTAGTTTTGTTTAAATTTCTTAATAGTCGCAATGGTATGATTAGGATGCTTAGGTGGAAGGTTAAGATTCTATTTGTTTTTCTATTTTAATTATGCATTTTTAGAGCTGTTCACCAATGTCACTCTAGTTATGTTTTGAGTTTTTTTAAAGGAAAGAAAACTTATCGTTTCAGCCACTGAGTTCTCTTCCCTTGATGTTATGCTATGGAGCAGGCGTTGGATCTGCAATCGCGCTTTTGACACGTCTCCTTTGTGCATACTTTGGATTTGTATGTGATTTAGGTGTTGCGTAACTAGTTGATGGCTTGCTTGGATTATATTCATGGACATGTTCGGGAAATCTACAGCTAGATGAAGTTTATTTATTCGCTCCTGAATATTCTTGCCATATGTAGGAGTTAATGGAGTTCAGATTTGGCACAGACCTGAAAATTTTAATTTTGGTTGAGAATTGAGTTTCAATCATGTGAGCAAAGGAAACGTCTATGTCATACAGTTCGTGCTTATGTTCATTAAATATACCCATGTATATCTTGTATAATCATCAATTAACAGAACATAAGGTGGGTTGGGAGGCTGGTCCCCAAATATCAGAGTGTACTAAATCAAAAGCATGTGTAGTGTGAGTAGTGCTTCGATGTAAGGGTAAAGCGATAGATTTGGAAACATGACAACTTAAACAATCAGATAAGTCTTGAAAGTTACATTTCCCAGACTACCAGAAGAAAAATTGTCTTAAACAAGTAACAGACAGATGGCCTAATCTGGAATGCCAAATACGAAATAAAGAAAGACGATCCCCAGCAATAGCATCCATAGCAGGTGGATGAGGCAAGCGAAGGAAATCGAAAGAATACAAGCCGCCTGATTTATGCCCTCTCCCAATCTGGCTCCCTGTTGATGGATCCTGTACAGAACATCCAGAGGAGGAAAACGTAGTGATATATCCATCTTGGGCAAGCTGACTGAGAAAAGATTCATAGATAAATTAGGGACAAAAAGAACAATGGAAATAGAAAGCAAACCAGTAGTGAGAGATCCTTTTTTAGTAACAGGAAGTTGGGAGCTGTCGGTAGTATAAATGAAATGAGGAAATGAGGGTGAGTAGGTATGAGTAAGAAGTGGGGCATCAGAGGTCATATGACTAGAGGCACCAGAGTCAAATATCCTTGGGATGGCTTTGTTACCTTTGAGAGAGAAGGGAGCAATGGCGGGCAAAGTTGCTGAAGACTGAGAAGCTGAAGACCCAGAGCCAGAGGATAGCATCATTTGTTGGAGCTGCTCGGCAATGATGGACTGAATCTGAGTTGCGAGATCTGAAGAGGTAGGAGCATCAGATGAAGTAGAAAGGACCGTATGTGGAGGCCCCATTTGTAGATGATGCCGAAGATAACCAGGTCGTCGAGATGGACCTCTTGGACGAACAGGACAGTCCTTTTTCCAGTCTCCTTTCTTTTTTGCAATAATTGCAAATGGCAGAGGGTCCACCTTAATAACGAGGCAGTCCAAGAAGTCCAGGCTGTGAGGTAGGTGAGGCAGAAACAAGTACATGGTCCCCATCTGTGGTTCTCTTGGTGGCAAGAGAAGACTGTGTTTGCTCTTCTGATAGCAGTTCAGATAATTCCACGTCAACTGAGCCATGTCCAGGGGTGGACCTACGTCTTGCAATATGGGTGCAGTCGCCCCAGGTGAGATTTGGAAAGCTCCTTAGTGGGCTATGAACCATAAGCCCATGCCCCAGTGAAAAGCCCATCATGCCCACTTAAATGTAAATGATAACTTACAATGCCCCTGCCATGCCCTTCAGTTCGTTTGAAAACCCTCATTTTCCAAATCGGTAGAACCCTTGTTCCTCTAACTCAAAACCCGTGTCCAATCTCCATCGTCATCGAGGCTGCAAATCGGCAGTTGCAACGTCTTTGATTCTCTCTGGTCTTCTCTCTCCTGGATTCTCATCAACATGGGTCAAAAGTAATGAAGGACGACAAAACCCCCTTCTCTATGGTATTCACTGGCAAGAGAAGACTGTGTTTGCTCTTCTGATAGCAGTTCAGATAATTCCACGTCAACTGAGCCATGTCCAGGGGTGGACCTACGTCTTGCAATATGGGTGCAGTCGCCCCAGGTGAGATTTGGAAAGCTCCTTAGTGGGCTATGAACCATAAGCCCATGCCCCAGTGAAAAGCCCATCATGCCCACTTAAATGTAAATGATAACTTACAATGCCCCTGCCATGCCCTTCAGTTCATTTGAAAACCCCCATTTTCCAAATCGGTAGAACCCTTGTTCCTCTAAATCAAAACCCCTGTCCAATCTCCATCGTCATCGAGGCTGCAAATCGGCACTTGCAACGTCTTTGATTCTCTCTGGTCTTCTCTCTCCTGGATTCTCATCGACATGGGTCAAAAGTAATGAAGGACGACAAAACCCCCTTCTCTATGGTATTCACTGCTGAGATTCTTGTAGGCTGACATTCTCATCTCTCTCAAACTCTCTCGATCGTTGTGAACAGCTTTGATCAATCTCTTCTTATTGTAAGGAATTGAAATCCATAATCTTTTTCATCTATTTCTCCTCTTCTGCTACTTGAATCCATCTATTTTCTGCTAAAAAACTTGATTGATTTCTGTTCTTATGCGTTTTTCTCACATGCATTGACTTATCAAGAGTCCTCGCATTCGAAGTTATCCTATTCTTCAATTGTTGGGTTATCTGAATCTACTAGATTTGGATCTTGATCAATCTCGAGTTTCAAGTTTGTGCTCGCTATAGTTGTTGCTGTGATGGTTTGCAACTGTCTGTTACTTTGCTTATATGGAGATTCATCACAATTGCCTTGGAAAAAAGGTTTTGTGATGATCTAAAACTGTTTGTTACTTTGTTTATATGAAAATTTATTGATATAAATTTCAGTTTTCTCTTTTGCTATTATAAATGTAAAGAAGAAACAACAAAATAATGTTTAACTTTTTTGATTGACCATTATTCGCACTGCCCAAAGGCCCCAAACAGATATCCTGGGTCTGCCACTGGCCATATCAACTGAGGGAAGAGGAGACCGATGCAAAAGCATACTTCTAATATGCTCATATTCAGGATGGAGTGCCATCAGGAATTGGACAAGCCTAGTTTCTTGACGGTAGGTTTCAAAGGTGGTAGAGTCAGCGGCGGAAGTGAACTGTGGCTCCATAAATGACAACTGGCCCCTTAGAGTTGTCATTTTCACATAAAAGGCGTGAATTGAGTCATGACCTTGTTGAGCATTCCGAAGTTCCCTCTCCAAATGATATATCTTAGGGGAGTTGGTTAGGACATAGAGACAGGCTAAATATTCTCAAGCATCTTTGGGATAAGAAAATTTGGCAAGCTGAAAGCCAATGGTGGGGCGTACGGAGTTTCTAACCAAGAGTTAATTTTGCCCATGTCAGATTCCTACTCTTCTTCCTTAGTAGGATTTGTGGGTCTCTCTTTACTTCAGTGGAAACATATTTCTTGAGCTTCTTTTCTTTCAAAGCAATAGTCATGAGGGTGGGCCCAATAGGCATAGTTTGTCCCATCCATCGAACAGGGATGACTTTTGCATGATCGGTAGCCATTATAGCTCAAATATAACCAGAACAGTGCATAAAAATGCAGAGGCACTCACAGTGCTCCAAAAATGCAGTAAATAGCCCTAATATAACCATAACAGTGCCCAAAAAAAAAAAAAAAAACACCGAGTCTGGACGTCCTGTTCAGGCAGCTGGAAAAAGGTAAAGATGACTTATTTTCTCCGATCAAAGTTCCAGGTTATGTTCGTACACGAGTGGCACATGTCTTCAGATTTGAAGCAAATCCGAAAGTAATCAAGAAGATCCAACGGCAGCGATGAAATCGGGTACAGAAAACTGCCAACCCACAAAAGGGCCTGAAAACCCAGCCAAACGGAGTCCTTTTGGGCTCAAACTCTAACCAGAGATACCTCTGGGATGGGCAACCAATATCCTGCAGTATCTTGAAGATCTGTGATCTAAGATGGGCCCAGCCATGGTTTTAAAAATCGGCCGATACCGATCTAATATGGCCCTGAGATGTCGGTATTGGTACCTCGGGGCCATATATCGGCAAAATATCGGCCAATATTGGTCGAGATGAAGTTCATCTCGGTTTTTTCGAGATCTCGGCCAATATTTTCAAAATATCGGCCGAGATCTCATAAAAGGTGATAAAACCCTAATTTTTCTATTTTTTTCCCCATCTTCATCTTCATCTCTTCTCTTCTCCTTGCTACTCATAGCAGCAACCATACTCCATCACACATCCCTCTTGCATATATTCAAATCCCACTTCTATTTCTTGAAGAAAAATATTATTTAAGGTAAGAGAAAATCAACTTAAAGCATTTTATTATGTGTTTATTATTTTTTATTTTAGATGAAGCATAGAAATCATTGGGTTTGTCACTTGTGTTGTGTTCTTCATTTAGAAGTTAAATCTACATACTTTCATGCTATATCGACTCATACACATGATTTTGAATTTTTTTTATTTTCGGATTTTTTAATATTTGAATTATAATATATCATTTTTTGGGGATTTCATCATAAATAATGTTCTTTTAATGATTCATGATCATTGTATGGTGTGTAAATGATTGATCTACATACTTTTATGCTAGATCTATATATTTAGAGTTTTGAAAATGGTTTTATTAAATCTTTATTTTTTCTAAAAATAATTGTTGTTATTTGTTAGAATATTTGTGATACCAAAGGCTTATTAATAGTGTGTAGATGATAGATCTACATCTACTCATAGTCATAAACATGATTTAGATCTACCAAAGGCTTATTGGTATGTTATCTTTATTTTCTTATATTTTACACTAATAAATTGATCATGAGCATCAATATTGGTTGCATTATATGAAATACTAGAGAAGATAGCGAACTTCGACACAGACAAGACTCATAACTTAAGGTGACTGAGATTTTGATTCATTGTTGTTACTAATGGAAAAAAAATATTGTTTTCCAGCATTTTCTAATATTCTGGATTTTTTGCATATTTTTGTGAATTTTTTTGGTTTAAAAAAAAAAAATCACACCGTGATGACTGCGACGGACTAATATCCACGACCGATACCAATATCATATCGGTTTTTCGGCCCGGCCGACACCGTGACCTAGACCGAGATTTTAAACGATGGGCCAAGCTGGTTTGGCCACAGTTGCTGCCTGAGCACAGTATCAACCGACTGTTGCTGGAGTTTTGTTTTGGGCATTTGAGTGAAGAGAAGGAACGTTAGGAGGAAAAAGGCTTTGACAGCAGCTTTGTGGACCTCACACTAGATGAGAACAGTGCACAGTGTTGATCAATTTAAGAAGTGTCAACCAATCTAGGGATCTGTTTTGGCTGATTTGATTGAAAAGAAAGCAGATAAAGAGGAACAAGAAGCTATTACAGCAGCTTGGTGGAATCCATGTTGGATGAGAACTGATCTGAAAATATCTCAACAGAAAAATGGCCCACCACTCTTACTGACAGAATCCAAGACTACTTGGATTGAACCAGGCAGAGCCTAAGCTCTGATACCATGAAATAGCTCTAGAAATCACAAAAGATTTGGAGAAGTTGTTGTGATGGATTAATGATCCCAACCACCATATATATAATCAACGCACACATACAAAAAAGGAAACAGGCTTATCTATAGTGTCGTGGTGGATTAATGATCCCAACCACTATATATATAATCAACTCACACATACAAAAAAGGAAACAGGCTTATCTATAGTAATACAAGGAGGTTTGAGCAACTTTATCAAGCTAAGAAAGTGTATGATACATTCAGGACTATAAAACAATGGTGCACTTCTAGAATTATGGTGTACTGAGAACCATGTGGAATTAAATGTCTTCACAAAATGATCTTGAAGACCTTCTGTATTTTGAAAGCCTGAAACCTTATGCTTTCCTTTCAAAAAAAAAAAAAAAAAAAACAAAAGAAAAAGAAAAAGGAAAAAAAAAACCTGCAAACTTAATGCATGTTTCTGACGTGTAAAGCTGACCTACATGCCTAAGGATATCTTCTTATACCTGTGTTCTAAGGGCTGTTTGGTTACACATCTGTGTGGAAACTGGAAAGTCCAGGGTAGGTGTGTGCTCGGCCACTGGCTTTTCGGCAGAATCTGAACTGTAACACAATTTATTTGCTAATTTGGAATGCTGCCTGAGGGTGGAAGGGGCAGTAGTTCTGTGTGTTTATGTGGGTCATTAATTACTCTATTTCTCTTAATCACAGCCTTTAATTTCTTACCAAACAACCAGATGAATTTTCTTTTCTTTTCTTGGTTTTTCTGCAAAAGGTATTTTCTTGTTCTTTGATTGCATCTAGTTGGATTTAATAGATTGCTTACTATTTAGTTCTAGTGGTTAATTAGATTTGCTGAATGGTTCACCATTCTTCTGCTGCACAGCTTTAATTTGTTTACAAAAGTTTCTCCTTCTTATTTGAAGAAGTTCATAAACGTTAGATTTGACTTTTGTTGACGTGGCTAACTTGTGATTGTTCTCAATAAATATGACCCCTTTGATCTCATTTGATGTTTTGCCAAATGTCTATTGTGCTTTGCTGGCGGTCACCGTCTGTCTATAAAGTCCGTCACTTTTGCATCATGCTCTTTTCTTAGCATGTCAGAGTTGGGAGCTCATAGATCTGATATGTCGTGATCTGTTTCAAAAACATATGGATTATGCAGCTTGATGAAAAATACAAAATTGAGAGGCTTGAAGAATGTGCGTATGATTATAAAGAGAACTCTTGTATACCATTGTATTATTTGATCGTCCTTCTAATGTGTGGATTTTATCTTCATTAGTGCAAACCTCTCTCGGTAATTGATGTTGACAGCACCAACAACAATGGCAACTTTTGTTTTGGAAGAAGATGATTTTGGAAATCTTTTGCCGAGCCTAAACTTAACCTTAACCTAAGCTCTGATACTAAGTTAAAATTTAGAACTACATTTTGACAAAATTCTTTGATATGTTTTTATTGAAAATAGCAAATGATGTTTTAAAAGTGCACCCGTAGATATCAACTCAAACTACGAGATGTATAGGAGACAGACTACTGGGAAACTCTAATCACATAATCATACTAGCCTGATATAACACAAATTTAATATAATCCTAATCCAGGCAAATTTATTCTCATAATTACATATTAATCTATTGAGTATTGACCCATAGTTACAAGTAAACCCTTAACTTTTTCTCAAAAGTATCCAAATTATTGGACTCATTACATGCAGATAATGGGACCTATACGTAGTACTATTATGGCGGTGAATAGTATGAGATTAATGATCAATGTCACAAGTGAGTTATTACTTATTAGTATGGTGATATAGCTGGAGGAGTTGTTTGGCAATTTAGGTCTTTTATCCATTTCATTTCCCTAATTATTTAAGAAAGAGTAGAGTTTATGGTAATGATGATCAAGATTGGTTTGAGCCAATGTGAAAATCAATGTGGTACTGAAGAATTGGTCGCCGTCATAAGCCCCACCGTTGTTAATGTTATCATTTGCGGTTTGTTATTTTAATGGAATAATAATTTATGCATTGGTAACTTGGTGCCCTTTTATGTGCAAATGATCCTTCCATTAGCTATAAAGAGGCATGGCGGCACAAAAGTAATTATCTCTGTAGTTAATTTAAGATATAATTCAATCAACATACACATTTTTAGCCTTTTCCTATTATTTCTTTATTTTTTTATTTTGAGTTTTTTGAATTTTTTTGAAAGATCATCATGCCCGTACTGGTTTGGCAAAGATGGCATGGCGGCATCAACTTGCCTTTGTCCCAACTGGCAGAGGATTGGCAATTTGGCATTGGGATCTAAAACCTTGAATCTGCCCTTGAAAGGGTAACCTTCTAGGCCTGTTTGGGAAACTTATTAATATAGTGTAGTGAAGTAAAGATTATTTTGGAGAAAAAATAAAATATAAGTGGGTTATGATGGTATTTTGTTTTTAGTTTTTTGGTATTGAATCTTTTTGACGTTTTGTCTAGAAAGGAGGAGTTTTTTTTTGTCTATTAGTGAAGAAAGGAGGTTGCTTTTTTACTCTTTTTTTTTTGAAAAAAAAGGCGGCAATTTTGAATTAAAGTGCTTTTGATTTGACCTTTTTTTTTTTTGAGAAATGGGGGCTTTATTTCACTTGACTCTATGAGTAGAGTTGCCAAACAAGCCCCAGGGGCTGTTTGGCATCATGTCAATGGGACGGTCCCATGTTCCCACAAGATAAGACTGTGCGAAACATGTTTGGTAAGTGTAATTACTGTTCCAAATTCTGATTTACAGGAACGATCCCAAAATATTTGACCCACTGGAGCAAGAAATGAAAAACAATTCAACTTCAATTTTTATTTGGAACAACGAGTGTAATGTCACAGGCCTTACCCACCACAAAAGCTAGCTATTGAAGTGGAGGTAACTATGGGTACTTAAGCCCAGGCTCTGGACTTGTCTGCTTCCAATGTGGGATGAAGTTCATATCAGCATGCCCAGTCCCCAAGGGAGAACCCGCCATCGAAATACCAGCCTGTTTTTGATAGGTGGGCCATGGATCTTACAACCAGCTGGCGCAATCACGTCTCTTCTTTTTCACCTGCTTGCTGTCTACAATCCCATTCCTGCTCTCTCTCTCTCTCACCCCTCACAGACCTCATGACCCCTCCCATTCTTAGTTTGATGATTACATATTAGATATATGTATAATTCTTAATTTGTTAATACCATGTTGATCTAACCAACTTATGACCAATGATCACACCATTGGTGCGCATGATTTTGCTTAGTTTTTTTTTACCTAAATTGGATATGCTTCGTGATATAGGACAAGTATGAATGGTAGGAGCATTTAATAATTTAACACCTTATTTGATCATCAAGAATGGGCCACATTGACTCTGCACGTTCTGTGCATAGGCACAATGTGCTCGTTCTGTGTTGAGGAGAGGCCACTCTTGTGTATGTCATATATACACATACATACATATTATGCATAGGGCTCATATAAGGCTTGTTAAATTATTTAATCTAGGACTGATCCAACCCATCCAAGACATGATCTTTAAAGATTAAAGTATGCACATCGCTTGTATGTCATTGGTCAATCCCCAGTTTGACCAAAACAGGCAAATATTAATCATTGAGATCTTCTATGGAGGTGGGCAAACATTGGAAATCATATGGAGGTGGGCCCCACGTGTTAATTTCTACAAGTATGCTCCACGTTGTAATTTCTAAAGGTATGTCCCATTTACAACAGTAAAAGATTTAAATTCAAGAGTCAACTGTGTTGCCATCATTAGAAGAAAACTGCTATAATTTTACCAAAAGAGTTTTGGACAGCATATTCTCTGCAGAAATGTTTCAACACCAGTCTCAGCACAAGCCCATCTCAGCACAACCTGACGTCAGCTCCTAATCAGGAAATACACCGGAACAATGCCAAACAGGCCCTTAAATTAAAGTTTCATTGCATTTTCATGGGGAACCTGAGGACTGCAGGAATGGGATTTGGATATCATTTTCAGGGAGGGAAGTTGGTCTTAAAAAATTGCCGGACCAAATTTCTGTTCTACTTTGAGAAAAGTAGCACTGGGCTCATTGATTAGATGGGATATGGTTACGGCAAATGATATATGATGAAACAACAATTCATCTTCTCACCATGACATATTGAGAGTACTTACTATTCTTTAATCTTTATTTATTTATTTATTTATTTACTACCACTTTGATCTAAAAGGTTAGTCATGTTAATCTTAATGGATGCATTGTCATAGACTCATAGTAGTCTTTTGGTTTTGTATTTGGTCTTAGTGAATATATGTCGTCATGCAACTGCTCAGCTATTGTATCAGTTCTATCTACTTTTCATACTAGTTAAGTGCTTATGACAACGGCCCCAAGCATATTTGAAAGGTGCTTATTGTTTGAACATTGATGTTATGGGTTTGAGTCAGGTTCGAGTTACTTTACCTATCCAAATAAATAAAAAAAAGGTTAGAGATTGAACTCAATGATAATAGAGAAGTATAACTTTAGTAGCTTGCCCCAAAAGCCAGTGTTTTCTTTCTAATTGGCAAGCTTAATCATTTCTGTGTCTATAATATGAAATATTTAGTATTTATCCTTTGTTTGTTCCTCGTCTTTATGTCAAAGAAGCAATCATCACTTGTCATATTTTCCATAATCTGCACTGCTTTGCAATTTGCAAATCCTCGAGGTGGAAAGCTGTCCACACTCAGTACCATTATCAACTGCATGTAATCATTTTTGGACATTATCTGGATACCTATTAGTCTTTGATTCCCTTTGAATAATAGGTATTAAGCTATGATGGCTTGCACTCTCCTGATTCTTTGGCTATCACAGCAGCTGGTATAGCAGTGTAAGTCACTATCAGCATGTCGTCTGTGTGTGTATTCTTTTAGCTTTTTAACAATATCATATCTTTTCTTATAGCTTTAACAAACAATGCAGAGCCCTTTCTGAAGTGCCCAACTCCAAACCAATTGCTGGAGTTCGAGTTGGTCTGATTGATGATAAATTTATTGTCAACCCAACTACCAAAGAGATGGAGTCGTCCAAATTGGACTTGATGCTTGCTGGGTCAGATTGTGGCATACTGATGATAGAGGTTCATTACTAATTGCTTTTTTTTTTTTTTTTTTTTTAATTTTTTCTGGAATTGACTTCTTCTGCACATATCCAAAAACACAGAAGGCATGAATAGTTTCATCTATGATGTCTAGCTGTTAGTTAGATTGGATTTATTGCACCATACAACTATTATAATAACTTAAGAATGGCCGTCAAGCTTATGCTTGTGATATTGGGGATTGGGCTTACATGGTTCAGGCATAAGTTTGATTTCATTCCACCCAGCACAAGAAAAGCTGACAGTAGAAGACAACTATTATAATCTACTTATTATATTGTGAAGAATGAGAGTTGATTGTAGTTACTGTTATTCTTGCGGAGCTAGTTCAGAGGTGTATAATTTTCCCTTTGCAGGGTTATTGCGATTTTCTTACAGAAGAAAGGTTACTACAAGCTGTGGAGGTTGGGCAGGTATACTAAAGTTGAAAAATTCATCCAGTATAGCCTAGAGATGTGCTAATGTCTTTACTTATTTTTTTAATTTTAATTTTAATTTTTTTTATTTTTGTATGTTCTACTATCATTTGCCACAGTTAAACATTGTTTCTGTTTTATATTATTTATGGTTGCGGCTTATAAGTTGATATGTAGAATTTTATATTTCCCAATTTATGTGCATATGATCTGTGGTTGCTTTTTTTCTCTGGCTTCGACAGTCCAGACATTATTTTTAATTGGTCAAGTGTTCATTTGTATCTGCTTGTGTCTACAAGTTTGAAACGTTAATTATTATTGTTTTGCCCATGATAAAATATTTTGTTAATTTGCTTGCTTTTCTCTTTAATGGAGGTAGCCATTCAAAAAAATAAAATAAAATAAAATAAAATATTTTGTTAGCTTACGCCCATTTAGTAATTTTTCATCTTGGCTTGGGCATGTTGATCGAAATAAGCATGAATAAATCCCTTGAATTGGTAACTCGAATCTATTGTATGTATGAATGGATCTTTTGATGTTTACCATCAAGTACTGGTTGAGGTGGGATGCCTGACAGTCTATGTCTATATGAGAAGTATGGTCTTTCATCACCGTTCAAGTATGTTCTTCGTCATCGGTGAAGCATGGGATAATTTTGCTATCTCCAGTTGCTGCTGCTACTCAAGGGATGGAAGTTCGTGGTGATGACATGGTATTTCAGAGTCAATAAAGAAGAACGTAGTATTTTCGAATCTAGAATTGATAACAATAAATCAAGAACCAATTTGGCTTCCTAATCAATATGATGCTCCGAAGGTGTGTATATCAAAGTATACACTAAGGTATAATTGGTGGTCTATGAGAGTATTATTTTTTATGTTCCTTCACATTCCCCCTTAAACTGATGCAGATTAAGAAGCATCAATTTGGATATGAGAAGCTGATGTTGGTCTCTTGTCATATCTTTAGTAAGTGTATGCAAGTTGATGACATGATGGAATATGAGGAAGAGTCAAAAGGTTGTCCTACTCCTGGAGCTTTTCCTGAATAAAGTGACGGTCAACTTCAATTGCTTTATTCGCTCATGATAGACTGGATTGAGTGTAATCTGAAATGCACCTGCATTATCCACATGAAGAGAAATGGGAGTAGACTTTGATACCTAGCTTTTTGAGAAGTCCAACAAGCCAAATGATTTCGGAACATGCTTAAGACAAGAAGTCCGACAAGCCAAATGATTTCGGAACATGCTTAAGACATAGCACAATATTCAGCCTCTGTTGAAGATTTGGAAACTCCATCCCACTTGCATTTCCAAGAAATTATGGAATTTCTTAAAAACATGCACCATCCGGTTGTGGATTTTCATGAGTCGGGACAACCAGCCAAGTTAGCGTTTGTAGACCGACCAGTAAATGATGTTGTCGTGGATCTGGCATGAACTGGCTAACAATGTACAAAACATATGAAATATGGGGACGGGTGAATGCCGACTAAATTAGACTTCTCAGATAAAGAGTGTGGTCAGGAATTTAACTGCCTGAATTTTTTGATATCGACCTCAATGGTGTTTCCACAGGCTTGACATAAATGGGTCGAGCTAGAGCAGTCAGTTCTTTTATGTGTTTTGTTAGAGTAAGCACAATCCCTCGGTTTGATGCAGGTCAGATCCATGATTGGCCAACCCATTCGGCTCAAGCTACTAAAGCCCACATAAAGAGAATCTTCAGATCGTGTAAGGCTTTTCCTATTTTTAGTAGTATCTGAATTTTAGGAATAATTATAAGATTAATTAGAAAGTTTATCTTATTTGATTTAGTGTTTGTTTTAATTAGAATTGCTTCCAAGAATAGGTTAGTGTATAAGTCTATATAAAGGATTGTAAACCCTCCCTAGGGACAAGTTCGGTGATCGATACAATTTCTTTATTGAGAGTTTTCTCTCAATTATTTGTCTGTGGTGTGAGTGTCAATGTGAGAGACGGAACAGAGAAAGCAATTGCTGAATGCTGTCCCTTTGAGGGTTGACTGTCTTTCATATATGTAGGGGTTGAATGCCCTAATTACATCCAATTAACCATATCTAATCATATCTCAGATCCTAAAGATTAGCTAACAAACTAAGTTTGTACATGTGTGCTTTGACTAAAATACAATGAATAGGCCTAACTGGGCCTGCGAGTTTGGGCCTCATTAACACCCCCCCTCAAATTGATGCCAATGAATCAACTAGCATCAATTTGTCCGTCAAGAATTGATGACGTGGTCGAGGAAGTGCTTTGGTAAAAATATCAGCAACTTGGAGGCTTGAGGAGATGAACGGGAGAGAAATAACATCGCGTAGATATTCATCCCTGATAAAATGGCAAGCAACCTCGATGTGTTTAGTTCTCTCATGAAATAGTGGATTTTTAGTAATCCGAATGGCATTGGTGTTATCCGCATGTAATGGTGTGGGAGAGGTTTGAGAGAAGCTAAGTTCCGCAAGAAGTCCACGAAGCCATATAATTTCGGAGCATGCGGCAAACATTGCCCGGTATTCTGCCTCAGTTGATGATTTAGACACTTTGTCCTGTTTTTTCACTTTCCATGGAATAAGAGCATCACCTAAGAACATGCACCAGCCTGTTGTGGAACGACGAGTATCAGGGCAACCTGCCCAATCAGCATCAGAATAGGCAGTCAATGTCATTGGAGAGCCAACAGGAAAAAACAAGCCTTTGTGAGATGTGCCAAGAAGATAACGAAGAATGCGTTGAACAGCTGCCAAATGGAGATGATGGGGCTTGGTCATATACCGACTCATCAAGTTGACTGCATAACTGATGTCAGGCCGAGTATTAGTTAAATATATAAGACTACCGACAAGCTGTCGATAATATGACGGATCAGGGAGGGGATCACCACTGTCACTATGGAGTTTAAGATTCAGTTCCAGAGGGGTATCCACTGGTGTGGAGGTTGACAGGCCTGTTGATTCAATTAAATCCATAGTATACTTATGTTGATGCAAAACCAACCCCTTCTCAGAGTGATGAACTTCTAATCCCAAAAAATATTGCAGAGGACCCAGATCCTTCATTTGAAAAGATTGATGTAGAGAAAATTGGAGATCTTGAATCATGGCTGTATCTGTGCCAGTGATAATGATATCATCTACATAGACTAGAAGAATGGTGATTCCTGTAGATTGCTGATGCAAAAACCATGATGGATCATAAGGATTCTGTTGAAACTGCAACTTGAGTAAAGCATCCTTGAATTTGTCAAACCATGCTCTTGGTGCTTGTTTTAGCCCATACAAAGACCGTTTCAAAAGAGCAACTTGTCCTTCAGATGGTTTGGGGAAACCTTGAGGCAGTCGCATGTAAACTTCCTCTTTAAGGTCACCATGAAGAAAGGCGTTTTTCACATCAAATTGGAAAAGGGGCCAGGATTGAGATGCAGCTATGGCAAGGATGGTGCGAACTGTGGTTATCTTTGTTACAGGCGCAAAAGTTTCATCGTAGTTGATGCCATATTCCTGTTTGTTGCCAAGGGCCACAAGTCTTGCCTTGTATCTATCCAAAGTACCATCTGCCTTCCATTTGATAGAGTAAACCCATTTACTCCCAATAGGTTTAACCGAGGCTAGGCAGGGAACAACAACCCATGTTTGGTTCTGCTGTAAAGCATTAAGTTCTTCTTCCATAGCCTGTCTCCAGCATTCCTGCTTTGCTGCTTGTGAATAAGAAGTAGGAATGGAAACAGATGATAAAGTAACAAAATATGAAGAATGAGAAAAACCATATTGATCTGGTGGTCGAGAGACATGAGAAGAACGACGAATAGCAAGTTGAGGTGAATCTGATGTTGGAGCAAGATTTGTGGCCGGTTCTTGCAGAAGAGGCAAAGTAGTGGCATTTGTTCCTTGTCGACGAGCATACACCTTGTCCGGATGAAATCACAGAGGTGAAGGAAGGCATTCATCATCAAAGGATGGTACTTTACCAAACCAAACCAAGCCTTTTCCCACTAGGTGTGGTCGGCTATATGGATTTGACGACGCCAATCAAATCTGTTTAGGGTCATGTCCTCCGTTAGATCCATGTAGGCAAGGTCATGTTTAATAGTTTCTTTCCAACTTCTCTTGGGTCTCCCTCTCCCTCTCCTACTCCTGGCAATCTCTATGCCTTCACACCTTTTAACAGGTGCTTCCATTGGACGCCTTCTAACATGGCCAAACCATCTTAGTCGATTTTCTCTCATTTTATCTCCAATCGGTGCTATTCCTACTTTGCCCCTAATCTCCTCATTCCTAATCCTATCTCTCCTTGTGATCCTGCACATCCATCTTAGCATTCTCATCTCCGCAACTTCCATCTTCTTAACATGATTATGCTTTACTGCCCAACACTCTGATCCATATAACAATGCTGGTCTTACCGCCACCTTATAATACTTTCCTTTAACCCTGAGGGGGACTTTCCGATCACACAAGACCCCCGAAGCACTCCTCCATTTGGTCCACCCGGCCTGAATCCTGTGACTTACATCAGTATCAATCCCTCCATCCTGTTGCACCATCGATCCACCTGTTGCACCACCTCCAAGGTATCAATCCCTTCATCATCAAAGGATGGTACTTTATAAAAGGAAATTTCTGGAGATGAATCAGGAGAAGACGAAAATAGGTACTGGAAGTCCGAATATGCTTGGAGGTGGGGTCATAACAAATAAAACCTTTTTGTTGAGAAGCATAACCAAGGAAGGCACATTTTACAGATTGTGCGGATAATTTTGTACGTTCATGTGTGGGGAGATGAACAAAACAAACACAACCAAAAGTGTGTAAATGTGTGTATTGTGGTTCATTTTGGAAAAGACGAAAATATGGAGATGTGTTTTGAAGTTTCGGAGAAGGAAGGCGGTTGGTAATATGAGTTGCAGTGGTTAAAGTTTCTGCCCAAAATCTAGGTGGAACAGAATAAACACCTAACCATGTCTAAAAGATGACGATTTTTCCGTTTTGCAACACCATTCTGTTGGGGAGTGTAAGGACAAGTCCGTTGGGATAAAATTCCTTTGTATTGGTAAAATGCCTGAAATTGTGCAGACACATATTCCCCCCCCCCGAGTCTGTACAAAGAACCTTAATACATGTTAAAAATTGATTTTGAACATAATTCAAGAATTTTTTAAACACATCAAAGACTTCAGATTTGGCATGTAGAAAATAAACCCATGTAAAACGGCTATAATCATCAATGAAAGTCACAAAATACTTATACTGTGAATGAGAAACAATTGGTGCAATACCCCAAACATCACTATGTACTAAATCAAAACATTTGGTAGCAAAAGAAACATGTAATGGAATAGTCAAAGTTTTACTCTTTCCCAGCTTACAAGTGGTTCAATCAAGAGCAACATCTGATGATAAAAACTTCATTTTATTAATATGACCTGAATTGAACAAAGATAACAAAACTGTTGAATTGGGATGGCCTAATCTATTGTGCCACAACTGCACTTTATTCTTAGAGATAATTGATAAAGCAAACACAGACATATTTGGATTCGGTGTTACTATGTGAAGAGGAAACAAACGCCCACACTTAGGCCCCTTCTCGATCACCTTCCCCGTCTCCTGTGCCTGCACCACACAACCAGAGGAGGAAAAAGAAACTTTGCAGTTATCATCAACTAATTGACATACAGAGATTAAATTTGTAGAAAGAGTTGGCGAATAGAAAACATCATGTAAGGGTAGAGAATGAGAAATATCACCAACAGAGGTAATTGGTATTGTGGTACCATTAGCAGCATGGACCTGAATCCGTCCATCATATGGTTTAATTTTGGAGAAGTTGTTTGATGATGATGTCATATGATTGGAGGCACCAGAATCAAAATACTAGTCAGAGAGAGAGAGAGAGAGAGAGAGAGAGAGAGATAGAGATTTTTACCAGAGATACCAAGAGTGGAAAAGGCCTGGAGAATCATCTGTTGGATCATGTCAGGGGTAACTGGCGCAGCAGAAGCAGGGGCAGAAGAAGATATGGAAGATGAATCAATAGTGCTAGAAGTAGCAGTAAGTAGTAACTGCTTGGTAAACTTTTGGATTTCTGTTCTGAGGGCGTTTGCCGCATTCATTGATTGAATGTCCAGATGCTTTGCAATAATTGCAGATCCTCTGCTTGCATTGACTTGCATAAATACCGAAATTCTGACACTTGAAGCACTGCACTTTACTTACATCTCTGCTCGGTTGCTTTCCTTTGGTAGAATAAGCAACAGTTACAGGTGAGTTCGGTAGCTGATAGGAAGTGGGTACACTATAGGCAACATCAATAGCACTAGGAGGAGCTTGTTGGAGCACACCAGATTGAGTCAATTGTCTCTGTTCCTCCTGCAGTAATTCATTGAGACACTCATTTAGTGATGGAGAAGGTACCCTACTCATGAGATTAGATCTGACCGATTCATACTGAGGCCGTAATTTCATAAGAAATTGATCCCGATGACTAGTTGCTAGTATTATTTGCAATTCGGGAAGAGCCTTTGCAGAGATATTTGCATATTTAATTTCATCTAATTCGGTCCATAAATTCTGGAAACCAGAATAAAATTCTTGAATGGAAGAAGTCCCTTGCATATAATTTGCAATTTCAAATTCCAATTGATATTGTCGGGCAGAATTCCCCTGATGATACACTTTTTTAAGATAGTCCCACATATCTTTGGCAGTTCTGTATGGTTTCAAATTCATAAAAAACTGTGGTTCCATGGACCCGAGAATCCAAGATTTGATCTTAGCATCTTTAGTGTTCCAGGACACAATTTTCTTCTCATCGTTTGTTGGTTTTGGATTAGTTCTAGAGATATGGCCCTATAATTCTTTACCTTCGAGGTAAAGTTCAAATTGAAAAGCCCAAGATGGATAATTTTTGCCATTGAACTTGATTAAGTTTATTTCAGATTTCTCCATATGTAACAATGATTCAGATGAACCAGCAGAATGATGAACAATCCAATCTAGCAGCAACAATTTCTCTGGTCAAGCCAAGATCTGTGGGTGAAGATGCCCAGAATATTTCCCAGAAGCACAAAATGAACAGTGCACCAAAATAATACACAGAAAGACACAGACGATCCTGTCGTCACTGTGAAGGTGTGTAGGTGGGTCCCACCAAGTGATCAATGGATAGATCTGAAGATGGGGATGGTAGAACAGCAGATTGATGCAACTATGTATGAAACCAAGAGACAGCAAGAATACAGCAGCAGAAAATAGTCGCAACAAGAAAAAAAATCAAAGCAGTGCTGAAGCACGTCCTGGACGTCAGTGGAAGAATGCCCACGTGGGCCCCAGCAGATGATCAGTGGTCAGATCAAAGAGTGGGGATGAGAGGGTAGAGTATTTTCGCAACTATTGGCAGTGGTCCCAGGCAGAACAAATCTAAATCTAAAATTTTGGATGGCTGAGATGAAAACAAGTGGACAAAACTGAATTTCCACAAAAATTAGTAGAAGACCTACCTCTGATGATCCATAAATCTTAAAAAAATCTTCATAAATAAGTAGAGAAGCAGACGACCAAGATGGGCTGATTCCGCTGATATGGTGATGATGATCTCAGGTGGGCCACGTCTGATCTGAGTTGATCAGGGATGATCACAGGCGATCAGGCTGAAGAAAAAAAGTCTCTGAAAGGCTTCCAGAGCTTGAAAGATGATTGGAAGATGACTAGGAGAATCCACAAAACATTGGATCTTGAAGAAAAAAATAACTGAAGCACGACAAGTTGTCGCCTTGCTCTGATACCATGTCAATGTGAGAGACGGAACAGAGAAAGCAATTGCTGAATGCTGTCCCTTTAAGGGTTGACTGTCTTTCATATATGTAGGGGTTGAATGCCCTAATTACATCCAATTATCCATATCTAATCATATCTCAGATCCTAAAGATTAGCTAACAAACTAAGTATGTACATGTGTGCTTTGACTAAAATACAATTAATGAGCCTAACTGGGCCTGCGAGTTTGGGCCTCATTAATAGTGAGACCATGACATTTTTGATCCTATGGATCCCTATCCGCAAGCCTTTGGCTTGGAGATAAGCCCGTTGGCTCTTCTCCCTTCCCTACGTTGCGTCACGGTAGGAGCAATTCACCTCTAGACCAAGAAAGAAACTAAGTCACGGTAGGGTCGTGTTCTTCTCTTAGATCTACACACTTTCATACTAGATCTACTCATATATATGATTTTGGGTGTATAATTTTTTTTTAAAATCTTCTACTTTTAAAAAAAATAATTGTTGGAGTATTTATGATACTAAATACTAATGGCTTATTAATAGTGTGTAGATGATAGATCTACTCATACACAAGATTTTGGTTTTCTTTTTTTTTTTTTAATTCTTTTGTGGGCATGCAACATTGCCTAGCTCTAGGTGGAATACATTGCCCACATTGCTAATTTTGAACCCTAGATTGCGTGCTTTGTAGATGGGTTTGGAGATGGGGGAGGAAAAATATTCTTGAAATTTGTGAAATTATTGGGGTGCCTTCTATTAATAAGGGCAAAGTAATTTGGAGAGCAGTTACGTAAGGGTGTGGCTGGTCTTCAATGTTCGTTGAAAAATTAAGAGCTGCATGGCGATGGGCTGACCAGGTTGGTCATGAGGATCATTGTTAGACTTAAGAGGCTCGGTGTTGCTGGATATGACTGTTGTGACGGTGCCTCTAATTGCCTGTTCTTCTCACAATAAAAAATGGAAGAGCAATTACTGAACATTCATGAATGCAGGCCAGAACCATGGATCGACATGTGAGCTGTTGGGCCCATTCCAGTAGGCCCACACCCAGCTGGGCCTCACTTCTTTGTTTAAGAAAGATTTGTTATGGAATCTAATTTGATTCAGGAGTTGGATTAGCAAATGACAAGGATGGATTGTAATGGATTGTAACTGGCTTCGACCTTAAATTTGGATATCCCAATTGGGGAAATAATTGTGTATTCTTCTATGAAAAAGGGTTGCATTCTCTTTTCCCCTTCATTCATTTTTTTATTCAATCAGTGAAATTCTGATCATCTTTATTGTGGTGAATGCATGCTATTATTTTATTCTAGGGTGCTGAATCCTGGATATAGTTTGAGCTTTAGGCTTGGGACTCAACCTTAGGGACTGTAGTTGCCCTATCTTGCACTAAGTTTCCTTTGGCAAAACAATCATGGTTTGTGATTCTTTGGAAAGGTGATTTTGGAGAAGGATCTGTGGAGGGAAAAAAAACTGGAGGGAAATTCGAAAATTGAAAGGGAAATGGAAGAGTGAGTTTCTTATGGTTGCGCGATGAGCACCTCTCCCCTTGGATTGATTAACTAGGATCTACCTTTTTCGATTAAAGGAAATTGTGCTTTAGTAGTTTCTTAATGTGTGTTTTATCTTCTACTTAAGAGTGAGCAGGAGTTCATTGTTTCGTGGGTTTCTTTAGTTTTGTATGTGCGGGTGTTGTTTTATTGGACGTCCTTTTGTCTTTAGTAGTAGCCTAGGGACTTTTTGGTGTTCTCTTAGTTGTGCTGTGTTCATTGCGATATAATACTGTTACCATTTCAAAAAAAGAAAAGAAAACCCTCCAAATTCCATCATTTTTCTATGTCACAAAGTTCCTTACAAGTGTTAGTATATTTCCTTGTTATGATACTTACACAACTTGACAAGGGGCGGCTTCCCTTCTGGCTGCAGTAGGGATGCAGTTAGGGTGAGCCAAGTAGATATCAGCCTAGCCGAATTCCAGCCCGAACGTGTAGGCCCAGACCCAAGACTGGTGAGCTTCAATGTCTGGGCATGAATGAAAACCAAAGTTCAAAATCTGAGCCCAGGACGGATCCTAAGCTTGAATGAGTGTGATCCAATCCATTTCATGACTTAACTTTTGAATGATTTGTTTTTACCTCTTTTGGGTGTACCTTTGCTTGGTTCAACCTAATCATGTTAGATTCCCCACTTTTATTTGTAGAAGCATGATTTTGACTCTCAATTGGAATGATATACACTATTGAATTGTCATTGTGTTCTTCTGTTCTACGTATGTTCAATCAAATGATGTGTGACTAAGATTGGAAAGAAAGTTGGGTTCTTCTAGAGCAGGTTTGTTAACACGCGATGAATTCGTAAATTTAAGGATTCCTCACTGCCCTTGGAAGTGGAAAATCCTCACTGAGGATTTCCATGCTGAGGTTTCCTTACGTTTCATGTTTGGTTAGAACTGGAGAATGACTTGGGATTTCTTTACTCCACATTTGGTGCTGAATTGCAAAATCCACGAAAAATAAATATCACCTAATACGAGGCCTTTGATGGTTGGCCATGACCAAGACGTATTAGCTGACAAGTGGGGGCTCACTTCATTATATTGAATAAACTAAGACCCCTTAACCAAGGAAAAAAATAGTGGTTGCGGCAGGCGTAGCGGCTAGTGGCCAAAATGCTACACAATGGGCGATACATAGTGGTTGTGGCAATACGTTGTGGTGTAATGGTGTGAGTATTTTAAGTGTTAAATTTTTTTTTTTGAATCATGTGTAGCAACCAATATTGTGTTTTTTTAGTGATTTGGAACCATATAAGGGTAGACAACCATAAGAAAGGCTATTGAGGAGAAGAAATTTAAAAAAATAGTGTTATAAATTAAAATTGCTTGGCTCCATTAGGTTTTAAATTGTAGTGCTGCTAATAGCGTAGTGGCCTCAACTGCTACGGCCGATAATGCTACTTTCAAAGGCGAGGATATTGTGGCGAAAATCTTTGGGGATTTACAATGACCAAATGTGAATTTTCATTAATTTTGTGGGAAGCAGGAATCTTCTCCCCGGTATTTGGTTTCCAAACACGATGTTAGACTTGTAGTTTTTCTGGAAGTCATCATGTTGATTGCTGTCATCTTACCCATGGTTATCAAAATCGTACGATTGATGATACAATTTGGGTCGTATCATTAGCAATTCGCATCGTATACCAGAATCGTATTTGAGGGAATATTGCACTTTGATTCGAATCATCTTGAATCACACAAATTGCACAATATGTGATGGGTGGAAGTACGAAGAGCACAATGGCTCTTTTTTTTTTATTTTTATCTGGAATGCTTTTTGATCTTTTTTTTGTTGCAAATTTCTTGCTATTATAATCCCATTAAGATTAGGATTAAAAGAAAGAAAAGGAAGGACCTGTGATTACAGCAAGGAAGAGCTTCCCTTTTTCGTGTGACTGTGCTTTCCTCAGGTATGTGGTTTTTTTTTCTCCTGCATCTTTCCTGCTCGAAGAAAGCTTCAGTCATCACTCTAACTGTCGAAGAAGACGACCGTCGCTGCCGGCTGCCAGCCTGGCATCTATCGAAGAAGATGACTGTCAGTCGGCCATTTGATGTTTGCTGCTCCAACTTTTGTTTTTTGGCTGAAGCTCTTTGTGCAACTTCGAGAAACATCGAAGACTCGTATGACGCCAGGTATGACTTATTTTTTATTATTTTTTTCTTTTTTCTTCTCCTCTCTCTTACACGTGCTCTCATCCACACCACCTGTCTCCTTTTCTTCGCCCCTGTGGTTTGATTCCCCACTCTCCCTTTTTCCTTTCAATCATCAGTGGGCCCCACAGATGAATCTCTTTCTGCTTTCATCCATTAGTGGGCCCATTTGTGGATTTTTTATCCATAGATGTGCCAACAGATGTGGGTTTCATAGGCGGGCACCGCTGATTATTAGAAAAATGTGGAGAGAGAAAAAAAATGATCCATCAGCAGGGCCCACCTGAGAGATTCAATAGAATCCCTTTAAATGGGAACTTCTGATTTGACTGTTGTCCCATCTGTTTGTGATGGAACTTGTTTTTTTCTTGTTTTTTAATGTGGATCACTGAATCCGTTAATGGCCCAAACAGCTGTCAGGGATGACCGTGTGAGCCTTGGTTTTTTTTTTTTTTAAATCTATATGGATCAGTGGCTCATTGGATCCATCAGTGGGTCCCACGAATGAATTTTCTTTCAGATATTGGCTTTCCAACAGTGGATCCTCTCTTGTGTTCAGTCGTTATCCTCTCTCTTGAGTTTTTTCTTTCTCTGTTTAGAGTGTTAGTATATTTTGTCTAAGTTTATTTCTCCCATTAAAGAAAAAAAGGGCTCTGATTGGGGATGAGAAGGTGAACAATTTCACGAACCCGGCTTTTGATAGATGGGGTTAAAGCTTCAATGGTGATTATTTGTGAAGGAATTTATTTACATCCTAGCTGCCTGGTCTTTCTTTTCTTTTATTTTCTTTTTTTCTTTTTCATTCTTTGTGCATAAAGAAAAACTCTCATCAGCAATTTAGTGTGAAATGGACTTTATGTGGCAGCATGAGGATAGATTTGAAGTGCAACTGAATGTGGTTTTCCTTATGACAGTACCTCCAATGTTAATACATGTTAGTATTCCCTTCATTATGCATGTGAAAGCATATTTTGAATCATGCTTTATAGGATTTGTTGTAATATGTGCACTGATTGGATGTGTACAGTTTGGATTTCCTATATATGCTAGTGAGTAAAAATTCTGTCTGTAACTTATGATAACTAACAAACAGTTTTATTTCAAAACGATAATGAAATTGACTCTTATTGGCATTGTAATGAGCTTACCGTTACATTTCTGTCTAGCTATCTCGTTTATCTATAATTTATCATATGAACTGTAAACTGTTTTTTAATCGAAGCTTTATGTTCACGTGTAATTTTCTGCTGATGTACCTTCTTTATTTGATGTGATAATGATTTTGAGTCTTGGCTAACTCTGAAAATCTAATGTGCTCTCTCTCTCTCTCTCTCTCTCTCTCTCTCTCTCTCTCATGTGTGTGCGTATGCATGTGCACCTTTGGAAAGTTATGAAGTGAAGGATAGGTTGGGATATGTTTTAAGAATTTCCTTCTCCTGTTTCACTAACAGAATGCAGTGCAAGCTATATGCAATGAGATGGAGGCTCTGGTCAAGATGTGTGGCAAACCAAAAATGTTTGATGCAATCAAACTACCGCCTCCTGAGCTATATAGGCATGTTGAAGTATGGTTTAATTCATTGAATTTACCATCCATAAGTGTCTTTTTTCAGCTTTATCATTCTGGATGGCATTAAATTTTTATATTATAGCATACTCTTTCTGGTGGTAAAACAAAGCTAGTTTTCTACTATCGACTTGGAGGTGAGGAATTAGACCAAATGTCGCAAGTCTTAAACTGTTCCATTTCTGCAGTTTATATATTTTGGTTATATGTGTTTTGAAATAAATCAGAGGCAATGTCCATGGTGAAATATATTTGCGAGGTAGTAGATTCTGGGGCTAGCATCAGCACTGGTCGACTTTCTTCACTTTGGAAGGGTTAAGAAATAAAAACTGTTGTTAATGGTGGTAATGGACCCTGGCGTATGGTATGTGATCATTTTAGTTCATACTTAAGGTTCAAGCCACCCAACAGTACATTAATATGTTGTGCCTCAAACTCTTCAGTACACCAAGAACGCATGGACTGATAAACACTGAACTTGAGTTTTAAATAGTAGTTTTCTAGAGGCTAACTGGACTGATAAACACTGAACTTGAGTTTTAAATTGTAGTCTTCTAGAGACTATTAGCCCTGTTTAAGCTGAGCAATATTTCTGAATGTTGATATATCATAGACGTAGATGGTGAACCATAACTTCGTTGCAGTCTTGCAGTAACTAGAACTAGCAGCAATAACATCTTTCATAGAGTTGAGAATCCAGTTTTGTTACTAATATTTGTATTCTCAGCTTCTCAGTCACCTTATTTTGAATCTTTAGTTGGCGGTTGTTTAATAATTCCATGTAACCAAGCTTCCTTGTCCCACCAATAGCTGTCTTAGCTAAATTAGACTGCTCTAATTTTTCCCATCAGACAAGATGCTATAATCCTATTGTTTGGATTAACAGTCCCTGAAATTGTGGCTCCAACCTCTTCCCTGTAAGATCCATATGGGAAGATGTAGGTTTACGATACTTTTTGCTGATTCAGAGGAGCAGCTGCTTTTAAAGTATTAACACCGGCTTTACAGAAAAAACTCACCACCAAACAGACCAAAAAACATGCATGTAAGGTTTAACCACTTCAAAAACAGCCCTTTGATGAAGCTCACTGAAAAAATAATATACATATACCTTGTTGGACATACCCCAAACAGAAAAAAACTCTTAAAATTTCTCACTTCACCCCACCTTAAGAGTGATGATGTCAGCAAGTTCCTGGCTGATGTCAGTCTTAGGCAGCTGTACGCTCAGTCAAATGATAACAAAAACTTTTCCTCTGTGCTTCTCTTGGGTTTTACTTCCTTTAGCTATGCTCTGATACCAGTTGCTAGAATTAAAGCCGAAAGTTTGAGTGAAGTTAAAGCAAGGAGGGAATAATATGAAAGAGGAGAAGAGGAGGGATAAAGGAAGAAGAAAGATAAAAAAGGAAAGCAAACTAGGGCTGGTCGTTCAGTTCTACAGGGAGACCAGACCCAAGTGATTTATAAATTTTTTTCATATTTACAAAAAAAAAAAAAAAAACTCCCTGTAGTTTATGAAATTCTGACCCAGTCCCTGAGCAGAAAAAATAAATTATAAAATAAATCCTCAATTAACCTTTAATAATATATATGTGTGTTTCTGATTTTCCTGTTCCTATATGTAATTCTCCAGTAGCTTTGGAATACTCTGTACTGTTTACAGTTTAGTGGAAACTTCTGTTATTTTTGTTGCAGGAAATTGCTGGTGATGAATTGGTGAAGGTGTTGCAAATAAGGAACAAAATACCAAGAAGAAAGGCTCTTTCCACACTTGAAGATAAAGCTATAAACATTCTCACAGAAAGTGGTTATGTCGCAAAGGATGAACCTCCAAGTACAACCGAAGCAGAAGAGATATTTGAGGATGAAGATGAGGATGAGGAGGTGGTAGTGGATGGTGAAGTGGATGAAGGTGATATTCATATAAAGCCAGTTTCGCGAAAACCCATCCCTTTGGTGAGACCTGTCGCTCCTATAGCTAGTTCTTTACAGGTTATATGTTAAGACAATTTTTTTGACATTTTCTTAGTTCTTTTAACCTGAAGTAACTAGTCCTTTTCTACTTTAAAATGATTCTGCAAAAGTTGATATTACTTGATAGATGTGCAACTGCACAATTGAATCTACTGGACTATTTTTGTAATGATTTGTTTCTTATTTCTTTTTTTATTTGGTAGTATCTGATTCTTTTGTATTACAATAAAATGTGTTTTTTTAAGCTATAGATGGGAAAAAATTACACATGAACACATGTAAAGAATGTTCATTATGCTGTAAGACGAAAATTGACATTCTTATTAGCTCAGCAGAAGTGCTCCATAACTTTGTGTTCTCAGAAATTTCCAGCCATTGGGATCTCTTTAAGAAAATGTGGGATTTGATCTATAATATAATATAATATTTTTATTTTTTATTTTTTATTGATACATGGATTGTGATAGGTTACTTGCTGTCCAGTTCGTGTATCTTTTCTGTTGTGCTGAGGAGCGTGGGGCCACTGTGAGGAGTTATAAGAAGAATGGTGGCTGTCGGATTATTCGGGGCACCATTTTTCAGAGGAATCTCAAAGAGGTGGATGGCCAGTTTCATGTATTCCTCTCCTTGTTGCATGAGGCCTACACTCCAATCATGGTGCCAGAAGGGTTTGGATGGGATCTACTGATAGGGTTTTCTCAGTTGCCCGTTTCTTCGGGGGGAGAGATTTTGTCTCTCCTCGGTAGCTCTATTGAGGCCCCTCTGTGAGTGCTGACTTTTGGAATGGTTGGCTGTACTTTGCGGCATCCTCGCTATGGATAATCTTTGGAGGCGAAAGAAGATTATTGCGAACACTTGCCCTTTGTGTGTGGCTGACGTGGAATTGGTGGATCATCTTTTGCGTAATTGCAAGGTGGCCCATATGCTATGGAGTTAATTTTTGGGGTGGCTCGATTGTAGTTTCACTCCCCCTCACAAGCTGAGCCTTGTTTTTGTCGTGTGGAGTATGGCAGTTCTTTCTTCTAGGGGCCGCCTTATGAGATGGGCTTCGTTTTTGGCCATCATTTGGTCGTTTGGAAAGAGGGAAACTCACAATGTTTTGAGAATAATTCTTCACCTGAAGAGTCGTTGCTGGATAAGGGCAAGTATCTCGTTGCTTTCTGGGTTTTGTTTCTTCCCCAGTCTGGGAGTTTTTCTATTGCTGTGATCATGTGAAATTTACTTGAAGTTGCCTTATCTAATGTCTCCAAGAGTCACAGCAGGCCTAGATGGTGCTCTCCGCCATTGGGTCAGTTCAAGCTTAACTTCGACGGGAGTGCCATGGGCAATCCGGGCAGGATTGCTATGGGTGGGATCATTCAGGACTGAGCAATCAACATTTCTGTCTTTTTTCTGGCCCAGTGGATGTTGGCTCCTTTAATAGGCGGAAATGGAGGCGGAAATGGAGGCTATGTGAATGGGGCTTCAAAAGCATGTCTCTCTTGGTGGAAGGAGATTCTCTCTGTACCATTAGGTGGGCATCTGGCTTGTGTAGAGCTCTTTATGGTTGACGTGGTGGAAGAGGTGATGGATTTGATTAGAGCTGTGGATGCAACATTCTATCATGCGAAGAGGAGAGCAAACTCGGAGGCGGATTGTTTGGCCAAGGAAAGAGTTATCTTTCAGAGTGTGTTGATGGCGCACTACATGACTTTTTTGTGTTTGTTTCTTGTTTGCTGTTTGCTTTCAGTATATTTCTCTTGTACTGATTAGCCCTTTGTAATAAAACTCAGTTACCACTTAAAAAAAATATAGGGGAAACTATCGGAAAAGGCCCCTAAGAGCCCTATACGTGCTACCAGGACCCCGTTTCACGTTGGATACGGGAAAAGTCCTCATGTGGCCATTTTAAATTTTTTTTGTCGTTTTGTGATATGGTCGATATCGACCATTCTGTAGTCAGATTTTCTTCAACCTGAACACAACAATATGGTCGATATTGACCATATCGCGAAATAACAGAAAAAAAAAAGAATGAATTGGGTTTTCTTCCTTGTGGTTGCTGGTACTGCTCAGGGAGAGGGATGATCGAATGAATCAGCAAAGAACATCGTGGTCGCCGCCAAGGGAGACGTCGCCTGAAATCTGGAGAACCATTCCTTATCAAATTTCTCCTCTTTTCCTTCTCCAACTCTGCAGAGATCTGAATCATCCTCATCACAACAAGAACAACGGCTCGGATCGCTTGCCACCACGTCATCCTCCTCCTTCTCCTCTCTCTGCCCCTCCTCCTCGGATCTTCTCCTCTGATCCGACCTAAGCGAAGTTATATGAAGGATCTTCAGAACCCAGTTCCCTCACCACTTCTCCGATCGCGGGTGCACCTCAAATTCCTCCCTTTCAACCTCCTCTTCTGCCTCTCTCTCCCCACCGACTACGACCGAATCCTCAAGGGCGAAATCATTAGGAAGAACACCAGATTTCATCATGTCCACAAAAAGCTCAAAAGTAACTTCTTGACGATGGTTCAAAACACACCCATAAATAATTGAAGTCCACGTGACAACATTTCTCTCAGACATACTATCAAACACCCGGAACGCATCCGAAACCCAACCAGATTTCATGAACATATCAATCACCACAGTTTCAAGAACGACCCCAGGATCGAAACCCTCTTCCTTCATCTCAAAATACAAGCCTCTGGCTTCAACTAGTCTCTTGGACTCAACAAATCGCCGCAGAACTTGGGTGTACATTGCACCCATTGTACATGAATTGGATACCTTTTCTACATGTATTTCATCCGACGCCCATTTCAATTCGCTTTCTTCCAAACCCAATGTGATTTTGCGATTTCTGCCTTGCGAATCGAGCTCGAAACCTGTGGATTTTGCGTCCTGTGAAGTGGGTTTTTGTTTGAGAAGAGAGATGGGTCTTGAATAGAGAGGAAGAGTGGGTGACCGTGGGAGTCCAGAAGGTAGATGAGGCAGGCGACGTCTCCCTTGGCGGCGACCACGATGTTCTTTGCTGATTCATTCGATCCTCCCTCTCCCTGAGCGGTACCAGCAGCCACAAGGAAGAAAACCCAATTCATCCTTTTTTTTTTCTATTATTTCGCGATATGGTCGATATCGACCATATTGCTTTGTTCAGGTTGAAGAAAATCTGACTATAGAATGGTCGATATCGACCATATCGCAAAACGACAAAAAAAATAAAATTAAAATGGCCACATGAGGACTCCTCCCGTATCCAACGTGAAACGGGGTCCTGGTAGCACGTATAGGGCTCTTAGGGGCTTTTTCCGGTAGTTTTCTCAAAAATATAATAGGTTTTTTGAGGTGAAACAACAGGTTAAGATGTATGATATCTGGCATGCTGGATATCAATTGCTGTCGTGTTTTAACTCAGAAGCATCTAATGGAGGAAACATACTCAATGTTTTTAATTATGAAAGAAAATCCTGAATTGTTAATGGTTGATACAACCTACACTGTTGTAGTTATTATTGAATAATGAATAGGCTTTGCATCCCATGTACACGTCTGTTTCCAGAAGGGTGGAGGAAGCCAAGCCTTGTGTTTCAAAAAAAAAGAGGGTGGAGGAAACCTTTTTTGAAATTTCTAAATCCTTTGGGTTTCTTGCACTAATTAGATGACAACTTCCAAGAAATGGTAAGACAATATATATTCTGGTGGGCATGAATATGATCATCCATTAATTTTCGAAGATAATATGAATGCTGTTTTGTGATAGGCTGACCGGGTAAATGATAATGGTGATGATACCTGGGTGTTTATTAGACTGATAACAAAGAATATTGCAATGTGATCCCATCAAATTGATGACTTTGCCAATGAAATGATGGTAGAGCAGATGATGAATATATTGGAAAAGAAGGATTCTCTTTTGGTAGTAGAGATGATGATATGCATTTTTTTTTTTTTTAATGGCTGATATTTCCAATTCCTTGTAAAGGGATTTTGGATAGTGATAAGGGGGACTTAAAATCAAAAGCAAAAAAGAAGCAAGTTGCAAAATCTCCGTTCTCCAATTATGCTTGACCTGTTGAGATTAAGAAGATGGGTGCTTTAAGAGATTGTTAATGCGAGGTTCTCTGTCCACCCCCCCAACCCAAACCCAAACCGCCTCTCTCTCGATCACCCAAAGAGGGGAAGTTTTGAGGGTTTGTTTTGCATGGGACATGATGCTCTCTCCTTGTGCTTTGGTTTGGAGGGACCTTGCTCCTCCTAGAGTTGAGGCCTTTTGCTGGTTGGTTGTTGCAGGCAAGATATTGACAATGGATAATTTGAGGAGGTCTGGTGTTGGAACTTGGAAGCCATTTCAGATGTATTTGTTTATGTAGGAGGGAGAGGGAGTCAGTGGTTCATCTTTTCCTTCCTTGTGACTTCACATCACACCTATGGGGGTTATGTCCTTGAAGCGTGTGGTGTAGAATGGTGTATATATCTCAGGCTCAGTCGTTTAGATGTTCGAGGCATGGAGGGGAAATCCTTTGGCAGCTTGTGGCTTGATTCTATGGAAGACTATTCCTTATTCTATATTGTAGTCTATGTGGAAGGAAACAAATGAGAGTTTTAAAGGGTAAGGATGATTATTGGGAAGGCCTTCTGCCTTCAGTGGGCTTGAGGATTGCAAAATGGGCTTCTGTTAGTAAAGTGTTTCCAGATATTGAGATAGATAAAATCATGTATAATTGGGGGGCCTGTTTGTTTTTGGGAAATCCAAAGGAGAGGACGAATGTGTATTGGTGCTCCCTACCAAAGGGTTCTATTAAGCTTAACGTGGATGAAGCAGCTCACAGAAAATCAGGGCCAGCTGGTATTGGTGACGTTCTCAGAAATCATAATGGAGAGGTGTTATATGTGTTCTCAAAGCATGTGGGTGTCAAAAATTCCAATGAATTAGAAATTTTGGCTATCTTAGAAGCCCTTTGCATTTATCGTTGATTGTTCCGGTTTAGTGAGTCTCATAGTGGAAAGTGATTCTACCAATGCGGTTTCTTGGCCAAGAACGTTAAGAGGACCTTGGAATGTGCAATTCTACTTTAATAAGATCAATGACCTATCTACGATGTTTCATTTCTTTTCAGCATATTAGTAGGAGTGCTAATGAGACGGTGGATACTTTAGCCAAAGAAGGGGCTGTCTGTCTGTAATTTAAGTGTTTTTTTAGTGTATCCTTTGTTAGAGGTTGCTTTGTATATATCTCTTATACATGCGCCCTTTTGTATTGGCTGCGAGTGTATGTTGTTGTTCTTTCTCTTATAATACATCCATGTTACTTTTTAAAAAAAATAAAAAAAATAGAGGGTTTTGTGTAGTATGGAGGTGTCTAGGTTTTATTTTTATTTTTTTATTTTTTGTGTCTTTATTGTGACAGTTTATTTACTATTTCAAAAGAAAAAGTAAAACATTTCTTGGAGAAGTTAGTTGGAGTAAATAGTCAACTATTTTTAAATTTAAAGAATCCGGGACACAAAAGTTCTCCATGACTGGCGCATTGCCGGAAATGAGAACTAATTTCAATGGACATCTTAGCTTAGGAAAAAAATGAAGACTTCTATCTTATAACAAATGTGGAAATATGGGGCGCGCCTATATTTATAAATTGATATACTTAAAAAGAGCGGAACTCTTGTCCATTTTTATGTCTTATTAATACAGAAATGTTAATCTGACCCCTAATTTGATGGGATAAGGCTCTAATGATGATGATTATTTGAAAAATGTCTTGGGTGATATACCTATTCTAATAAGAAACTATTTTATGTGTCAAGACTCTAGTGATGATGATGATGATGATGATGATGATGGGGTGATGTAGGCAAGATCAAGGGCCTTGCAACCTCTCAGCAAGATTTAGGTTCTTGCAAAACCTCTACAAGGCTCATGCCAGAAAGGAGAAACCATGGTTCAATAGTGGCCGTATTATCGGACCTATCGCTTGACTATTTTGAAAATAGGGCAATACGGTCTAAAATCTAATAGAGCCAAGCAGTTTTAATTTTAAACACTGCTTTTCCTATTTCTCTTCCTCAATAGCCGTTCCTAAAGCTGTCTCTAACCATATATGGTTTCAAATCACTAAAAAAACACAACATTGACTACTATACAAGATTTCATTTTTTTTTTTTTTTTTTACACCGAAAAAATTCACACTGCTACATCGCTGCAACCGTTACGTAACGTTTTGCCCACTGGCCTCTACGCCCGCCTCAATCAATCCTTGGGAGAAACAACTCGCAACAATAATAATCTCTCAACTAAAAACTTGGCCAATTGGCCTACATGGGTATTTAATGCAAATGAAAGACAAACTAATTTCTAGTTAATCTTATCCCTACCAGGGTTCGAGGAAAGAGTCCTAATCAAATTTGAAATTCAAATTTCTGAACTAAATTCCTAATAACGAGGAGACTAATAGAGATTGATGTGGATCAAGATGAAGATCAATTATTTGAACTGGTGATTGCATTCATGGAGGAATATGATCAAGCACATGGGGATCTTAACCCATATGTGAGGAGTTTCCTTAACTTTGGAACTCAGACAGTCCCCAAATCACAGAATATACATCATGCAGGGACTGTTTTGAGGAAATACAGAGAAGCAGGTGGTTTATTCAATTTTCAGAACAGTCAGAAGCTGATACAGAACATGATGTGCAGCCAACTTGGGCCTGCTGTTTGGAGGGTCAAATGCAACCCAACCCACTGGAAACCCACATCACTGAGGTAGCCCATTAATCCCCTGGCTGATCATTGAGTTCTCTTGATCAAAGTGTGTGCCATGTGGGCATCACAAGACTTCTCATGGAAGAAGCTTTAGATTCTCAGAATTTTGAAAATTGCTTAAAATTTATGTAGTTGATGATTTTAAGAGTGTCATTAGATAGTAAGTAGTGATTGGAGGCAAGAGATGTGGATTTATTTGCCAATTCATTAGGATTTTAGGAAGTTGTCTGTGTGCACAGTCGACAGTGCATAGGCAGTCACAGTCAACAGTGCAACTTGCCTTTATTTCCCTTTTCTTTTCTTTGTTTAGTTTGGCAATTGAGGTGTGTTATTAGTGTTATTTTAGTAAGTATGACGGTGCTAGGAATTTTAGACAACTGCAAGTAGAGATTTCATGGCTTTATATGTAGTGTGGGTGTTGACTGTTGAGGGTGGTGCACAGTTAAGACATTATTATTCAATAACAGTAAGGTAGTTGCATTGGAATCTGTGTGTTTATTTTTTCCTCTTTACATAAGTTTGTGTGAGAGAAGTGCTTTTGGTGGTTTCTAATGGTGACCAGTCTGCCAAAGGTAGATAGCAGTTACGGTTCACTGCTGTTGCAGCAGTATTAGACACTGTAAACACTGTCATTGGGTTCTGCTAATGCCCGTGACTGCGTCAGAGATCATAATCAGTTTTAAAACTTTAAACTAAGATACTAATTCCTAACAATAAGGAAACTAGAATCCTGATAATAAGGAATGGTAAGATTTAGCTTATTTTAATTCCATGCCTTAGATGGGCCTTCCACTAGCTTGATTGTGAAGTTCGTCGGGCCCATGTCCAAGGGCTGCATCATGATGTGATGATGATTAATTGAAAAATGGCTTGGGTGATTTTCATGTTCTAGTTGGCAATAATATTTATAGCATCCTGATAACGTGGAATGATAAGATTTAGCTTATTTTAAGTGTCCAAGGATGTGAGACTGTCCTGAGTTTTCCCCCCAAAAAGGACTTAAGCAATGATTAATAGCACCGCTATGATCGTGCATGTAATTCTTTTAGTTTATAAGTGGACATTAGTGGTGATCTAACTGTTAATTACTTGTGAAAGTATTTACCCATTGAATTTCACTTGATTGTAAGCTACATGCTGAGTTAATTTCACATGTCATGTGATGTGATGGTTTCATTTTTTGTTCCGCCCATGATTTGGCCATCTGCTCCTGATGCTATTCTGATTTTGTAGCTTTGCTTAATTTTGAAGTTCTCATATTAATAAATGAATTGGTTTGATACTATGATACTATTTCTTGAGCAAGCCCCATATTAAGGTTATATGTCTAAGATGATAATGACTGCTATTTCGTTGAGTAATTTAAATTTAAAGGAGGGAAGGCAATGCTCTCTCTCTCTCTCTCTCTCTCTCTCTCTCTCTCTCACTAAACTTACCTCTTTTTGTCACATCTAGTTATTTTCTGAAGTGGATGTGAAGTTGGTTTTTAAGGAAGTCACATCCAAATACTTGCGCAAGCGTATCGTGGAGGTATTTATTTCCTTACATTTTGTGTTGATATCTATTTGTAAGATTACCTCAAGCTCCTTTTTTTAAAAGCACACTTTTTTTATTTGTTGAACGTCTTAATTAAACCATGGACTACAACTTCTATGACACCGTTGCTCTTGTTTGAGTTACATTTTACTATTTAGTACCTTGATATCTCGATCATAAGAAAAGTGGATGCCTTTTGTGTTATCACTTATAAACTCCTATGATCATAACATTAATTACTTTCGATTAGTAGGTCGTAATACACTTGATTCTATGTGCACCACACAATTCTTGCATGTGCTGGCTTCAAAGAATGGAGAGTTGAAGATTGGTGGGGAATTGAGATATGTATGTCATTCAATAATAGTAAATGAATTCCAGTTGAATTGATTTGTTGCATGCATGATGGGAGAATTAGTAACCAGTGGGAAGGAGATTGCCTAGACAAGTTTTTCACCCACTGTCTCCTTTGTTGGAAGTTGTTAGAGCCTAGAGGAGATTCCTTTATGTAGTGGTGAAAACTGGCCAAGCATAGCTAGTGTCTTTCATATTTAATGAGATTAGCAAGTTGGGGTTGACTTTGGTTCATTTGCTTCATACCAAGAGATGCGCTTTCGAAGCAGCCCAATTTTCTAGAGATATTTGAAGTACGCAATATCTGATATTTTTGCATATTGCATGTGTTGGGAAGAAAAGAAGCAGGAGGAGAGGGAGAAAGGGGTGGGGGGTGGGGTGGTTATATGGTCTTAAGCAATCACCGCAAGCATGGTTTGCAAAATTTGAAACTTCTTTATTACAAACAGGTTTCCAATGAAGCAATTTAGACCATACAGGTTTGTGAGACAACAAGAACAGGGTGGGGAGGGTTTTTTTTCCCCTTTACTGGTGGGGTGGGGTGGGGTGTGGGTTTTTTTTTTATTTTTTTTGTTTGTTTGTTTGTGGGGGGGGGGGGGGGGGGGGGGGTGGGTTATATGTTCAACTGCCAAGGGCATGGTACTGCTCTCTTCCAAGCAGGTTCCAAATAAAGCAATTAAGACCATATAGGTTTGTTAGACAAAACGAACAGGGTGTAGGCCTTTTTTGGCCTATGCGGATGATAGTGGTAGTTGGGATGATGAAACTATCAATGAGCTCAAGCAGTATTTGGAAAAGGTGTTTGATAGAGATCTATAATACATCCTGGGGAATGAAGTCTCATGGTTAAGCAAAGGCATATTTCTTTCACAAAAGAAAATATGCTTTTGATCCTTTGCATGCTACAGGTAATATAGGTGCGATTCTACACTGTAGGTGAAAGGTTTCTGCATAAGACGGATTTTCTTTTGAAGATCCAAAGGTCCTTTGAAGGTTAGTTGACATTGACTTACCACATGTAGTGAGTGCAATCAGTTGGTACATCCACTTACCTAAAACAGGCCATGTGGAAATATTGAAGCGGATCTTGAGATACATATGATGTTCGCTAGAGAGAGGTATTCTTTATAACAATTATGAAATCTAAATGTGGCTACTCATGATTTAGTTGGACGATGCAGTCCCGATTCCGAAAGATTGAATTGTCAAGGCCCCGAATTGATAAAACCAGAAACTTTAGAAAGTTATAGGGATCATGGAGTAAAATATTGTCTGCTACAAAGGGTAGTGGTAGCGGCTGTTCTATTGTGCGCAGCGGCCTAAATTGAAAATATTGCCGCTATGGTATAAAACCTAAACCAGCCATGCAATTTTAATTTACAACATTGTTTTCCCTATTTCTTCTTCCCAGTAACCTTTCCTAAAGTTGTTTCTACCATTATATGGTCCAAATCACTAAAAAAAAGCACACAAGATTGGCTGCTACACAAGATTCTTTTTTTCTACCACTTGAAAAATACTCCCCTATATAGCTTTTTGGCCACCGGCCGCTACGCATGCGACATCCGCTATTTTGATTCTTAATAGGAATTTGTAGTAAATTCAGAAATCATAAAATTAATTAGGAACCAAAATCAACCTCAAATCTGACCTTAGATGCAGAATATCTCAATCCAAAGTCAGCATCACTTGTCCAAGCAGAGAAGAAAGAACAAAGTTCTATTGCTTTTGACTGTATACTGTGTTACACCAGTCGACCCTTACATGGTTATTTATAATGCTAAAAGACCTCGACAGAAACCCCTAAAAGACTTCCTAGTTCCTAAGACTCGTAGTGCATTTAAACTTCCCTATTACTGCTAACAATTCTTAGCATATCTAAAACTTCTTGAAGAGACTGGTTAATTTCTTACCAGGTTGAGTAAAAGTTGCACTATTTGCACTTCTTTTCTCTTTGGTTTTGAGGATTCTTCCAAGGATTGAATATATTATTGGTGGTGGATTTAGTGAAACTATGGTAAACTGTTGTTTTCTCCTTGCTGGGATAGTGATTTTCTGTTGATTAGAGGATTTGGGGTATTGGGTTTACAATTAATTGGGAACTGTTTATTTGGCTTGTGTCATTGGTGCTGTGGATGATAAACGTTCTGCCTCTGGATCTTGCACATTTGTAGGAGGAAATCTAATTACTTGGAAAACAAAGAGCCAAAAGTTTGTTGTGTGTTTCAAGTGCAGAGGCAGAATATAGAGCAATGGCATATGCTACTTGTGAATTAATTTGGCTGAAACAATTAAGGGAGGAATTGTGTTATCCCACACATGCAGAAGTACTGTTGCATTGACAAGCGAGCTGCACTGGATATTGCATGAATCCTGGTCTTTTGTAACAGGAGTTGACACATAGTAGTGTAGCTTATCTCTTTATACGTGAAAAGGCAGAGATGAAATTATCCACACCATTTGTGAGATTTGAGAATTAATTGGCAGGTGTTTTTATCTGAGAATTCAAATGCAAAATATATCAAGCAAATTGGGCATGATTGTCCCCAGCTGTTGTTTAGCTGGTTACGGACGTTGTGTAATGTGTGGGTGTGTTCGGGTCTCTTGTGAAAAAGAGTAAGGGAAAGGCATGAAGATTAATATAGGACTTCTTTTGGTGTACAGTATGCAAAGAAAAATTGTTGTGTAAATAGAGGAGTGAACAACACCAACCCATCCCTCCCCCGCCTCCTCTCTCTCTCCAAGAAAACTTAAAAACAAATCCTGACAAGTAAACGAAAAGGAGCGTAATTTGTCTGTCAACCACTTCGTTTTATTTGCATTGCATTCCTCATTGTCAAAATTTCGTGTCTTGCATCTTGTCTGTTGACACATTACACCTGCAAACATGCACTACACATGTGGAGAGGGAGGGAGGGAGGGAGTTCATTTATGAACAGGTATATAGGAGTAAGGCTCAGATGATGATGGTGATACGAAGCTGATTTTGTTTCTGATGAAGAAAGTTTATAAGCAAGTTGGAACTCTTGGAGGAATTAATTCTTTGCAGAATAAGTTACTTTAATGCTCTTGTTCGTAAGGATTTACAGGCTAACAGAAGGTTCTGGAGTGAAGGATGCGAATCCTGTGCAGGATGATCCTTTCCATACGTGGCTAGGAATTCTCAAATGACGGGCAGCAATATCCAACTTTCAGAGAGTATAGGAGAAACCAAGTGTACAATGTGATGGAAAAGATGATTAGTATTTAGGAGATTGTGATAGGCATGTAGTTTTGCGATCAATAAAGAACCAACAGTAGATTATTAGTTCGGCAATTTGATGGAAATAACGGTTTTGATTGAGGAGATTGTTATAGTCATTAGTTTTGTGATCAAACGAGAAACAACAATAGATTATTAGTTTAGTAATTTGATGGGGATTTTGATTGAGGAGGTTGTGATAGGGATGTAGTTTTGCGATCAGATGAGAACCCAAAAGACTAGGATGGACTAGTTTCTACTTCTCCGCTGTGAATCATGATGATTTGGCTAGTGTAGATTGATGTTGAGGATCCAAGTGGCATTTCTTAGACTTTGGTAGGCCGCAATAACGAGGACAGCTTTCTTCATGATAGGATGGGGAATCAAATGTTAAATAATGGAAAAGCGACGAGGAAGGATTTCTTGCATAAATAGTGAAGATGACATGCAAATTTTCAGCAAAATGGATTTTCATATAGTGTTTCAGTGTCAGAGACCAGGTGGGGGTCAAGTCAAAAAGGAAATTTAGTGGGATGGTTCAGGAACTTACTAATCTTTAAATTTTCAATCTAATAAATGCCCTTTGTATCTTAAGGAGAAAAGTGTCCTATCGGGGTCCTCGTGGGCTATTTATGTTTTAGTTTTTGCAGTTCTCAGTTAGTAGGCGTTCATGTCTCTGCATGTTTTAGTGGCTATATTTCAATCTTTTCCTCTTTTGTGGATGTTTTTGGGTTGCAATAAAATCTCAGTAACAATTTCATATAAAAAAAAAGGGTAGAAAAAGTCTCTTTCTAACATATCAAGGAAACTGATCATTCATCAACGTCTTCTTTATCAAGAAATTTCTGTTTCATTTGTAGTTGTAAGATTCAAACTTTTAATCTACTAATTTTTTGTCTTCTCGTCAAGATTCTGTGTTGGTTCTGTTTGGTTGTCGCCTGCTGGTAGAGTAGTTATTGTGGTTTCCAATTGATTTTTCTCTAAAAAATACAGCTAAATGGAATATTGGTGTCCTCTCTCATCCTACTCAATTTGTTGTAAAACTTAATCTTCTAAACCTATTTGGTGTTTGTCTTCTCATCATTATTCCATGTTGGAATTGTTTGGTATTCATTTGATGATAGAATAGTTATTGTAGTTTACAGTTGGTTTTTTTCTCATCATTATTCCATGTTGGATCTGTTTGGCATTCATTTGCTGATAGAATAGTTATTGTAGTTTACAATTGGTTTTTCTCCCAAGGATTGTATTAGTATTTTCTTGCTTAATAAAATGTTGCTGTGTGTGTTACCAATCTACATATATTAGTGCTTGCACTGGGTACCTTAAGATAATATTTGAAACCTCATAATATTTGAAACCTCATCCACTCAAAACATATAAATGATTTCCATAGGGCGGAAAAAGAAGTGATGGGAGGAACTCAACTGACCTCCGGCCAATCAACTCTCAGTGTGGATTACTTCCAAGAGCACATGGTAGTGCACTTTTCACACGTGGAGAAACACAGGTACATTGAGAACCACTGTGAAGAAAAACATGTTGTCTGTGCCTAATTATTGTTAGTATTCAGCTCATGGTCCCTCTTATTTCTCATTTATATTTCTATCTGAAACCACTTTTGGAATTGTATGGTTTTTTAGTTAATGGAAAGGAAAGAAGAGATTATCACTCTCATTTGATTGATAAATATGCATTTCTAGGTATTGTTATTTAGATGTCTGTCGTCTTTCTGAGTTATTTCCAGGAAAAAGAAAAAGAAAAAAAAACAACTGAACCTGCTAAGATATGTTGCTCTCAAATTCAGTCATTAGGAACTCTACGATTGATGTCCTTGTGCATTTGGAAAGAAACTTGAGAATCACATTTTAGTGTTCATTATTATGCAGGACACTTTTCATGCTCCCACTCTCTTCTTTTCCTCCCTAAAATCCACCTTGGATAAGCTCAATAAAAGCCTACACTAGAGTTACCATTTAAACACTCTAGGTATGAAATGATAAATTGGGATTTTCAACTCTTTCCAATTTCAGCTGAAGTAAAAGCAAATGTTGGCATATTGCAGTGTGGGGGAGAGGAAGAGGGGATAAGAGAGAAGAGAAAAGAGGGAGAGAAGAGGAGGGGAGGGGGACGGGGGTTTGTGGCAGTGGCAGTGGCTTCCATTTCCTTCCTTTTAATCTTTACATTGGAATTCCTTTTGTCCTCTTGTCCCACTTGAACTGCTACTAGGATCAGGAGCCAGTAGCAGCATCAGTAGTTGTAGTATTTTTTCTTTTCTTTTTGTTGTCATCATATCTTTCTACTTGACAGTCGCTTGCAGTGGTTACTCTTGGAGATAAACAAATGGCTCAAAGGATAGACAATCTTGTGAACGAAGAAGAGGCAAAGAGATTCTATCTTCAGGTATGCATCATAATTCCAAATTACGAATGCTTTTATCATTAGCAAGAAACTTCATTAAGAATATGACGTTGTCCCAATTTGACGCAATCAGATTTTTCTAGGGCCCAAATAATCCAAACCGAAAAATAACTGGCAACTTCTATTGATTGCAGTAAAATAACAGAAATTCTAGAAGTATAAACTATGCAAGGACTGGTGCAAAGAACACTAAACACACCTTAAAAGAGCCTTCTCAATCTTCTAGCATCCACATGATAAAAGAGAGAAGAAAAAACTCATAAGCACTGCTTTTATTGTATTCTGAAAACTGTACTGTAGCATGAATAGTGACTGGCAACTGTCCTATGCCTATGCATGTATAGCACTCAAAAAGTCAAAACCGCAAAGAAACCCTAAAAATCGTACTATAATTGGTTGCCTATAATAATTAGAAGTCTTAGGAAGAGTTTCCTTGTAAAACATGCAAGAAATTAGAAAGGAAATTAAATAAAATATGCAACTTTCCATGCCCAGGTTGCCATGGATACTTTTTGCTAGACTCCACATGGTCCATCCTTTGATGATAGAAAGCAAATGACCCTAAAGAGAAGATTTGGCAAACCTGTTGGAGTGATTTTTATGTGGATTGGGCTGTTTTTGACCCACACCTAATAGTGGGCCCAAAGTGACTGCACATCCAGCATATATGAGACTTCAAAGTTTCTGGGAATTTACAAAACAGTCAGTGTGTGTTCTCAATTCATCCAAACAGTCTCTGAAGTTCAATTTTAAGCAAGATTGTGGACTGTCTGGGCCCAACTCTCAATCAAAACTTCTTGGTTCCCTTGTGGGACCTATTGGGATGCCCAACCTACTTTAAGTAGGATTCAGCCATTTCAAATTCTCCATTAAAAATCCACTCTGCATCAGAATAGCTTTAGATACTTCAGGTGATGTATGTTTTATTCTCTTAAAAAATGGTAAATGTGATTTTATTGCACCAAGAAGCAAGAACACAAAAGATTGTAGAGAAAGAAAACTTTAGGTACCTTGGATCGATGGTGCAACAGGATGGAGGGATTGATACTGATGTAAGTCACAGGATTCAGGCCGGGTGGACCAAATAGAGGAGTGCTTCGGGGGTCTTGTGTGATCGGAAAGTCCCCCTCAAGGTTAAAGGAAAGTATTATAAGGTGGCGGTAAGACCAGCATTGTTATATGGATCAGAGTGTTGGGCAGTAAAGCATAATCATGTTAAGAAGATGGAAGTTGCGGAGATGAGAATGCTAAGATGGATGTGCGGGATCACAAGGAGAGATAGGATTAGGAATGAGGAGATTAGGGGCAAAGTAGGAATAGCACCGATTGGAGATAAAATGAGAGAAAATCGACTAAGATGGTTTGGCCATGTTAGAAGGCGTCCAATGGAAGCACCTGTTAAAAGGTGTGAAGGCATAGAGATTGCCAGGAGTAGGAGAGGGAGAGGGAGACCCAAGAGAAGTTGGAAAGAAACTATTAAACATGACCTTGCCTACATGGATCTAACGGAGGACATGGCCCTAAACAGATTTGATTGGCGTCGTCAAATCCATATAGCCGACCCCACCTAGTGGGAAAAGGCTTGGTTTGGTTTGGTTTGGTTTGGTAAGAAGCAAGAACACAGAAAACAAGTCAACATCTTCTATGGGCATAAGATTGTACCTTACTTAAATGCACCTTACTGAAATGCTTGACTGGTTGCATAAGATGATGAAGCCAAATTAGTGAATTACTATAACTATTCGTTCCAATTTCAAAAAAATTCTCCTTTAACTATTACCATTTGCTATCTTCTTTTCCAAGTGCTTAGTAACAAGAGAAATGAAGGGATCCTACATAGGAGCAACTCCCTCTGTAACAATATCACTTGCCTTTACACCCTCTTCAAAAGTCTGCTTTAACGGTGCATCGCAATTGATTGCTAACTCTGCTTGTAAAGAAAGTGACACTTGTGCCACGACTGTTATCATCAACTAGATTGATTTCATCTCCACCATGTTAGACATCTGAAGACTGAAGGGCCCTGAGCATTTGTTCCCACCAATAGAACACCTTTCCAGCAAGGTCAAATATTGGGGGAGCTCCTATTAAGTGAGATGAAAATAAAGTATTAAGAAGATATTGGGGGAGCTCCTAGAGCCATGTGTAGTTTCATTTAAACCAGGCCCTGGTTTAATCTCCTGAACACTAGTGCAACTATGAGCCCCGCGTCTTTTGCAGTTCTGTTTGACTCAAGGTTTAACAACCCAGACTCAGGACTCGACTCAGCCATGACCAAGTCCGAGTTGACTCAGCCGACTCGGCTGAGTTGGGTCAAGCCCCAACAAAAATTTAAAAAAAAAGGGTAAAAAATAAGTAAAAATCAGGAAAAAAAGAGGAAAAATAAAATGGGACAGCCTAGGAGTCCCTCTATCCTTGCAGATATATTGAATCTTTTTATTCTTTTATGTAATGATAGATTTTGGTGAAATTATAAAGTATAGATAGTAGAATCCTTCATCATCCCTATTTCTTAGGTGGTTTTAACAAGTTATACCATTCTAAAGCATGCTTTTGCTACTTTTACTGTATTCTAGTAAGTAGTAACTAGTAACCTACTATTATATATGGCACACCTTAAGATTATGTGACAAAGCCCATTTAATTGCAATTAAAATTTTTAAAGACAAATCCATATTCCAATTTCCATCTCAATTATCAACTATCAAGTTTCAATTAGCAAATAGCAACCATACCTCATTCTTTCTAATACCATGTTGAATGCCTTTCGGGTTGGATGCCCTCTTCATCGACGTCGTCATTTTGATTTTGATGATAGTACTGTGCTATATCAAAATCAAAGAAGCCTTGCCCCCCGCTTGGAGGAACTTGTCCATAATTTGACCGATCCGGCATGAGATGTACTTGTCCTCCAAATTTACCCACAGGAAAAGGATATGCATCTGGTGGTGGTGGTTGTGGGGGTACCATAATGATCCCATACTGTTGCTGCCCATACCCATGCGAAGGACCATTGTATTCACCATAATGCTGCCCATACTCATACGAAGGATCATGGTGTGAGTATCTATACTGCTGCCCATCCCCGTTTGAACTATCAGAATCTGTGGGCCAAGGACTTGACGCCATTTAATGCGGTTGAGGATATTCTTTTGATGTCTCTCTTCCTTCATTTCTGCCCTAACCACCAGCACTTGCCAAGGAGGGAGTGTTCCGTGATTCTATTTCTTTTGTTATTTACTTTTGCTTGATTGTTTTATTTACATTGTTTTCCTGTTTCTTTTTCTAGCCATTTTGTTGTCTTGGTTGGGCTGAATTTTTTTTCAGTCCGCCTCCTTTTCACAACGATGAATTTTTCTGTTATAAAAAAATTCGCCATTAACTCTCAATATACAGATTCTAGGGTCTCCTTTGAAAACACTAGAGAATGAATCCTTTTTGTGTTCTTAAGCACTCGCCTAAGCACTGAGGCGACATAAATGGGATTACTCTCCTTAATAAGCAAGAGGAAGACATTCGAAATCTTTCCCATTTGTCGAAGATATAAACAAGAAACCATCTTAAGGGTGGAGCTTATAGAAGACAAAGGAGTTGCCTTACGAGAGGTGACTAATGTGAATGGATGATGCAACTTAGGGGAATGGAGATTAGCCAACGAGCTAAACTCCAAACCAAAGGGTTAGGGGTAAGGTGTCTCGGTCTCACATCAAAGACAAGGAGCAAAGTGACGAGAGAGAAACTCAATCTTCAATTCAATGTAATATGTCCCAAATAGAGGGAATAACATCCTTATATAAATATAGGCTAAGCACTAACTTAACGATCAAGCAATAATAAAATTAGAAACTGCGTAATTGTTGTTAAATCACATCAATTACTTGAATCTAAGAAATCTATTAAATCTAGGAAATCCACTAGAAGATATATAACTAGAAGTTGTGGATGGAGAGAATCTTGGGAATCCATCATTGATGGATCTTGTGGGCCTTGGGCCTTCTGGTATAAATCTTCAGACGGGGTCCATTAATTTGGCCTACATCAGCTCCCTCATCCTCGAGTTCAGTAGATGGCCTCCTGGGTCGAAAATCAAGCGTACAACTCTTCGTTGTTCTTGATCTTCTTGCGCTTGACAAAGCTTAGAAGTTGGATTTGATCTTTTCATCCACTGAGAAGTAGATTGGAGGTATTGGTTCTTTTGACTTTTGGATTCACCTATGATGTGGTTTGACCATTAGTTGTACCATTTGCACATAATATTCTGATATCAATGGTCGATTCACGAACATGAAATCAATGTGGGGAATCTCAATGATTCAATTTTCTTTTTCAACCTTTGAAACAATAGCTTGTTCTTTTGATTATTTAAGTGGCTCATCATGAATTGAACATGTGATGAAATCCACCAGTTGATTAGGCTCCTGGTTGACTACATTCAATTCTTCAAAGTCTGCCTTTTCTTCCTTCAGTGCTTGCACTTGCTGATTATCATGGTTAGTAGAAAGGGAATCAATTTCTTTGTCTTCCACTGTACCTAAAGTAGGATCCAGGGGAGGAGTTTTGTCACTTCATTTGAACTTGTTGGAAAATCTTTTGTTTCTTGCTTTAGTTCCTCAACTTCAGCTTTGATAATCTCCATGACTGGTTCCACCCCAAGGATTTCTGTGATTTGCGGAGACTTTTCTTCTTGCATCTTGGCTTTTTGCAACCAAAACCATTTAAGCATGCACTCAACACGAATTGCTTCCCAAAAGGCATCATAAATGGTGTCGCTATAATTCATATTTTGCAATATGTTTGGTCTCAAGCCTCTGATGAAGCGATTCAAATCATGGAGCTCACTCTGCTCAGTTCACATACTTGTTGTAGCCTTGAAAATCGATCAGAATATTCATCAACTGTGCAATCTTCTTGTTTCAGATTAAGGAATTGCTCAAAGTAGACCTCATTTGCATGATACCAATCTCCATATTTATGTTCATGCAACATTCTTTGAACTTCATTATAGCACCCAAAGATTTGCATATTGGCTTCAATGGAAGAGTTTAAAATTTAGTGCGTCACAAAAATGACTGACCTAAATCTTGTGGACAGAAGTATGCACATGCAGACAATGGCCAAGATGTCACCTTTAGAGAATCAACGGCCGAGATTCATCAAGCAGAAAAATTCTTGCTTTATGGAATTGGCTCCCTTTTGGCTGGGCTGGGCTCTATGTAGGTTGGGCCCGCCTTTTCTCTATATCTATATATTTTTTACTGCCCGATGTTGGGTCAGATTGACCCGAACTTAAGCCCAGAAGATGATTTACCCTACGTCACGTGGAGTGGACACGTGGGAAAGGATCCTCGGCTTCACTGCAACAAAATAGAGAAAAGGGGTTTTATGTCAGTATGATTTGGAGCGGAGAGGAAGGTGACGGGGTTGGCAGTGGCTACGGGTGACGACGATGTTGATGGTAAAGGACCTTGGAGATGGCAGAGGCTCTGGTAATTAAGGAAGAGGAGCAGTCTGCGAAGATGGTGGGGAGCTTGAGCGATTTCAACGACTTGGTGGCTGATCGAGGACGACGCTGGAGCAGCAGATCCCTGTTGATGCTTAAGGTAAGTAGTCCTTCCACCGCACGTCCTTTTTCGTTCTTCTACTGTCTCTTTTTTTTTTTTTTTTTTAATTTGGGTTTGGGGATTGGGAGGCAAAGGGCTGGTGGTTTCGGTTGGGGTTGTGCATGGCAAGGAGCAAGGGGTGTGGGTGGATTTGGAATTTGGGTGTGTGGGATTGCTAGAATCATTCACCCAAAGACTTTGTAAGGCTTCAGGTGTTCCTCTGTTGAAAGAAGCTTTAATTTGTGAATTACTTTTTGGGATACCACATACATTTCGCTTCCTCCATCTATATGACGAGATTGCACAGGCTGTCGTGACATTTTGCCATGGAGCAAAATATGGTGGTCCGCCTCCAATCTTCAGCTTCCTCTTCAGTAATTATGAAGAGACGACGAAAGAATAATGTCCGTCCTTCTGTTTAGCTTAATTGAAGGAATGATCTTCTTGCTCAGGTAGAGGTGCCTGCTCTTCATATGGTGTTTCAACTTCATATTCTTCATCAACATGTTCCGACTCATAGGCATCTTCTTCATTGTGTGCATAATGAAGATTCTTTGTACCTGTGCACTTAGAAGCATAGTGTCCTTTGCCTTTGCATCGAAAGTAGTCGATGTCCTACTTTTGTCGTGAAGAATTGATGACATTCTTTCCTTTGTTTGCATAATTTGGAGGATGCCTTGCTTGATTCTGAGGAAGTACTTACCTGTTGGGATTTTGTGTTGGAGCTTGTCGGGTGGAGTTTTGTGGTGGAACGACCCGTTGATAAGTCGCATCGGAGTTTGTCCTTTGAAGAGATTCTCCGAAACGCCTTGAATATGGATGTCGCAACTGATCCTCAACTCGGAGTGCCAAGTGATGGACTTCTTCAATGCCGTGAAAATTGTGGGTAGTCAATTCTCTTTGGATCTCTTGACGCAGTCCTTTCTTGTATCGGGTGATAGCCTGACAATCAATTTCGGACACCTTGCATTGCACCATGAGATCATGGAACCTTTTTGTGAAATCGTCTACAATGGAGGTCCCTTGTCTACAGTGAACTAGTTGATCAAAGAGGGAATCAACATAGGCAATTGGTAAGTACTTGTCCTCCAATTTTTGTTTCATCTCCTCCCATGTGCTAATAGGATGTCTCCTGTAATTGGCATTCCTGTCATCAATACTTCGCCATCAAACACGTGCGGCACCCTCCATCTTCATCTTGACAAAACGAACACGCTTGTGTTCCTTTTGTGGGTAGTCAATTCTCTTTGGATCTCTTGATGTGGTCCTTTCTTGTATCGGGTGATAGCCTGACAATCAGTTTCGGACACCTTGCATTGCACCATGAGATCATGGAACCTTTTAGTGAAATCGTCTACAGTGGAGGTCCCTTGTCTACAGTGAACTAGTTGATCAAAGAGGGAATCAACATAGGCAATTGGTAGGTACTTGTCCTCCAATTTCTGTTTCATCTCCTCCCATGAGCTAATAGGATGTCTCCCGTAATTGGCATTCCTGTCATCAATACTTCGCCACCAAACACGTGCGGCACCCTCCATCTTCATCTTGACAAAGGGAACACGCTTGTGTTCCTCCATGTTGTACCCTTCAAATAATCTTCAAGTGTGGTAATCCGGTCGGTGAATACTTTCACATCCAGCGTCCTTAGAAATCAGGAACAACAACAAATACCTTCTTGGTGATATCATCTCATCGGCCCCGATATTCATCGTAATCAGTTTCTTCAAGTATGCACTACATAAATTACCGACAAGTTTCTTGTGGTTCACCATTGACAAATTTTCCACCTCTTCATTGCGGTTGTTTCCTTCTTGTCCATTGCTGCCATCATTGTTGTTTGAAGGTCTTGGGTTGCCATTGTTCCGGGTGCCCTAAGGACCTGGAGTTGGGGGCATCTCTCGAAGACGTTGTTCAACCCTGTCCATTCTGTGCATCAATTCCATGATGTAGGCATCACGTTGACGATATGTGAACTTGCCTCTGATCGTTGCTCCGGTGCGGGTAGACATGTTGCTGCCTTTCTGACCTTTTTCTTTTCCTTTTTTGTCTTTTTTCTCTCTCTTTTTTTTTACGAGAGAGAAACTCAATCTTCAATTCAATTCAATGTAATGTGTCCCAAAGAAAGGGAATTACATCCTTATATAATTGTAGGCTAAGCACGAACTTAACAATCAAGCAATAATAAAATTAGAAACTACCTAATTATTGTTAAATCGCAGCAATTACTTGAATCTAGGAAATCTAATAAATATAGGAAATCCACTAGAAGATATAAAACTAGAAACTGCCGGTGGAGAGAATCTTGGGAGTCCCTCATTGCTGGATCTTGTGGGCCTTGGGTCTTCTAGTATAAACCTTCAGACGGGTCCATTAATCTTGCCTGCATCAATGGAAATGCCCCTTTCAATAGCTTGCACACTCATGATATGCCAATATCACTTATGCAATTAGTGAATAAGGAAACTCCGGCTCCCAAGCTAACTTGCATAGGCTTCAAATGAGGGATTTTTTGAGAAAACTCGATATTTTTTGTGTAAGCGAATGTTGTTAGGCCAGGCCCAGCCCATTATACTCAAGGCCTAACTTCAAAATGATCAGAATTTGTTTTTAGTTGCGAGGCCCAATTCTTTATTCCTCACATGCCTGATGCTACTTTCCCTCCAAGGACGATGAGGAAAGGGTTCTTTGAAATGGTTATGATATTGTTCATGAACTTCTAGCAATCCAGATTTGACCTAATCTTGACAAGAAGAAAGTTGCTGAAAAAAAAATGAATTTCAATAAATGTCTTTTGATGTTTCTTGATGGTGAATTAATTTATGACCCCACCTCAAGGTTGGATTTGGAGATGGGTGGATCATTTTTCAAAGAGAAATTTTCAAAAAAGTATAAAACTTTTGGCTCATTTTCAAAAAAGTAAATGAGAATTTGACTATTTCAAAGAAGTATAAAAGTGCAAAAGTGGTAGGCCAAAGAGGAGATAGATAAATATGAAGAAGTGCAACGTATCTGAAGATTTGGCCCAGGATACCAACTCATTGATTTTCAAACCAATCCATTAAATATTTATTATCTGATTTATTAATCCTTTCCATTGGAATGAGTCAAAAGTGAAATGTTTTGACAAATCCTTGTACGGGGATGAATCAAGATTATTTTGAATCACAGCTCTGGATCTTTGTTCATATCTTGTAGTAATAATATCTTAGGGTTTGCAGTGATTCCTTGGGATTTCAGAGTAGCAAAAGTAAAATTCATGTAGCTATTTCCAACATAGTTGGGAAAAGGCTTTGACGATGATAATGAATGAAATAAGGAAGGTAGGTCACCAGGATGATACTGACAAGGAAGAGATTGAGCCAAATGCTTTACTAGTAGGGTGACAAAGTGGAGTTCATCTATAAGATTGGGGGAATTTTGAGAGAAAGGAAGGAATAAGTATCGGAAACAGCACAAGAGTTATCTAACATATTAAAAGTAACATGGGGAAAACTTGTCCTAAGAAAAGGGAAAGGGGAATTGGCAAATTTAGTCTTGTCTGTTAACGATCATTATCATGTGAAAATTGTTTCATGGAATTGTCAATGATTAAGTGCCTCTTAGAAGCTAGCGCTAGTGATTATTGAAGATCATTAAAATCCAACGTTTTTGTCATTCAAGAAATGAAGGGAAGTAGTTACAGACAAGGATGAAAATAGCGGTAGCGGCGGGCGTAGCGGCCTGCTGCCAAAACGCTACGTAGCGGTGCTACGTAGCGGTGTAGCGGTGCGATTTGAAAAAATTGTCAAAAAAATATGAAAAAATTCTAGAAAATCTAGAATATTGGAAAATGAGAGAAAATGTATTTTTTTTGCAAAAGTAACTAAGGTAAGGGGGCGTAGCGATCCCCTCACTATATGAGGTCCTGTATCGCTGTATAAATAGAAAATAATAGTAATGATCATTTTTTTTTACATGTGTTCATGTTACTTAGTTATGCTAATTTAGAAAGTAATGAAAGGCTTATAAAAGAAAAAATTATGTCATGAAGTCAAGACTTAAGAGTACCTAGAGAAAAAAATGCATCTACCAAAGGGGGTGTCTAATAGGATGTACTTAGAGAAGAATCATTGAGAAGAACTCTTTGTATCGACTACAATTCGGCGAGATCATGTGCTTTTTGGTGTTCTTTTAAACATAAAAGGGTAAAAGAGTTGTGTAGAAATGTTATTTGGAGAGAAGAAGAAAAGAAATAAGTCTTATTATGCATTTTTAAAAAAATTGAAAAGTAGGATTTTTTTCTCAACCCGTAGCGGCCGCTACATTCGCGTAGCAGTCATAACACTGTTTTTTTCAATTTAGCGTGGCGGCCTGGGACGCCACGGCCGATATATCGCGTAGCGGCCGCTATTTTCATCTATGGTTACAGATGGCCTAATTAAGCCAATCTTTCATCGAATGAGTAATTGAACTGTTGAAGTAGCAGGAGCTTCTAGAAGAATTCTTGTAAAGCGAAATACCCTTAAGTGGAGCAAGGTTGATGAATAGTTGTCATGGTTTAAAAAATCAGCCGAGTCTGAGTCGACATGGACTCGGCACATACCTAGTCGGCTCCTATGGGACTCCGCCTCGAAATCATGGGACTTGGCCGACTCGGCCATGCGACCATATGACTCGGCCCTCCAAACATTTTATTTGAACTTGGGACTCAGCCCAACTTGGCCGAGTCAACTCGGACTTGGCCATGGCCGTGTCAGGTCCCAAGTCCGATTTTTTAAACATTGATAGTGGTCGAATTTTCCTGGATCATAATGTCTATTTATCATCGATCGCCCCACAACATAGATCAGACTTTTGGAGGGTGTTGATTATGGTAGCAAGGAATTGGACTTTGCCATGGTTTTTTGGGGGTGATTTCAATATCATTCGCTTTCAATTAAAAGAAAAAAGGTGCGTTGAGAGTAATACTTGGTATGAGATTTTTTATTGCAACAAAATAATCTTCTTGGTTTTCAGATGGCAGGTGTTTTATTCCAATGGAGCAACAGTCGGGGATCCAACAATGTTAAAATCTGATAGGTTCTTTTTGTCCTTGGTGATTTGTTAGATATAACCGAAGACAATTCAAAGGGTCTTGCCTTTACCAACATTGGATCACTGTCCATTTATTTTGTTGGCAACTTTGGAATCTTTGGTCCCTTGTTTTGGTTGAGTTATTCTCATTGAAAGGCCTTTTTGCTAAATTAATTAATGCCTTCTGAAAGTAGACCAAGGTGATCGGGAGTTGGTTGAATTTCATCTTTGCCAGAAGCCAAAGATATTGTATTTATAAAGTAAAATATTTGAAGAAAAACTCTTCTCTGTATATTGAAGAGGAGATTTATTCCCTTATGACTCGAATTCATAGTTTGGACGCTTAAAAGGAAAGTTGACATCTGACTCGCAAGGACAAATGCCAAACCAGCCTTAAAGAAGAATATGCATAAAAGCATTCAGAAAGAAATTAACTGAAGCAAAGATTGTGCCATAAGTGGATCAAGGTCCAAGGATGGTGATAAAAAACACGCACAGCTTTTCCTTGGGACTACTAGTGCTAGAAGATCTAATTGAATTCAAGGTTTGGGAACTAATGGGATGTCATGGGTGGAAAGGGCTGATATAGAGTAGGAGATTGTTGAGTTTTACCAGGGACTTTACTCCCCAGAAAACTGAGCTCATCCCAGGCAGGAGGGGTTCATGTTCAAATTCTATTTTTCTGGAGGTTGCCAAATGTCGGAACCTCCAGTCTGAGGAGGAGGTAAAGGGGCCATCTTCAAGCTTGGTCGAGATCGGGGCCCAGGGCCAGAGGAGATTCTGATTATTTTCTTAAATTTTTTTTGTTAGCAGTCAATGATGATTTCATGAATTTCATGCATAAGTTTCATAAAATGGGTTATCAAAAGAGATAGGTGCTTCTTTTATTGTTTTGTTTTCAAGAAAAGAGGGAGCAATCTCTTGGAGATTATAAATCTATATAGGTCCGGTAATAGTTATAAAATTCTAGCAAAACTTATTGCTACACTCTTTGGAAATCAATGCCTGTGATTATTTATGATATGCAAAAAACTTCTGTAGAAGGCTGTCAAATTTCTTGCTCAATTCATTTTGTACCATACAGGGAAGGATTTCTGTTTGGCACCTTCCCTCCCAAGTAGGGTGGGTAGCATATGTTAAGTTGGAGAATGGTGAGTTATATTATAATTTTATTACAAAAAAGGTTAGTTTACCGGTTTATTCTCTCACCTATGAAACTATGCTGATGTTATTGGGATAGCTTCACTATCATGGTGCTGCTTCTACGCTAAAACTCCAACCCCCCGCCCCCCCCGCCGCCACCACCACCACCCCCACCCCGCGCACGCTTCTTCTCCCTCTCTTTTCTCCTCTTTCCCCTCTCCTCCTGATGTGGATTTGTCCCTGGAAATATTGGATGCCTTTTGTTATTATTATGTTGATTAAACTGAAAATCAAGTCCAATTCTTAGACTTTTGAACAGGATCTAAATACTCATTAGCACCTTTTTATTCAATTGTTCAGTATTCCTTTCCACCATCCTGTGTTGGTGAAGTTGGGCGCATGGGAGCACCCAATAGAAGGGAGATTGGTCACGGGATGCTTGCAGAAAGAGCCTTAGAGCCTATTTTACCTTCTGAAGAAGATTTTCCATACACTATACGTGTTGAGAGTACAATCACTGATAGCAATGGGTCTTCAAGGTAGATTCTCTATTGGAATCTATTTTTTATATTTGAACCTTGGCACATTTTCTGGTATTCATCAAAATATGTCTCATCTGGTTTCTCCTATTTACATTTGCCAGCATGCTGTAACTAGATTTTAGATCATGGTTTTTAAAACTAGATCATGTCATCCCAGGATCAGTACCTACCGAGTCATACAAACTTGGCCGAGTCTCATTTGTATCAATCAAGTCTTGGTGCAACTCGGCTGAGTTGTAATGAACTCAGTGGTGATCAAGTCAGTGACAGAAAGCAAGTTTTGAGACCATGTTCTTGGTATGCATTTTAAGCTGTAAAATTGTTCTCCTCTGGCAGTATGGCCTCAGTTTGTGGAGGTTGCTTAGCATTGCAAGATTCTGGGGTTCCTGTGAAGGCCTCTATTGCTGGGATAGCAATGGGTATGGTTTTAGATACAAAAGAATTTGGGGGAGATGGAACCCCCCTCATTCTGTCTGACATTAGTGGGTCTGAAGATGCTTTCGGGGATATGGATTTTAAGGTTTGAGCCTACAGCACTTTTTAGTTCTTTTTACAGTCCATTTTATGCTACTCTTTAGTACAGTTAATTGCTGCTCAACCATTATTTTTTGCATTGGAAGAGCAGTGAAGTCGTTACAATTTTTTGACAATGAATTTTATATTGCAGGTTGCTGGCAATGAAAACGGTATTACTGCATTTCAGATGGACATTAAGGTCAAGAAAAAAATATTCATTCTTTAGTACATTCTTTTCTTGCCTTTCCAGTATATTGAATAGTTGGCCTTCTTTTTTTGATGAGTCAGTTCGGGTCCTTTGGCCCTTGATTATAATGCAAATCGATGACTTAAAGTATATGCATCCACACTGTCTTGTGACAGGTGGGAGGGATCACTTTGCCTGTTATGGAACAAGCACTTCTGCAAGCAAGAGATGGACGGAAGCATATTCTTGGTAACCTCAAATCTTGCCCTGAATTGCATTAGTCATCCATAGAAACTGGCTGTTGGTGGATTGATGGAATTGGTGTTGCATATACTTTGAGAACATTAGGCTGAAACCATAAATGAGTAAAGCATTAAGATGAACTGGTCACTAAAAGAATTATAGAAATTTCTTTGCAATATATTATTAGTAAATGACATTTTAAGGTACCTGATGGTGTATTAATGTTCTTATTGGACATTACTGTTGTGTTAACAAAAAGAGAGGCATCCGGACTAGGGTTGTGTTTGTCTTAGAGCATCTGAATAAGGTCCAAGCTAAGTCTGAAACCAGTCTTTCCATGGACTTGGAACCATAGCTGCAAGATTTAGTTCGTTTCGGCGAAAATGAATGAACAATTTCAGTTCAGAAAATGGTCCAATCCAAACAGCTCTCTCTTTTAGTTGTGCCCTCAAAGGCCCCTCGAACTGCTAAAAATTACTCATTTTCAGTTAGAAATATCATATTTCATTATTCGTTTGGTAAAATAAATTAAATGTATATAATTTATATGTTGTTTTCAAATTTCGTTTTTTATATTTTCTATGTTAAAATTATTTTATTTTATTTTTATATTTATTCCGAAATGTAACTTCAAAATGTTTTACTGAAATTCCAAACCAACTGAAATATTTCATTTTGGAGGCCACACAGAAATGGGTCCCAAAAGGAAATTCTTAACCTTGCTATATCTACATAATGGCCTCACTAAATGTCTAGGTCTGATTCAATATATTAAACAGAAATGGGCTTAATGCTTTGCCATCAGGGCAGATCCAGTCCTGACCTTTTAGGTCCATCGAGGATCGGGGCCTGGTGTCACATAGTGGTTTTCTAGTGTAAAGACAGCCTGCATGTGTGCATCATAGATGAAGATTAGGCTTTACTATCAGTTTCTGTCAACTTGCATCATTGGAAGAGTATGATAGGTGTTTTCATCCTTTTACGAGGCTGAGTAACTTGGGGTTTTACAGCTGAAATGTTGAAGTGCTTACCTCCTCCTACAAAGAAACTTTCCAAGTATGCTCCATTGATACATGTTATGAAGGTTTGTTGTCTATGGACTGTCATCACTTTTTCATTTTTCATTTCATAGTTTCAACTGATTGCAGGATTTATGTCAAGCCTTCATCTTTGCCTATGTATTTGCAATCTTTTATTTATTTATTTGGTTGTTTAGGTCAAACCAGATAAGGTGAATGTAATTATTGGCTCTGGTGGGAAGAAAGTGAAAAGTATCATTGAAGAGTCCGGAGTAGAAGCTATAGATATGCAGGATAACGGCATTGTAAGCATTGACTGGGGCATTCTATTTCAATCTAATATGCTGCTTTCCTTGGTTCTTGTTATGTCACCTTTATGTGTCTGTGGCCTTACAGGTTAAAATTACTGCAAAGGACTTAACAAGCTTGGAGAAGTCGAAAGCCATGATTAGTAGTTTGACAATGGTTCCTACAATTGGTGATGTTTACAGGTCTGATCTTCTGTCACAGTACTTTTCCCTCTGATCTTCTGTCACAGTACTTTTGCCTTTTATGTAAAGGAATTTGTTTTGGGTAATAAAATCTCTCTCTATTGTCAATGTGTTGGAAAGACATCCTTCCATGTAGCTACTTCATTGTTCCAATATCAAACAGCCTTTTCACTCTTTAGAGCAAGTAGCATGTTTTATATTAAATCAATGCCTTCTTGTCTGGCTGCCTCCAATTCATTCTTGTTGTGCTCTCTGTACTTTCTGACATGTAAAAATCACATTATTTGGAAGTGTCAAATTAAAAAGAAAGGGTACTCTTGGGAACTTTATTCCTTTGCAGCAAACACTACATTAGCTCCAATAAAATCAAGACAATGATGCAGTCTCATGTGCAAGAAAGGGACTGCTGCTCCAAGAAAGTAGCTGTGGGCTGGATCTTCTTCTAGACAGTAAATAGTGAAACAAAATATAGGAAGGGTTGCACCTTTATGGTTGGAGGACTGCAAACCCCAGATAACCTACATGCTGTCCACTTCCTTGCGTCCCAGGGGACAATTTCCACTGCAACGAGTACAAAACAGCTTGTTATTATTTATGTGAAATGACAATACTTGTAACTTACTAACAGTCCCAACCATTAATCTGGTAAGCTACAAAATGGCCTAAATCCTAGCCGTTATAAAATGCAATCACTTAAACAATGAAAGAAGAAATTTGTGCAACCTGCACTTGTGCAACTTGTTTACAGCCTGTGGCTGCTCGCCTGGCCGAAAGGGGTGGGATGACAAGGCCCAGGGCCTGTTCTTGGAGACCTACAGATCCATATGGACCTGTCACAGCAGGGTATAGTTTTCTTGGGCCCAGATGTGGTGTTTAGTGGCCCCACAGCTCACTAATTTGGGCCTGACAGTCCCAATAAGGGACTGTGCTTCAAAAATAGTTCACAAGTCCTAGTTAAGCAACTATTTTGGGTCCCAGACCCTCTAAACTTGGGTCCGGCTACCCTCTGCACAAACAAACTTCTCCAGAAAGCTCAAGGCTTGGGCTACAGTGTGATCTTCTTGGTCTTCATTGCTTGAATCCGCATCAACAGGGCCCAATGATGAGAACAAAATTTTGGTGCTATTCTTAGCCCAGGCGTATATATACGCATTGCAAGATTGAAGACTTGAGTGCTCCCAGTGATACATCATCAACAAAGCCTTGTCCCATCAGATAAGGGTCAGCTACAAGAGTTTTACTCCAGAACTCAATACTGATAAACTCCAACCAAGATGAGATGAAAACCTATCTGTATAGTGCCAATAAGAAGAACTGCCTGCATGTGTGTAGAAATACTCTCTCTGCCTGGTATGTAATACCAAGTGTCATCCTTCTACTAGATAAGTATAGTAGTGCTGGTGATAATTGTTTACTTAGAAATACGTCCTGGTTCCATATCTTGCCATATTTTGTTCATTTTACTTATAGAAATTATCCATATGAGGATATGGGCAAAATAACTTCAACTTGAGACATTTTGACAGTCATGGGTACCAAAAGAGAACCCAGAACAGTAAACAGGCTACCCCAGAGACTGCAGTAATCTTGTAACAGGGACTGTTACACTGCGCACTTGGATTCAGCAACTTAGAGAAGGGATTAAACTGCGAATCTACACTTCCAACACCAAGATGGTAATTGTAGATGAAAGGGAAAAACACAGAGATGTTAAAAGAGAGAGCAGTAACCTGACTGTCATTCCAAAATATGCGGCAGCTGTGCAATGGAATGCACTGGTCGACATGTATTAAAGGCCAGAAAATCCTAATTACAGGAAATATAATCCTTAATTTCCATTAATTTACATAAATGAAGCTCGGGCAATTTGATTTGGAAATTGAGGTTCAATTTGAAGCAATTCCACTCTCAATTTCAATTTCACTCTCAATTCCAATTTTGATTTTCGATTTTTACTTATCTTTTCAAATGAGAAGAGTCTCATCCAGATAAGAAGATTACTAGACAGGTATCAATGCGAGAGACCTCACTGCTCACATCTCTACGCTAACGTCTCTAGCCTTCCATCCAAACATAACCGACCCTTCTTTACATCACATTCAAGCTCTCATTCTCACAAACAAATGAATCTCCAACTCATTTTCACGGAGCTACATCACCAGCGACCCTTACATCATCTACATCTTTCAGATCTCTCTCTGGGAATCTATCATGGGCCCTACCTAATGATACTCTGGTAGACTTGGGTCCCACCATTCGATTGAGCGCATGATGGAAATGTGATTTAAGTAGTGATGAATGGGAATTTGGTTCTCTGTTTGCGGCTATTATATGCCAACTTACAAGTCTCCGGGAATCTATCATGGGTCCCACATATTGATAATCCGAACCATTCAAAATGAATGTCAACCCCTTTAATGACGCATACTAAAATTTCATTTCAATAGACATGGACCCCACCATTCAATTGAGCACGTGATGGAATTGTGATCAGGTGGTGATGAATACGAGTTTGGTTCTCTATTTGCAGCTATTATATGTGAACTTGCAAGTCTTAGGAAATCTATCATGGTCCCCACATAATAATAACAATAATCCGAACCGTTCAAAATAAATGTTTACCCCTCCAATGACATATATTAAAATACCATTTCAATAGACGTGGACAGTGGATCCAGCCATTTGATTGAGCGCATGATGGAATTGTGATTTTTTTTTTTTTTTTTGCATGAATGGAATTGTGATTAGGTGGTGAATGTTTAGTTTACAGCTGTAGTATCTCTCTATTTTTATTTATTTATTGAATGAATGTTTAATTTATAACTTATGGTCTTCATTGTTTCAATATGTAATTTTTAAATCATAGTGCAGAAAAACATGACCATGCTCAGCACAGGTTACAATGCTAGTACAACATTAATTAGCAACTCATAGAATCCAAATCAAAGGAAACTAACAGCAAATTGCAAAGAAATTAAAGATTTTAAGCAAATTTCTAAAAAGAGTCGTCCCGGAGGTTTGGGGTGAATTTGATCGTGGGCCCACGTGGCCCACCTGTTGGACAAGTGAAACTTTCCCAACGGCTGTACACCCATGGGCGAGCATGGTGGTACTAGTTGCAGTTAGGTTTGGGCCCAATTGATTCCTGCAAGGCCCAGTCCAATTAACCCAGTCAACAGCCCCTTCACCAACTGCGTTGTTTGAATAGAGTTTCACATTTTGAAAAAATTCACTGTGGTGTAATTAATTAGCAAAAAGTCCCTATATATGAGTAAAATTTTGGCAATTTTAATGCGGTTGGGACCTTTACACATGGGTTCAGATCCCCTTTTGTTCGATCGAATACCTCCATGAACATCATTGCCAATTCAATTGCATGATCTTTGATTATATCCAGGCCATCCACATCATATTTTGTTTGCAAGCATAAGCAGCTAAGATTTGTGCTGCAAGATCTTTTATATTCTTACCGTGTTCCCTTATCCATGCCTATAGATTGATAGCTTATTGTTGCAACCTTGCTGATATAGTGTTATCCCCCCGACCCAGATATATATGCACACAAAATTATAAAATACCCAACATAACATTTCTCAATAACAGTAACTAATACTAACATAAATTTATAACATTCAAGAATCTAGATCTGACTCCTTCAATGAAGTTACCATTTTTGCTTATATCTTCTGAGAAATGTCAGGTTTTGAATTGTACTAGTAACCTGATCAAATAGTAGCTGGAGTATTAGATCTGATTTATGCATTTTTCAGGAACTGTGAAATCAAATCCATTGCTCCATATGGAGTTTTTGTTGAGATTGCACCTGGGCGTGAGGTATTTGTTTCACTTTTGAACACTTAATCATTAAATAAACTAAATCTGTGTATCCTCTGAAAACATAAGCTTTGTCTCAGTTTCTGACTCAACGGAGATGGTCTGTTACTTCAAATATTGTCCATGGCCAAAGTTTCATTCCAAAATCATCGTGGTTTTTTTATGAAAATCACTAATGTTTCAAACAGTAAATTTAGTTTTCTAATTGTGCTCAACTTTATAAGCTTTTCTATAGTACTTGGATATAAAATTGCATAACATGTTGATATTTTAACCTGATAGAACAATATTTTGTCTTCCACAGGGGCTTTGTCATATTAGTGAGCTGAGTTCAAACTGGTTAGCAAAGGCTGAGGATGTAAGCATAAATTTTTTTGGTTTAATAGTTGAAACAATTCTTTGAAGACAGCTCAATGAAAATTTTCTAGAGCGGTTTGGCATGTGTCACAGCCCCCATTAGCACTAACCCAACTTTTGACAATATGTCGTCTTGGGCAGCCATGCACTTGCTGATATTTAGAAATGTTGTCTGGTTTTAGTTCTGTGGGCACTACTCGACTTATATGACTAGACTGAGTACAAAGAGAGTTCTTTTTTCCCCTTCTCTTTTCTTTTCTATTTTTTGACATTTACTGAGATCACCAAATTTGCAGGCCTTTAAAGTTGGTGACCGCTTGGATGTCAAACTTACTGAGGTTAGTGGTTTCCTCACCTTATTATTTGCATGTGCATTCTGAAACATTCTCCAAACACATCTCTGAAATTCCTGTATGGCTATCAACCTTACTGATGTTGTACTTGTATCTAGCACTATTAATGGACCCAGATTTGGCCCATATCTGCCGGAGCCTGAGTCTGATAATCGAGGATCAGACTGCCCAATGAGTCCAATTGGCCAGGCTCAACAGGTTTAGGATCTGATCCCCCTTAGCAGGCCAGACTTGGGCCTGGGGAGCTAGGCCTTTTGGAATCTAATTATACATATATTTTAAATTTTAAATTTATGTGTGTTTGTGCAGCTGACCCCAGCGTCATGGGACAAGGCTTTGGTGATGATGATGTTTGTGTGCTTATGTAGATATTTACTGTGACAATTTATGAAAGTGTATATAATATGAAATTTCTATTTGGATGGTTAGAGAACTCTGATTAAAAATGGACTTTTGACTCATTTGGGCGTTGATTTGGCTCGGGCTTGAATCAAACTTGGGCCTCTAATGGGCATGCTCAGAGCTCCTATCTTTTCTTACTGGGCAGGCTTGGACCTGGGGCCTAAGGATTTTTTTGTAGTTGGACTTGGATTGGGGCCCTTCACTTCTTGGGCCCAAACGCGGGCCGAGGTAAATCTGGCCCGTTGACTACATTGTGGTATGTCATTTGGAGCGCTGCGAGGAACTGGGAAAGTAAAGGGATTTTGTTGACATTACACCTTTATTTTTCTGGTTCCCAAGTGGGACCTAGGAATCAATTTAGTTCAGTTTTTTATTAATAAATCAGCAGATATGAGCGTGGAAGGTTCCTGATAACCCTGAGGAACTCCCTTGTAATTACTCATGGGTTGGGAACTTTCACCTTTAATGAAGTTGCCAGAGAAAATGATTAACATGAGCATCTTTTCTTATGGGGGAACATGGTCCCAGATAAATGAAAAGGGTCAATTGCGCCTAAGCCACCGAGTACTTCTTCCTGATGCAAGTCAAGAGAAATCCAGTGTTAAGCAGCGTGCAGGTACCCCCATGAAGGAAAATGTGCCTCCCCAAAATACCCTCGATAAGGGAACTACCAAAAAGGCTGCAACCACAACAAAGGATGCCCTTGCCCAACAAGTTGTAGAGCAGCATGATAAGGGTGACTCTAAAAAGGTCACAAGCTCCGGTATGGAAGTTCCTTCAGTTCAAGATAAAATACATGATAAAGCTCAGTCCCAGGATAAGGTTTTCAAGAAAGTGCCTTCTAGAGATGGTCCATACATTAACAAAGAGAAGCAGAAGAAAAGCAGCATTAAAGCCGTAACAGGTGCCACTTCTAAAGATGAAGGTATCTTGGTGAATGGAGAAACTAAAATTGGGAAATAAGCATATTGCTCATGGTTTGATAACCGAATATAAAGGGTGTTGGCTCGATGTCCCATGTGGAAGACAACATGAAGATCATCCAACGTTTACACAAAATCCAGGTATGAGATGCTACTCACAAACTGTTAAGCCGGCAATATATATCTATATATATATATATCTATATATATATATATATATATAAAGACACGTATATATTCACACACATATGTATATGTATGTATATACTTACGCATGTGCCTATGCAGAATTAATGTCATGAGAGTTGTCGCTTGTGGGACTAAAATGGGCAAATCCCCAGTTAATTTGATTCATCCAGATTGTAAGTGGTGTCATGTAACGACCTGGAATCCGGGGCCCTTTGAATTCCGCGTAGAGACTTGTAAAGGTATCACATCCACATCATGAATCAAATCATTAAAGCATAATAACCAAGCTTTCCTAATTTGAATCTTTAATTGAATGAATATCCAAAACCAATGAAAATATCCAAATAAAGGGAATGAACTATAAAATTCCAAAATAGTCTCTGTAATTAAAAGATTCCAACTAAAAGCATGTGTCTAGGTGAAATTGTCTGTGAGTGTCGAACACTCAGCCGCAGGTGTTAAATCCGATTTCTTTGTCATTGGGGTCCTCCCACCTTTCTACGTTTATATTACCTGGGATTGGGGCGAAACACAATCAGTCATACCGAGTGAATAGAATTCAACCTATACAAAATTTGTGTGCAACATTATAATAAAGGCACTTAATTCAAATATAAAACAATAAAGAACCATGTATGCATTAATTAATTAAGGTTTCTAATTCTAACCGTGAGACCACCGCCTAACCACCGTGTGCACTAGCTCCTAAATAAAAAAACATCTCAAGGTTGCCTCGGAACACAAGAGCGTGCCATAGTCAGTCGAACGCCTGACCTATAGCTACCAAGTGCAATTGACCTATAGTCAGGATAATTACGCAGCTCTTGAAACAGAAGGAACAACTATAGCCAATCAACGACTAACCTATAGCCAAACAGAGTGCAACTGACCTAAAAGTCGGGACAATTATGCAGATGGCCTAAAAGCCAAGTTAGAAGGATCCATCTCTTAGCCTCGTGCTGATGCATCTAGGGGTGTCCAATGGGTAGGTCCAGTTATATTTTTGAAAACAGCATTTAATAATAATTTCCAATATAGTGCCATGATAATTTGAGATTTTACCGTTACTGATGTTTTGGGTTTTATCAGCCCCATTCCCTTCCCATCTTGGTACCGATTGTAAGGATAACATCTCCGATTACCTTATTAGTATAAGCCGCCTCATCAAGCTTTAGTTAGTGCAGAATTTAATTACACCATACCCTCATACTATAGAAGCGATAAGAAAATCTTAACATCATTTATTTAATCAGCTTAAAGAATGATAATCTCATAATCAACATCACCATTCAAATTATGTCATGATTAACTCAAGTAACGTATGTTCAGACCAGTCTCATTGTAAATACTAAGCATAATGTGCATATATCAATAAGATAGCTAAAGATGGTTTGTTTGGCCACTTAACTAGTAAGGTGAGTGAATTAAAGCCTCCTTTCACTAGGCAAGAAAAGACTAGGGGTCATATCAAAAGTATAAAATTTCAAAATTCCCTCTATTAAAAAAAAAGTTCAAAAAGCAACATTCTTAGGCCACTAAAAGACAAAAATCTATCTACTTTTTACTCAGAAAGTCAAAAAGATTCATTATCAAGCCACTAAAAAAAAATCATTATACTATGATTAGGCCCCCAAATATTTTATTCTCTATTTAATCTTCACTTCACTTCACCCTACAAGTTTTTTACCTATTTAGCCACTTCACTAGTAAGGTGGAGTGAAGTAAAGCCTCCTTACACCATACAAGAAAAGACTAGGGGTCATATCAAAAGTACAAAATTTCAAAATTCCCTCCTCCATTTAAAAAAAAAGTCAAAAAGAAACATTCTCAGGCCACTAAAAGACAAAAATCCATCTACTTTTTACCCAAAAAGTCAAAGATTCCTTATCAAGCCACTAAAAACAAAATTTCATTATACTATGATTAGAACCCCTAATATTTAATTCTCTCTTCTATCTTTACAAGTATTTTTACCATACCCAGGGTGCAGTGAGTAAACTGAAGAAGTGCATTCTAATTAATAAAAACATTAGGGCTGGACGCATGTATATGAAACAGATACTGTTACATCACGTTTGTTGCTCACAAAAGGCTTCCTCACGCCTCTTATTGTTTGGAATCAATATATGGTGGGTCCCATTCTTATCCCTATGATGGACCTGATCTCCAAGCTCGCCCAAGGCCCCACCACAGGATCTGTGGTTCAGATTGATCATCAGGTGGCCCTACTGGGCCCCACAGCCTGCAAAAGCATGAACAAAACTCCAAAAGTGACTCACACCCATGAAACATAAGAGACTGGATGGTGGGCCAGATGGGACCCACTCTTCATGGGTCCACACCCTTCCAGATGTGGGGACATGATCCTTGATCAGGTCATCAGGTGTGCCCTGTGGTCCCATGAAGGCTGTGGACCAATAGCCCTTTTTCTTCTTCAACCACACCTCTTGGTTTTGGATTGTATGGATTGTGGGTCAAACAGGGCCCACCTCACATGGGACCGATCCTCATGGGTCGACTGTGGGTTCACAACCAGATCCATGGTCCAGATCTATGATCAGGTGGGCCATGGGATCCCACAATCAATGTTGACCAAAATGGTTTCCGACGGGAGGGAACTGGAAATTCAATTTCTGTACTATATCTCTGATTTGATCATCTACGAAGTGAAACTAGGTCTGAGAATTATCTAAACCATAATAGACCCAAATATTCACATCAATCAGCAGAATTTGGATAATATCAGTCATCAAACCATAACTGGGTTGGTGGATAGTGTCTTGGAGCATATAATTTTATCATGAAAACATGCAATTTGATTCTGTATAATGGTTCCAACAGTATTGAGTAAAACAAAACAATGCAGATTCAACTTTAATCAACCCTCTAAACATGGGAACACAACACATCATGTATACATAGAAATCTACTCACCTGGTGGATCCACTAGAGGTCTCTTTTCGCTAATTTCCACCCTTTCTACAACCGATCTCTTAATTTTATGATTTGAGAAAGGCTTGGTTGTTTGTATGTGTGGAGAATTAGAAGGGAGAGTCCTTATAAATAGTTATCTAAGTTAAGTTTCATCAGAACTCTATTGTGCAGGGTTCTACCAGAGTTTGGAGTCCTACCAAGACTCGTACAAGCATGTGTCGACCACTTCTAGGAAATAGGAGTTTGGGTCCCACTTAGATTTGTATAAAAGTACTTAGAATTAAGGGGCCTACCTAATATAATTATAAACAGCTAATCATAAATACATGTATATAATCAATTAATAACTTTATAAGAAACAAAAGATAAGCTAGAAAAAATCTAACCCCCTTCAAGGATATTACTTTTCATGCACTGGCGACCATGATAATTGTGGCTCACGAGTTCATTACCATTTATATATGTATAGATACTCAATATAGAGAATGAGTGCAGATGCTGTCACAACCCAGATTCCGGGGCCCTTTCGGATATCCGGATCGTGATCATATAACAATATTCACCATGCATACATCAAATAATATTCACAAGGAGTCAGGTATTTAGTTTCAAAATATATTTCCCATTTATAATTATCAAAAAATCTCTGAATAATCAAACTTATTATCTCTTGACGTAAAACAATAATGTGCTAAAACATTTAATAACTTCTCCTAAACAAGGATTGATAATTCTATCAAATATTCAAGTTTTCTCGTTCACTCTTTTTAGCCATGCATGCCAAAATCTACGTGCCGATCACTAATCCGCTCTGGCCCACCCGCAACATGATTACCTGAAGGTGGCAACACAACATCAGTATTACTGGTGAATGAATTTTCCTAATTATACAAGTCACATATAACATAGCATCACATAATCAACAATCTGAATCAATAAATCAAATATCATTAAAAGTACATTCACATCCAAATCCATGCTCATGCACATTACCACGCCTCAAAAGGCCCATCGTATACATGTATACCGGTCACTATGACCTTGTTTCATCAGACACGTCCACTAAGGACCCGCCATCATAATGGCCATTCTCGTCCACCAAGGACCAGCCGCTATAACGGCCCAGATACAAAGTCCAACATCTTACGTCTGGGACTTAATGCACAATATCACATAACAACCAAAATAGGAATATTAAATAATATAATTGAACACACATGCAGCAACGTGGGCCCAACCTATGCGCCTCTTACTAATCATTGCCCCACTTCTTATCATAATAGTATTGAGAGATATAGGGGTGGCCCACACTTTATTATAAACATAACATTAATTTCTCGCAGTTTAAAGGATTAATCACAGTTAATCATAACTAATCACAATTAATCATAATTCTCAAAACTTCACTTCATCAAAGTAAGAAGATATTTAATATTTCTATACCAAAATCCAGGTATTTCTCAATTATTAAACATTTTTCAGAACAAATCTCAGCATACAACCAACAGTTTATATCTGTACCTCTTAATAAAAAATCCAGTGGGTCCCACTACACCAAACCAAGATCAGACCTAATGTCTAAGGTCCTTCAAGAATAGGCTTTACTCTTAATGGATTGGATTCACCATCAAATATCTTTACAAGTCCCACAGTGTCAATAAACATGCACAGTAAGCCTTATGGTTAACAAAATTGAAGCTTCTGGATATCTAGGCAAATGAAGCCCAGGCCATATGGGACCACCACCATTCAGGTCGTCCCTGGGCCCTCTTCAAAACGTGGAGTCCCAATCTCTGATTGACTTAAGTAGTGGGTCCCACCATTGATATCGACCTACAGCCCTGTCTTCGTCAATTTCACGACTGGTTATTTCAATTCTATTGGATGATGAGGTATGTGGGGCCCACTCTCCATGGGACCACCACCACAGGGGTCGCCCATAAGTTCCTCAAAAGATATGAGGCCCTGATCTCATATCAATTGGGCCCAGTGGTCCCACAACCACTGTCGACCAAAACTGCTATTCACGCCTCTGGGACAATCATCTACATGACTGACAGTCCAAATAGAGCCCAACCTTAGGAAGTCACCATCACACTGGTCGTCCAGTAGTTCTCCTCAGGATCCATGGACTAGATCCTCAACCAAGTGGGCCAGGTGGTCCCACTATTTCCAACGTAAATCTTCATCTAAGCTCTGTTTCTAGATTTTTTTTGCATAAACAGCCATTAATTCAACAATCAGCAGATATGAACGGATTGACAATCACTATATCACTGGAATAAACCCATCCAAAGTGATTTCATGAGTTTCTGGCCTCCAGCTATGATCTACTGCAACTCGTTATCTTCCATTACTATTGCTGTGTACAGCAACATTACAGAGCCATCATGAAACAAGTTTTATCAATCATCTACCATATTGTTCAGGGATAACTAGGAAGATTCACTCACCTCTGGTATGTGATCATTGCTCTTGCGATGTGCGGACGCGAATATGACATCCGACGATCGGCTCCCCTTTGATTGGTTTCTTCCTCTTCTTCCCCTAAATATCCAGCCACAACTCTCTCTCTCTCTCACGGATTTTCTCAAAGCAATGAATTGGATACTACACGAGGGACGTGGGTTTCTATATATAAATAAAGAGGAGAATGAGTCCTAATCACCTTCCTAATTAGAGTTGTATAACAACTCCTTCTCTTTCCTTTCTAAAAACTTTCACCAAGAGGCAAATTCTAATTCTATCCTAAGTCACCAATCAAGGTCCTTCCTGGGCCGAACTAGTCTTTGGCCCAGGTAAGTCAAGATATTACAGATGCTTACGTCATATTGTTCAAGGCACGTAACAAGGATACTCTTGCTCCACAAAATTAATATAGATTGTGTCCAGATTCGCATTGGGACACCTAAATTAGAGGAAATGGACCTCTTTTTTTGGATTGGTTACAAAGGATTCACTAAAGAAAGGAGACATTAGAAGCCCTCAAAGAATAGACCTTAACTATGCTTCTCTCTCAAACTCTGTAGTTCTTTGTATATTATTTTCTCTGTCCTTTGTGTTAGTTGTTATTTAAGTACATATTCTTTAGTTATGAATTGATGAACCTTTAGTTTAATTACTGGCACATTTTTTCAATATCATCATGTACTATATATGGATGTGTCTGCATTCTAGTCCTTCAGAATTCCCTATGCCTGGCTGTATGTTTCTTTTTCTGGCACTGTGATGCAGATGTGAATTACTAATCTTTCAGTTCTTAACTTGGTTTGTTCTTATGCCAAAATGAATCAAACTAGATTAGAGGAAGATGGTGAATAAATCACAAAGAATAATGATAATTGAGACACACTAAAGAATATAAAAAAAGATAGTGAGAATTAGAAACAATTTTCCGAAATGTTGACTACTCTGAATGAATGCTTTTACAACTTATAATTTGTTCCAGAGCAAAAGAAACTCTTGGCTTTGTTTTTACCTTCTTTAGGTTTTTGGTTTGTTGTTAGCTTTGAATGGCCTGGTTCCTTGAGGAGTTGAGGCTTTTTGGCTGGTTTTCCTTCTAAGAAGGTCCTCACAAGGGATAATCTGGTTTGAAAGGAGGTAGTGTTGTTGGATTCATCAATCTTTTGTCCTCTTTCAACTGGATGGGATGAATCTTTCTTTATTTATTATTAATGATAACTAATTACTTTATTAACCCAAGAACTAATAACAAAAGAACACGTTCCTTTCTTGATACAATGAATATAATCCCTTGGATCTCAGTTGATGTCTTTCCAAAATGTTGATTGTGCATTTCTGGTGATCATCATCTGTCTGTAGAGTCCGACAATGTCACATCCTGCTCTTTTTTAGTCTGTTGAAGCCAGTGGTCTGCCAGTAGGTCAAATTTGTTCCGTGCGGATCATGTGGCTTGACGACAGACAAAATTGTGACTTGAATGCTTGTGTGGAGGACTATAGCATTTTTGAACCGTTGGATTGTTATGATTTCCTTCCAATGCATGGATCGCATCTTCACAAGCATGCACATGAAAACCAATCAACAATCGGTGTCCGAAGGATTGTAGGAAGCCAAACATAGTAAATAAGGAAAAATGGGTCTAGGAATCTTCAAAATAGCGAAAGAGCATTAGATGCGGAAGTGGAAGAAGTCAGGACAATGACTGGCCTTAGATTAATAGCGGGTGATGGCTCTGCTACCACGTAGAAAATTAAGGAGACTACATTCTGATGAAATATGTGTGTTTGACGCAAATAGCCATTGGCTATATACGAAGTACAATAGAGATCTTCTAATCTCATAGTAACTCTAATCCAACCTAATCACAACATATTCCAAATCATATTGCAACTCTAGTATAACCTATTCCTAATTTAACATAAACTCATCGTCGTGTCGACATATTCAACCTTCTTAAAATATTCATAGAAACAACCAGGGATTAATCCCTAGCTATAGCGCTGATGGCAAGGGACTTGTGTTAGGTTGTGTGAGTATTTACCTAAGCAATAATAATAATAATAACCTTCTTAAAATATTCTATATCAATAAGAAGCGAAAGACACACCCCACCTTAAGTTGAAACCCAACAAAAGACATAAATTTGGAAAGTTGGGCTCAATATGGGTCGGTTTCGGATTGGTTTTGGGCCAAACTATGGAAGTTTCAGGGTAGGCGCACATATACCCGTGCCTATGCTGGCTTCCAGGGGTGACAAATGACCTAGGCGCGGCTACGGTGGCTCCCAGGTGGACTTAACAACCTAGGTGTAGGGGCTATTAATCATGTTTTAACTGCACAGAGAAGATTACTTGGCGGAGGTATAACTTTTGCAGATCTATGTATTTGACTTTTGATTAGTTTCATTTCACCTTGTTGCACTTTCAACTTTAGTTTAAATAACTTTGTATTTAAATGACTTCATTTGAAGCATTTGTTTTCACTTGTTACATTTAATTTTAATTGTAGTGGAGTTAATTATTCTAATAAATCGTTGTTGATTTCTAATAGATGAATGGTTGTTGATATCTAATGGATGGATGATTGTTTACATTTATTAGATGAATTATTATATCAATTCTACAGGTAATTTTCAATATAAAAAAATATCATATTAAAACAAAAACAACTGTTGACACTTGATAATTTAAAGAAGGCTTCATATGTTTGACAAAATAACAACTCTTGAAACTCGACAATTTTAAGGAACATTGTCTTTCAAAATAAAAACGATAGTTTCAGATGTATATATAAATAGAACAATTTTGGTATAAAATATTACTTGCGGTGAAGTTAAATGCATTAAACGCAGATGGTGTCAGCTTCTGTTGCTCCCTTTGCAATATGCTCAGATGATTAGTCTTGTTTAACAAAATCAGCCTGCTTCCTTGTAATGAGTTGATGAGGTAAGAAGCATATCTTTCCTTATATATATAAACTAAAGTTGAAAGTGCAACAAGGTCTAATCACCCAAGTTGGTCTTTAGACCTTGTATGCTCAGATGTATATATAAACTCCTCCATCTCCACCTCCGCCTCCACCTACGTTCTGGGGCCGACTTTGTAGCTTTGTAATATTTTGCATCGAAATCGGGTCGGTAATTAGCACGTTCTGCTTACTCTCCATACGTATCCGTTTCACAGTTGTAGTTGCGGCCTATCAATGAGGTCTCGAAACCATTCAATTGCTACAAGAAAGCTCTAGCGCAATTGAATGGGCAATTGGATGAGTTGCATTCATTTGGAACTGGGTGATGGGTTACTATCGGTTTTGGTAATGGAAAACTAAGATGACTGCCATTACGGTAGAGTTACTACTGATAGTAGGGTTACTACTGATGGTAACCTCGTACCTGCTTGTCCAACAAGAGAAAGATAGAGAGTTCTAGGCGATGGATGACAGCATTTATGTGAATTGGATGTTACACGGCTCCAATCGACAGCACTACGGTTTTTGCCATGGAATGGATTGTCCGAAAACCATGGCAAAAAGGTGAAAACCGTAGTGCTGTCGATTGGAGCCGTGTAACATCCAATTCACATAAATGCCATCATCCATCGCCTGGAACTCTCGATCTTTCTCTTGTTGGACATGCAGGTATGAGGTTACCATCAGTAGTAACCCTACCGTCAGTAGTAACCCTACCGTAATGGCAGTCATCTTAGTTTTCGATGACCAAAACTGATAGTAACTCATCACCCAGTTCCAAACGAATGCATCCCATCCAATTGCCCATTCAATTGCACTAGAGCTTTCTTGTAGCGATTGAATGGTTTCGAGACCTCGCTCACAGGCCGCAACTACAACTGTGAAACGGAGACGAATGGAGAGTAAGCAGAACGTGCTAATTACCGACCCGGTTTCGATGCAAAATATTACAAAGCTACAAAGTCGGCCCTAGAGCGTAGGTGGAGGCGGAGGTGGAGATGGAGGAGTTTATATATACATATGAGCATACAAGGACCAAAGACCAACTTGGGTGATTAGAACTTGTTGCACTTTCAACTTTAGTTTATATATACAAGGAAAGATATGCTTCTTACCTCATCAACTCATTACAAGGAAGCAAGCTGATTTTGTTAAACAAGACTAATCATCTGAGCATATTGCAAAGGGAGCAACAAAAGCTGACACCATCTGCATTTAACTTCAGCGCAAGTAATATTTTATACCAAATTGTTCTATTTATATATACATTTGAAACTATCGTTTTTATTTTAAGAAACAATGTTCCCTAAAATTGTCGAGTTTCAAGAATTGTTATTTTGTCAAACATATGGAGCCTTCTTTAAATTATCAAGTGTCAACAGTTGTTTTTGTTTTAATCTGGTATTTTTTTTTATTGAAAAATACTTGTAGAATTCATATAATAATTCATCTAATAAATGTAAACAATCATCGATCCATTAGATATCAACAATCATTCATCTATTAGAAATCAACAATGATTTATTAGAATAATTAACTCCACTACAATTAAAATTAAATGTAAGTGAAAATAAATGTTTCAAATGAAGTCATTTAAATACAAAGTCATTTAAACTAAAGTTGAGAGTGCAACAAGGTGAAATGAAACTAATCAAAAGTCTAATACATGGTCCAAAGTAAGATCTCCAAAAGTTATACCTCCGCCAAGTAATCTTCTCTATGCAGTTAAAACATGATTAATAGCCCCTACGCCTAGGTTGTTAAGTCCACCTGGGAGCCACCGTAGCCGCGCCCAGGTCATTTGTCACCCCTGGAAGCCAGCATAGGCACGGGTATATGTGCGCCTACCCTGAAACTTCCACAGTTTGGCCCAAAACCAATCCGAAACCGACCCATATTGAGCCCAACTTTCCAAAACCCTAAAAACCAACCTAGGCGCCACTATGTGTGTGATGCTTTTAGCTAATTTATTTTAGGACCCAATTATGGTTCTATCGCTTGTTACCATGCGGATAATACCTTCACTATGATAATAATGACAATTGACGACGGACATGCTTTGTACACATTCATGATAAAATATATAGAAATATGTGATTTATATCCTCAAGAAGTTATACAAATTCCATATCCATTGTCTTTTGACATCTCATTTTTCTCACTATATCAGTGTTTTTTTTTTAAATTGTTTTTAAATGTATAAGAGAAAGTAGTGTCAGTTGTATTTGTAGCTTTCACGCCCTTGCTTGTGCAAGGCCCCACTAGTAGTTAGTTCTAAGTTCTAACTCCGAGGGTCCACTGAGGAGTCATTGATCGACATTTAAATGTGCAACATTTAACCGCAAGACTACGGTGTCATCAAATAGTAAAGGACTAAAGAGTCCGGATTATCGATCCCACGAGGAAAGGATGGAGAAAGCAATGAATCCAATTTAAGTGAGAGTTGAACTAAGATATAGCTAATAAAGACAATTGAAGTGAACAATTAAAAATATTAAACTATATGTGAAAAATGGAATTGAATCAATTGAAATGTGAAACAAAATTAAAACTACTCTAATTAACATTCTAAAGTATGAAATGAATGAGTCTAAGCTAATCTAACAAACTACCCTAAAGTAGTGGATTGATGGTGATGGAAATGGAAGATTTAAGGTGAATATGTGTTGTGAAATGTGTAGGATTTTAAAACAAGTGATTTGAAATGTCGATCTAACAATCTAAAAGTGAAAAGAACAAATTAAACAAAGATTTTAAATTAACAACAATAAAAAGAAGAGATTAGGCAATCCTAAATCCACTAAGTAAGTAATTAATTCAAATAATGCATGTTCTAATTCAATTCCCAAATCTACAATCCAATTAGCAATCTCTTGCCTAATTGGATTGGATGACATAGCAATGAAGATTAAAGTAAAGAAAATAAAAAGCCAAGATTTTAGATCATAACTTAACTACCCTAACAATTAATCATTAAAATCAAGCTACAAAAGATCAAATATAAGGGCTCTAGAGCATGCTATGTGAGAGAACGTAATCAAACTACAAAGCATCAATTGAGATTATCCAAGCATCAAGTGTAGAGATAGAGCATGAGAAATGAGAGAGATTAGCACAATTAGATCTAAAATCTACTAATTAATCAAGGCACAAATATGGAATTTAAACTAAAACATGCATTTAAATGAACTAATCACATTAGTTACCTTCAAAAGGAGAGCCTAATCCAATAGCTTTAGCCACTAAACATCAATAAAGAGCTCCAAAACTTCATTAATGATCTTCAATTACACACACTCTATAGATTAGTTACAAAGAAGCTCCTAGATACAATCTAAAAATAAAATTGCAAAAAGACTTAACTTGCAAAAGGATCCCCTCACTCTACAAATACATTCCAATTTATAGGAACATTGAAGACATTTGATTGGCTCATTTCATTTCACAAGGATTGCTTCCACTTAATTGGTTGCAACTTGAAGGCTTTTGATTGGCTTATTTGCTTTCACATGGATTGCTTGAATTTGATTTGGAGGCTTTTCATTGGCTCTTTTGCTTTCACATGGATAGCTTCAATGTGATTGGTTGCAACAAACTTTCATTCCAAAAGGATATGTGCTTTTTGCTTTATGTGGTCCTTCTTTTGATTGGCTAATATCATTTCACATGGATTTGTGACATGGCAAGCTTTGATTGGTGGAGAGGTGAGGTGAGTTGGATTGAATATTTTATAGGTAAAAAAAATAAAAATAATATGCAATTAATGGGATTTGAACCCATAACCTATTTCATACCAACCCAAGTTCTAACCAATACACCAACCACTCATTTGTGTTAGAAAATGACTTCTTTTATCCTTAAAGTCTTCTCCTCTTGTTTTGGAATTCTTTAATACTTCACCAAGATTTCTTCATGTAACTTCTTTATTTGAAATCTCTTCTTGATGCTTTGGGACATTAGCCGGAAGGTTGGAATAATCACGGGGTCCACCTACACAAGAGAAATTACATAAAAATTCGCTACAAATAATCAGATTTATGCAAGATAGTCCGATAATCCGTTAATGTAATAGAATGATAAAATCTCTGTGTAAAACAAATGATATGCATATGAGATGCCAATATAATTCGGACTAATGAGGGGTAAAATATGTAATATTTAACACTCATCAGTCATATAAGCCAAATGAATAGCATCACTCTTCTTTCTACTCCTATAGGCCCTCCAATAATCTGCCAACCAAAACTATGGAAACACAAAAAAAAAAAAAAAAAAAAAAAAAAACACTATAGTCCATACGATCAAATGTCGCACACATTTTTAGGGACTCATGGAACAAATTAGTCCATGCCAACAAATCAGATGGTGTCAGCTTTTGTTGCTCCCTTTGCAATATGCTCAGATGATTAGTCTTGTTTAACAAAATCAGCATGCTTCCTTGTGATGAGTTGATGAGATAAGAAGAATATCTTTCCTTGTATATATAAACTAAAGTTGAAAGTGCAACAAGGTCTAATCACCCAAGTTGGTCTTTGGACCTTGTATGCTCAGATGTATATATAAACTCCACCATCTCCACCTCCGCCTCCACCTACGCTCTGCGGCCGACTTTGTAGCTTTGTAATATTTTGCATCGAAATCGGGTCGATAATTAGCACGTTCTGCGTACTCTCTATTCGTCTTCGTTTCACAGTTGTAATTGCGGCTTGTTAGCGAGGTCTCGAAACCATTCAATCGCTACAAGAAAGCTCTAGCGCAATTGAATGGGCAAGTGGATGGGTTGCATTCATTTGGAACTGGGTGATGGGTTACTATCGGTTTTTGTCATGGAAAACTAAGATGACTGCCATTACGGTAGGGTTACTACTGACAGTAGGGTTGCTACTGATGGTAACCTCGTACCTGCATGTCCAACAAGAGAAAGATAGAGAGTTCCAGGCGATGGATGACAGCATTTATGTGAATTGGATGTTACAGTTCTCCAATCGACAGCACTACGTTCTAACAGAGTTTGGAGTCCTACCAAGACTCGTACAAGCATGTGTCGACCAGTTCTAGGAAATAGGAGTTTGGGTCCCACTTAGATTTGTATAAAAGTATTTAGAATTAAGGGGCCTACCTAATATAATTATAAACAGCTAATGATAAATACAAGTATATAATCAATTAATAACTGTATAAGAAACAAAAGATAAGCTAGAAAAAATCTAACCCCTTTCAGGGATATTACTTTTCATGCACTGGCGACCATGATAATTGTGGCTCACGAGTTCATTACCATTTATATATGTATAGATACTCAATGTAAAGAATGAGGCAGATGCTTATGTCATATTGTTCAAGGCACGTAACAAGGATACTCTTGCTCCACAAAATTAATATAGATTGTGTCCAGATTCGCATTGGGACACCTAAATTAGAGGAAATGGACCTCTTTTTTTGGATTGGTTACAAAGGATTCACTAAAGAAAGGAGACATTAGAAGCCCTCAAAGAATAGACCTTAACTATGCTTCTCTCTCAAACTCTGTAGTTCTTTGTATATTATTTTCTCTGTCCTTTGTGTTAGTTGTTATTTAAGTACATATTCTTTAGTTATGCATTGATGAACCTTTAGTTTAATTACTGGCACATTTTTTCAATATCATCATGTACTATATATGGATGTGTCTGCATTCTAGTCCTTCAGAATTCCCTATGCCTGGCTGTATGTTTCTTTTTCTGGCACTGTGATGCAGATGTGAATTACTAATCTTTCAGTTCTTAACTTGGTTTGTTCTTATGCCAAAATGAATCAAACTAGATTAGAGGAAGATGGTGAATAAATCACAAAGAATAATGATAATTGAGACACACTAAAGAATATAGAAAAAGATAGTGAGAATTAGAAACAATTTTCCGAAATGTTGACTACTCTAAATGAATGCTTTTACAACTTATAATTTGTTCCAGAGCAAAAGAAACTCTTGGCTTTGTTTTTACCTTCTTTAGGTTTTTGGTTTGTTGTTAGCTTTGAATGGCCTGGTTCCTTGAGGAGTTGAGGCTTTTTGGCTGGTTTTCCTTCTAAGAAGGTCCTCACAAGGGATAATCTGGTTTGAAAGGAGGTAGTGTTGTTGGATTCATCAATCTTTTGTCCTCTTTCAACTGGATGGGATGAATCTTTCTTTATTTATTATTAATGATAACTAATTACTTTATTAACCCAAGAACTAATAACAAAAGAACACGTTCCTTTCTTGATACAATGAATATAATCCCTTGGATCTCAGTTGATGTCTTTCCAAAATGTTGATTGTGCATTTCTGGTGATCATCATCTGTCTGTAGAGTCCGACAATGTCACATCCTGCTCTTTTTTAGTCTGTTGAAGCCAGTGGTCTGCCAGTAGGTCAAATTTGTTCCGTGCGGATCATGTGGCTTGACGACAGACAAAATTGTGACTTGAATGCTTGTGTGGAGGACTATAGCATTTTTGAACCGTTGGATTGTTATGATTTCCTTCCAATGCATGGATCGCATCTTCACAAGCATGCACATGAAAACCAATCAACAATCGGTGTCCGAAGGATTGTAGGAAGCCAAACATAGTAAATAAGGAAAAATGGGTCTAGTAATCTTCAAAATAGCGGAAGTGGAAGAAGTCAGGACCATGACTGGCCTTAGATTAATAGCGGGTGATGGCTCTGCTACCACGTAGAAAATTAAGGAGACTACATTCTGATGAAATATGTGTGTTTGACGCAAATAGCCATTGGCTATATACGAAGTACAATAGAGATCTTCTAATCTCATAGTAACTCTAATCCAACCTAATCACAACATATTCCAAATCATATTGCAACTCTAGTATAACCTATTCCTAATTTAACATAAACTCATCGTCGTGTCGACATATTCAACCTTCTTAAAATATTCATAGAAACAACCAGGGATTAATCCCTAGCTATAGCGCTGATGGTAAGGGACTTGTGTTAGGTTGTGTGAGTATTTACCTAAGCAATAATAATAATAATAACCTGCTTAAAATATTCTATATCAATAAGAAGCGAAAGACACACCCCACCTTAAGTTGAAACCCAACAAAAGACATAAATAACCCTTAATTAGAAGAGTTGACGAGCAAAAGTTGGGCATGAATCTCTACGGGAGTGCATGTCCTCGTGATTTTGTGCCTAATACTCTGTCCCAATTGGGCCCCATGACAGACTAACAGTGCATGCTTCTCCTCTTCAACCACATTATTGTGAAGGATTCAACCAAAGGGTTCCTTTTGCACATCTTCCTATTTTTCTGTTTTCACAAACGCATTTTTAACAGACTTCCGACTCTGGTTGAGACAGACTCTTGGCACTACTGTCTTCACGACCTTGCTGTTTACAAGTGTGGGGACCTAGTTGCATTTGAGTTTTTCCAGGTTGGTCATTGAACAGTGGCAATGTTTCGACTTGGACTCACATTTTAATGTCCAAGTTACAATGATATTTGGTATTTACTAATGTGTGCATGAATTTATTTATATAAGCTCGTTTATGTTTTGAGTCCAACTGATAGTGTTTGCCATTTTTTTCCATTTTCTCTTTTGTTGTAGGGAGACATCTTCTTGGTGGGCGAATGTGTTCATTTCCTTGTACCATCCGGCATCTGGTGCTCATATCTTTATAAGCATGTGCCAAAGCAAAATGAAGGGTGGAAGTCAAAATCAAGTTCCTCCGGCGCATGTATCTAAAACTGTTTACTGATATCAAACAACCCATTTTTACCTGGGTAAAGCCCCTGCTCCTACAACAGTTGTGTTATGCTGTGATTTGCTGCATCGCTCGTTCATATTTTAACTTTTACTTTTGGCACTGAAATTCTTTAGGTTTTCTATACACAAATATCATTTTCTCCCTTTTTACTCACTTTCGTATTCAGTTAATTTTTTGCCACCCGAAGAGAAATTATTATCTATTCTATTAACAGCTGACATTGCAGATGCACTTGATCATGTTCATTGTATTATTATGTTTTTTATTCATTGGCTGAAGAATCAAGGGCTGGTTTGAATCGTTGTTAACCAAGTGTTGATTACTTGGTCTACATGTAAACAATGGGTCATGTGTTTTGATAACTCATGTTATCGTTAAGTCCGAGTTGTTTTGTGCTTTGATGTAACCAATTCAGGTAATTAGTTACATGCATTAAGAGTTACGGTTGACTGGAGTGCAAGTCAACTAAGTTCCAAAGATCCAAAGGGGCCCGATATCCATGTATGAGTCTATGCAATTGCATAACCTGAGTTATACCTGTGAGTGGCAGTTCTTTTTTAATTGCAGGGTTACAGGTGAATTGATTGCTGGGCAACTGAGTTTCAAGGACCCAAACAGGGCCTAAGTAATGATAAGTGGCTCGTGGTGTGAGCACTGACCTTTTGTGATTGACCAAACATTGTAAACAAACATTTCTATTAGGTACCAACCCTGAACATCTAAATTGCAGGCTTGTATTATTACTGTCGAGCAAATCAGTACAGTTGGCTCACCAATGAAGACAACAAATGTTTGGATCTCAATCTACACATGAAAGGTGATGAGCCTAAAAGTTAAATGTGCAGGAATAATCATGTTGAGCATTGGTTGAAAGCATGCCTTGTGTGTGTGAGATGAACTCCTCATTGACGGTTTAGTTTCGTCTTTGTTAGCACTTCTACAGGTTCAAGCACATCCCATGTCCATTGAATGAGATCTAAGAGTTGGCCATTATTAAAATTGGGCCCCTGCGCATGGATTTGACTCTTATTTGATCATGAGGTCGAGTGTTTCTTACAATATTTTTTTTTAATCTGTAGTACTTGTTATTTCTTGTTTCAGTATTGATGTCCAGGTTGAATGGTTGGGATTGTTAAATGTGTCCACTTAGGGGGTGTAGATTCACTTGAGGCCCTACTTTTTAGGGTTTTTTTTTTTTTTTTTTAAAACACAATGGTTTGCAGCCACGTGCTCTAATCCTCTAATCTATAGGCCCCATCCTGTCTCCATTGGATCTATTTCCTTGAGTGTTGGTGCTTTGGAACATGTGGTGGGGTCTACATTTTGATCCATCTGAGTAGACCATGAAACATGAACCCTCATTTATAGTCATGGGTCATTTGGTTTTGCACTCATCCAAATGAATTGGACTGTTGGATTAAGTGCTTGCTTGTTTTTTACACAGTAAAAGCTCATTGGCCATAGATCAAGCAGGGCTGGTGATGATCAGAGACTGTGTCACCATGCATAGGGTCAAAACGAGTTTTGAGAGGTCAGAGGCATATCTTTTGATTCCTCCCGGTTCCATGCCCAGGTGGAACCACCGTGGTGCATGCTGTGCTCGTGCGCCTAGGGTGGAGTGAAGTGAAGTAAAGCCTGCTCGAGATGGTTCTCACGAGTAAGGTCTGTTTAGGAACTTTACATGTAGAGTGGAGTGAAGTAATGCCTCAAAGGAGTACAAAAAGGGTTATGATGATAGTTTCTCTTTAATTGTTTGGTCGGGAATTTTTTCGACTCTTTTTGTAAAAATTGGGGGAGAAAGGAGGTTACTTTTTTGCTTCTTTTTTTTTTATAAAAAAAGTGGAGGAAATTTAAAAAATATGTACTTTTGGTGTGATCTTTTGTGTGAAAAATAGGAGCTACTATCGAAGTTCACTTTAAGAAGTATTGAGGTTACTTTTGTCTTTTGCCTGCTACTAAAAGTAAGTAAATCATTGTCCAAGATTTAAGGAATATTGCAGTCAATTAACTACGTCTGAATTGTTCCCTCCCCTGTTCTCTTTTGGTTGACACTTTTTTTGAAGGGTTGAGAAGCCTCGGTCTGAAATAGAATCACAAACACTCTGACGGTAACAAATGCTAAAATTAACAAGTGCTTTTGCGGAAGAAAAGTTTTAAGTTATTTGCTGCAGTGGTAATATCTAAATTCCTATCCTTCCAAAGCTGAAATGCTATGAAAATAGTATTCTTTCAATATTAACTTTGACCATATGAAAGCTGACGTGCTAAATTTTCCTATACTGTATATGGTACAGTGGGCAAACCCTGTAGTAACCAGATACAGGTAGGCCCGTCAATTGAGTCCATTGAAATGGGTACCCTGCCCAGCCCAAGTCTGAAAACACAAGGCTCTTAAAAAATTATGAGCAAAATCAGACTGAGAATGGGCAGGGCATGCCCGGCCCGGCCCGGCCGCAATGTTATTTTACTAATTTTTATATATTTCAATTGGAATTCTCCAAAATGTCTCTTCCCTCCACCATTTCTCATAAATTCAATCACTTCTCACTCCACACCAAAAACCTATACCATGAATTGCAGTGGACTCAAATTGATACTTGGACTGGATCCACTATTTAGTTTAGTTTTGAAAGTTTTTATAGATTTGTCGCCCTTCATTTTGAAGACTTAATATCTACTGTCTCGTATCTAAACCTTTTGAAATTTTTTCAAGCTGAAATTTGGTCCGCCCCTTATCCAACAATCATTTTCATCCCTATTAACAAAGCTTCACCTATTAAAAAGAAAAAAGATGTCTCCATTAATGAAAATGCCAAAGCCCAGGCCCAGCCTGTACGGGATGGGATTTGACATAGGCCCACTCAATTTAGGGCTGGGATTGGACAATCCCCGACAAGTCTGTCCAATATTCTGAACGGGATTGGACAACCCATGCCCAAGCCCGGCCCGGCCCGGCCCATTAACAGGCCTAGACACATGTCATCATCTTAGCAGTAGAAGCATCCTTGGGGACTTTGGATTGTGCTCAACCTATTTATATGTTCGCCATTTAAATTGACAAGTGCCCTTTATTTATTTGCTGCAGCACTCTATTGGTGGAGTTCATTCCTGATTCCTCCAAAAAGTCCAGAAATTTAATTTACTTTACTTCACTATCAATACAATCCTCAGCGTAGGCATGTCAAACGGGCCGTGCCAACACATGACGGCCCGCATGGCTACCGTGCCGAGCATGCTCAATGTGCATCTTTAATTTTTTTTCGCCTTTTCGGTATTAAAATTAAAAATTAGAACACAAGCACGGAGAACGACAGATATTTAAGTGGTTCGGTCAAACTTGACGTACTCCACTGATAAGAGAACCATTTGGATTTTAACTTCTTGAAGGTCTATAAATAGGATTACCTGCAAAACCTTACAATCTTTTTAGAGAATAGAAAATAATCCTCAATGATCTTATTCTTTTACCATATTTATTTGGCATTTTTACGAAAAAATTAATCTTAAATCTTAATTAAATGATTTCACAAAGAAAAATCATAAAATAACAAGATGATTGTTCGTACATTTATTTTGGATGAAATCACCCTAATTGACAATATCATCAATTGATTGATAATATTGTCAACTTTCATTGCAAGAAAATGATATTTTGCTCTATCTTCTTCTTCCTAGTTATGGAAAGGTTATAAAAATGATTGCATTTTGTGTTCCAATGGTTTTCCTGAAATGGGCTCGACCATCTTACTTAAGTGTATATGTCTCATGCTTAGTTTTTATGCATTTGTTGTGCTATTTTGCATGAGTTTTGAGAGTTTGAGTTTGGAGTGCAAGGTATTTTGTGAAATTCCTAAATGTGGATTTTCTCCCAATTTTTGCGGTGGCTTCAGTGAGGCTAGAGGAGATGAATTTAGGTATACTTTTGTGAACATTTGTTTGGTGGTTGCTAGTGTTTGAAGTCATTTGTTTGGAAAAAAATTTATAGGTCTTGATGTTTGGGAACACCACGTAGAAAGTCATGTTAGGTAATATTTGAGTAATGAATGTGGGATTTTCTTCTAGATATTGTATTGTTTGTGTAAAGTTTTAGATCCAAAGAGTGTTTTTTGCTTCTTTAATCCAGAATCTTTGAACAACTTTAAGAATGGATATATGAAAATCTTTGAAAAAGAAGAAGAAAAGTTACAGGAGGTTGACGATATCATCAACTTGATGATATCATCAACTAGGGGAGTCTCGTCCCAAAAAATGTACGAACAATTATCATGTAATTTTATGATTTTTATTCATAAAATCGTTTAATTATTATTTAAGCTTAATTCTTTTGTAAAAATCCCTATTTATTTTTAAGTTCACCAGTTGCTTTTACAACTCTAAACTTCATGAATGTAAATTGAGAACCAATCAAATTCTTTCTTAATTATCTGTTTGGTGCCATTTTTGGAATTAGAACTATCCTATTACACCATTAGAATAATGTTCTGATATAGTGCTCATGCTGTACCTGTTTGCAGAACTAACTACACCAAATATGATTGAACAATTGATATTGATATTAAACCATGAGAAAACATCTTCATTAACAGTACAAGCCATTTATTAAATTTGTAGAATTTGCCCCCAATTTAATATGTTTTCTTGATGGTGTGTTAGTCAAAATATCACAATAATCATTATTAAAAAATTAGCACATATGAAAATCATTGGAATGGACTCTCGTATCAATCTCTACGGTAAAATCATCGTCAGAGTGTGTGTGTGTGTGGTTTTTCTTTTTTTTTTTTCAACATATGCTTGTCAGACTAACCATCTGTTGCTTATCTTTATGTGATGGAGTTGCTTATGTTTTAATTGCACCAGACAGTTCTACAGTCATCCAGGGATGTAGATTCCATGCCTATTCTATGTACCATGGCCACCAACCATTTCTTTAGTGGTTCCTACTGAAGATGAGGTCCACTATGGAACCATTTGGTCATTTTGCCTTGTTTTGGACGGTCAATTTTCCTTCCAATCTGGAAAACTTGAGGGCATCTTCGATGTTGAAATTCAGCCATATCAATGGTCAACACTTAACTTGGGAGCTTCTATATAGGCACATCAAAATATTTTACAATTGGTGCATCAGCCCTTTCTTATCTTGCGTGTCCCAATCTGAGCTATGGTCCAATCTTCACTCCCCACAATCAATAAATCTTGACCAATTGACAAATACTTACCATTGATTGTGTACACTGATCCCTACCAACCTAAATTATTATCAAAAGTGTCTGAAATGCCATGGCCCGTGCCGGTCTTGGTGGGCCGACCATTATGGATAGGTCGGTGAGCCAAAACGGGTCGGCCATGCCAGTTCCCTCAGCCCAGCCCGTGCTGTGGGCCGTTGCATGGGCAGGCTCGGCCCATTTGACATCTCTACCTCAGCGGTGGTTGTCTTTAGTTGCTTTGTTCTTCTTTTATTTATTCATTCTATTTTTTGAATCTTATGCCTGAGCTATAAGATTCTTATTTCAATCCATCCCTTCGATTCTCGAAACTTACTTTCTTCTATCTTATGCCGGATGTGCTGATAAATACTGACATGTAGTTGCTTCCCTTGCTCTTGCCTCCTGTGGGTCATCTTCAAATGGAAGATGCTGCTGATACAAGAACATGACAAACGGCTACCAACACTTCGGGACTAATTAATGCTTTAATGCAGTCAAAGGTTATCAATGAATATTGACTAGTTCCACACACACACAAGTCCCAATTAATGCTTTAATGCAGTCAAAGGTTATCAATGAATATTGACTAGTTAGACAAACACACACTCAAGTCCCAATTAGAGGGAGACCTAAAATGAGGCTGCCTGCACTGCCTTTACAGCTGCGCCATTCAGATCTTCTGCTGTGATTAATGTCATCCCACTCTCCTGCACATCAATTCATACTCATCAAAACAGCAAACAAAGAGTGCTGTTATTTCACTAAAACAATAAAGGAATAGTTCTACAATGCCAGTCTAGGGACCAGTTCAACGTGTACCTTGAGAATTCTCATCCCTTGGTCAACATTTCTGCCTTCCAGACGAAAAACCACCGGAACTTTCAGTTGGACCTAAAAAAGAGACCAAATCAGGTTTTACTCCGTTAAAACTAGGGAAAAGAGCTTAGTCTTCATTCAACACTACAGATTACAAAGACATCATATTTTGTCGATTAACTGCTGCATGGTTTTTTCTTTTCTTTTTTTTTTTGCTATGTTGGAATATTGGTGAGGAGTGATACTTTCAACTTGATGGCCCATGGATCGATCCTTGGGCATGTGTGTGAAATAAAGGTGCCAACACCTCTCAACCATGAGCACGTTGGTTGTTGCTATGGGTCTAGGATGACCAATCTTCTTTGTAAAGGCAATTTTAAAAATAAAATTAAGGTGAATATTAGAGTTCGGATATGCTTCAAACATGGTCTAAATAATAGGGGTGTTCATGGGTGAGGTTGGGGCCGGCTGAGTAATATCCAGGCCTGGCCAGACTTATAAATGCGAGGCCCAAGACCGACTTGGGCCATAACAGGCTGGCCCAAGTTAGGTCTCCTTAGTGTTATAATGTGTTGCTCAACTGGTGTGGTCATGTGTGCATTTATAAGATGTCATGAATTTGAGTCCTGTCTTTATTTCTCCCTGCCATTATTTTTACAATCAGGCCTGGCTGGGCTTTGGGCTCTATACTACTGAATCCAAGCCTGGCCCATCAATTAAATGGACCCAAATAAATAACCGAAGCCCATTCCAAGCACTAAAACCTAAGGACCAAGCCAGGCCAAGGAGGGCCAGTCGGGTCCATGAACCAACCCTTAGCATCATCCAAGGGCAAGTAAAGTGTTGTGGTATTCTTCCAACAAAAAGTCCAAAAGAAAATTTCCAAGAAATTTCAGAATATTATAAATTATTTGTTCGAATAATAAATTTTGAATTCCCCCCATTTTTTGTTCATTCTGACACAGTATATGGGAATGCATCAGACCTCACATGGTCGAATGTCATGTAGTTCACTCACACCTATTTGATCCTGAACTTCTAAAACCTGATGAGGTCAGCTATTCTTTGTCTGGCTAAAAGCCACTCAAGTAAAAGTTAGAAGAAATTAATGTGTCATTAATTTTATTTATGAACTAAGGAATAAAACCCATACTATATGAAAACGACGTACAAAGCCAATTTAAGCATGGACATAAAGAGAAACAAATGAAGAAAGAACATAATTAGACAAGGAATTAAGTAGGCAAACAGATTTTTCAAGGCTAGCAATAGAGTTATTACCTCAAGAAATAGCAAAAGTTTGACCAAAACATAGATTTGGGTACTTTAACCTTTTGACATACTATAATCTAAATGTAAAGGTCTGACACAATTGGAACAATACAAATATATTTTTTATGTGCAAATCTGACCTTAAATAACCGAAAGAAGCATACCCATAATCTCTCCCAAAAACTAAAGGAAACCAAGTGAATGAGAGGAGGAAATTTCTACTTTACACTGGCTGTATCAGTGTATCAGTATGTATTGTATCGATGTGCACAGTATGCATCATCATCCCTATTAGATGAAACCTTTGAAATTTACAGCCTCAATTAACTATGGTTCCAAACTCCAAACCAAGGGCTTTCCTAAAATTGAATTTTGATAGAAGAGAAGATAAAGCAAACCACGTATAGTGAGGAAGTGTTATTGATAACAGGAGAGAAATTTAATTGATTTATTCCATCCCTATGGGTGAGAAGAAATAAAAACTAAGGGGATTCGGTGAGAGGTCCCTCAAAGTGTGACTTTAATGCTAACAGTCTACAAAAAAAAGTCATGCAGCCAAAGATCCCTCATACACTTTCTCATACTTGAAATGTCCAATTTGTCCTTTCTTAAAATCATATCCCATGATTAGTGGGAAATCCCATTAATTGCCCTAGATTAAAGGAATCATATCCTATCACTTATTTGCCCACGATTAAAGGAATCCCATTAATGATATTTTCAAATAAATTCTAAAAAAACACAAGCATATTTCAAAATAACACAAATAAATTTAAAAAAAACATAATAATCTCAAAAAAAAGCAATAAATTAAAAAAAAAAGTTGTCAAAAACTCAAATAGATATGTCCAGAACTCAGATAATTTTTTTATAGAATTCAAATAAATTAGCCAAAAACTCAGATAGATTTATCCAGAACTCAGAGAAATTTATTTCAGAACTTTGATAAATTTGCGCAAAACTCAAATAAATTTGAAAATAAATGAAAAACTCAGATAAATTTGACATAAACTCATATAAATTTGTTAAAACTCAAATAAAGTTGACAAAAACTTAGATAAGTTTCAAAAAAAAAACTCAGATAAATTCTCATAAGAACTCATATAGATTTGTCAAAAATGATATAACAGCCCTGCTGCCTTCCTTCTCTGGCGATGGCGCAGCACCGTCAACTGCGTTCGGATCTCAGATCAGACTCCGGATCATCAAGATATCGCGAAAACAAACTTCAGTCGTTGCTTCTGGGCTTCTGCACAACATGTCAGGTTTGACTTGGACTGGACCTGACCCTATACTGAACCCAAAACAAAAAAAGATGGGTTCTTCTTCTTCGTTCTGTTTCTGCAGCGGACACAAAGACCGGGGGCGGTCTTCTTCTTCCTTGAAGGCCTTACAAGCAATGTAAAGCGTCATTTCTACTGCCAGAAAGATCTAACTGAAAGATTCGGCATTCTTTGATCAGAATCCCAACCAAAATTCATTCATCAAGATTTTTTGTAGAAACCACTCTCTTTTAGATCAAAATCCCTAATCGCCTCTAAACATTAAAAAAAAAACAAAACAAAAGAAAAATTCCAGCAGCATAAACCCTTCTAAAAACTGCTATTCCTACCTATATCAGACCGCGGAACACAAATCAAGATCCGCGGTCTGATTCCAAACGACAATTTCCTACCCGGTCGACTCGAAAAATAAAAAACCCTCAAACTGATGAAATCGCGATCTGAATCAGTTCCGTGTTGGAATCAAGATCTCATGAAATCCGATGTTCCAACGTTTGAAATCGAGAAACCGCCAACAGATCTATCGTCTCTGCTGGACTACCTATGGCTTCGACGAGACCAGATCACCAGATCTTCTTCGGCGACGTCCGGAAAACAGTGCCTTGTCACCTCTTCTTCTTCGTTCTGGTTCTTCGATCTGTGTGGCCCACCAAGAGACTGATCTTCTGCGATCTTGGATCAGTTCGCTGCAACGAACTGATTCCGGAATCCTTCTTCTCCGATCTCTCTTTCCTGCAAGAAATAACCACGCACTACGATTTCCCAAGCCCAAGGAGGGAGAATACAAGATTTGAAATTTTAAAATTCAAAATTTTATGCCTAAAACAGTTGAAAGGGCAAATTAGTCCTGAAACGCGTGATTGTGTGGATTTAGGGACCTCTGGCTGCAAACAGTCTAGCTGCTTGGACCACATCCCTTAAAAAGAATTTGCCTGGACTGGAGGCTGGATAGATTCAATTCTAGGGACCTTTCACTAATTATCTCTAAAAACTATGCTTTAAGGTTTTCATAATACTTAGCTTCACAATCCTACTCCTGAATGCAACTCAAACTCCACTCCGCGCTTCTTGCTAAATTTGGGTATGAAGCTCTGCTGGATACATTGATGAGATTTGTGTTTGGGTAAAAGACATGAAGTGACTTTTATCCTACTCTTAGTGAGGCAAACTGCAACATTGGAGCAAGCGCTGTTAAAATGACTCCATAGCAGTTGGAGTTAGACTCATCGGAGATAGTAGAATTCATGGGAATGCTATATACAGATTTCATATACCCAACTTGTATTGTTTTTTGCAAATTGCCTTCCGGATTTTGTTTGTGTTTTCATTCATGGTCTCCAAGATCTTTTAATGTGCAACAGTCAGGCAGTTTTTCCCGAGTTTGACAATAGTTCTCAAAGCAGAATGTGCCAATAACTTCATATTAAATATATGGTTCTATTGTATTTTAAGGTAACATGGTGCTGGGGCCTCGATCAAATCAATTGAAGTGAGATGAGGGAGCTTGAGATCGAGCCCAACAAGGCATCTGATTCACTTGAGGTAACAAGGGAATTTGTTTTTCCTATATAGATAGTGAGTTTCTTTTCTTTTTTTCCTAATTTCCCCTAACATGTGGTTTCCCTCTAAGTATGTAGAGATTGCTTCCTAAAAAAAAAGTCAATAAATAAATAAATAAAAGAGAAATGGGTTGTAGGGAGTTCAATAATTTATGGGAAAAGGTATAAGCTTTTTTCTAAATAGAGGAAAAGAAACTTAGATAATTTTTCTGAAATATAATCATGATATCACAATAACTTAAAAATATTACATCCAATTAGTGGAAGATATCATTATTTCTAGCCCTTAGCCCATAGTAAATTGATAGATAAATGCCATCTATCAACGTTCTCTTATATTTTTATATTGAAAAATATATAATAGTCTGTCAAACAACCATGTGACCACCACAGCCAGATATCACGGACTGAGAACATCCTCTACTGTTGTACGAGATGTCAAACCGCTGCAACTATAATTGCAAAGCGTCCCCAAAGGAAGAGCGAGAAGAAGGTCATAACTACGGTAGCATTTTCAATGCACCATAGAGGAAATCAAACAAGTATGCGCAATAGAGAAGATGGAGGCAGAGGAGGTGGAGATGGAGGATGGAGATGTCGGCGTTCTATGGAATGCGATTCTGGCAGGGTAAGAGTAGCAGGCGGCTGCGTGGATGACGAATGCGGCGGTTTCGTCGGCTGATTCGTACCACGAGGCACATCAACAGTAGCAACGAAACTAGCACTAGCTTCATGGCCGAAACCCGAAAAGCGAATGCCACAAACAAGTTGAGTTGTCAAATGCTACCTAAAAAACTTGAAAGAGAAAGGACCTGGGTCTAAAGAAGTAGAAAGAAGTAAGCGGAGCAGACAGACATTTGATGAGAAATTAACTAATTTGTTCCATGAGTCCCTGAAAATGTGTGCGACATTTGATGGTATGGACTATAGTTCTTTTTTTTTTTTTTTTTTTTTTTTTGTGTTTCCATAGTTTTGGTTGGCAGATTATTGGAGGGCCTATAGGAGTAGAAAGAAGAGTGATGCTATTCATTTGGCTTATATGACTGATGAGTGTTAAATATTGCATATTTTACCCCTCATTAGTCCGAATTATATTGGCACCTCATATGCATATCATTTGCTTTACACAGAGATTTTATCATTCTATTACATTAACGGATTATCGGACTATCTTGCATAAATCTGATTATTTGTAGCAAATTTTTATGTAATTTCTCTTGTGTAGGTGGACCCCGTGATTATTCCAACCTTCCGGCTAATATCCCAAAGCATCAAGAAGAGATTTCAAATAAAGAAGTTACATGAAGAAATCTTATTGAAGAAATCTTGGTGAAGTATTAAAGAATTCCAAAACAAGAGGAGAAGACTTTAACAATAAAAGAAGTCATTTTCTAACACAAATGAGTGGTTGGTGTATTGGTTAGAGCTTGGGTTGGTATGAAATAGGTTATGGGTTCAAATTCCATTAATTGCATATTATTATTATTTTTTTTTACCTATAAAATATTCCATCCAACTCACCTCACCTCTCCACCAATCAAAGCTTGCCATGTCAAAAATCCATATGAAATGATATTAGCCAATCAAAAGAAGGACCACATAAAGCAAAAAGCACATATCCTTTTGGAATGAAAGTTTGTTGCAACCAATCACATTGGAGTTATCCATGTGAAAGCAAAAAAGCCAATGAAAAGCCTCCAAATCAAATTCAAGCAATCCATGTGAAAGCAAATGAGCCAATCAAAAGCCTTCAAGTTGCAACCAATTAAGTGGAAGCAATCCTTGTGAAATGAAATGAGCCAATCAAATGTCTTCAATGTTCCTATAAATTGGAATGTATTTATAGAGTGAGGGGATCCTTTTGCAAGTTAGTCTTTTTGCAATTTTATTTTTAGATTGTATCTAGGAGCTTCTTTGTAACTAATCTATAGAAAGTGTGTAATTGAAGATCATTAATGAAGTTTTGGAAGTCTTTATTGATGTTTAGTGGCTAAAGCTATTGGATTAGGCTCTCCTTTTGAAGGTAAGTAATGTGATTAGTTCATTTACATGCATGTTTTAGTTTAAATTCCATATTTGTGCCTTGATTAATTAGTAGATTTTAGATCTAATTGTGTTTATCTCTCTCATTTCTCATGCTCTATCTCTACACTTGATGCTTGGATAATCTCAATTGATGCTTTATAGTTTGATTAAGTTCTCTCACATAGCAGATATGCTCTAGATCCCTTATCTTTGATCTTTTGTAGCTTGATTTTAATGATTAATTGTTAGGGTAGTTAGGTTATGATCTAAGATCTTGGCTTTTTATTTTCTTTACTTTAATCTTCATTGCTATATCATCAAATCCAATTAGGCAAGAGATTGCTAATTGGATTGTAGATTTGGGAATTGAATTAGAACATACATTGTTTGAATTAATTACTTACTTAGTGGATTTAGGATTGCCTGATCTCTTCTTTTTATTGTTGTTAATTTAAAATCTTTGTTTAATTTGTTATTTTTTCACTTTTAGATTGTTAGATCCATATTTCAAATCACTTGTTTTAAAATCCTACACATTTCACACCACATATTCACCTTAAATCTTCCATTTCCATCACCATCCGTCCACTACTATAGTGTAGTTTGTTAGATTAGCTTAGACTCATTCATTTCATACTTTAGATTGCTAATTAGAGTAGTTTTAATTTTGTTTCACATTTCAATTGATTCAAATTTAAATGTTGATGACACCGTAGTCTTGCGGTTAAATGTTGCACATTTAAATGTCGATCAATGACTCCTCAGTGGACCCTTGGAGTTAGAAGCTAGAACTAACTACTAGTGGGGCCTTGCACAAGCAAGGGCGTGAAAGCTACAAATACAACTAACACTACTTTCTCTTATACATTTAAAAACAATTTAAAAAAAAAAAAAAAAAACACTGATATAGTGAGAAAAATGAGATGTCAAAAGACAATGGATATGGAATTTGTATAACTTCTTGAGGATATAAATCAAATATTTCTATATATTTTATCATGAATGTGTACAAAGCATGTCCGTCATCAATCGTCATTATTATCATAGTGAAGGTATTATCCGCATGGTAACAAGCGATAGAACCATAATTGGGTCCTAAAATAAATTAGCTAAAAGCATCAAACACGTAGTGGCGCCTAGGTTGGTTTTTAGGGTTTTGGAAAGTTGGGGTCAATATGGGTCGGTTTCGGATTGGTTTTGGGCCAAACTATGGAAGTTTCAGGGTAGGCGCACATATACCCGTGCCTATGCTGGCTTCCAGGGGTGACAAATGACCTGGGCGCGGCTACGGTGGCCCCCAGGTGGACTTAACAACCTAGGCGTAGGGGCTATTAATCATGTTTTAACTGCACAGAGAAGATTACTTGGCGGAGATATAACTTTTGGAGATCTTACTTTGGGCCATGTATTAGACTTTTGATTAGTTTCATTTCACCTTGTTGCACTTTCAACTTTAGTTTAAATGACTTTGTATTTAAATGACTTCATTTAAAGCATTTGTTTTCATTTGTTACATTTAATTTTAATTGTAGTGGAGTTAATTATTCTAATAAATCATTGTTGATTTCTAATAGATGAATGATTGTTGATATCTAATGGATGGATGATTGTTTACATTTATTAGATGAATTATTATATGAATTCTACAGGTATTTTTCAATATAAAAAAAGAGCAGATTAAAACAAAAACAACGGTTGACACTTGATAATTTAAAGAAGGCTCCATATGTTTGACAAAATAACAACTCTTGAAACTCGACAATTTTAGGGAACATTGTTTCTCAAAATAAAAACGATAGTTTCAGATGTATATATAAATAGAACAATTTTGGTATAAAATATTACTTGCGCTGAAGTTAAATGCATTAAATGCAGATAGTGTCAGCTTCTGTTGCTCCCTTTGCAATATGCTCAAATGATTAGTCTTGTTTAACAAAATCAGCCTGCTTCCTTGTAATGAGTTGATGAGGTAAGAAGCATATCTTTCCTTGTATATATAAACTAAAGTTGAAAGTGCAACAAGGTCTAATCACCCAAGTTGGTCTTTAAACCTTGTATGCTCAGATGTATATATAAACTCCTCCATCTCCACCTCCGCCTCCACATACGCTCTGGGGCCGACTTTGTAGCTTTGTAATATTTTACATCGAAACCGGGTCTGTAATTAGCACGTTCTGCTTACTCTCCATTCGTATCCGTTTCACAGTTGTAGTTGCGGCCTGTCAATGAGGCCTCGAAACCATTCAATTGCTACAAGAAAGCTCTAGCGCAATTGAATGAGCAATTGGATGGGTTGCATTCATTTGGAACTTGGTGATGGGTTACTATCGGTTTTGGTAATGGAAAACTAAGATGACTGCCATTACGGTAGAGTTACTACTAATAGTAGGGTTACTACTGATGGTAACCTCGTACCTGCTTGTCCATCAAGAGAAAGATAGAGAGTTCCAGGCGATGGTTGACAGCATTTATGTGAATTGGATGTTACACGGCTCCAATCGACAGCACTACGGTTTTTGCCACGGAATGGATTGTCCAAAAACCATGGCAAAAAGATGAAAACCGTAGTACTGTTGATTGGAGCCGTGTAACATCCAATTCACATAAATGCTGTCATCCATCACCTGGAACTCTCTATCTTTCTCTTGTTGGACATGCAGGTACGAGGTTACCATCAGTAGTAACCCTACCGTAATGGCAGTCATCTTAGTTTTCCATGACCAAAACCGATAGTAACCCATCACCCAGTTCCAAATGAATGCATCCCATCCAATTGCTCATTCAATTGCGCTAGAGCTTTCTTGTAGCGAGTGAATGGTTCCGAGACCTCGCTCACAGGCCGCAACTACAACTGTGAAACGGAGACGAATGGAGAGTAAGCAGAACGTGCTAATTACCGACCCGGTTTCGATGCAAAATATTACAAAGCTACAAAGTCGGCCCCAGAGCGTATGTGGAGGCGGAGGTGGAGATGGAGGAGTTTATATATACATCTGAGCATACAAGGTCCAAAGACCAACTTGGGTGATTAGACCTTGTTGCACTTTCAACTTTAGTTTATATATACAAGAAAAGATACGGTTCTTACCTCATCAACTCATTACAAGGAAGCAGGCTGATTTTGTTAAACAAGACTAATCATCTGAGCATATTGCAAAGGGAGCAACAAAAGCTGACACCATCTGCATTTAATGCATTTAACTTTAGCGCAAGTAATATTTTATACCAAAATTGTTCTATTTATATATACATCTGAAACTGTCGTTTTTATTTTGAGAAACAATGTTCCCTAAAATTGTCGAGTTTCAAGAGTTGTTATTTTGTCAAACATATGGAGCCTTCTTTAAATTATCAAGTGTCAACAGTTGTTTTTGTTTTAATCTGGTATTTTTTTTATTGAAAAAAACCTGTAGAATTCATATAATAATTCATCTAATAAATGTAAACAATCATCCATCCATTAGATATCAACAATCATTCATCTATTAGAAATCAACAATGATTTATTAGAATAATTAACTCCACTACAATTAAAATTAAATGTAACAAGTGAAAACAAATGCTTCAAATGAAGTCATTTAAATACAAAGTCATTTAAACTAAAGTTGAAAGTGCAACAAGGTGAAATGAAACTAATCAAAAGTCTAATACATGGCCCAAAGTAAGATCTCCAAAAGTTATATCTCCACCAAGTAATCTTCTCTGTGCAGTTAAAACATGATTAGTAGCCCCTACGCCTAGGTTGTTAAGTGTACCTGGGAGCCACCGTAGCCGCGCCCAGGTCATTTGTCACCCTTGGAAGCCAGCATAGGCACGAGTATATGTGCGCCTACCCTGAAACTTCCACAGTTTGGCCCAAAACCAATCCGGAACCGACCCATATTGACCCCAACTTTCCAAAACCCTAAAAACCGACCTAGGCGCCACTACGTGTTTGATGCTTTTAGCTAATTTATTTTAGGACCCAATTATGGTTCTATCGCTTGTTACCATGTGGATAATACCTTCACTATGATAATAATGACGATTGACGACGGACATGCTTTGTACACATTCATGATAAAATATATAGAAATATGTGATTTATATCCTCAAGAAGTTATACAAATTCCATATCCATTGTCTTTTGACATCTCATTTTTCTCACTATATCAGTGTTTTTTTTTAATTGTTTTTAAATGTATAAGAGAAAGTAGTGTCAGTTGTATTTGTAGCTTTCACGCCCTTGCTTGTGCAAGGCCCCACTAGTAGTTAGTTCTAAGTTCTAACTCCGAGGGTCCATTGAGGAGTCATTGATCGACATTTAAATGTGCAACATTTAACCGCAAGACTACGGTGTCATCAAGTAGTAAAGGACTCAAAAGTCCGGATTATCGATCCCACGAGGAAAGGATGGAGAAAGCAATGAATCCAATTTAAGTGAGAGTTGAACTAAGATATAACTAATAAAGACAATTAAAGTGAACAATTAAAACTATTAAACTATATGTAAAAATGGAATTGAATCAATTGAAATGTGAAACAAAATTAAAACTACTCTAATTAACAATCTAAAGTATGAAATGAATGAGTCTAAGCTAATCTAACAAACTACACTAAAGTAGTGGATGGATGGTGATGGAAATGGAAGATTTAAGGTGAATATGTGGTGTGAAATGTGTAGGATTTTAAAACAAGTGATTTGAAATGTCGATCTAACAATCTAAATGTGAAAATAACAAATTAAAAAAAGATTTTAAATTAACAACAATAAAAAGAAGAGATTAGGCAATCCGAAATCCACTAAGTAAGTAATTAATTCAAACAATGCATGTTCTAATTCAATTCCCAAATCTACAATCCAATTAGCAATCTCTTGCCTAATTGGATTGGATGATATAGCAATGAAGATTAAAGTAAAGAAAATAAAAAGCCAAGATTTTAGATCATAACTTAACTACCCTAACAATTAATCATTAAAATCAAGCTACAAAAGATCAAATATAAGGGCTCTAGAGCATGCTATGTGAGAGAACTTAATCAAACTACAAAGCATCAATTGAGATTATTCAAGCATCAAGTGTAGAGATAGAGCATGAGAAATGAGACAGATAAGCACAATTAGATCTAAAATCTACTAATTAATCAAGGCACAAATATGGAATTTAAACTAAAACATGCATGTAAATGAACTAATCACATTACTTACCTTCAAAAGGAGAGCCTAATCCAATAGCTTTAGCCACTAAACATCAATAAAGAGCTCCAAAACTTCATTAATGATCTTCAATTACACACTCTCTATAGATTAGTTACAAAGAAGCTCCTAGATACAGTCTAAAAATAAAATTGCAAAAAGACTAACTTGCAAAAGGATCCCCTCACTCTACAAATACATTCCAATTTATAGGAACATTGAAGACATTTGATTGGCTCATTTCATTTCACAAGGATTGCTTCCACTTAATTGGTTGCAACTTGAAGGCTTTTGATTGGTTCATTTGCTTTCACATGAATTGCTTGAATTTGATTTGGAGGCTTTTCATTGGCTCTTTTGCTTTCACATAGATAGCTTCAATGTGATTGGTTGCAACAAACTTTCATTCCAAAAGGATATGTGCTTTTTGCTTTATGTGGTCCTTCTTTTGATTGGCTAATATCATTTCACATGGATTTGTGACATGGCAAGCTTTGATTGGTGGAGAGGAGAGGTGAGTTGGATTGAATATTTTATAGGTAAAAAAAATAAAAATAATATGCAATTAATGGGATTTGAACCCATAACCTATTTCATACCAACCCAAGCTCTAACCAATAAACCAACAACTCATTTGTATTAAAAAAAGACTTCTTTTATCCTTAAAGTCTTCTCCTCTTGTTTTGAAATTCTTTAATACTTCACCAAGATTTCTTCAATAAGATTTCTTCATGTAACTTCTTTATTTGAAATCTCTTCTTGATGCTTTGGGACATTAGCCGGAAGGTTGGAATAATCACGGGGTCCACCTACACAAGAGAAATTACATAAAAATTCGCTACAAATAATCAGATTTATGCAAGATAGTCCGATAATCCGTTAATGTAATAGAATGATAAAATCTCTGTGTAAAACAAATGATATGCATATGAGATGCCAATATAATTCGGACAATGAGGGGTAAAATATGTAATATTTAACACTCATCAGTCATATAAGCCAAATGAATAGCATCACTCTTCTTCTACTCCTATGGGCCCTCCAATAATCTGCCAACCAAAACTATGGAAACAAAAAAAAAAAAAAAAAAAAAAAAAAAAAAAAAAAAACCACTATAGTCCATACCATCAAATGTCGTACACATTTTTAGGGACTCATGGAACAAATTAGTCCATACCAACAAATCAGATGGTGTCAGCTATTGTTGCTCCCTTTGCAATCTGCTCAGATGATTAGTCTTGTTTAACAAGATTAGCCTGCTTCCTTGTAATGAGTTGATGAGGTAAGAAGCATATCTTTCCTTGTATATATAAACTAAAGTTGAAAGTGCAACAAGGTCTAATCACCCAAGTTGGTCTTTGGACCTTGTATGCTCAGATGTATATATAAACTCCTCCATCTCCACCTCCGCCTCCACCTACGCTCTGGGGCCGACTTTGTAGCTTTGTAATATTTTGCATCGAAATCGTGTCGGTAATTAGCACGTATTGCTTACTCTCTATTCGTCTTCGTTTTACAGTTGTAGTTGCGGCCTGTTAGCGAGGTCTCGAAACCATTCAATCGCAACAAGAAAGCTCTAGCGCAATTGATTGGGCAATTGGATGGGTTGCATTCATTTGGAACTGGGTGATGGGTTACTATCGGTTTTTGTCATGGAAAATTAAGATGACTGCCATTACGGTAGGGTTACTACTGACGGTAGGGGTACTACTGATGGTAACCTCGTACATGCATGTCCAACAAGAGAAAGATAGAGAGTTCTAGGCGATGAATGACAGCATTTAAGTGAATTGGATGTTACACAGCTCCAATCGACAGCACTACGTTCTACCAGAGTTTGGAGTCCTACCAAGACTCGTACAAGCATGTGTCGACCACTTCTATGAAATAGGAGTTTGGGTCCCACTTAGATTTGTATAAAAGTATTTAGAATTAAGGGGCCTACCTAATATAATCATAAACAGCTAATCATAAATACATGTATATAATCAATTAATAACTGTATAAGAAACAAAAGATAAGCTAGAAAAAATCTAACCCCCTTCAGGGATATTACTTTTCATGCATTGGCGACCATGATAATTGTGGCTCACGAGTTCATTACCATTTATATATGTATAGATACTCAATATAGAGAATGAGTGCAGATGCTTACGTCATATTGTTCAAGGCACGTAACAAGGATACTCTTGCTCCACAAAATTAATATAGATTGTGTCCAGATTTGCATTGGGACACCTAAATTAGAGGAAATGGACCTCTTTTTTTGGATTGGTTACAAAGGATTCTCTAAAGAAAGGAGACATTAGAAGCCCTCAAAGAATAGACCTTAACTATGCTTCTCTCTCAAACTCTGTAGTTCTTTGTATATTATTTTCTCTATCCTTTGTGTTAGTTGTTATTTACATACATATTCTTTAGTTATGCATTGATGAACCTTTAGTTTAATTACTAGCACATTTTTTCAATATCATCATGTACTATATATGGATGTGTCTGCATTCTAGTCCTTCAGAATTCCCTATGCCTGGCTGTATGTTTCTTTTTCTGGTACTGTGATGCAGATGTGAATTACTAATCTTTCAGTTCTTAACTTGGTTTGTTCTTATGCCAAAATGAATCAAACTAGATTATAGGAAGATGGTGAATAAATCACAAAGAATAACGATAATTGAGACACACTAAAGAATATAGAAAAAGATAGTGAGAATTCGAAACAATTTTCCCAAATGTTGACTACTCTAAATGAATGCTTTTACAACTTATAATTTGTTCCAGAGCAAAAGAAACTCTTGGCTTTGTGTTTACCTTCTTTAGGTTTTTGGTTTGTTGTTAGCTTTGAATGGCCTGGTTCCTTGAGGAGTTGAGGCTTTTTGGCTGGTTTTCCTTCTAAGAAGGTCCTCACAAGGGATAATCTGGTTTGAAAGGAGGTAGTGTTATTGGATTCATCAATCTTTTGTCCTCTTTCAACTGGATGGGATGAATCTTTCTTTATTTATTATTAATGATAACTAATTACTTTATTAGCCCAAGAACTAATAACAAAAGAACATGTTCCTTTCTTGATACAATGAATATAATCCCTTGGATCTCAGTTGATGTCTTTCCAAAATGTTGATTGTGCATTTCTGGTGATCATCATCTGTCTGTAGAGTCCAACAATATCACATCCTGCTCTTTTTTAGTCTGTTGAAGCCAGTGGTCTGCCAGTAGGTCAAATTTCTTCCGTGTGGATCATGTGGCTTGACGACAGACAAAATTGTGACTTGAATGCTTGTGTGGAGGATTATAGCATTTTTGAACCGTTGGATTGTTGTGATTTCCTTCCAATGGATGGATCGCATCTTCACAAGCATGCACATGAAAACCAATCAACAATTGGTGTCCGAAGGAGTGTAGGAAGCCAAACATAGTAAACAAGGAAAAATGGGTCTAGGAATCTTCAAAATAGCGAAAGAGCATTAGATGCGGAAGTGGAAGAAGTCAGGACCATGACTGACCTTAGATTAATAGCTGGTGATGGCTCTGCTACCACGTAGAAAATTAAGGAGACTACATTTTGATGAAATATGTGTGTTTGACGCAAATAGCCATTGGCTATATACGAAGTACAATAGAGATCTTCTAATCTCATAGTAACTCTAATCCAACCTAATCACAACATATTCCAAATCATATTGCAACTCTAGTATATAACCTATTCCTAATTTAACATAAACTCATCGTTGTGTCAACATATTCAACCTTCTTAAAATATTCAAAGAAACAACCAGGGATTAATCCCTAGCTATAGCGCTGATGGTAAGGGACTTGTGTTAGGTTGTGTGAGTATTTACCTAAGCAATAATAATAATAATAACCTGCTTAAAATATTCTATATCAATAAGAAGCGAAAGACACACCCCACCTTAAGTTGAAACCCAACAAAAGACATAAATAACCCTTAATTAGAAGAGTTGACGAGCAAAAGTTGGGCATGAATCTCTACGGGAGTGCAGCATGTCCTCGTGATTTTGTGCCTAATACTCTGTCCCACTGGGGCCCCATGACAGACTAACAGTCCATGCTTCTCCTCTTCAACCACATTATTGTGAAGGATTCAACCAAAGGGTTCCTTTTGCACATCTTCCTATTTTTCTGTTTTCACAAACGCATTTTTAACAGACTTCCGACTCTGGTTGAGACAGACTCTTGGCACTACTGTCTTCACGACCTTGCTGTTTACAAGTGTGGGGACCTAGTTGCATTTGAGTTTTTCCAGGTTGGTCATTGAACAGTGGCAATGTTTCGACTTGGACTCACATTTTAATGTCCAAGTTACAATGATATTTGGTATTTACTAATGTGTGCATGAATTTATTTATATAAGCTCGTTTATGTTTTGAGTCCAACTGATAGTGTTTGCCATTTTTTTCCATTTTCTCTTTTGTAGTAGGGAGACATCTTCTTGGTGGGCGAATGTGTTCATTTCCTTGTACCATCCGGCATCTGGTGCTCATATCTTTATAAGCATGTGCCAAAGCAAAATGAAGGGTGGTAGTCAAAATCAAGTTCCTCCGGCGCATGTATCTAAAACTGTTTACTGATATCAAACAACCCATTTTTACCTGGGTAAAGCCCCTGCTCCTACAACAGTTGTGTTATGCTGTGATTTGCGGCATCGCTCATTCATATTTTAACTTTTACTTTTGGCACTGAAATTCTTTAGGTTTTCTATACACAAATATCATTTTCTCCCTTTTTACTCAGTTTTGTATTCAGTTAATTTTTTGCCACCTGAAGAGAAATTATTATCTATTCTATTAACAGCTGACATTGCAGATGCACTTGATCATGTTCATTGTATTATTATGTTTTTTATTCATTGGCTGAAGAATCAAGGGCTGGTTTGAATCGTTGTTAACCAAGTGTTGATTACTTGGTCTACATGTAAACAATGGGTCATGTGTTTTGATAACTCATGTTATCGTTAAGTCCGAGTTGTTTTGTGCTTTGATGTAACCAATTCAGGTAATTAGTTACATGCATTAAGAGTTACGGTTGACTGGAGTGCAAGTCAACTAAGTTCCAAAGATCCAAAGGGGCCCGATATCCATGTATGAGTCTATGCAATTGCATAACCTGAGTTATACCTGTGAGTGGCAGTTCTTTTTTAATTGCAGGGTTACAGGTGAATTGATTGCTGGGCAACTGAGTTTCAAGGACCCAAACAGGGCCTAAGTAATGATAAGTGGCTCGTGGTGTGAGCACTGACCTTTTGTGATTGACCAAACATTGTAAACAAACATTTCTATTAGGTACCAACCCTGAACATCTAAATTGCAGGCTTGTATTATTACTGTCGAGCAAATCAGTACAGTTGGCTCACCAATGAAGACAACAAATGTTTGGATCTCAATCTACACATGAAAGGTGATGAGCCTAAAAGTTAAATGTGCAGGAATAATCATGTTGAGCATTGGTTGAAAGCATGCCTTGTGTGTGTGAGATGAACTCTTCTCATTGACGGTTTAGTTTCGTCTTTGTTAGCACTTCTACAGGTTCAAGCACATCCCATGTCCATTGACTGAGATCTAAGAGTTGGCCATTATTAAAATTGGGCCCCTGCGCATGGATTTGACTCTTATTTGATCACGAGGTCGAGTGTTTCTTACAATATTTTTTTGAATCTGTAGTACTTGTTATTTCTTGTTTCAGTATTGATGTCCAGGTTGAATGGTTGGGATTGTTAAATGTGTCCGCTTAGGGGTGTAGATTCACTTGAGGCCCCTACTTTTTAGGGTTTTTTTTTTATAAAACACAATGGTTTGCAGCCACGTGCTCTAATCCTCTAATCTATAGGCCCCACCCCGTCTCCATTGGATCTATTTCCTTGAGTGTTGGTGCTTTGGAACATGTGGTGGGGTCCACATTTTGATCCATCTTAGTAGACCATGAAACATGAACCCTCATTTATAGTCATGGGTCATTTGGTTTTGCACTCATCCAAATGAATTGAACTATTGGATCAAGTGCTTGCTTGTTTTTTACACAGTAAAAGCTCATTGGCCATAGATCAAGCAGGGCTGGTGATGATCAGAGACTGTCACCATGCATAGGGTCAAAACGAGTTTTGAGAGGTCAGAGGCATATCTTTTGATTCCTCCCGGTTCCATGCCCAGGTGGAACCACCGTGGTGCATGCTGTGCTCGTGCGCCTAGGGTGGAGTGAAGTGAAGTAAAGCCTGCTCGAGATGGTTCTCACGAGTAAGGTCTGTTTAGGAACTTTACATGTAGAGTGGAGTGAAGTAAGGCCTCAAAGGAGTACAAGAAGGGTTATGATGATATTTTCTCTTTAATTGTTTGGTCGGGAATTTTTTCGACTCTTTTTGTAAAAATTGGGAGAGAAAGGAGGTTACTTTTTTGCTTCTTTTTTTTTTTATAAAAAAAGAAGAGGAAATTTAAAAAATATGTACTTTTGGTGTGATCTTTTGTGTGAAAAATAGGAGCTACTATCGAAGTTCACTTTAAGAAGTATTGAGGTTACTTTTGTCTTTTGCCTGCTACTAAAAGTAAGTAAATCATTGTCCAAGATTTAAGGAATATTGCAGTCAATTAACTACGTCTGAATTGTTCCCTCCCCTGTTCTCTTTTGGTTGACACTTTTTTTGGAGGGTTGAGAAGCCTCGGTCTGAAATAGAATCACAAACACTCTGACGGTAACAAATGCTAAATTTAACAAGTGCTTTTGCGGAAGAAAAGTCTTAAGTTTATTTGCTGCAGTGGTAATATCTAAATTCCTGTCCTTTCAAGGCTGAAATGCTATGAAAATAGTATTCTTTCAATATTAACTTTGACCATATGAAAGCTGTTGTGCTAAATTTTCCTGTACTGCATATGGTACAGTGGGCAAACCCTGTAGTAACCAGATACAGGTAGGCCCGTCAATTGAGCCCATTGAAATGGGTACCCTGCCCGGCCCAAGTCCGAAAACACAAGGCTCTTAAAAAAATTTGAGCAAAATCAGACTGAGAATGGACAGAGCATGCCCAGGTCTGGCCCGGACGCAATGTTATTTTACTAATTTTTATATATTTCAATTGGAATTCTCCAAAATGTCTCTTCCCTCCACCATTTATCATAAATTCAATCACTTCTCACTCCACACCAAAAACCTATACCATGAATTGCAATGGACTCAATTTCATACTTGGATTGGATCCACTATTTAGTTTAGGTTTGAAATTTTTTATAGATTTATCACCCTTCATTTTGAAGACTTACTATCTAGTATCTAAACCTTTTGAAATTTTTTCAAGCTGAAATTTGGTCCGCCCCTTATCCAATAATCATTTTCATCTTTATTAACAAAGCTTCACCTATTAAAAAGAAAAAAGATGTCTCCATTAATGAAAATGCCAAAGCCCAGGCCCAGCCTGTACGGGATGGGATTTGACATAGGCCCACTCAATTTAGGGCTGGGATTGGACAATCCCCGACAAGTCTGTCTAATATTCTGAACGGGATTGGACAACCCATGCCCAAGCCCGGCCCGGCCCATTAACAGGCCTAGACACATATCATCATCTTAGCAATAGAAGCATCCTTGGGGACATTGGATTGTGCTCAACCTATTTATATGTTCGCCATTTAAATTGACAAGTGCCCTTTATTTATTTGCTGCAGCACTCTATTGGTGGAGTTCATTCCTGATTCCTCCAAAAAGTCCAGAAATTTAATTTACTTTACTTCACTATCAATACAATCCTCAGCGTAGGCATGTCAAACGGGCCGTGCCAACACATGACGGCCCGCATGGCTACCGTGCCGAGCATGCTCGATGTGCATCTTTAATTTTTTTTCACCTTTTCGGTATTAAAATTAAAAATTAGAACACAAGCACGGAGAACGACAGATATTTAAGTGGTTCGGTCAAACTTGACGTACTCCACTGATAAGAGAACCATTTGGATTTTAACTTCTTGAAGGTCTATAAATAGGATTACCTGTAAAACCTTACAATCTTTTTAGAGAATAAAAATAATCCTCAATGATCTTATTCTTTTACCATATTTATTTGGCATTTTTACGAAAAAATTAATCTTAAATCTTAATTAAATGATTTCACAAAGAAAAATCATAAAATAACAAGATGATTGTTCGTACATTTATTTTGGATGAAATCACCCTAATTGACAATATCATCAATTGATTGATAATATTGTCAACTTTCATTGCAAGAAAATGATATTTTGCTCTATCTTCTTCTTCCTAGTTATGGAAAGGTTATGAAAATGATTGCATTTTGTGTTCCAATGGTTTTCCTGAAATGGGCTCGACCATCTTACTTAAGTGTATATGTCTCATGCTTAGTTTTTATGCATTTGTTGTGCTATTTTGCATGAGTTTTGAGAGTTTGAGTTTGGAGTGCAAGGTATTTTGTGAAATTCCTAAATGTGGATTTTCTCTCAATTTTTGCGGTGGCTTCAGTGAGGCTGGAGGAGATGAATTTAGGTATACTTTTGTGAACATTTGTTTGGTGGTTGCTAGTGTTTGAAGTCATTTGTTTGGAAAAAATTTGTAGGTCTTGATGTTTGGGAACACCACGTAGAAAGTCATGTTAGGTAATATTTGAGTAATGAATGTGGGATTTTCTTCTAGATATTGTATTGTTTGTGTAAAGTTTTAGATCCAAAGAGTGTTTTTTGCTTCTTTAATCCAGAATCTTTGAACAACTTTAAGAATGGATATATGAAAATCTTTGAAAAAGAAGAAGAAAAGTTACAGGAGGTTGACGATATCATCAACTTGATGATATCATCAACTAGGGGAGTCTCGTCCCAAAAAATGTACGAACAATTATCATGTAATTTTATGATTTTTATTCATAAAATCGTTTAATTATTATTTAAGCTTAATTCTTTTGTAAAAATCCCTATTTATTTTTAAGTTCACCAGTTGCTTTTACAACTCTAAACTTCATGAATGTAAATTGAGAACCAATCAAATTCTTTCTTAATTATCTGTTTGGTGCCATTTTTGGAATTAGAACTATCCTATTACACCATTAGAATAATGCTCTGATATAGTGCTCATGCTGTACCTGTTTGCAGAACCAACTACACCAAATATGATTGAACAATTGATATTGATATTAGACCATGAGAAAACATCTTCATTAACAGTACAAGCCATTTATTAAATTTGTAGAATTTGCCCCCAATTTAATATATTTTCTTGATGGTGTGTTAGTCAAAATATCACAATAATCATTATTAAAAAATTAGCACATATGAAAATCATTGGAATGGACTCTCGTATCAATCTCTACGGTAAAATCATTGTCAGAGTGTGTGTGTGTGGTTTTTCTTTTTTTTTTTTCAACATATGCTTGTCAGACTAACCATCTGTTGCTTATCTTTATGTGATGGAGTTGCTTATGTTTTAATTGCACCAGACAGTTCTACAGTCATCCAGGGATGTAGATTCCATGCCTATTCTATGTACAATGGCCACCAACCATTTCTTTAGTGGTTCCTACTGAAGATGAGGTCCACTATGGAACCATTTGATCATTTTGCCTTGTTTTGGACGGTCAATTTTCCTTCCAATCTGGAAAACTTGAGGGCATCTTCGATGTTGAAATTCAGCCATATCAATGGTCAACACTTAACTTGGGAGCTTCTATATAGGCACATCAAAATATTTTACAATTGGTGCATCAGCCCTTTCTTATCTTGCGTGTCCCAATCTGAGCTATGGTCCAATCTTCACTCCCCACAATCAATAAATCTTGACCAATTGACAAATACTTACCATTGATTGTGTACACTGATCCCTACCAACCTAAATTATTATCAAAAGTGTCTGAAATGCCATGGCCCGTGCCGGTCTTGGTGGGCCGACCGTTATCGATAGGTCGGTGCGCCAAAAAGGGTCGGCCATGCCAGTTCCCTCAGCCCAGCCCGTGCTGTGGGCCGCTGCATGGGCAGGCTCGGCCCATTTGACATCTCTACCTCAGCTGTGGTTGTCTTTGGTTGCTTTGTTTTTCTTTTATTTATTCATTCTATTTTTTGAATCTTATGCCTGAGCTATAAGATTCTTATTTCAATCCATCCCTTCGTTTCTCAAAACTTACTTTCTTCTTTCTATCTTATGCCGGATGTGCTGATTAATACTGACATGTAGTTGCTTCCCTTGCTCTTGCCTCCTGTGGGTCATCTTCAAATGGAAGATGCTGCTGATACAAGAACATGACAAACGGCTACCAAGACTTCAGGACTAATTAATGCTTTAATGCAGTCAAAGGTTATCAATGAATATTGACTAGTTCCACACACAAACACAAGTCCCAATTAGAGGGAGACCTAAAATAAGGCTGCCTACACTGCCTTTACAGCTGCGTCATTCAGATCTTCTGCTGTGATTAATGTCATCCCACTCTCCTGCACATTCATTCATACTCATCAAAACAGCAAACAATTATTTCACTAAAACAATAAAGGAATAGTTCTACAATGCCAGTCTAGGGCCAGTTCAATGTGTACCTTAAGAATTCTCATCCCCGCGGCCAACATTTCTGCCTTCCGGACGAACCACCACTGGAACTTTCAGTTGGACCTAAAAAAGAGACCAAATCAGGTTTTACTCTGTTAAAACTAGGGAAAATGAGAAACTAAATTACATTGCCCATAGAATTATCACACATGATACATAGAAATGACGCTTAACCCCGAGAAACCAAATCACAATGTCCCATTGAACTATCTCACATGGATACATAACCCCTAATAAGAGGAATTGATATCTGGTCAAGAACATGACACATACATCACAAACCCTATAAGGCAAATTACAAAATCCCCATCTAACTTCACCTCACCTGCCTGAATTGTTGAAACTCATCATCTCGTAGTATCGAACGGAAAGTAGAGAGAGGGAGAGATTCACCTCATCTTTTCCCCAATGAGAAGGAGTAGTAGAAGAGGAGGGATTATTTGAAGGAATCAGAAGAGAAAGAGAGGAAGAAGAAGTAGGTTTAAGAAGAGGCCTAAGGTAGATAGACCACCACTGTTAGTCTTCATTCAACACTACAGATTACAAAGACATCATATTTTGTTGATCAACTGCTGCATGGTTTTTTTTTTTTTTTTTTTTCTTTTTTTTCGCTATGTTGGAATACTGGTGAGTGATACTTTCAACTTGATGGCCCATGGATCGATCCTTGGGCATGTGTGTGAAACGAAGGTGCCAATACCTCTCAACCATGAGCATGTTGGTTGTTACTATGGGTCTAGGATGACCAATCTTCTTTGTAAAGGCAAGCTTAAAAATAGAATTAAGGTAAATATCAAGAGTTTGGATGTGCTTCAAACATGGTCTAAACTCTAAATAGTAGGGGTGTTCATGGGTGAGGTTGGGGCCGGCTGAGTAATATCCACGCCTGGCCAGACTTATAAATGCGAGGCCCAAGACTGACTTGGGCCATAACAGGCTGGCCCCAGCCTGGCCCAAGTTAGGTCTCCTTAGTGTTATAATGTGTTGCTCAACTGGTGTGGTCATGTGTGCATTTATGAGATGTCATGAATTTGAGTCCTGTCTTTATTTCTCCCTGCCATTATTTTTACAATCAGGCCTGGCTGGGCTTTGGGCTCTATACTACTGAATCCAAGCCTGGCCCATCAATTAAATGGACCCAAATAAATAACCGAAGCCCAGTCCAAGCACTAAAACCTAAGGACCAAGCCAGGCCAAAGAGGGCCAATCTGGTCCATGAACCAACCCTTAGCATCATCCAAGGGCAAGTAAAGTGGTGTGGTATTCTTCCAACAAAAAGGCCAAAAGAAAATTTCCAAGAAATTTCAGAATAGTATAAATTATTTGTTCAAATAATAAATTTTGAATTCCCCCCATTTTTTGTTCATTCTGACACAGTATATGGGAATGCATCAGACTTCACATGGTCGAATGTCATGTAGTTCACTCACACCTATTTGATCCGGAACTGCTAAAACCAGATGAGGTCAGCTATTCTTTGTCTGGCTAAAAGCCACTCAAGTAAAAGTTAGAAGAAATTAATGTGTCATTAATTTTATTTATGAACTAAGGAATAAAACCCATACTATATGAAAATGACAAACAAAGCCAATTTAAGCATGGACAAAAAGAGAAACAAATGAAGAAAGAACATAATTAGACAAGGAATTAAGTAGGCAAACAGATTTTTCAAGGCTAGCAATAGAGTTATTACCTCAAGAAATAGCAAAAGTTTGACCAAAACATAGATTTGGGTACTTTGACCTTTTAACATACTAAAATCAAAATGTAAAGGTCTGACACAATTGGAACAATAAAATATATTTTTTATGTGCAAATCTGACCTTAAATAACCCAAAGAAGCATACCCATAATCTCTTCCAAAAAACTAAGTGCCTGTTTGGATATATGGTGAATTGAAGTATGGTGAAGTGAAGCATCAAATCAAGAGAGAATAAAATATAAGGTGTTAATATAGTGTTTTTTTTTAGTTGTTTGGTATGGAATCTTTTTTACTTTTTGTATAAAAAAGTGTAGCTTTTTTGTCTTTTAGTGGAGAAATGAGGTTGCTTTTTTGACTTTTTTTTAAAACGATGGAAGGAATTTTGAAATTATGTACTTTTGATATGACCCATTGTCTTTTCTTGTCTGAATAATGGAGGCTTTACCTCACCTCACCTTATATCACCACACATCCAAACACGCCCTAAAGGAAACCAAGTGAATGAGAGGAGGAAATTTCTACTTTACGCTGACTGTATCAGTGTATCAGTATGTATCGATGTGCACAGTATGCATCGATGTGCACAGTATGCATCATCATCCCTATTAGATAAAACCTTTGAAATTTACAGCCTCAATTAACCATGGTTCCAAACTCCAAACCAAGGGCTTTCCTAAAACTGAATTTTGATAGAAGAGGAGATAAAGCAAACCGCGTATAGTGAGGAAGTGTTATTGATAACAGGAGAGAAACTTAATTGATTTATTCCATCCCTATGGGTGAGAAGAAATAAAAAACTATGCTTTAAGGTTTTCATAATACTTAGCTTCACAATCCTACACCTGAATGCAACTCAAACTCCACTCCACGCTTCTTGCTAAATTTGGGTATGAAGCTCTGCTGGATACATTGATGAGATTTGTGTTTGGGTAAAAGACATGAAGTGACTTTTATCCTACTCTTAGTGAGGCAAACTGCAACATTGGAGCAAGCGCTGTTAAAATGACTCCATAGCAGTTGGATTTACACTGTGTTTGGGAAGGGGGGAGGGGAGGGGAGGGGAGGGAAAATTTGAGGGGGAAGGAAAATGAAGGGGAGGGGAAGGAAAATTAATTTTCTCTCATCTTGTTTGGGAAGTGAAAAAGTAGGGGAATGGAAGTGAAAAAGTATAATTTTGTTTGTTTGTGAGGTATGGACTAAAAGACCATTTTACCCTTACTTTTGAAAAAAGTTCAATTGGAGTACAAAGGGCAATTTTGTACTTTCTCAAAATTTCCCCTCTTCCCCCTCACTTTCCCCCCATTTTTGGGGGGGAAATTTTTGTCACTAAAAGACAAAAATTTTCCCCCCTCTTCCCCTCCCCCCATTTTCCTCCCCCCCTTCCCAAACACACTCCCCTCTTCCCTCCCCCCCATTTTCCCACCATATTTTTCCTTCCCCCCACTTTCCATCCTTCCCAAACACACTGTTAGACTCATCAGACCAGGCTATTGCATCTGACCTATTTAAAACTTGGGAAAATTGACAGCCCTAATTTCAGATAGTAAGGTGATGTTTTATGTTTGTGATGCATTTGCTGAATACTACTAATCAAGTATGTTAAACCTTATGCACACATCTGTGACATATATAGGGAGATGCTCTTATGAGAGCATTTCTCACCTTACTTTCAGAGATAGGGGTAGGGGCCCTCACATTTAAGTTGTTGGCATTGGATATGGATGTGAGGGCCCCCACCTTATCTCTCTCTCTCATATATATATATGGAAGTGCTCCTATGAGAGACACTCTCACCAATTTTATGAGAGATGGGTGGGAGCCCTCACTTCCATATCCACTCTCACCAACTTAAATGCAAAGACCCTCAACTTAAATGTGAGGGCCCCCACCCATCTCTCACCAAGTTGGTGACAGTGTCTCTCATAGGAGCACTTCCCATATATATATATATATATATATATATATATATATATATATGAGTAAGGCTCTCCTAAGCTCAAGCTTAGGATAAAACTTCGTAAGCTCATGCTTGTACGGCTCACTTTTGGTCCATCCAAATGGACCAAACACATAACCCCCCTAAATTGCACGTCCACCAACTTTCGATCAGATTCAAATTTACTAGACCGTTGGATTGACTATGTATCGATCAGAATGAACTATTAACCATTAAACTTTTGAGCCCAAATGGAGATGATAGAAATTATGGTTGGGGTTAATTTTTTGCAGAGAGGAGGATCTCAAGGAGTCCTTGAAATCCCCCCACCCCCATCCCCATGAGGGTCCCCAAGTGGGCCCCACCACACACTTGAGCTTATCTTAACCAAAGCTTGAGCTTAGGAGAGCTAGCACCTATATATATATATATATATATATATATATATAATGGAAGTGCTCCTATGAGAGACACTCTCACCAACTTTATGAGAGATGGGTGGGGGCCCTCACTTCCATATCCACTCTCACCAACTTAAATGTTAGGACCCCCAACTTAAATGTGAGGGCCCCTACCCATCTCTCACCAACTTGGTGAGAGTGTCTCTCATAGGAGCACTTTCCTATAATAAATATATATAAATATATAATAAAAGCTTGAACACCTACCTGTTTGGCAGCATTGACAATGCCAGTGGCTATTACATCACATTGTTATGATCCTTCCAAAAATGTTGACCAAGATCGCATTCACTTTCTCATCAGATGTTAATATTTTGAATGCTTCCGCAACCTGAGCAACATAGTCAAATGTGGATCAATGCCAGCACATGTATTGCAGAGAATATGTGCACCACAATTATTGGCACATGTTAAGATGAGCTTAGTCTTTCAAAAGAATTGCATTTGGACTTCTCTTTCAAAAGAATTGCATGCCAGAAGCCCAAATCTTCACTTGGGCCAGGGCATGCCAATTTAGTAGCTATGGCTCAGGCATCCTGCTAAATGTCTAAGAGGGAAGCTGCCATAGCCCAAACTTTCCTGATTAAGTCAAATGGTCATGAAAAAAAGGAAGCACCATAGGCAGTGCAATAAGGTCGGATTCATCTGAATCCAAGCAATGCAAAACACCTAGGAAAGCATAGCCCACATCAACTGTTCAATGAAACCCAGACAGACCTACTGACCTTCAGTTCCACACAAAATGGTCCAGTCCAGGTTTTAGAACTCTGGCGCAAACCAAAAACCAGAGGGAACTGTTAGCGACCACTTACTCTAAAAGCTTAAGTTGATAGGGAACTATGTAACAATATATATCATAATTCCTAACCATACCCCCACCCACCCACACACCGCCAGCCTGGCCCCCACCACGTGCGAGCTCTGCACGGAAAAATACACACAATACCCTTTGGTAAAATACAGGGGCTTTGCATGGAAATCACACCCTTTCTAGAAGAATACAAGGCACAACAGCCCCAAGGATTCAAACACTCGACCTCCTGCTCTGATATCATGTTAACAACTATTTACTCTAAAAGCTTAAGCTCATAGAGAACGGCATAACATTGTATATCATAATTCACAACAGCAACCATAAATATTCATTGCTTCAATGTCGAGAACTCCATGGTTACAATTACCATGATCACCATACTCTCCATCCACTAATGGCAGGACAAATATATCATCAATCATACATATTCTTTACTTTATTATGTAATTCTTTTATATAATTCTAATTCACGTGTTCATTTATAACTTCATTTCTTGTAAGGATTTTAGTTGGCTAATTCATAGAGTTCTGGACAAAATTGGGTTTCCTTAAATTGTATTACTTTTAGAGGTCGGACTGCTAAAGATCTGTTTCCAAAAAGAGAAAGAGTTTTCAAGTTATGAAGGTTTCTATGGGTCACTCGAGTGAACCTTCTTTCGCTCGAGCAAACCCATCACAGTTTAACCATCGCTCGACCCAACATGAAGATCGCTTGACCCACTGACGTTTTGTCTTGGACAAATTGAAGACAGTGAGTTGATTGCTCGAGCGAAACATATATCACTCGAGCGACCAGAAGACAGAAGGTTTCCTGCGCTGCTTGCCTTCTTCCAGAGAGCAGTTCGCTCGAGCGAACTTCCACATTCGCTCGAGCGAACCTTGGACTTTCTATTCTGTTTGAACTTCTTTTTCTAATTCTATCAAGATGCAACTTCCTATTCCTTGAGCCTTTCATACACGAATTGGAGACTATTTAAAGGCTTCCTCTCTCAACATATTGGTGACATTGATCAAGATTAATTCCCTGAGTTAGAGAGTTTGAGAGATCCATCATATTCCCCCCAAGACTTCGAGCTGCTGCTGTAATGAAGATTCAGAGTTTTGGGTCAATTTTCCATCCCCTTCTTGAAGGCGGTTCTGCTCAAACACGGTGAAGATTAGTGACGTAATGTCGGCAAGATCTGAGGCAGTCCTTAGGTTGAGTCAACAACTGGGAAAAGGGTTGTAAGTGTCTTGTATTCTTCGGTTTTACATAGTGCTTGGTTGTTTATTGGCCTAGACGATAAGGCCCGTGGTTTTTCTCCCTTTTAGGGTTTTTCACGTATAATTCTCGTGTCTCTCTCTATTTGTGGATTGATTACTTTGTTAACTTGGAATTAGGGTTAATCACATTAGTTTGATATCCAATCGAGATTTAGTAAGTGGGACCTCTGCCTGTATTAAGGTAGAAATCACTTTCAATTGGTATTAGAGCAGGTTACACTAAACTTTTGTATGATCTTTTTACTGATCTCCAATGGATATCAACAGAGAAGACACATCTACCAATAAGCCCCTCTTCTGGATGAATCAAATTACTCATATTGGAAGTCTAGGATGATTGCTTATATGAAGGCAATAGATGACCAAGTATGGGATGTTGTGGTGGAAGGATATACTGAATCCGCCATGGTTGTTGAAGGGCAAACAAAACTAAAACTCAAAGCCCAATGGACTCTTGATGAGAGGACTAGATCTAATTGCAACAACAAGGCCATTAATGCTATTTATAATGGAATTACTGCATCTGAGTTTCATAGAGTGTCTGCTTGTCTTACTGCAAAGGCCGCTTGGGATCTTCTTCAAACTGTTTATGAGGGAACAGAAATTGTCAAGCAAACAAAACTCTAGAACTTGACAACTGCTTTTGAGACAATACACATGAAAGATTCTGAGTCCTTTGATAAATTTATTACAAAACTGTGCAAGATTGTAAATTCGTGCTATAATCTAGGAGAACCCATTCCTCAAAACAAAATTGTCAAGAAAATCATAAGGTCTCTCCCAGAACGATTTCGTCCAAAGGTAGTTGCCATTGGGGAGCATCAGGATCTAAATTCTTTAACAGTTGAAGAACTTGTTGGAAATTTGCAAACCTTTGAGTCCAATCACTGTTAGCAAAAAAAGGGAAAGGATATTGCTCTAGTGTCCTCAAATTCAGTGGATGACCCTGAATTTAGTGAACCTGGCAGTGATACTGATGATGAGAAATTTGAGGCATTTCTTGCAAGAAGACTCAAAAAGATTTGGAAAAATAGAAAGTCCTTTAACAAAAAGGAATCCTCAAACACTAAAGCTCCTCCCAAAGGTAAGTTTGTACCCAAAACTGAGCAAATCCAGTCTTCAAATCGATCAAAGGGTACAACCAAGCCAGTTAAATGCTTTGAGTGTCAAGGATATAGACACATTGCTTCCACGTGTGCAAATCGCAGAGATAGAATAAAGGCAAGGCCTTAAATGTTGCTTGGGATGACGAATCTGATGAGGAAATCTCTGAACCTGATTCACCTTCAAGTGAGTCTGGAAAATAAGTTGCTTTCATGGCTCTCTCTAACATCTCTTCTGTGCAGGAATCCAAGTCTGAAGATGATTTAGACATTAACGAATTTTCTTATGAAGAACAGGAAGGAGATGAAGATTATCACAAATTGCTTCAGGAATCTATTAGAATGTCCAAAATCAGTGAGAAACGAGCCTTGAAATTGAAAGAAATAGAGGAAAAGAATACATCTTTGCAAGCTACATTGCAAGACTCTCAATCTAAGGTAAAACAGTTAGAAGATCAACGAGGAATATTATCTAACAAATTGATTCTTGCATGTCAAGAAAATGATCGCCTACAGCAACAAATTCAGAAGGCTGAATCTCAACTGTTGACCTTACGAAACGAGTTGAGTACTTACAAATCTAAAAAAGAAAATCTTACTGGAAAATTAAAGATGGCACTTACTGAACTGGAATCGACGAAAGCTTCTATCAACCGAATGAATACTGGATCTATGAAGCTGAATGAAATTTTGGGGAGTCAACTGCCTCCTTCTTCAAAATTTGGGCTTGGATATGTAGGTGCTTCTACATCTAAGGACAAAGGTAAAACTGTGTTCGTTCAAGGAACTACTATGAAATCCATGCCTCCTGTCTATTCAAATGCTACATATCCTCAGAGTTATTATCCAAATTATGTGTCTATACCTAGATTCATTCCCATATGTCACTTTTGTGGGATCACTGGACACATACGACCACACTGTAATAAACTGAGAAATTATAACAAAAATTAGCGTAGAAGGCCTAAAAATTCTTCGCATCAGGTTAAGATCAAACAAGTCTGGGTCCGAAAATCTTATCTACGCTGTAATGTGGTCCTTACAGCACTTAGTGCTACAAATTCTGATGTGTGGTACTTGGATAGTGGCTGCTCATGTCACATGACAGAAAACAAAGCCTTGTTCACATCTCTAGAAGATTACAATGGTGGAAGTGTTCGGTTCGGAGATGGAGGTAAGGCAAAAGTTGTTGGAAAAGGTGTTGTGGCAATCCCAGGTATGTCTAAACTTAAAAATGTCTACTTAGTTGATGGTCTCAAAACAAACCTCTTGAGCATAAGTTAGTTGTGTGATAACAAACATGAGGTTCATTTTTCTTCCAAAGAATGCATAATTGTGGATAAAAAAGGGAAAACAGTTCTTCATGGGATAAGAAATTCCGACAATTGCTATGTGGTTTCATCTGAGAAAGAAATGTTTTGTAATTCCGCATTTTTTAGCGACAATGAGTTGTGGCATCAACGTTTGGGACATATGAATTACAAGATCTGGAAAAATTGTCAAACTTTGAGCTTGTTCGTAGGCTTTCCAAACTCAAAAGAGCTCCAAATACTGTGTGTGGTCCCTGTCAAGTTGGGAAACAGATTAAAGCTCCTCATAAAAAGGTTGATTCTTTTATGACTAAGAGATCTTTAGAGCTATTGCATATGGATCTAATGGGACCAACAAAATTTGAAAGTATTGGTGGTAAAAAATACATATTTTTTACTGTTGATGATTAATCCAGATTAACATGGGTGAGATTTTTGCGTGATAAATCCGAAACCTTTGTTGTCTTTAATGACTTGTGGACTTTGCTTATCGCAGATAAAGGACAACAATTCGGAGGCGTTTTAAGGATTCGTTCCGATCATGGAACCGAGTTTCGAAATTCTGACTTTTCCACTTTTTGCACCAAACATGGGATCAAGCATGAATATTCAGCCCCTAAAACACCACAACAGAATGGGGTAGTGGAAAGAAAGAATCGAGTGGTACAAGATATGGCACATGTGATGTTACATAGCAAAAACTTACCTCAACGGTTTTGGGCTGAAGCTGTTAACACAGCTGTCTACGTTATCAACCGTGTCTATCTTCGCACGGGAACTAAAACCACCCCATATGAGATATGGACTGGAGTTAAGCCAAATATCAATTACTTTCGAACTTTTCGCAACAAGTGTTACATCCTTCGTAATAGAAAACACTTGTCAAAATTTGACTCCAGGAGTGATGAGGGAATTTTTCTCGGTTACTCTTTGACCAGCAAAGCTTATCGTGTTTTCCATCTCAAAATTTCAGTTGTAATGGAATCCATTAATGTGGTAGTGGATGATGCAGGTATCTTTGACTATTTTGCTGATGATGATGATGAGGGAATGATTTTTTCTCCATCTTCTCAACAGGTTAAAAATCAAACGGATAGCCAAGCTAAACCTGATTCGGAATCAACAAAGGAAATGATAGCAGATGCTGATCCGGTTGAACCAATGGAACCTTCCTCTGAATCAAATGTTCCTGAAAGAATACGGCAATTTGAAGAGAAAAGTGCAACTCCAAAATATGTTCATCCTCGATCTCAAAAAGGCCAAGTAATCAAAGATCATCCTTTGGACAAAGTTATTGGTGAGATTTATGCTCCTATGAAAACCAGGAAACAGGTACGTGATGAGGTAAGTCATGTCTGTTATGTTTCCACTTTATAACCAAAAAATGTCAAAGATACTCTTGTAGATGATTCTTGGATAAATGCTATGCATGATGAACTTGCCCAATTTGAGAGGAACTGTTTTTGGGAGCTTGTTCCTAGACCGACAAATACAAATGTAATCGGAACCAAATGGATCTTCAAAAAAAAAAACCGATGAGTCTGGTCAAGTCATTAGGAACAAGACTCGCTTGGTAGCTCAAGGATATACCCAAGTTGAGGGTATTGACTTTGATGAAACTTTTGCCCCTATAGCTAGACTTGAATCAATGCGCTTGTTACTTGCTATTGCGTGTTTTTTGAATATCAAATTGTTTCAAATGGATGTCAAAAGTTCATTTTTGAATGGGTTCTTGAATGAGGAAGTGTATGTGGAGCAACCGAAAGGATTTGAAGATCCTCATCATCCTGATCAAGTTTACAAATTGCAAAAAGCCCTTTACGGTTTAAAGCAAGCTCCAAGAGCCTGGTATGAGAGACTGATAGTATTTTTGGTATGAGAGACTGATAGTATTTTTAATTGAGCATGGGTTTACTAGAGGAAGTGTGGATAAGACTCTGTTCATCAAACGAGACAAGAACAACATTGTAATTGCACAGGTCTATGTTGATGACATCATTTTTTGATCTACGTCTGATTTCTTGTCTGATAAATTTGCTGATAAAATGTCGAGTGAATTTGAAATGAGTATGGTTGGTGAGCTGTCTTTCATCCTAGGTCTACAGATTAAACAAATTCCTTCCGGCATTTTTATTTCTCAACCTAAATATGCTAGGGAGTTACTAAAAAAGTTTGGAATGCAATCTTCAAAACATGCTAAAACACCTATAAGCACCACTGTCAAAATTAGTCTTGATGCTGATGGATTGGATACTGATAAGAAAAGCTATAGAAGTATGATAGGTAGTCTGCTCTACCTCATTGCTAGTCGTCCTGACATTGCCTATTGTGTCGGAGTTTGTGCGAGATACCAATCAAAACCTAAGATGTCTCATGATCAAGCTGTGAAAAGAATCTTAAAATATGTCTGTGGTACTGTCGAATATGGGATTTGGATGTCTAAAGATACCAACACGATCATTGTTGGTTATTCTGATGCTGATTGGGTTGGATGTGTTGATGATCGAAAAAGTACCTCTGGTGGCTGCTTCTTTAATGGAAATAATTTAGTTGCCTGGCACATTAAAAAGCAGACCTCGACATCTCTGTCAACTGCTGAGGCTGAATACATTGCTGCAGGAAGTTGTTGCACACAGCTTCTTTAGATGAAACAGATGTTGCAGGATTATGGGATTGAACAAGAAACTATGACTATCTTTTGTGATAATCAGAGTGCCATTGATATTTCCAAAAATCCAGTCCAACACTCTCGCATAAAGCATATAGACATTATGCATCATTTCATTCGTGACCTTGTGGAGGAGGGAACAATTTCCTTACTTTATATTCCCACGAAAGCTCAACTTGTGGATATTTTCACCAAACCGTTGGATGCAACGCGGTTTGAATCTCTGCGAAAATCTTTAGGGATTTCTCTTATTCCCTACACTCCATAAATTTTTATTTATTTAGGTGCACACTCACTTGTACACATGACCATTTTTTTTCTTTTTCTCACTGCACGGGTCGATTTTCGATTCTCTCACTGCTATCTCCTTTCTTTATCCTTGAGAGGTGTTGTGGTAATAAGGTTAACTCGGAGGAAGATGGCTACCTAAGATTGTGTGTGAAAGCTTCCATTTGATTGGTAATTTTCTCTTGGAGAAGGCTACCATGATCATTAGCGTGAAAGTCACCAATGATGGTTTAACCTGTCCTCATTTTATTTAAAAAAAATAATTGGAGGAAACTATTTTACTCAACTTTATGTTGATGGGTGTGCTTTCCCATGTGACATTTTGTTCATCTCAAAGAGTTTTAGGGGGAGTAGATCACACTGGTTTCATTTTCCATTTTATTTATTTATTTTTTTGTTTTATTCTGGTCATTATATTCACTTTTTTGCACTATGCGCTTAAATCTACGAAAATTTGAATAGTATTGACGTTTACACTGTACAATGGAGGGATTTGACCAAACCATGACCGTTATAGATTTTTGCCGCGCTAAACCCTAGGTTTTAAAAATCCTGGTCAGCTTGCTCGAGCGACCAGCTAAGTTCGCTCGAGCGAACCTGGCGGTTCATATTCCGCGATGGCTTCTTCCTTCTTTCATTTCCGCTTCTTCCTCTGTAGTTCTCTGCCTCTCCTGCCACTTCGTCTTGCGTCATTTCTTTTCTCTTCCTCCGTGTTGCATATTCTCGGATCCTTCAGGTATTTATTTTATTTCTTTTTCCCTTTTCCATCTTTTTAGTTTCTTTTTCATAAATTCTTTTGCATATCAGTCGATTAGGGCTCATGTTAGATACACCCATTTCGCACCTCTGTCTTTTATTGTTTTTCTCTATCTTTTCTCCTTTTCCAATCTCATTCTAGGATTGACATGCATTTTCACTGCATTTTTATTCATTATGCATAGATTGGATTTTCTTGATGGCACTCAATTGGATAACATGCGATTCCTTTTAAGTGTTTGATATGCTCATTTCCATTTTCATGGAGTTTCTTTCCTGCTACCTTGATGCATGATGGATTTTTTTGTTTGCCAATGACTCTTTTGTGCAAAATGGCTTGTTTTATGTGTGCGATGGATATTGGCTATGTGAAATGGATGATGGTTGGAGTGTGACTGTTCGACAGCAGTGGGGGAATGGTTTTTGGAATGTGTGGGTTCTGGCAAATGGAGGACAATTTTTTTTGCAGGGTTGGATTATTGATTGGTTTATTTTTGTGTGGTTTCAGTCCCGGTATGGCTCCTAAAAAGAGGCTTCATTCTGAATCTTCTTCATCATTTGATCATACTCGGTTTCCCTCTTTGGGTAAGTCTACACAGTTCTTTGCTCAGTATGCAAACCGAAATGTAGAATCTGAACGGGAAGTGTCCGAGGAACTACACAACAAGCTCGTGTTTCGGAGTTTGGCAACAAGGAATTGGTTCTCTCTTGTGGAGTTCAATACCAATTCAATTAATGTCGATTGGGTCCGTGAATTTTATTGTAACATGGATATCTTAGATGATGGATAAGTAAAAACGTTTGTCAAAGGAAACGGGATTACTATTAAAGTGGCTGATTTGTCTGATTATTTGGGGATCCATGAAGTTCAGAATCCTAACTATCCCATCCCATCTGAGCTTCCTGCCCCTATAGACTATGATTTTGTTGCCTCTACTTTGTGTGGTGTCCCGACTCGATGGCCTGGAGGGCTGTTACTGTAAGGGAATTTGATCGATGAATATCGGTTTCTAAATCGTTTCATTTGCCACAATTTGGAGCCCCGGGGTCACACATCTGATATTACTCAAAGGAATGGATATTTGCTTTTCTGCATTGGGACCGGACTGGTTGTTAATATTCCGTTGGTCATTTTGAATGGTTTCATCAAAACTCTGACTGCCAAGAAGAATTCTCTCCTGCCTTTTGGGGTCCTGATCACTGATTTCCTCTCCTTCAAAGAGGTTGCTCCACGGCCGAATGACCTGATTATGAAGATAAAGAACCCGATCAACTCGAGAACTTTATCACTGTCAACTTCTCACGTGCCAGTAGGTCATCAAGCTGAAGAGGTTGAGGAGGAACACGAGGATATCCCTATTCAGGGGGAGCAGCAAAGACATGTGGATCGGATTAACCAGCTGACTTCCCAAGTTCAGCATTTGACTGCACGAGTGGATACAGTGAGTGGCCAAGTTACTACGGGTTTCGCTCAAGTGAATGCAACCCTTGCTGACATTTTGGCCCGTCTTGCTCCAGGGGATTAGTGATCTCTTTTCTTGTTGGATGTTTTAAACCATTGCCATTTCTATGTTGCTGTTGATTTTATGTTTTTCTTTGGGGTCTAGAATTTCTGTGGAACTTTATGTTATTTTCTATGCTTCATCTTGTTGATCTCTCTCCTTTGTATCTATTTGTCAATTATGTACAAAAAGGGGGAGAAATTTGGAACTTAACTTAGAATTGGAACTTCGACATTTATCATTTATCATTTACTTGCTTTGACTTTATTTATCAGTTACTTCTATGATGTTGCACATGATTTTTTTGGAAGATACTGCAGGTACTCAGTTACACAAGCACTCAGTTTTTGAATCATTCAACTATCCTTGCTTATCTAGTAGTTGTGGTTGATCTTTAGGGTAAATGGGTAGAAATTTTTCATGTAAATAGGTTTTGTCCATGAATTGCCAAAGGGGGAGATTGTAAGGATTTTAGTTGGTTAATTCATAGAGTTCTGGACAAAATTGGGTTTCCTTAAATTGTATTACTTTTAGAGGTCGAACTGCTAAAGATCTGTTTCCAAAACAAGAAAGAGTTTCCAAGTTCTGAAGGTTTCTATGGGTCGCTCGAGAGAACCTTCTTTCGCTAGAGCGAACCCATCACAGTTTGACCATCGCTCGACCCAACATGAAGATTGCTCGACCCACTGATGTTCTGTCTTGGACAAATTGAAGACAGTGAGTTGATCGCTCAAGCGAAACATATATCGCTCGAGCGACCAGAAGACAGAAGGTTTCCTGCGCTGCTTGCCTTCTTCGAGAGAGCAGTTCGCTCGAGCGAACTTCCACATTTGCTCGAGCGAACTTTGGACTTTCTATTCTATTTGAACTTCTGTTTCTAATTCTATCAAGATGCAACTTCCTATTCCTTGAGCCTTTCATACACGAATTGGAGACTATTTAAAGGTTTCCTCTCTCAACATATTGGTGACACTGATCAAGATTAATTCCCTGAGTTAGAGAGTTTGAGAGATCCATCCTATTCCCCCCCCCCCCCCCCCCCCCAAGACTTCAAGCTGCTGCTATACTGAAGATTCAGAGTTTTGGGTCAATTTTCCATCCCCTTCTTGAAGGCGGTTCTGCTCAAGCACGGTGAAGATTAGTGACGTGATGTCGGCAAGATCTGAGACAGTCATTAGGTTGAGTCAACAACTGGGAAAAGGGTTGTAAGTGTCTTGTATTCTTCAGTTTTACATAGTGCTTGGTTGTCTGTTGGCCTAGACGATAAGGCCCGTGGTTTTTCTCCCTTTTAGGGTTTTCTATGTATAATTCTCGTATCTCTCTCTATTTGTAGATTGATTATTTTGTTAACTTGGAATTATGGTTAATTACTAGTTTAATCACATTAGTTTAATATCCAATCGAGATTTAGTAAGTGGGACCTCTGCCCGTATTAAGGTAGAAATCACTTTCATGTCTTCTTTTATCTAAAAAGTAGTTTTTCTATTTCTCAGATGACCATATTGTTCTTGGCCTCAGTGAATTCAACTCCTCGTCCAAGTGATTTTGGGTTGGTTTCATGCAATGCCAAATACTTTAGCCATTTGTCTTGCATTATGGAAGTTTAATACCAACAATTTATTGATTTTTAAATGTAACTATAAAGTACTAGCAACAAAGGATAGTGATTACCCTGGGCCCATCCTTTAGACCTTTGGCCTCCGGCTCGGGGGTTACCTGATTCTAACAAGCAAGGACTGTATATCAAAATATAGAGAAGAAATATATAATCAGAGAATCGGTAAACTGGGCTCTCATGTATTGGTCCACTTTCTCCGATGAAACTAATATGAGAATCAAGAAAATGGATCCTCGTGTATAAATTCATTTACTGTAGCTATTACAGTGAACCGAATTGAGAACTCTATCCAATTTCTCCAATTCAGGTCCTAAATCATTGTACGTGGGCAGTTGTGTGAGATGAGAGGCCCTTGCCACTGGTCTCATATTTCTCTGGTTCTGATTTTACAGGGGATAGATAATAAGAAATCTTTCTACTTAAGATAAAAACTCGACTAGATTTTTTTGTTAAAGAATCGAGAGGCTACCACATGTAATCCTATATCTAAACAATATTCAACTACATTTAATCAAGACATTAAAACCAGAAACAGTTTAGCCGTTTAGGCATGTCACCTGAACCCTTTGTAGTACAGTAAGGTACGCATTCATGTTGTAACTAACAAAGAGGGTGGTTGTATGTAACCACATGGCTTACTTGAACAGAATCTCTTCAATAGGCTAATAATTTTGTATCATTGAGGCTATGGAGACAGGCATTTTAATATATGGTGCATGAATAATGACCATGTGAACAGAGCGTGATTAAAGGCCGAGATCTCTTGCTGGATCTCACAGCAGTAAAGGATGCTCTCAACCCGTGATATCTGGCTGTGGTGGTCACATGGTTGTTTGACAGACTATTATACATTTTTCAATATAAAAGAACATTGATAGATGGCATTTATCTATCAATTTACGAAGGGCTAAGGGCTTGAAATAATGAAATCTCCCACTAATTGGATGTAATATTTTTAAGTTATTGAGATATCATGATTATATTTTAGAAAAATTATCTAAGTTTCTTTTCCTCTATTTTGAAAAAAGCTTCTGCCTTTTCACATAAATTATTGAAATTCCTTCAACCCATTTCTCTTTTATTTATTTATTTATTGACATTTTTTTAAGAAGCAATCTCTACATACTTAGAGGGAAACCACATATTAGGTGAAATTAGAAAAAAAAAAAAAAAAAGAAAAGAAAAGAAACTCACTATCAATATTGATAGATGGCATTTATCTATCAATTTACTAAGGGCTAAGGGCTTGAAATAATGAAATCTCCCACTAAGAGGGAAACCACATATTAGGTGAAATTAGAAAAAAAAAAAAGAAAAGAAACTCACTATCAATATAGATAGATGGCATTTATCTATCAATTTACTAAGGGCTAAGGGCTTGAAATAAGGAAATCTCCCACTAATTGGATGTAATATTTTTAAGTTATTGTGATATCATGATTATATTTCAGAAAAATTATCTAAGTTTCTTTTCCTTTATTTTGAAAAAAGCTTCTGCCTTTTCACATAAATTATTGAAATTCCTTCAACCCATTTCTCTTTTATTTATTTATTTATTGACATTTTTTTAAGAAGCAATCTCTACATACTTAGAGGGAAACCACATATTAGGTGAAATTAGAAAAAAAAAAAAAAAAAGAAAAGAAACTCACTATCAATATAGGAAAAATAAATTCCCTTACCTCAACCGAATCAGATGCCTTGTTGGGCTCGATCTCAAGCTCCCTCATCTCACTTCAATTGATTTGATTGAGGCCCCAGCACCATATTACCTTAAAATACAATAGAACCATATATTTAATCTGAAGTTATTGGCATATTCTGCTTTGAGAACTATTGTCAAACTCAGGAAAAACTATCTGGCTGTTGCACATCAAAAGATCTTGGAGACCATAAATGAAAACACAAGCACAATCAGGAAGGCAATTTGCAAAAAACAAAACAAGTTGGTTATATAAAATCCCTATATAGCATTCCCATGAATTCTACTCGAGTATAAAAAAAAAACCTCAAACCAAGTCTATAAAGATACTATCACCAAAACTACATAGATAGTTCAACTTTTAGTGTTTATTTTTTTATAAGACATGTATGGATCTCATCACTGATGCCTCAACAAAGAGGCCAAATGGTGTCCTTAATAAAGGGGCATAAGAAGTCACTCGCGGTCTCTTCAAAAAAGAGAGTTCTTCAAAAACGCTAAGAGGTACTTGATAATTGAAATACAATCTCAAGTTAGGAGAGAGAACCTCAAATAAGGAGGATACCAGGGAACTCCTCCACTAATTCTTGAATGGTCCTCCTTGACCTCCTCCACCATGCTACAGTATACTAATGAATGAAAAGTGAAAATAGAGAAACAATCATCTGGAAATAGAGAAAGACATACCCCAATACTATATATGCACTAAATAGTCTACATATATAGTAGTGGTGTATTTCTTTCTCTATTTTTAGATGATTGTTGATTGCACTTTTCATTCATCAGCATATTGTAGCATGGCGGACGAGGTTAAGGAGGACCATTCAAGAATTCGTAGAGGAATTCCCCGATATCCTCCTTATTGAGGTTCTTTCTCCTAAGAGATTGTATTTTAATTATCAAGTTCCCCTTAGTGTTTTTGAAGAACTCTCTTTTTTTTAAGAGTCCGCGAGAGACTTCTTACGCCCCTTTATTAAGGACACCATTTGGTGTCTTTGTTGAGGCATCAGTGATGAGACCCATACATGTCTTACAAAGAAAGAAACACTAAAAGTTGAAGAATCTCTGTAGTTTTGGTGATAGTATCTTTATAGACTTTGTTTGAGGCTTTTTTTTTTACTCGGAGATAGTAGAATTCATGGGAATGCTATATACGGATTTCATATACCCAACTTGTATTGTTTTTTGCAAATTGCCTTCCGGATTTTGTTTGTGTTTTCATTCATGGTCTCCAAGATCTTTTAATGTGCAACAATCAAGCAGTTTTTCCCGACTTTGACAATAGTTCTCAAAGCAGAATGTGCCAATAACTTCATATTAAATATATGGTTCTATTGTATTTTAAGGTAACATGGTGCTGGGGCCTCGATCAAATCAATTGAAGTGAGATGAGGGAGCTTTAGATCGAGCCCAACAAGGCATCTGATTCACTTGAGGTAACAAGGGAATTTATTTTTCCTATATAGATAGTGAGTTTCTTTTCTGTTTTTCCTAATTTCCCCTAATATGTGGTTTCCCTCTAAGTATGTAGAGATTGCTTCCTAAAAAAAGTCAAAATAAATAAATAAATAAAAGAGAAATGGGTTGTAGGGAGTTCAATAATTTATGGGAAAAGGTATAAGCTTTTTTCTAAATAGAGGAAAAGAAACTTAGATAATTTTTCTGAAATATAATCATGATATCACAATAACTTAAAAATATTACATCCAATTAGTGGAAGATATCATTATTTCTAGCCCTTAGCCCTTAGTAAATTGATAGATAAATGCCATCTATCAATGTTCTTTTATATTTTTATATTGAAAAATGTATAATAGTCGGTCAAACAACCATGTGACCACCACAGCCAGATATCACGGGCTGAGAACATCCTCTACTATTGTACGAGATGTAAAACCGCTGCAACTATAACTGCAAAGTGGTCCCAAAGGAAGAGCGAGAAGAAGGTCATAACTACGGTAGCATTTTCAATGCACCATAGAGGAAATCAAACAAGTCTGCGCAATAGAGAAGATGGAGGTAGAGGAGGTGGAGATGGAGGATGGAGATGTCAGCGTTCTACGGGATGCGGTTCTGGCAGGGTAAGAGTAGCAGGCGGCTGCGTGGATGACGAATGTGGCGGTTTAGTCGGCTGATTCGTACCACGAGGCACATCAATAATAGCAACGAAACTAGCACTAGCTTCATGGCCGAAACCCTAGAAGTGAATGCCGCAAACAAGTTGAGTTGTCAAATGCTACCTAAAAAACTTGAAAGAGAAAGGACCTGGGTCTAAAGAAGTAGAATGAAGTAAGCGGAGCAGACGGACATTTGATGAGAAAATAACTAAGGTAGCGTTTGGTTCGCTTGAATGGTTGTAGGTAGGAATGGAATGGAGACCAGAATGACAATGGAATGGAATGAGGCAGGAATAGTCAATTCCATTCCAGCGTTTGGTACGCTGAGGAATCAACCCAGTAATGGAATTCTGATTCCTATTCCTGCGTTTGGTACATTGGAATGCTGCCTGAAATGGAATCAAATTTACATAAGATTGACCAAAATACCCTTGTTAGATTCTACTGTCACATTTGCATTGTTTGTGGTGGATGACTTGGGGGTGGGCCTCATAAAGGTGTAGTGAAAAAGTTTGTAATTTCTCATAATAATATATTATTATATTATATTATACTATTTGGGGGTGGGCCCCATAATGTGTAATGAAAAAGTTTGCATTATAATATTTTGGGGTGGGCCCCACAAAGGTGTAGTGAAAAATTTTGCAATTTCTCAAAATAATATATTCTTATATTATATTATAATATTTGGGGGTGGGCCCCACAATGGTTGGTTGAAAAAACCATGCAATATAGCCTCTTTTATAATAATAGATAGATAGATAGATAGATATAATATTTTGGGTGGGCCCCACAATGGTTGGGTGAAAAAGATATTATATTATTATTATGATGATATAATAATATATTATTATATTTTATTATAATATTTTGGGTGGGCCCCACAATGGTTGGGTGAAAAAGATATTATATTATTATTATGATGATATAATAATATATTATTATATTTTATTATAATATTTTGGGTGGGCCCCACAATGGTTGGGTGAAAAAGATATTATATTATTATTATTATGATATAATAATAATATTACAAGCGAAGGTATTTTGGTCTCAACAAAAAGTTAGAAATGAATGAAATGGTGATTCATTCCGTTCTTTGATGGAATGGTGATTCCCTCACATAAAGGAATGAGATTCCGGAGATAATGGCCATTCCGCCCCTTTATGGCGAACCAAACGCTGGAATGGTCATTCCATTCCGACCTCCATTCACGCGAACCAAACGCTACCTAATTTGTTCCATGAGTCCCTAAAACTGTGTGTGACATTTGATGGTATGGACTATAGTTTTTTTTTTTTTTTTTTTTTTTGTGTTTCCATAGTTTTGGTTGGCAGATTATTGGAGGGCCTATAGGAGTAGAAAGAAGAGTGATGCTATTCATTTGGCTGATATGATTGATGAGTGTTAAATATTGCATATTTTACCACTCATTAGTCCGAATTATATTGGCATCTCATATGGATATCATTTGCTTTACACAGAGATTTTATCATTCTATTACATTAACGGATTATCGGACTATCTTGCATAAATCTGATTATTTGTAGCGAATTTTTATGTAATTTCTCTTGTGTAGGTGGACCCCGTAATTATTCCAACCTTCCGGCTAATGTCCCAAAACATCAAGAAGAGATTTCAAAAAAAGAAGTTACATGAAGAAATCTTATTGAAGAAATCTTGGTGCAGTGTTAAAGAATTCCAAAACAAGAGGAGAAGACTTTAAGGATAAAAGAAGTCATTTTCTAACATGAGTGGTTGGTGTATTGGTTAGGGCTTGGGTTGGTATGAAATAGGTTATGGGTTCAAATGCCATTAATTACATATTATTATTATTATTTTTTTACCTATAAAATATTCCATCCAACTCACCTCACCTCTCCACCAATCAAAGCTTGCCATGTCACAAATCCATGTGAAAGGATATGAGCCAATGAAAAAGAAGGACCACATAAAGCAAAAAGGCACATATCCTTTTGGAATGAAAGTTTGTTGCAACCAATCACATTGAAGCTATCCATGTGAAAGCAAAAGAGTCAATGAAAAGCCTCCAAATCAAATTCAAGCAATCCATGTGAAAGCAAATGAGCCAATCAAAAGCCTTCAAGTTGCAACCAATTAAGTGGAAGCAATCCTTGTGAAATGAAATGAGCCAATCAAATGTCTTCAATGTTCCTATAAATTGGAATGTATTTGTAGAGTGAGGAGATCCTTTGGCAAGTTAGTCTTTTTGCAATTTTATTTTTAGATTATATTTAGGAGCTTCTTTGTAACTAATCTATAGAGAGTGTGTAATTGAAGATCATTAGTGAAGTTTTGGAGCTCTTTATTGATATTTAGTGGCTAAAGCTCTTGGATTCAGCTCTCCTTTTGAAGCTAAGTAATGTACTTAGTTCATTTACATGTATGTTTTAGTTTAAATTTCCTATTTGTGCCTTGATTAATTAGTAGATTTTAGATCTAATTGTGCTAATCTCTCTAATTTCTCATGCTCTATCTCTACACTTGATGCTTGGATAATCTCAATTGATGCTTGGATATCTCTTATCTTTGATCTTTTGTAGCTTGATTTTAATGATTAATTGTTAGTGTAGTTAGTTTATAATCTAAGATTTTGGCTTTTTATTTTCTTTACTTTAATCTTCATTGCTATATCATCCAATCCAATTAAGCAAGAGATTGCTAATTGGATTGTAGATTTGGGAATTAAATTAGAACATGCATTGTTTGAATTAATTACTTACTTAGTGGATTTGGGATTGCCTAATCTCTTCTTTTTATTGTTGTTAATTTAAAATCTTTGTTTAATTTGTTATTTTCACTTTTAAATTGTTAGATCCACATTTCAAATTACTTGTTTTAAAATCCTACACCTTAAATCTTCTATTTCCATCACCATCCATCCACTACTTTAGTGTAGTTTGTTAGATTAGCTTAGACTCATTCATTTCATACTTTAGATTGTTAATTAGAGTAGTTTTAATTTTGTTTCACATTTCAATTGATTCAATTCCATTTTTCACATATAGTTTAATAGTTTTAATTGTTCACTTCAATTGTCTTTATTAGCTATATCTTAGTTCAACTCACTTAAATTGGATTCATTGCTTTCTCCATCCTTTCCTCGTGGGATCGATAATACGGACTCTTGAGTCCTTTACTACTTGATGACACCGTAGTCTTGCGGTTAAATGTTGCATATTTAAGTGTCAATCAAAGACTCCTCAGTGGATCCTCGGAGTTAGAGCTTAGAACTAACTACTAGTGGGGCCCTGCACAAGCAAGGGCGTGAAAGCTACAAATACAACTGACACTACTTTCTCTTATACATTTAAAAACAATTTAAAAAAAATTGATATAGTGACAAAAATGAGATGTCAAGAGACAATGGATATGGAATTTGTATAACTTCTTGAGGATATAAATCACATATTTCTATATATTTTATCATGAATGTGTACAAAGCATATCCGTCGCCAATCGTCATTATTATCATAGTGAAGGTATTATCCGCATGGTAACAAGCGATAGAACCATCATTGGGTCCTAAAATAAATTAGCTAAAAGCATCACACACATAGTGGCGCCTAGGTTGGTTTTTAGGGTTTTGGAAAGTTGGGCTCAACATGGGTCAGTTTCGGATTGGTTTTGGGCCAAACTGTGGAAGTTTCAGGGTAGGCGCACCTATACTCGTGCCTATGCTGGCTTCCAGGGGTGACAAATGACTTGGGCACGGCTACGGTGGCTCCCAGGTGGACTTAACAACCTAGACGTAGGGGCTATTGATCATGTTTTAACTGCACAGAGAAGATTACTTGGCGGAGATATAACTTTTGGAGATCTTACTTTGGGCCATGTATTAGACTTTTGATTAGTTTCATTTCACTTTGTTGCACTTTCAACTTTAGTTTAAATGACTTTGTATTTAAATGACTTCATTTGAAGCATTTGTTTTCATTTGTTACATTTAATTTTAATTGTAGTGGATTTAATTATTCTAATAAATCATTGTTGATTTCTAATAGATGAATGATTATTGATATCTAATGGATGGATGATTGTTTACATTTATTAGATGAATTATTATATGAATTCTACAGTTATTTTTCAATTAAAAAAATACAAGATTAAAACAAAAACAACGGTTGATACTTGATAATTTAAAGAAGGCTCCATATGTTTGACAAAATAACAACTCTTAAAACTCGACAATTTTAGGGAACATTGTTTCTCAAAAAAAAAAAACCGATAGTTTCAGATGTATATATAAATAGAACAATTTTGGTATAAAATATTACTTACGCTGAAGTTAAATGCATTAAATGCAGATGGTGTCAACTTTTGTTGCTCCCTTTGCAATATGCTCAGATGATTAGTCTTGTTTAACAAAATCAGCTTGCTTCCTTGTAATGAGTTGATGAGGTAAGAAGCATATCTTTCCTTGTATATATAAACTAAAGTTGAAAGTGCAATAAGGTCTAATCACCCAAGTTGGTCTTTGGACCTTGTATGCTTAGATGTATATATAAACTCCTCCATCTCCACCTCAGCCCCCACCTACGCTCTGGGGCCGACTTTGTAGCTTTGTAATCTTTTGCATCGAAATCGGGTCGGTAATTAGCACATTCTGCTTACTCTCCATTCGTCTCCGTTTCACAGTTGTAGTTGCGGCCTATCAGCGAGGTCTCGAAACCATTCAATCGCTCCAAGAAAGCTCTAGCGCAATGGAATGGGCAATTGGATGGGTTGCTTTCATTTGGAACTAGGTGATGAGTTACTATCGGTTTAGGTCATGGAAAACTAAGATGACTGCCATTACGGTAGGGTTACTACTGATGGTAACCTCGTACCTGCTTGTCCAACAAGAGAAAGATAGAGAGTTCCAGGCGATGGATGACAGCATTTATGTGAATTGGATGTTACATGGCTCCAATCGACAGTACTACGGTTTTCACCTTTTTGCCATGGTTTTTGGACAATCCATTCCGTGGCAAAAACCTTAGTGCTGTCGATTGGAGCCATGTAACATCCAATTCACATAAATGCTGTCATCCATCGCCTGGAACTCTATCTTTCTCTTGTTGGAAAAGCAGGTACGAGGTTACCATCAGTAGTAACCCTACTGTAATGGCAGTCATCTTAGTTTTCCATGACCAAAACCGATAGTAACCCATCACCCAGTTCCAAATGAATGCAACCCATCCAATTGCCCATTCAATTGCGCTAGAGCTTTCTTGTATCAATTGAATGGTTTTGAGACCTCACTGACAGGCCGCAACTACAACTGTGAAACGGAAACGAATGGAGAGTAAGCAGAATGTGCTAATTACCGACCCGATTTCGATGCAAAATATTACAAAGCTACAAAGTCGGCCCCAGAGCGTAGGTGGAGGCAGAGGTGGAGATGGAGGAGTTTATATATACATCTGAACATACAAGGTCCAAACACCAACTTGGGTGATTAGACCTTGTTGCACTTTCAACTTTATTTTATATATACAAGGAAAGATATGCTTCTTACCTCTTCAACTCATTACAAGGAAGCAGGCTGATTTTGTTAAACAAGACTAATCATCTGAGCATATTGCAAAGGGAGCAACAAAAGCTGACACCATCTGCATTTAATGCATTTAACTTCAGCGTAAGTAATATTTTATACAAAAATTGTTCTATTTATATATACATCTGAAACTATCGTTTTTATTTTGAGAAACAATGTTCCCTAAAATTGTCGAGTTTCAAGAGCTGTTATTTTGTCAAATATATGGAGCCTTCTTTAAATTATCAAGTATCAACAGTTGTTTTTGTTTTAATCTTGTATTTTTTTTATTGAAAAAGACTTGTAGAATTCATATAATAATTCATCTAATCAATGTAAACAATCATCCATCCATTAGATATCAACAATCATTCATCTATTAGAAATCAACAATGATTTATTAGAATAATTAACTCCACTACAGTTAAAATTAAATGTAACAAATGAAAAAAAAATGCTTTAAATGAAGTCATTTAAACTAAAGTTGAAAGTGCAACAAGGTGAAATGAAACAATCAAAAGTCTAATACATGGCCCAAAGTAAGATCTCCAAAAGTTGTATCTCCGCCAAGTAATCTTCTCTGTGCAGTTAAAACATGATCAATAGCCCCTACGCCTAGGTTGTGAAGTCCACCTGGGAGCCACCGTAGCCGCGCCCAGGTCATTTGTCACCCCTGGAAGCTAGCATAGGCACGAGTATAGGTGCGCCTACCCTGAAACTTCCACAGTTTGTCCCAAAACCAATCCGAAACCGACCCATGTTGAGCCCAACTTTCCAAAACCCTAAAAACCAACCTAGGCGCCACTATGTGTGATGCTTTTAGCTAATTTATTTTAGGACCCAATTATGGTTCTATCGCTTGTTACCATGCGGATAATACCTTCACTATGATAATAATGACGATTGACGACGGACATGCTTTGTGCACATTCATGATAAAAATATATAGAAATATGTGATTTATATCCTCAAGAAGTTATACAAAATCCATATCCATTGTCTTTTGACATCTCACTTTTCTCACTATATCAGTGATTTTTTTTAATTGTTTTTAAATGTATAAGAGAAAGTAGTGTCAGTTGTATTTGTAGCTTTCACGCCATTGCTTGTGCAGGGCCCCACTAGTAGTTAGTTCTAAGTTCTAACTCTGAGGCTCCACTGAGGAGTCATTGATCGACACTTAAATGTGCAACATTTAACCGCAAGACTACGGTGTCATCAAGTAGTAAAGGACTCAAGAGTCCGGATTATCGATCCCACGAGGAAATGATGGAGAAAGCAATGAATCCAATTTAAGTGAGAGTTAAACTAAGATATAGCTAATAAAGACAATTGAAGTGAATAATTAAAACTATTAAATTATATGTGAAAAATGGAATTGAATCAATTGAAATGTGAAACAAAATTAAAACTACTCTAATTAACAATCTAAAATATGAAATAAATGAGTCTAAGCTAATCTAACAAACTACACTAAAGTAGTGGATGGATGGTGATGGAAATGGAAGATTTAAGGTGAATATGTGGTGTGAAATGTGTAGGATTTTAAAATAAGTGATTTGAAATGTGGATCTAACAATCTAAAAGTGAAAATAACAAATTAAACAAATATTTTAAATTAACAACAATAAAAAGAAGAGATTAGGCAATCCTAAATCTACTAAGTAAGTAATTAATTCAAACAATGCATGTTCTAATTTAATTCCCAAATCTACAATCCAATTAGCAATCTCTTGCCTAATTGGATTGGATGATATAGCAATGAAGATTAAAGTAAAGAAAATAAAAAGAAATAAAAAATTGCACTTCAATTTTTTACTGTTAATGGGTTTTCACCAACTTTTGATGCTTTCAACTATAATTTAGAATTCCGATCGGCTTCTGTTGAATGTGAATTTCAGTTTTAAGGTTGTTTTAGGTTCTGGATTGTCTTGATTTTAGGCACTAAAGTGGTTGTTTCTAGGGTTTAATGGATTTTATGATATATTTTTTGTTTTATCTTCAATTTAAAATTTTAATATTCTTGATGTCCTTTAGTTAAAGATTTTTCACGGTTTTTTAATGTGATTAAATCAGGGGTTTTAATTACGTTTAGTTTTGATTAATGGTTTTAAGGGCTCCTCAATTGTCAGTTTAATGGTTCTTTAATCTGAGTCCAAGTTATTTTTTTATTTAGGGTTTTTAATGATTTTGTGATTTTCAATTGAATTAATTAACATGTTTAGATTATTAATTTTAGGGTTTGGTCCACTTCGGCGCAAATATCGAAGATTGGATTGTTTTCCTATTGTGTGACGTTTTGGGTATTATTGTATAGTAGATAAATTATTTATTAATTATTATGTAATTGTATGCATTTTAGTTAAATAGATGGCTAGTCTAAGTGGGGACTACGTTAGACCTAGACTTGGTGAGTTGGGCTTGTTGGATAGGTGGCTTAACCTAGTTTACCCAAGCCCAACCAAGTGGATATAGTTATTCTCAAACTAAAACTTTTTTACTTCTCAAACTAAAACTCTTCTCTCTTTATAATTTGAGTTCTATTCCAATTCTTATTCCCATTCTTTATATTTACAACACCACCGTACTCTTTTCTTTTCCCACAAACTATCTCAACCTCTTTAGCTCTTGCAATCTATAAATCTAGCTGCCAGATCTCAGAGACGACGATCTTCTTCCTCACGAAACCCTCTTCTCTGGGATATTGTTTTGAGCTTTGGCAATAGGAATTTCAATTCGTTTCCTTCAACTGCGAACTCAAGACAAGTACCTAACCATAACTTGTGAATTGGAATGCTCGTATTCTTTGTTTTATTCATGTGATTGTGCATGTAGAATCCTTTGAATGCCCATTTGTCTTCGGTGATGATAGAATAGGTTTTTCTCTTTTTTGTTTGGGGTTCTTGGATGTTGGTGGATGCGGAAGGTTCTTTGGTGAAGAGGAGATTGATGTTGTGAATGCATTGGTGAAGGTGTTGGTGAAGGTGTGGGGAAGAATTCGCCGTTAATCATATCAAATCGGAGCTTTTGTCCGAGGCCCAATCGATCGGACCTACCATTTGATTGATCGAATGATGTGGCGCAGAGACTGGAACCCCGATGAGGCCCAATCGATTGGACATGCGCCAGGCATTTAGGAAAATTGGACTTTTGGGTTTGTTTGATAACGAATTTCTCTTTAATGCCTTTACTGATTTTAGGAGATTATTGTAGTGTGTTTGGGATCCCCAGTTTGAGATTAGATTGTTAATTGGATTTATGTAAATACTATTTGGGCACGTAGTATCTCACTATCTTAGGGTTCAGTACCTTGTACAACTCTCGATGTATTCTAATGAATTAGAGTTCAACCTATCTCCATTGGAAAAACCCTTAATTGGTTCTATGCACCGTATATTATAAAGAGATGCATGCGTCGACCTTTGTGCGCTAGAGGCTCTTGTGGTGTTGTTGAGTTCAGGACCTTGCACTAGATTTTTTTTTTTTTTTTTCATGCCAACAGGTACCTCTTAAATGTTGTGTGAGTGGTTTACTTTTTTACCTCTACATAATAAAACCATGATCCATCCATCCCTTTTACATTCACTAAGGCCCAGTGAATTGACACTCACTCTGATTAAAATTAGCTTGAATTATACTCTCCATTTGATTGAATTTCATAAAAAACTATAACTAAATATCATTAAACTTTTAACTCACCTAAATTAATGATTGTGATGATCTAACTGAGATGTTTTTTTTTCTTTTTTTTTTTTCTTTTTTCAAATCATGTCCACAATGAGACTTTTTCATTATTGTATCCTCTTTCCTTTCATGATGCTCACCTTTGATGCAAGCTGTGAGAGCCTTATCATTTTGATATTTTTCTTATACATTTTCAAATAATTGGGTATGGTTGATGGTTCCAAGTTCCAACTCATTCCAGACCAGATTATCAACCAACAGGGCCAGACCTAGACCAACCAAGCCAGACCCATATTGGGGTCTATTTAGGCCCATGTTTGTATATAAATGGCCCAGGCCTGTCTTATTTTTACTAATGGCTGGTCTAGCCCAATCCATTTCACACAAAGGACTTCATAATTGGCAAATGAACTGGACCTGGGCCATAATTAAAGGAACATGGGTAGGATAGGGGCGTAAAAATTAGGTCCAATCAATAAATGGGCCAGGCTTGAACAAACTTTGATCCGGCCCATGAAAACCCCCATTTCATTCCTTCCCTTCCTTCCCACACTACCATATTCCACCCTCTACATACTTCGAATCTACACCGTCCATCTTTCTACTTATATCAACTCCTGCACTCTTCTCCCTCTCTCTCTCCAATTTTCCCGCCACTTTCCACTTCTCTCTCTCTCTCTCTCTCTGTGGGTGAAAATCAGAGAAGATGTTGTGGGTAGACAAATACCGTCCAAAAACCCTCGACAAGATGATAGTCCATCAAGAAATCGCCATGAATCTTAAGAAACTTGTATCATTCCATCTCAAAAATTCAATCTTTTTCTAGGGTTTTGATTCCCCCATGCATTCTCTTCTGTTCTTGCTGCATTTCTCGCATTCATTTTAGGGTTTTGTTGTTGTTTCTGATGATGATTTGATGTGTTAGGTGTCTGAGCATGACTGCCCTCATCTACTCTTCTATGGGCCACCGGGGGCTGGCAAGAAAACCCTAATCATGGCCCTTCTCAAACAGATGTTTGGTCCTGGTGCAGAAAAGGTCGTGTTTTTTTTTTCCCCTAATCATGGCCCTTCTCAAACAGATGTTTTGGTTTTTCTGGTTTTCATATCTTATGAGGCTTTTGGTGGTTGCAGGTGAAGATCGAGAATAAGATATGGAAAGTTGATGTAAGTTTTTGCTCCCCAGTTTCAAGCTTTTACTGGCTGATCTTTGAAATTTGGTGATTGTGTATTTGGGGGACTGTTTGGGTGCACCATATCACAAGTATTACTTACTGCTACTTCTATGGGATGGTATTTTTTTCAGTCCCCAAATCATCTAGGGACTGCTCCTGCCCCCCCCCCCCCCCCCCCCCCCCCCCCCCCCCCTTTTCTTTTTTTATTTTTTCCTCATCTGAGCTATGAGATTGCTCAAGCCTTCACCTCATTGGAGCTGCTAATCTCATTAGGGCTTGTGAAGATCACCTTCTTCAACTCTACTTTTTTGTCAATTTGTCACTTTTTTTAAACTGATATCGACTACGGTTTTAGATTTACCAAAAGAAGTGTCAAGTATTGATTTCTGCCTTCAGGCAGTGTGATATCCAGCTATACATACGCTTGTATTTTAATCTTTATAAAGCTACTATTGCAACAGCTGGTTAGGGACATGTTGGTTTATAGAAGTTTAGCAAGGGCACATTGAATGAATTGATCATTTGGACTGGTGGTAGATGTTAACATTTGGTGCTAGCCTACAGGATCAAGTATCTGAAATCTGAATTCGTCTGTGAACAAAGTTATATTTTTAGTACTACACAACTTGGATAATTGACCTGGCTGCACCAGATGACTACGTTGATGTGACAAGACGAGTATGAACTTGAATCAACACAAGTATGTACCTGAGGAGTTTCATGTAACATGGCCCAGCAAGCTCTGACTCAAGCATCTCAACCACGTTTCTGAGTCAATTCACTGCGTTGACAACCGATTGCTTCCCGATAATTTTGTACTATGTTTTGAGGTTTTGACCCATTATTGAAAATGAGCATGCTTATCTTGGAAAACTCATGCAATTCAAAGAGAAGTTCAAGGACACTCTAAATTTTCTTGAGCGCTCTACACAGCTGTGGAAGAGGCGATGCTTCAACTTTGTTCATATGCATATGAGACTAATTGCGAAAGCTGGGGTTCTCATGTTGTAGAATGAAGATGATTAAGAATGTGGGTATTATGTTTTCCACCGATCCAACAATAGCTTTTACCCTATCTTGACCTACACATGCCTATACCAAACAGGACAGATATATTTCTCCCCTTACTGAATAAAGCTAACAATTGCAATAACGTGTGTATAGACAGTGTATATATGTCTGCGCATGTAAGGAAATGATGACTTCATTGACACTTGTTCAACATGCTCCATGGCCCACCTCAGGCCACGACTAATCAGGGGAATGGTGTGATGGGAAGGTCTATGCATAAATAATACACCGAAAATCAACATGGTCAGGTTCATTCCGATGGTGTGGATTTTATGCCCTTAAACTCAATGGTAGAAAAGATTAAAGAAGAGGGTGTCACATTCAAATGGTAAGTATAAGTCAGATATCTATAAAGTTTGATTGTATGGAAATTCTTATTATCTTTTTGGTCGAGGTATTCCATATTATGAGTTTACTCAGATCAAAACTTCACTAGTGGATTCTCTTTCTCCTGGTGGGGGAAGGGGACTGAGAAATGAGAAGGTTTTCTTGGTTATAGGGGCCATGGTGGGCCCGACAGGAGTGTAGCTTGAGCTAAATCTCTCATGAGATTGTTTTTGCATTTATACACATCGTATGCATATATAGGGGCCATGCAGTATGTATGTGCATACATACACATCATCATCACCAGCAACAAACAACAACAACATAGCACTATGCTCCACCCTTTCCTCCATAGCCTTTTTGCATTTATTTTCTATATTATGGTTTTTTTTCTGAGGCCTGTAAATCAGGTTACTCGAAATATTTGACTCTAGAGAATTTATTTTAGCAAAAAAGAATATTTTTATTTGAGATAATAGTAGATAACATGAGTTGTACATTCAGATGTATACTGCATACCTTCCTTTAACATAAGTTTACCTAACAATCTTAAGAAAACAGTAATTTCAGTGTGTCAGCTCCCTGTTTGGCTAAAGCATCAGCCTCTGTATTTGCCTTTCTACACTCACGTGAAAATACCACTATCTTGGATGAAGCTAAGTCCCATTCCTCTCAAATGGAAACTAATTTCATCTTTGGTGTAATTGAATAGGTGACTGGAAGTTGTACTTAATTGTGTATTGTTACATGACTTACATCTAATTTTTTTAATTATTCTTTATTTTTATAGCCTAGTTACTCTAATATTAATAATGCCTTCTCTCCCTTCAAATCAAATGGATTGAGCCAGCTACGTGATGTTCTATTTAACAGCTGCTCAACTTCTCAATAAGAAAACATATTATGGCATTTTAAATACTCAACAATCTAAGTTACTAATGTGGGTACATGAGATTCTTGTTATTGCATCTGATATTTTCTATTGTTAATGTGGTCAAGGTGCAGGGATCAAGCTAGGTGCAAAGCACTAGTATGAGCCAAATTTTTCTAGGTGCACCTTCAATGTAAATCATGAAAATAAGTTGCGTATATCTATTTTTTAGCTTGGGACAAGGATTCGTGTGGCCGACCCCAACATAGTTGGGGCAAGGCTTTGGTGATGATGATGATAACTATTTTTTAGCTTCTATTATCATACTTCAGCTTTATTGGCTTCTATTATTGGACCATTCTCCATGCCAAAGCTTAGGATAGGGATCCATTGGGATCCTAACATCTTGGTCTCACACCAAAGACATACCACCGATAGAAAATCACAATCAAAGAAAACTTTATTAATCAATCAACTCATCCCTAATGAGGGATTTCAATCCTTTATTTATAGTCATACCCTAATTCTAATTTAGAAACAATTCTAATTAAAACAAAAGTCTAAAGCAAATAAGATTCCCTACCATAAAACTTTTTAAATATTCTCATGTTTATCCAATAAAATTCAGCTACTAGTAGGAAATAGGAAGAAGATGGATGGTGCATGATCTGGATGTCTCTTGCGTCCTTAATGGGCTTAAGCCACCTGCTGAAACTTTTGCGCCTGTGGGTTGGGCGCAATGGCCTGGCAGACCTCGGGTCTGGCCTGCATCATAAAGCCAGTTGGTTCAATTTGTATTCTACATAATTCATTTGTAAGCTTAGTCTAAATTGAAACAGAGAGTATAACGAATGGGAATAGGAAAGGAACTTTGTACCAACTACCACACTGATAATTCATAAATTAAACCATGTATCAAACAAACTACCATGTCATAATTCATAAGTAAAAAATATAAATACTTCCAACATTTCATGAGTACATCCATTGACTTTAATAAATAAATTCTATTTCATCTTCCCCTCCTTCCATCCCATCCTCTGGTCAACTTCATGGACATATTCTTCCTCATCAGTTCCTTCATCATGCAACAGATCAAAATTGCTTTGTTTTGCCTATAAAATTATAATTAGTTATCATCCCAGTGTGTGTGTGTGTGTGTGTGTGTGTGGTGCACGTTGATGGAGCCAAGGTGCACACCTAATTATGGGACCTCGACTGATTTCCAGGCTAGGGGCAAAGGGCCCAGGCACGGATGTGCCTTTGACTACACTGCCTATTATTATTATCGTGACTGTAAAAAGTGATGATATCTTCTTTTCAAATTTGTATACTGTGTGCAGGCCGGAACTAGAACACTTGATTTGGAGTTGACCACGTTGTCTAGCACCCACCATGTGGAATTGAACCCCAGTGATGCAGGCTTTCAAGATAGGTATATTGTTCAAGAGATCATTAAAGAAATGGCAAAGAGCAGACCAATTGACACAAAAGGGAAGAAAGGGTTTAAAGGTAATTCCTTCACAAGTAATAGTAATTATTTTTTCCCCATGTTATCTCTGGTTTGATACAGGCATTGCCACAATTGATTTTCTTCTTTTTTTTATTGTGTTTATCACTTGTTAAAAGGGCCACCATCTCTCGAAAAATTCATTTGTTACTAATTGTCCATATGGATCTCTCTGTCGTGATGAAGCTGGATGAGAACAATTCCTTTATGGCCAAAATGATAGGTATCAATATTTCAGGTTTAAGGACCTGATAAGTTAATGATGTTGCTTTGCAGAAGCAAATGCAGATGGAAAATATCTGTCAGAATTTTCTTTGTTTCTGGAATCTGTTACCACCAGGAGCACAGCAAAACTCTTTTCCCAAATGCCAATTACTTGTGATTAGGAATACCTCCACAAGCCAAACTGTCAAATGCCAATAGCTAGTTCAGTTTTGATTTTATTTTACTTTATTTATGTATCAAGGGAAATTTTCTCATTGAAAATAGTGTATTTCATGTTTTGAAACTGAGGATTAATATAGAGAAGTACCTTACTCTTTCAAGATGGCTTTTTTTTAAATTTAGTTTAAATGGGATATATCAGTTATATCGTGTGAAGTACAGTGAAGTTGCAAATGCATGCTGCAATTGAGTAAAACAGTATCTGTTTGTGGTCACAGTCTAGCAGACTACAATGTAAAGCACTCAGCTACAAAGCAGTGAGGAACTGCTGATCATTCTTCTACCGTTCCCCAGTTTCTTTGGTTTCTCTCATATGTGATAAAAGTATAGATTGCAACGATTAATTGATAAGAGATTAGTGGCAGATATATCAGATTTGAGGTTTCATCCTGGGCCTTTGTCTTGAATCCTTTTTTGGGGAGTATAGATCATGACATTGAGGGATGCTGTTTATAGGTTACTAATTCTGTCAGAGCTTTAAAGGGTTCTCCGCTAAGATGGTTCCCTCTCCCTGTTGGAGCCTTTTAACTCAACTTTGATGTCAATGCCTTAGAAACAAAGATGTAACAGGGGTGGGCTGGCTGATTCAGGAAGTGATTTCTCCATAATCTTAGACTTCTAAGGCCCAGTGGCAGCCAAATGGTTAGTGTGGTGAAGTTGATGGCTATCTAGAAGGGGCTTGTTAGGACGAAGGCATTTGGATCCACAAAATTATTGTGGAAATTGAGACTGTTTGTGGAATTCAGTGGGTGTCAAGGAGCATTGACACTCCTTGGCAGCTAGCAGTGGAGGAGGTGATGGATCTTGGTTGTGAGTTGCAGGGTTTTTTTGTGCATGGGCATCCATCGGCCAATGAGGAATTGGATGCACTAGCAAAGCCAGGTGCAAGATGGATCAAAATGACTATTGGCAGTGTAGTTCCCCTCTCCTTGATTAACCTCCATCCACGGTCTAGGGATTGTGTTGTATGTTTTGGGCCTATTGTTTTCAGTTTGGGAGTTCTTTGGTTTTGTGAATTCCAAACCCTTCCTGGGGCTTCAATATGGACCTCCCATACTTTACATTTGATGTTGATGATGACTTTCAAGAAGAACTTGAAGTATAGATTTCTCTTGCTTTGTAAAATTATATTTTTGAGGTTTAAGTAAACATGTGATAATGTTTGATTTAATTTTACTGAATGTTTATTAAAAGGTTGTTCTATATTTTATTTTGCATTCATTCATGCTCCACTTGTCACTTTTGCTTGGACATTTAATCAATCAATGTTTGTATGTAATTCCAGTGCTAGTTCTCAATGAGGTTGACAAGCTTTCCAGAGAAGCTCAACATTCTCTGAGAAGAACAATGGAGAAATATAGTGCATCCTGCCGGTTGATCTTATGCTGCAACAGCTCCTCAAAGGTAACTGAAGCGGTCCGATCTCGCTGTTTGAACGTGCGAGTTAATGCACCAACAGAAGAACAGGTATTCTGGACTTGAATTTCATGTTTAAAGATATTTCTCAGATTTTCTATGTTCCTGATTCTCCAATATACTGTACATTGGAACACTCTAGGTATAAATTTATAGTGTTCTCATTACAGAGTATTTTTTAAGTGATTTATTTATTTTTCTATCTGTGATTCTCTATTCTCATTTTTTCATTAGATTGATATTTACTTGGTTTCTTTTTTACTGTTTTTTAATTAAATGAAATGTCTTCTTGCAAACATATTATTTGCCACTGCATATTCCAATTCATGTTTGCATTTCTTTTTCTTTTATTTTTTTTTATCAGTCATCCATGTACACCTCTTGGGTATCAGTAAACCCCATTAAAGATGGCCCATCCAAGCTACCAGCAAGTTAAAATAATCTGTGGGTATTTTAAGTAGAGGCCCTTCCTCCTTGACTAAATTATGATATTGCATTATTACAGCGATGATTTTGAGTTCTTTGTTAGGTTCTTCCATTTGTATCAGTTGAATTATATTAATTACCAAAACAAAAACGAGTCTATCTACGTAACTTCAGCTCATTGAACTTCTAAATGCCACATATTGTCCTACCTGCTAGCGCCTGAGAGATATTTTAAAAATTCTTTTTAGGTTCTGATATTTCCTTCATGCCAGATTATTAGAGTGCTGGAATTCATTGGCAAGAAGGAAGGGCTGTCACTTCCAACTGGATTGGGATCTCGTATAGCTGCTCAATCAAACAGGAGTTTAAGAAGGGCAATATTATCTTTTGAGACATGCCGAGTGCAGCAGTTAAGCTTCGTACCAAATGAATGCCTACAATGTTGTGTGTGTCTATTCATATATGGTGTGAATGATGGAGTGACCAATGTTTTCAATTCTACGGTTTCCTGCCATATATTTTCTGACAGGTGTATCCCTGTTCTGGCCATAGGTATCCATTTACAGAGAATCAAGCGGTGTCTCCTATGGACTGGGAGCAATATGTTTCTGAAATAGCAACTGATATTGTGCAGGAGCAGAGTCCTAAAAGGTTTTGTTCTTGCATCTTTTTTAGCCTTTATACTTGTCTTTTGCAGGAGATTTCTATGTGGACGTTATATAGCTAGCAGAATTTGTAAAGATGCATTGTTGAGACATTATCATATTTTTTTTTCCCTTACTAATGTATCCCCTTCTTGACTGATCAAAATAATGTATCTCCTTCTTGATTCTATATTGACATTTTTTTTTTTTTATCATGAATACTATGCTGATTTGTTGGACAATGGGCGACTGTCGACCAAATATATTAATGTAATTCTTCTGAATGTTTTTATAGCATTTGTTCCTTATTTTTATTTAATGAAATTCTTCAATCCTCTCAAAAAAGAAAAGAGACCTTATCTAAGAAGAAATCCCCATTAATGTGTCCTAAATTATTGATGAATTAATGGATGCAGACAGGTGTCACAATTTGGAAACATTGCACAGTCGCAAAGAGAAATCTTTTCATTTCTTTTCCCAATAAGATAGCGTACCTAAATCTTTATATTAAGTCAAGTCAGAGAAAGCTTTCCATTCAATAAAAAATAAAAAATAAAAATCAACAGAAAGCTTTGCTTTAGATATTTTGACCGACTTCAGGTTATTTAGTTAGTCTCATAACTGACAAAATTAATGCACCAGGAAGACAGGCAAATAACATTTTGGTTCTACTAAATACTTGCAGCAATATATGTATGGTATATGAGTCGTGGTTTTGTGGATGGTTATCCCCCTTGTGGAAGCATGATTGAAATTTGTTTGGTTAAGCTAAAGCGAAGTGGCTGGATGGGTAGGACTTCCCCGAATTGGTTATTATTTTGCCTCACTTGTCCTGCATGTTGATTGCATTAGAAAATCTTTACCCTTTCATGGAGTTGAACAGTGCTGTTTTTTAATCTATGAGAGAAAAATAGGAAAATACTATTCAAGGTTTCTTTTTGAGAAGGAAGCTTCTTCTGTTATGAGAAGGAAATTTTATATCCATTTTAATTAATTCCAATGTCGGAAAAAGTTATTTCCATTGGAATGCTAACAAATGGGAGTAAGGTAGTGAAGGGCAAACAGAAATGATTGATGGATAAAATGTCACCAAAAGTGAGTAAATGCCTAAAATAAATGGAAGTTGCCCAGATAATAAATTTGGAAAGTTTTTATTGAACAATAGAACATGTGAAAATTGTAATTTCATGCCAGGAGATACTTTCTATTGTCTTCTAATTTGTCAGTTTGGAATCTGTCTTCAGGCTTATGCACATACTGATTAATATGTGCAACTTTTACTTGTTGATGTTTTCACATTTTCTTTTTGGTAATACACATGTTTATGTTCATTAAAAGATGAATACGTGGATGAACATTGGTCCTTTTGTGGTTCATTTTCATGTACAAGGACTAAATCTATTTACCTAACTAATTCGGTTCTTCACAGACTATTTTTAGTTCGAGGGAAGTTATATGAGCTACTTGTTAATTGCATTCCACCCGAAATTGTTTTGAAGGTAAAATGACTTTTTATGTTAAAAAATTCTAGATAGTGATAAATAATTTTTTCCTGAAAATGCGTGCTCTTTTATTCCATGTTGCAGAAGCTGCTATCTGAGTTGCTGAAAAAGTTGGATTCAGAGTTAAAACATGAGGTTTGCCATTGGGCTTCTTATTATGTGAGTAACCTGTCTTTGGTTAAGCCCTTGAACTTTGCTATATCTACTTTTCCATAAGTAACTTTATGATTTCAAGAAAAGGATCATAGTATCAGGACCACATTCTGCATGTTTGTCCTCCATAAAGCAAGGCCTTGGGGCAACACATCCAGGATGCACATGTTGCACATGCATTCTGATTTAGAGTCCAGACAAACCAAATATGGGCCCCATTGTGGATGCATTATGTCCTAAAAATACACTGATTAGACAAACCCAACCTAATCATCAAATCAGTGGCCATCGAATGGATGATCGAGAATACAGTCAAAGATCCAATGCTTCGACAATTAACAAGCACAAGTAGATTGTTTAAATTAGTAGTATATTGAAAAATTGCTTGTACATATCTTCTAAATAGTTCTACTTCCTTTCTGGGGTTTTCTGGGAGTCAATTCAGTTTCATTGAGAGCTTACTGCAGCTGTCTAAATTTCTACTTCCTTTCTGGGGTTTTCAGGGAGTCAATTCAGTTTCATTGAGAGCTTACTGCAGCTGTCTAAATTACATGTCAATGTTGCCATCCTAACAAAGTAAAGCTTATGTCAAATTGTCAATATGTATTAACATCATTCATATCATTTTTCAGGAACACAGGATGCGCATGGGGCAGAAAGCCATATTTCACATCGAAGGTACTTAGATAATTTTCATGACTGATGTTCAAGAATTTAATGTCAGTTTTAACTCTTTTGGTTCCACCCTAAACCATCAAGTTGCAATGACTTAAAAAATGGATGTGTCAAGCGAGTAATAATTTTACCATTCACTGTGGAGACTTTATCTTTGCCGTTCAGCTTTCTCCCTGCCATTCTGTAATGTCTAAAGTAAAAAGCTTATCACCAACCAAATAATAATAAAAAAGCTTATAACCGATTATTTCTTTATTTTCATCAATATGGTGTGTTCACTGTGTTGGAAATTCTTATGTTGGCCAGCTGTTATATGGGATAAAAATTGCATTCTCAAAATGCAAATCAGTATGTAACTAAAACATGAACACCACATGTGTTGCATCAAACCCAGCCATTGTCGCAAATATCACTGATATATTGAGCTATAAATTAACAAGAAAATATTTGACAAAAATGCACCTGATATAATTGTGAGATTTTTAAAATATCAGAACGTGAGAAGCTCATGATATTTTCACGATATTTTGCTTACATCTCTATATTCTCAGGAAATTTTATACATTTTTAAATTTATGTTTCTATATTTTTTTGTTTTTATATTTGACTTTTGCCAATAGTTTCCTAATTGTATCCCCATGACAACGCGAAATTTGGAAACTGTGATGCCAAGACAAGAAATCACTAAGAATAAGATTTGCGACAATGATAGCAATTTTAACAAGCATTACATAATGCATTATAAACTTATAATAAGAACACTATATATAAAGGAAAGATATTTTTATGGTTTTGTTGACACACAAATTACTTCTTAACACTAAATTCATTCTTGATAATAACTTTTAGGTTTATCACTGTAGTATGCTATGTTGTAAATAGGAGATAATTTACATGTGGCCCCAATAAAAAGGAAAACAAGGAATGTTGCATGCAGAAGATAAAACAGCCCTGTATATAAAGTACTTGTGTTATAAGTAAAGGAGCAATGTGAAGCCTGAGACCAATAATGACTTGGAATGAGGTAGTGACAGACAACCTTGGTACATTGTGTTGTTACGTAGAACATGACTTCGATGCTATTGATGATGACAGTGTTGATGAGTGTTGTATTTGTACTCTTTGATGGGTGTTGTATTTTTAAGATTTAATTACATATAAATATTTGGGAAAGGATCAGATGCGATCAACTGTACTTGATACTCATGCATGTGGCATAGATGTAAGATATTTTCATCCACCGGGTTCTACCATGCATGGCCTGTGCAGTGAACTCAACCATTTGAATCAGTGAGACGATCCTATCTTCCAATTAGATGTGAGTTGTGCACATTCAATATTGAGTGTTTGTTTTCCTTGTCCGTATTTTAGTATAAAAATCCTGGTCTGTGGTTATGATCATCTGATTGGTGTTATATGGGGTACTTCCTTCACAGTAGGGCATGCATTTGAATTGAACATTTCTCATACATTGGTGTTATTACCAGGTACTCGAGTCTTCCATATTATTAAATGAACTTCCTGCAGAAATTTTCAGTGCCAACCTTCCTAATGGATTCTTTTATCAATATATAGCTTGCTCCATTGATGGGAAGTGCTTTAAAAACTAAATCTTACCAAAGTTATCACAACCTACTGCTGTTAAAATTTTGAACCAGCTTTGCTTGCTACCTCAGTTTCTTACTGTTTCTTCATTTACGCTTTGATTGCAGCATTTGTGGCCAAGTTCATGAGCATCTACAAGCAGTTCCTCATTGAAACATTTGGCTGAAACCCTTAAATGGAGTGCAATGCTTCCTCTAGCAGATGGAAACCTGCTGCTACATAAAGAGGCACTACTTATTTCTGTATTTATGACTGGTCTTGGAAGCACAGGTCAAATCTCACTTGTGCCTATTAAGGAGTGTTGTTTGGAGCTGACATGCACATTTTTGTGATGGTATTAGATGCACTACTCTTGTGAAAATATTGTTTTTCACTTAAAGACTAATGTGAAGATTGATTAGGCATATGCTCTTCAAATAGGAGGTACATGGTTTGATCTCTGTCCTGTTTCCCTACCTATCTAAAGACTACTAGCAGCCAGTATGGGCACTTGCAGTCTGGTTGGCCTTCATGAGTGGACATGTAATTCTCTTTAGATCATTAAAATAAAAAGATCTCAGTCTGAAGTACTGAATCAATGTGGTTCAAGACCCACTTTCTCTACTGACCATGGATAATTGCTTCAGAAAAATGATCTTTGCTTTTTAACAGAAGGGCTAATTTTGTGTACTATGGGCTGAGTATGGCATTGGCCAGTAAATGAAGGCTCAATTTCTTCCACATGACGTGGGATTTACTTCCAGAAACTATTCACCGTGTAAGGTACAAAAGCTTTTGGTATCTTCATATATTTGTCACTGACCTCTCCACTCAATTACTAGCCATTTACCTGTAAAAATCTTACCAAAGTGACAAACGTTCCCCTGACAGATTGGTTCCTATGGAAGGCCTCTCTCTCTCTCTCTCTCTCTCTCTCTCTCTCTCTCTCTCTCAAATGGGACTCAAGCTGATCTCATTTATATATAGACTGATGAAAATGATGATGACACGGGCTAAAACGTTATACAAAACCTTAGTAGTTTGGAGCTGTTTATCAAATATATCTATATGATATAGAGATAGAAAAGGCTACCGGGGTCTTCTATATATAAAGAAGGGAAATATTCAAGTGAGAACTAGTTCTCACCTATTATATGAGAACTTTTTTACGGAGCTCAACTAGTAATCCATCCAAACCTAGCAACCAATAGAGAATTCCCGGATAGTCATTAATTCCACGGATTGAAACACATACGTTGGATCGAGGGTTGAATATTTTTTTGAATATGAAGCTATTAAACTTGTAATGAGGGAGAAATATGGATTTCCATGAGTGTTGGAGCTTCAAACTTGGGAGATTTGCATTAGTGTTGGAGCTTTCCAACGGGTAGCTCAGTTGGCTTAGGACTACGGTTTGCACCCGAAGATTGTAGGTTCGAAACTGCACTACCATACTGGGGCTACAGTGGAGTTTACTCGGCTTCCCTCTGGGCCCGTAGGGATTAGTCAAGCCCAAATGATTGAGAATCCTCTTATAGGTAAAATAAATATAAAAATAAAAAATTGGGAGATTTGATATAAGTGGGATGTGTAAAGAACCTCATGGGCAAGCGGTGATGACATTAAACCATATTCTAATCACCCTGAAGCTGTGATACGACTGTCAATATTTTTAGCAAATGAAATAAGTTAAGCTCATAGAATAAATGCCCCAAAAATAAATAAAAACTGTAAGTTTTTTTGGTAAAATAATAAAAACTGTACGTAGTAATTATGTAAGTTGCCAAAAAAATGAAAACAAAAAACTATGTCTGATCTCAATTGGTAAACCAACTCCTGCTTGGCATTTGTAATCAATTTTATTTCCATGTAGACTAAGTTAATGTCACTAACACAATCTAATGCATATCCATTATCACTTTTTTCTTCAAACAATAAATCTCGCAATGGTACAAACTCAGATTGATGTATACCCCTATGTACTATTTCAATAAATAGATGCACTGTTGAGTTCCACCCCCAAAAAACCTTCTTTAGGAGGGAGTGGTGGGGGCGCATTTATTTTGACAGTTCAGATTTCAATAAATAGACGCACTGTTGAGTTCTACCTTCAAAAAACCTTCTTTAGAGGGGAGTGGTGGGGGTGCATTTATTTTGATAGTTCAGATTTCAATAAATAGATGCACTGTTGAGTTCCACCCCCAAAAAAACCTTCCTGTGGATGCTTAGATGATCATGTTCAGAGATTAAAAAAAGAAAAAAAAAAGGGTTAAAAACATTTAAAACGCTAGAAGGAGGGCTTGAACCTCCGACCTTGTGGTTAACAGCCACACGCTCTAGCCAACTGAGCTATTCCAGCTTAGTTGCCATGTTTTTATAAATGTATCTATTTCTATTTAACTGTGTTTAGTTAATTAGGTTTCAAGTCTCTCTTTTTTCAGGTTGTTTTCAGGTTGAACTTTGAATATGAAATAATAAAGGGGTGGTTTGCCTTTTAGGCATGGGATTTGAAAATGGGGTTTACGTATGTAAGACCTACATATGTAAATTTTGCGCATGTGAGTCACAATTAGGAGTGGAACTACAGGAGTGCGGGTAAATTTTTTTAAAAAAAGACGTCTGTTTTAATGGAAATTATTGGCCCCTTGAGAAATTTTATTTTTCAAAGTGGCCCCTCCAAAGCACATTTTCTGGTTCTGGCCCTAATTAAATACTAGGGGTGCTCATGAGCTGGGCTCTCCCTACCCCACTAACCGTCTTTAGGCGGGATTGGTATGTAATCACGGCCTGTCTAATAATTGCGCCAGGCTTGCATTAATTAATAGACAACCCTAAGCCTGGCCTGGCCCGTGTAAGGATTGCTTATAATTTAATTTAATTAGTCCAAATAATTGCTAGAATGCCAAAAAAATTGGTAAAAAGTCTGGTTCGATCAGCCAAGCCTGATTTACTAAATGGGAGGGATTGGGCCATGCCTAGACTAGTGTTTCTAAAGTCAAACTGGGGTTGGATATACCCCAACCTGGCCCGTGAGCACCCCTCCACAATATTGTGTTTCTTTTGAAAGCAATGTTTTATAAACATTTAGAGCATGTTTGTTTACATTCAAATATATAGGAATTCATGGTGAAATGAACTCTACCGAAGGGATTATTAAAGAAGTGAGGTGAGGGGTGAAGGATGAAAAGTGGAGATCATGAAGATATGACTTTTAGTCCTTCAGTTTCCTGTGTATTGAATTACCAGGGTGATGGCTATTTATTCAACTACTATCTTATTTTGATTATATTTTCCTTTTAAAAAATGATTATTTGTTGCTCATTTATGGAATCCACCTGCTTTAATCTTCATTTCTAATAACTTCTACTATGAATCCTATGGATTTAATTCCTATGCATTCTACTACAAACAAACAAAGCCCTAAACTGTTTATATTAAATATATAAAGTCTTCATATATCTCGAGATCTATGAATGCTTAACATATGAAAATAAATATTTTGATGTTTAATGAGTCAATAAAAAACTAACTGGCTTAAATTTAAAATTGGAGGCCCATTGTAGTCTCAAAAAATAAAAGGTTTAAAAGAATTTGATACCATGACCTGTCTCAAGCGCCCTTCATACTAACACTTCCTTAATCAAGGCGGATTAATCATTTCACACTTTTTTAGGTGATAAGTTTTATCATATGAGAACGGCCCCCATTTATACACTATTTCCACACCTAGTTTACACGTATGATACATAAACGAGTGCTAACAAATGTGTGTGTATGGCCAATCTATTTTAAGCTCAAGGCGAGGCACCTCCCTCTCCACAAAAACGACCAGGTTGGATCCCCCATCGTAGCGTTGATGGTTAGTGCAGAGTGTGTGTAGGGATGTAAATGGGTTCCCAGTCCTTTGATTACCTAGAGGTTCCGACCCATTAAAAACCCGGTTGGGTCCAAGTCCTATTTTGGACCTGTGAGCTAAATGGATCCGGGTCCGATTCTAAATCCCGACCCACAAACTCAGGACCTGGCATGTTACCTTAATTTTATAGAATTCCTCCTAAAAACTAGATTTTTTTTTTTCCATATCATTCTTTACCTAGACCCTGACCCGGACCTATCCCACCCGAAAATGTCCCATATACGGACCTGGTTCCATCTTATCATTAACGGTTCCGATTTCGGGTCCACCAGGGACTCGGACCAGAACTGACCTATTTACATCCCTAGTTGTGTGGGTGTGTGAGTTGTACCATAGCAAAATAAAAGAACACAAACACGTGTGTGCATAAATTTATAATATGTAAACGAGTGCAAACAAACTACACTTAAAATGATTAGTTAAGCTTGACATTAAGGTCCCAACCTATTTCACTAAACTATGATCATCAATCGAATCTACTTTTCATTGGAGGATCTTGGTTGATCATTTTAACTTTTGGATACAATTTGAATTGAACATAGACATATTTGTGCTTAGACATAGTGGCCGGACCCAACCCTAACCTAACCCAACTATTGCCCTTCATAATTAATGTGACAATACACTCTGCTGGATCATTTTTGTAACATAGGTTTTTACCCCAAAATGCATATCAAATGCATTATACCACTCTGTTTGGATTAAAAATTGGGACACTTACTATGTAGAGGGTCCATATACCATGAACAGTTATGATCATGGAAACATGGGCCCCACAGTAGCCGTGAAGTATCCAAATTGTTATTTGCAAATAGCCAAAGTAAAAATAAAGAACTAAAAGAAGATTGAAAATTCATATTTGCAAGGTAGATTAAAAAGAAACCACAATATTCAACATTCTGTGTGTAAATATACCCTAGAATACAAGTAAAAAAGGTGGTAGGAAGCTATAAATGTATAAGGAGCAAGGACTCAGTTTAAAAAATGGGAAAAAAAAAAAAAAAAACCCTAGGTAGTAAGCTGTGTGTGTGTAAGGAGCAATGACTGAGGTTTCAAAAGTCGAAAAAACATAAAACGCTAGAAGGAGGGCTTGAACCTCCGACCTTGTGGTTAACAGCCACACGCTCTAGCCAACTGAGCTATTCCAGCTTGGATGGCATGTTTTTATATATGTCTATATTTCTACTTGACTATATCTAAGTTAATTATCACTCAAGTATCTCTTTTTTCAGGTTGTTTTCAGGTTGAACTTTGAATATGAAATAATAAAGGGGTGGCTTGCCTTTCAGGCATGGGATATTAAAATGGGGCTTACGTATGTAAGACCTACATATGTAAATTTTACGCATGTGAGTCGCAATTAGGGGTGGAACTAGGGGGCTAACCGGGTTTATATATGTGAATTTCTTCTGATGATATACGTAATTTTTTATTCAAAGAACTAGGGGGGAAACCAGTTTTTTGAAAAAATTTATATATTTTTTTATAATGATTTTTAATTGAAGTAAAGGGGATGTGATTGGATAACCAGGTTTGCTAGGTGCTCATTAACTCAAATTGGGGGACTTTCAAATAAACTATAGGCTAATATTGCTAGCCCAGCAGTCCCATGCCCAGCCCAGGCTCTATTAACAAAAGTAATTAAGTTTTAAAATGGAAGCCCTCTAAATGAATTCTAAAGAAATAATAAGAAAAAGGCAAACTACAAATCTCTAGTAAACGTTGCATTCCAATTGTTTTCAGAAATAACAAATGAGAAACTTAAATCAATTATAAAAAAAATACCAACATCCAGTGAAAAATAAAAAATACAAAAAAATATAACATGAAGAATTAAATACATTAAAATCTATTTAATATTTAGTTATAGTTCATATATAAACTTACTGCACTGTTTTTCCTTTTGAACAAATTTTGATATATGTAGTATTTTAAGTATTTCTGATGGTGCATTTTCATTTTGAATTTCTTTTCTTCATAATAATATTTCAAAGAAAATCACAAATCTGATGCTACAAGTATTTTAAATATATTAGTTTTGTTTTTATATACTTTCGAGATATTTATAATGATCTATGACATGAAACTGTGAAATTGGGGTTATAAGGTCAACAAGAACATTGAATAGTACGGATCATGAATTTAGAGGGTAGGGCTCCAACAGTGGCCTAAAGCTCTTAATAGTTTGGTACCAGTTGTGCTACAATAACATTGGGCAAAATAATCTATAAAGAATATGATGGAGGTAGGGTCGGTCAAGTGTACTTAAAACCAAATCCATCATGTGCTCGACAAACCCACTATCAAACCTGCCCATGTGGGGGTGGCTCAAGGTGGCGCGCCTGTTTTGACCTTAGCAATTGCCATCCCTACTTGATCTGGAAATTTATCTTTTTTTTTTTTTTTTTTTTTGAAAGGTGATTTGGGAATTTCTTTGAAAGGTGATTTGGGAATGGTTGAAAGTAAACACTTTCAGAATATTTTTGAAAATCCTCTATAATGAAGTAGCTACATTTGTATTTATAACTAATTTATACAAAGTTCAAAGGTTAATGTTAGATCTATGTTTCGGATTTGTAAGGACAGGCTATATTGTAAAATGGCAGAGAAAGCACTTGATCAATGACCAAGTTGCTAATGAAAAAACCATCTAGCACAAACCATTCTTTGGAGAGAGATAAATTTGTTGTTTTGATTCAATTGCTGCCTTATTCCTGTAAATCTCTTGTGCCCACTTGATTGATCAAAGACAGATGGTAACATGAGTAGGGGTGTAAAAAAAAACCGAGAAACCGTCTAACCGAACCGAATTGTGGTTAATAACCGTGTTTCATGGTTCGATTACGGTTACAGTTATTGAAATCGGAAAACCATACTTCACGGTTCGATTACGATTTTTGTCTCGACTGACGATTATTAACCGAACTGAACCGTCAACCGCGATTCAGTTAACCATGTTTCCCAAACACACAGTTAACCGAACCGTTTCGCTAAGAAAAATAAAACCTAAGAGCTTGAATGAAAATTACTTCTTTTTTTTTTTTTACATTAACATATAATGCCATTCTCCAACTATGTTTTTTTTTTTTTTTTTCTCACAATAAGTTTGATTGGTAAATGGTAAATATTTCACAAAATTTTTTTGGTGACAATTAAACCGTAACCAAACCGTTAACCGTGATTTGGTTTTCAACGATTTTTCACGGTTCGGATCGATTACGGTTACGGTTTTTAAAGACAAAAAACCGTGAAACACGGTTCCGTTAACGGTTTTCCCAAAATGAACGGTTAACCGAACCGTTACACCCCTAAACATGAGTGAGAAAGTATGAGGAAGTCACATCGATAAGAATATCAGGAATGAGAAAAAAAGATTAGAAAGGGAGTGAATGAAAGAATGTAGGGAATTTCTATTTGCACCCACTCAAAATGCTGAGCCAACCTACATTTAATTTATTTTTTTTAATTCCAAGAATGCCCATATGTGAATTTCCCTAATTACCCTTACCTTCATGTTCCTCTTCTCTTCAAGCCCTCTAGTTCTTCCTGAGTCGATTTTTCCTTCCTATTCACTTCAAAAACCTCCTCTCTTCAATTGTACTTATTTCCCTTTAACAGCATATACTTCGTCTACTCCTTCTCATCTCCTAATCCATATAAAGGTCCCACTTTGGAAGAACTCATCTCCCAATCCATCTCTCCATTTCCTTATATAAGCTATCACATCTCCAATCCGAGGCACCACATTGTGTTTTAGAGAAGCTATCTATAATATGGACAAGCAAATGACCATATATGAAGAGAAGGTATCGTTTTTTTGACACATTCTTTCATTTTTGTTTTCCATTCGCGTCCTGCACGAATTTGCAGAGCCGCGCATAAGTGTATTGCACGGCTTTGTATTTCCGTGCATAAGTGTATAGCACGGCTATGTATTTCCGTGCACAACGCACGGGTTTTACTCTCCGTGCACAATCAATGTGCGCGGATCTGCATTTCTATGCACATTGTAATGCGCACGGATCTGCGTTTCCGTGCACATTGTAATGTGCACGGATCTGCGTTCCGTGCAGAACGTGAATCATGTATTTCATTTTGCATCTCAACTATCGCTGATTTCCCTTCTCCCATCTCCCATCCCTTCCATTCAATCACAATTGCAACCTACACACTCCATTCCATTTGTATGCACTCAATCCATTTGCATTACATGTTTATTTTTATCCTAAAAAAAGATTAACAATGAAGAAAACAAAAATGGAAGAAGTTGAAGATGAAGAGGTGCTTTGGGAAATGACGATGATCTGTCTTTGCTCACGAAGAAGAGAAGATGATCCGTCTTCAAACGTTTTCACTCACCACAGCTTGAAAATGACGTCGTTCTTACAGGGAAGGAAATGAGGAAGAAGAACGGAAGAAGAAGAAGGAGAAGGAGGAAGAAGGGCAAGATGGTAATCTTCGGTGGGTGAGCTCAGTAGAAAAGGGGATTTTATGTTTTTGCAGTGGGTGAGCTCAATATGTGGGTCTACTCAGCATTTTGAGTGAGTGCAAATAGAAATTCCCAAGAATGTATGTCAGATGAATGAAGTTAATGTCAGTGGCGTTATAGATTATGATCCTCTAATGCTTGTTTGTTTCATATAAAAAATGTGGCAATGGGTTGGGTTTAAATGGGGACCTACCGGGTTGGGGCAGGTTTGGTAATGAATTTCTTTTGTACGGGGCGGGGCTTACTAAAAGGTTGTGCAATTGGTGTTGGAATAAGAAGGTGTTGTGTTTGATCTCCACCACAGTTATTCTCATGCACATTTATATATTTTAAAATAGGGACTCACCCCAACCCCAATCCTATTAGGGGTGGATTTGGTAGTATGTTGTTAGGGTTCAAGCCAGGTATGGTTTTTCATATATATTAGCTCAAATCGGGTTTAGGGCAAATTTGGGTTTCGTGTGTGTCTGACCCACCCCACCCTATATATGTCTTCATTTTATATATTACCAAGTAAGGATTTATATATTTAATTTGGTTAATGTAAGTGGTAGTAAGGAATGACATTTTCCTAGGTGCCATGAGTTTAAATCTTCCCTAATACATTTACCTTTTTATATTTCCAAAAATATTAAATCAAGCACAAACAAACCCAACCCAACCCGTGACTGTTGTGTGACGGGTTTGGTATGACAACCATAAAACCCACAATGGGTCGGGGCGGGTATATATGGGAGAGTGTAAATACTAATTGGGTCAGGTTCGGGTTCGGGTTCGGGTCTGCCTATATCCAAACCCACGCCGCCCCATTACCATCCCTATGTGGCACTTTGGCTTCACTGTCCCACCCTACCCCCAAAAATTAAAAAGAAAGAAAGAAAGAAAGAAGATTCCTATCTCGATCTTTAAAGAAGATTCCTATCTCGATCTTTTGATTCTCTACCTCAGCAATAATTGTTGGGGCCTAAGGTGTGGGCCCCATAGGTTGTCTTGCACGGTCTCCCATGCTAAAGACTTACAAAAGAAGCTCCTAATGACAATATCTGAAGAAAATGAGTAGCCATGAGAAGCGGCTCATAAGAAGCTCATGCATGTTTGGGTGACAATCAACAGGGAGAGGAACACAGTGTAGGCTATTTTAGCCTTTCAATGAACCTAAAATAATTAAATAACTTGAAGGAAAGAAAGATACACAGGACACAATGTTCAAACTCTACTTCATTTCACTGCATGGCTTGAAAACAACATCTCAACATCCTAACATAAGATTTCTACATAAATCACAGTAAAAGTAAATATATGAACTATTATGCATTCCAAGAATACAATTAACTCAACATACTAACACGAGAGGCACTTCGTACTAACCGAAGAGACACTTGATAAATCTCTATCATGATCTAAGTGCAATGTACACACAATGATAGATGTAACACAAAACTCTAGTAGAAACATGAACCTCAAACAAATCCATGAATATTGCATTAATTTAACATACAGCACCGATTAGGGCAACTCAAAATTTCCTATCCATCAAAGTAGCCGTCGAGTTAAAACTCAAGCTGAACCAAAACCATAGTCGCTAATCCTATTTGTTGTTGTGTTTGGGGAAATGTTATCATTTGTCCCCTTTGTATGAAGATTTGTATCTAAATAAATTAGCTGTCTTGGTACAATCATGTTGGTGTCCCTTTTGTATGTTTCATCATCCAATTATTGATGTGAATGAACTCACCAAGGGAGTCGATAACCTTAATCCACTCTCCAAGAGTTGATTCTTGACTCTTCCGATTCATCTTATTTTGATAAAAAAAAAAACCAATTCAAATACAGGGGAGACTCCACCGAGTCACCTCATTTTAACTTATTAATTGCATTCTCAACCATTTGATAAGTAAATTTAATTTTAAATAATTTAACTTTTAATTTTAAGTAATTATACTTAAATGTGATTTGAAGCTTATAGTTGATCTTTAACATTCGATATTTAAACTAATAACGTAATATGAAATATTTGTTTTTCTTATTATAATATTTTCTTGAAAATATAAATTTATTAGTTTGAATTGATTATCATGAATGCATGTAAATAAAATGTATATTTATATTTCATAAGTATTTGATTTATTTTTAAATATTTAAAAATTATTTAAAAAAAAAACGACTCTCGAGTCTACACATTGACTATGCCCGAGTCAATTTTTTTTCCTCAAGCAGGTTGAGTTCAAGTAACGAGTTTTCCCACCTTTGTATATACATCTTTTTCTACAAAGTACATTTTCTTATTTTAATGCATTGGTCTACTCACCGTCACTGCAGAGGAAATCCTCATATGATCCCGATTCGTAATAAAATGGTTTCAATGGAGACGAATTCTAGGTTCAAATCAAATCAGACAAATCCTTGCAAATGGCGCCAAATCACCCTGAAACTCTGTTATCAATATATAGTATTGGGTTATTCTCCTTCCTTCCACACCCAAAAACAGTATTAAAATCCATTACAAACTAATATTATCATAAGATCAAAACGTTACATGTCTCATGCATCATACAGGAAACAGCACAAATACTACAGTTACTATAACAGTTCCAGCGGTCACCCATGCATCCGTCTAGACAGCAGGAAAATGTTCCAACTATATATATATATATATATATATATATATATATAGAGAGAGAGAGAGAAATTCTCAAAAACTACCCCATCTCAAAATTGCCCGTCTAATAGCTAGTGATTTGTTAGTATTTTAAGAGATCCACCTTTGTAGGAGAATATTCAAGAGAGAGAATCGGATATGTGTATCACTGATGATACATGTCACATTTTCATTGGCTAAAAGAGGGCCTTTTTTTTAGAAAAACGTATGGGGAGTTTCGTAGCGTAACTCATATATATATTTATATATATATATATATATATATATATATAGAGAGAGAGAGAGAGAGAGAGAGAGAGAGAGAGAGAGAGAGAGAGAGAGAACACATTACATTATTCTAGCACTGACTACTGAAATCATAAGAACTTAAGCAAGCAAATATTTACATTTTCTTCCCTCCTTTCCACCACAGGAATAGCATATATCACATACAAGGTGTCACTTTACAATTAACAGAGTCACATAACGCTTCTTAGAGAGAGAGAGAGAGAGAGAGAGGATTATAATATACCTATGTGTACATGTGATGATAATGTTATTATTGGCCGGGAAAACAACAATATCAAGATTTCCCCAATAAACTCTTTTGTATAGGAAAGGACTTGGAACCCTTTGCTCATTGAAGGGATGAGGATACTGGGGTGGTTTTTTTTTTCCTTTCTTTCTCCTATGCTACATATTCTGAAGAGCTTCCATAGATCTCGTCCGCGTGGGCATTGGGAACATAAACTGCATCAGTCAGTGAGCTGTGGGTCCGTCCATAAAATATATAAACTAACACCCCAATCACGAGCCACACAGAAACGCGGATCCATGTGCCAGAGCTGAAGAGTTAAGAAAGAGATGTTAATGAAGATGGATTTCATATGGGCACTTCTAGAGGTTTGGACAGAACAGATGAGGAATCACAGGAAGTTAAGTTCTTGTCTCTTTTCCAGAAATGAGGAATCATCATCAAGCACATTCATGACACAGCAAATGCCGGAACCATGATTCAATGGTACAAGTCATTGATCTCATAGGACCCCTCTATGATGAGGAAATAATAGTTTAGACAAGATCTTCAATATTCGCTCCAGTTCCACAACAGATGGTGGTTAAGAAAGAGAACTGCAGTGGTCCCAAAACTGAAAATGCAGCAAAGACTGCTGATCGGGATCTTCCAAATTATAAGGGTTGGTTTTTGGCACCTCATCAATTCATAGTGGGCTGTCTGATCAATGGTCTGGATCATCCAATCATGGAGCCCCAACTTGCAAGGAATCCTGTTCCCCATCTAACTCAAAACATTTATTGCATCTCAGGACCCTGTAATTCTCTCAACAAATACAGCCAAAGAAACAGGCAACAGCGCTGTGTATGAAGCACTTAAACACAAGTACAGCATGGAATTGATTGGATACTCACCCTAAATTTATTAATAAGTATACATTTATGAGAATGCAAGAAATAGGCAGGAGCGGAACAAAGGGGCAGATGAAACCTGCAGATATAGATACAGTCCCAAAATGCATGAGCCTACTACATAAATGATGGGGTCACATGTAATACAATAAAATAAAAGAAATGAGAACTGAAACAATATACCTCCTGTATGTCCAAAGCTGTGACGGCCATCATCCTGGTCAATCCAAGAAAGTACAACCAGACCACACAAAAGAAGCAAGCCACCAACTATGCAGACTGAAAATCTCATGAGGCTGACATCAAAACAAACAAGTCAGAAAAATAAATGAAACCCATTGTTACTTAGAAGTACGATAATATAAAATAATGTTTCGAGAGTGGGTTGGACACTTCTTGTGTGGAGCTTTTGACCTTTATGGTTAAGTAAACAAGGAGTCACATAATCCTCAACCCAACAAAAGGGATAGAGACATCAGGCCTTGGCCAACTGAAAGGTTTTTTTTTAATAATGATGTGGGCATTCCCATGTTATTTTTACCTAACAGACATCAGGCCTTGGCCAAGTGAAAGTTGGAGCAGTGGAAAGGCACCGTCTCCACGATGGGGAAGACAGTTTGAACCCTAGTGTTTCACGTGGCACACCTAGCACGCAAGAGAGATCAGGCCTTGAATAAACAAAAGTGGAGACTTGCTTTTTTTTGGTTTTGCAATACAACATTCCAACCACTAATCTAATTGCCCATCATAAAGAAGACTTCACATGGAACAGCCCCACAAGATGGGAACCCTTCTACCCATAGCCTCCAAATATCAGCAAACAAATACAGCAAGAGTCTCACATTCAACATAAAAAAAAAGCATACATTCATGAGTAGGATCCTACAACTGCAATAGGATATGACCTATTTCTACTCCAAAGAAAAAAGGATATGACCTATTGACAATGGGTCCAATCAAATCAACAGTCTGTATCAGCAGATGATGGCCTCACGTAAGAACACTATGCATGAGTTCCAGTTGAGATGAAATGTGATGAGGTGGATAATGTTTAACCAAAATTAACTAGCATAGGTTTCAACTCACTTGGGCAAGTACTCAGCTGAAGCTGCAGAAGTGAGTAGGAGCACTCCAATACAAACAAATGCTATGTTCAAAGCAGCCAGCTTTCGCCTTTTTTGTTCCTTAGATTTATCTGCAGCATGCAATGTAACATATGTAAAGTACAAAGAGGGGAAAGCTTATCCTGATATGTTATAAAATGAAAGAGGTACTATATGACGCTCATTTGAATCCTTTACCCAAAGAAAAAACCAGTGAAAATGGAATGGTGTTTTCTTGTTTGACCCATCCAATCAACAGCTAAGACCCACTTTACAAAGACCTAGACAGTTAATCAGATGGATATCATAATGCACAGCTTAGCCAACAAACCCAACTCAACCAAAATAAATCTAGTGGCTTAGGTTTACTAATTTGGGTAATTGAGGGGTAGTCCCTTCATCCCAGATGACCAGCCTGCAGCTACAAGCCAGTATTACCTTGACTATTTTCCTTCACAATAAGAGGGCAACCAGCTGATGCTTCCGCACTGAGCGATTGCTGGATGCCTCCATTGCAGTTGCTCTTAAGAAGGGCTTGTGAGTCTTCAATATTATCTTCTCGAGTAGGATATCGTAGTGACATAGAATCAATCGACCCTTGTAGCGATGGTGGTAGAGGAAACTCATCTGGAGGGACATATCTGAGTATTAATATAGAAACTGCGACTATAGTGAAAGCAAGAAGAGTGCCCACACTGACCTGCACACAAAAATATGCACTCAAGCTTTAATTTTGGGAAATAACATATCTTTGTATATCTTCAAAACATAATTGAAGAAGTTATTTAATAAGTGAAAGAAAGTACAGAAACAAATGTGTGTATATTTACGGATAGTGTCCCTAGCCCCACCATCTTTAGTTAGACAAACAGCATATATAGTTGTAGGGTTGAAAACTGGTCTGTGCCAGAAACTGCCGGCCCAGCCATGCCCAGTTTGGCAGGGCCTCGGCCCAGCACGGCCGCTGGAACGACCACGTGCCGGGCTGTGCCTTCCACAGGCTGGGGTGGGCCAATCCAGGCCAGGCAGGCCCACGAGCCAAAATCCTCTCAAATCAACTCTCACCACTCAAATCTCTACAAAAGTTCAGTTGGCCTGCTCTCTCCTGTTTTTGCTGCAGTCAAAGGGTAGTTTCCATCTCTCTCCTTTCATATTTTTTTAAGGCAATTACATCTCTTTTGCTTGAAGCACAAGTAAAAGATAATATATAATGTAGTAAAGGTCATTCAAATCTATCACATTTCTGCAAAAGTAGAATGATTAAATATATAAAAATGCTTCTGCAGCTTGCTTACATCATCTCTCACTTCATCCATAGGAGATTCCTAAGCTATGATACAGAAGGAGGTGAGAATAAAGGACTTTTTGGGAAGCAAGCATGGCAGCCATGTATTGGTTATTTATGATGGTTTGGTCTTCTGGGGTACTAAGTAATGTACGGAAGTGATATTGCGGGGTCGTTTCTTTTGGCTTCATTGTTAATGTTTGAAGGGTTTCTGTGCTCTGTACAAGAGTCACAAAGAAAGAGGAAAAATAGTGTAGAAGTTCTGAGAGGAGTGGGAAATGGAAAAGGTTCTTAAGATTGTACAGAGGCGTTCCAGACTCGTGCAAGGAGAAAATGAGCTAGATCGTGCCATGGACCATGGTCGGACCTGGCCATGCCTGGCAAACTGGCGGGGCTGTGCCGTGCCCGTGCTGGGTCAGTCAACGTGCTGGGCAGGCAAGTCGGGCTGTGCTGGGCCTGGGCAGCCCAGCCCAGTTTTCATCCCTAAACAGCTGTCAACTAAACATGAATATAATGTTATCCTCAATGTGGGTTGACTAATCGATAAGAGACAATCGTGTAACCTTACCATCAGACTTGTTAATTCACCATTAGTGATCATCATCAGTGTGACTATGATTGTTAACTTAACCCATCAACGATTGGTTACCTTTGTGAATCATGCTTTTCCACTCAACCTTCATTTAAAACTTCTGTAACTTTATAGCCTAGCGTCTTTCCTCACTACTAAGTTTTACTGGTCTTCCACTCACTCCTTAAAATCGCGCCTGCAGATGGTATTGAGCTCAGCTTGGAATAGCGATATGTAGCCATTGGGACATGAATTTTAATTTGGCCAAAAAATCCAACAAAAAATATATTTTTTTTAAATAGTCGTAACACTGAAAAATGGTGAAATCTAGTGTTTTCCCCCATTAGGGCACAAAATAAGTAGACCCTCAAAGTCATAGTTCTTCAATGATATGTTACAACAAGACAACACACATGCAAGCGCGACCATCCATTTACACCATCACAGATCTGCTTGGCACGATAATGCACATACAGCCCTCCCTTTTGGTGATTTAAACCACTAATTCAATGGGCCATATCATGGTCAATTTTTCCATTTACTAATGTGACATTGGCTATAATTTTCCACGCATAGCCACAGTGGGATATCTAGGACCATCCAATGGTCTGGGGAATGGTCCACATTCTCAGCCCATTTGACAAGGGGACTGACAGTCTGACAGACCAGGAGATCTACAGTGGCTCCACATAATGACTAGCCTGGACGTGCAGTGTGCTGCATCTGCTTATGTAGGCCATGTGTAAATAAGTGTGAAAAGTAGCAGATTCTTCAAAACACAAGGGATAAACTAAGTTGGTCTTTTCAATACCAATAAACGATGCTATTTTTTACAATACCAATGGGAGAGAGTGAAGTGAGGTGGCAGCTCTAGCTATAAGAAAGGCTTTGAGATTCAGAAGCATTATTGTCGAATCATATGATTTCGTAATGTATCCTAAGGAAAAATATTCGTATCTATATGATGAATCCCATTTCACAGGTGAATTTTAGGGATCAAATGTGAAATTCACAGTTCAATACTTATTTAATTGAAACCTACGATTTAAGCAATTTGTCTAAGCGAAAATAGGGACAGCTGAAGGTTGATACTAGTAATTTTAACAAAACAACCCCCCCCCCCCCCCCCCCCCCCCCCCCTTCTCTTTTTGCATTTCTATTTTTTGAAGGTTTCAAGTGATTAATGAAACATCGTAAAAGTTATTGTGAATTTTTTTTTAGAAGAGCTTTAGATATAAATATGGAAGAAGCATGAGACAAGAGCATTCACTTGTACATACGGGTTTTATCCATGCATTGTTTCTTCTTTTTTTTTTTTAGTTTTTTTCCGTCATGAACACTTTTTAAACTTCAAGAGACATCCTAACCATCTAAAGTAGATGATTTACATTTTCTTTTTATTATTTGGCTTTAAGGAGAACAAAACAACCACTGTAACTTGTTTATTTTTGCTGTTACATCGATAACTTAAACATATTTAACTATTCACATATATTATTTATGATATATTTTTATTTTTGTATTAAAAAATAAAACTCCACCAGTTTTTACTGCCCGTCCCAAGCCCAGGTATAGGAGGAGGGTTGCGTTAGGTAGGTTGACGGCTAGCGTAACATTTTGTCATAACCCAAACATGAATTCTGAGATAAGAACATCTTGAGATCATGCTAGGGCGTTCCCCGCTTTAAGCGACGCACAACAGTGCCATCCGGTTGCAATGGATAGTAGGCAAGGGCTACCATACTATTCTAGATGAGTGTGGCTAAAGAAGTTAGTCCAAGAGAAGAGGAAGACTCAACTTTTTTTTTTTTTTTTTTTTTGAATGTTAGGAAGACTCAACTTGCTACTTGCAATATAGGAACCTTGACAAGCAAGAGCATGAAGTTGATCGAGATAATGAAAAGAAGAAGAGTTAGTGTAGCCTATGTACATGAGACAAAATGGAAAGGAGATGAAGCTAAGGAGCTCACAAATGGTTATAAACTTTTTTTATGCAAGATAGAACAATACAAGAAATGGAGTGGGTATAGTTGTAGATAAGGATTTGAAAGAGAAAAATATGGGGGTAAAGAGATTGGGTGATATAATTATAGCAATTAAACTAATGTTCAAGGAAAACAATTCCTATCACTAGTGCATATGCTCCACAAGTAGGATTAAATGAAAGTTTCAAGAGACGATTTTGAGAGGAGATGGATGGTTTGCTATGAGAAATCCCAATTAGTGAAAAGATTTTCTTAGTAGAGAGAGAGAAGAAAAACTCCATTATTTAGGTTTTTCTTCATTATTTAGGTTTTCTTTCAAGCTCCAGTCTCCATGTTTGCTTCCTATTACCTCAAGCGGGAGAGGATGGCCTAGATCCCATAGATCTTGTGACTGATCAAGCCCTATTTGGATCAATTTAATCGATCAAATGGCCTTTGATCCATCTCAATCAAGGCCCAATCAAGAAAAAGGACTCAAATCCAACATTGAATGGTCAAGATGAGCTGAACATGGGTCTCAAATTGGAAAACAAACATACTGAAATTAATAGGGACACAAATCAATTCCTTAAAAGTCCATTTAGACAATCTAATCAAACCAATTGAGTCCTAACCAGGCTCATGATGGACATCTAGAAGAGCCCCATGTTCACACTCCATTGACAAGTTCTACAATCACAAATACGCAAGCAAGATGATAATTGGAGACTTTCCAAAGAAAGTTCCTAGATTTGGAGAAACTTTCTAACAATATGGGGGGGGGGGGGGGGGGGGGGGGGGCGCGGTAACTCACAGAGTCCACTTAGTCATGCCATAAATTCAATTATCTCTTTTGAGTTTTATATTGAGACCCATGTTGCACACGAATCAAGTTCATATCACAGAATCAAGTCAAAGTTCTTTTGAGTTCTTAAATGATGCCCTTTTTACTTCGCTTTATTTTTTACAGTGGACTTTTTCAGTGTTGTAAAAAAGAAAATCAGCTATGATGCACGGATACTTCAACATGGGCAACGTATCATTTGTGTTGTATCATATTCGATGTTTCACATTTTACATGTAAAATCTGTGTCCTTGATGTGCCTATGGAGGGATCCGTGTCATATCCGGGCATCATAGCATATCAGTAGCCCTCTTCCATTCCATTTTAAAATTTAAAAGTGTAATTCATCTGATTGTCAGTTCCAGGTGTAGCTCAGCCGGTTAGAAATACCAACGGCAGCCTGTAGGGGGCAAGAGTGTGTGAGTTCTAGTCTAGCCAAAAAAGAATGACAACAACAACAACAATAATAATAATAATCTGATTGAAAACTTACCATTCCTGCCAACTGAGAAACATCCATGCAACATGCTAAGACTGCAGCACAAATCCCCGTAAGAATTGTGCTCTTGACAGGAACTTGGGTGCATTTGTTAACATCAGAGAAAACGGAAGGAAGCAATCCATCTCTAGCCATTGCCATCAATATTCTCGGCTGAGAAAAACATGCACAACATAGGTCTGAGAAACAATAATCGAACTCATGTGTGGTAATAGTAAAAGAAATGTAGCGGTTGAGAAACAAAATGCTAAAAAAAGAGGAAATTAAATACTTTACCCCAAACCAACCCAATTTACAGTATCCTGGGTGTTGGTCTAGACTAGAGTACAGTGCATATACATATGTAGTATGTATGTATGGATGTATGTATGAATGAATGTGTGAAGATGCAATAAAGAAAATCATTCAAGATGGTTTGGTCACAAATAGAATATTAGAAACAACCCCGCTACAGCAAGTTGAAGGGTTGCAACTTGCAACTTTACAAATGCAAAAGTACAAGAAGGGGGAGGCCAGCAAAGATGTGGAGTGCAGTAATGGAGAAAGACATGTTAGAATGCGGAGTTACAGATGATGGCTTTAAATTGGGCCAAAAGGAAACGTAAAGCTCACAAAGGCCATCCTAAATAGATAGAATTAGAATCCATTGATGGTGAAGCTAATAATCCCTTGATGGTTAAGTGACTAATCCAGCAGAAGTTCATTTTGAAGGATGTGTATCGTAGGATTTCAGCATATCCTTTTGAAGGGTTTCTGATGTCTTCCTGGGGTAACTAAGCCACTTTTTTTTTTTGCCACATAACATAACCAACAAATTAATAAACGTTAGTGAGAGAAGTACTAGTCGAAGAGGCTTATTGGGTAACAATTTTTAGTAGATGCATGCAGTAGGATTTCAGTAATTCTTTTTAGAGTGATTCTTTATGTCTAGGGTTTTTCTATTGCAGTCATCATAGGGGTGAAAACGAGTTGGTTCAAGTCCAGTCCAGATTGTATGCAGACCCAAACCCAAATAACTATAAATGGCGCACACCAAAATCCACACCCAATCTCAAATTAAGGGCCTGAGGCTGGCTGGCCCAAATAGATGCACAATTATTTATATGCTCAGATCACGTTGGGCAACCATATCCTCACCGGTTTTCCTCGAGAATTTGAAAATTCCATGTTTGACAATTGTAAATCCTCGAGAATTTGGGCCAATGGAAAGCCTCATTTTTTGAGATTTTCAGGTCTGACCCTCCCCCACGGGATTTGGAAATCCTCAGTTTTGTGGATTTACCCACCAACACTAATTTTTCTCAGCTATACATAGTGGCGGGCCCAAGATTTTCGCTTGAGGGGGCAGACAACGGTCAATTGAAAAAAGTCAATCATTATTTTGTTGCACTTTCTGCACGTTAACAATGGCAAGAGAAAATGCAATAGAGAAAATGTATTGCATTTAAATAGATACTAAATATTTAACAGCACCAACTAATATTCTCTCATAAAAAGTCATATCTCAATCCATGCATCAGCCCATTGATCCTAACTGTGCAAGATTGGCTCACCACTGTGATAATTTATGGCCGCAAAATTGCAACTGAACTAGATGTTACCATCTCATCGGTGGTCCACTTTTTTCTTGGATGGGCAAAAGATATGGTTACACTCCGCAAAGAAGTGACTTGTTAAATGATCAGGATCTTCAATAATTAATGTAATATTTGGGTTGTTTTACATGGTTTCATGCATCAAAATGGGCCCTCCTATGAAAATCAATTAGGAGAAAGAAGAAACGATACATGTCATCAATCTGGCAATATGTATCAGCACAATTTCATTGGCAACTAAAATGTAAAACAATAGGATTGGGTTTTTTTTATTGGGGAAAGGGGAAGAATTGAGCCCACTTTTAGATGCATTATTCGAGTTAAAATAAAATTTGTAACACTGCCAGTTAACAGGGGACCAATTTTTTTATATTATTTTTAGATGTCTCAGGGTATCCCCACACCTTTGGCAGGACTAATCCCTGGGCCCCACGCCCGCACACCCACACAGATGGGGGATGGTTAACGCCTGGGGGAATCGATGCCAGGACCTCTGTATATGTAGTTGAGATATAAATAAGTTAAATCAAGCAAAGCTGTGAAGCTCATTAAATTAGATCATTAATATAGAACAGATGACAATATAGAATGAGTTCTATTTCTTGATGGTATCTTTTGATGATATCATGATATTTTTAGAGTATTATCAAAATCTAAACTATGGGGAGAGATCTATGATGATAACAAAGTAAAAATAGGAAAACAATAGAAAAAACCTACAAAACCATTTTAATAGTATTTTTATTTAATTTATTACATTTTATTATTCAAAAGTGAAATTATGTTCACGGCATTTTCCCAATAATGGCTCAAGAAAATCTAAAATATTTCAAGGCATAATTTCCTGATAACAATATTTGTAGCAATGATCTTAGAATTTAAGATTTAGGACCGCCTTTCTTTTTATTTGACCTGCCGTGTCCCAAACTTCACTTTCCTTTGAGGTAGTTGGTAGGCACCTCCCTCCCTCAAAGAGAGATTTTTACTGTATCTGACCTGGATTATGATGACTTCATTTTCGATAATTACTGTATCTGACATGGAATATGATGACTTAATTTTTCGATAATTACAGGAAGAACTCTCTGAGTCAAATGCAGTTTCCAGAGATAAGGCTATGGCGGCGGCGGCTGGTGTGTGTGTGTTTGGGAGAGCAATTTAAAGGCATAAAATGTCAACATGGCTCCTGTGTGTGAGATACAAGCTGTCCATTACATTTTTCCTGGTCCCAAAATACTCATCCATATTCAGGTGGGCCACACTTGTATGATGGATGGGGAGATTAGTCAGGGTTCTTTTTAACCATCCATTTTCTGTGTCCTTTGGCATACCTGATGAGTTAGGAGCTTACTAATCGGCCAAGCCTCTGTGATGAATGGCTTCAGTTCTTGAGAAGGACTTAGTCACATGAAAAACAAATCAATTTTTATGGTGTTTTAGGCTGCAGTTCAATGTACACCAACTTTGATGGAATGGGAGTTAACATCAACAGAGAATTAATTAACAATGTCGAACCTTTACTTTTCTTGTTTCTGGTTCAACCCTCGATCTTTTTTTTTTCACAAGAGTGGATGCCGAGTGGTACAGAACTCTTGGGAAAACCTACCTACCCAGGGATGGCTGTGTGAGATAAGACACCCTTACAACTGGGGTATCATGTTTCTCCATCCATCAATCTTTATTAGAAACCAAACCATAAACTTAAGTCAGTTTATTGCAGTTCTGAAATGAAATGAACAAATCATCAGTTCCCAGCAGAAAGTGTCCTCTCTGCAAACCTAAAGACACCTAAACATATCCTGACTCAGTTTGTAGTTTTCAATTGTAAAAGTGCATGACTACTTCCAAGTACTGAAAAATATAAATTGAAATGAAACAATTTACAAATGCTGCTGAGAAGAAGAAAAGGTATGCCTGAGCTATGTGACCAATTTAATAACAATTACCTGAGGAAGAATTGAACCCATCAAGGTTGAGCAAAGTGCAGTAACTGCTCCAGCTGCGATTATGTACCTACAATTGAAAATCCAATGTGAAAACTGAATCCAAGGGTGGGGTGGTCATGAAAAAGGTAAACACTACATAGTTTTCACCAGAAATATAGTGCCATGTTCAAATATGAAGTTCTGAATTGAATACTTATAGTGTTGCAATATATTCAACACTAGAACTTGCAACAATTTAAATGGCAGCCATATTAATGTATTAAAAAATGGTGTTGAAAAACTCATGATAATCGCTATTGCAACTATTTATCTGGAATAAGACAAACTTATTTACTGGTAAAAATCAATGCAATTTACAAAGGAAATCTATACTCACGCTGCCCAATCCATGCCATGGCTGGAAAATGCAGACGATATTGGGGTGTCAGGATTCATTGCATAGTATGGTACCAGACCAACGATAACAATGGATACCAGCATATACAAGAAGCAGCATATGGACAATGCAATTCCTATACCCAGTGGCAAATCACGCTGAGGGTTCTTCACCTGCGAATTGTTATTAATAGATCAATCTTAGAACAAGAAAAGAAAGAAAGGTTCAAGAAACCCTTATGCATTGATAAAATGGCATTAAGTACTTCCTAGTTATGCCTTTCTTTTTTTTTGGTATGCCAATCATCAATAAGGTAATATATGATGATTGATTGAGAGAATTTGGTGTCTCTTTTCTTGGACCAGCAATGGTACAGAGGAAGTGAAATAGTCAATGCTCAGGAAGCTACACGAGTAGGTAAGACCCAACATAAGAGGAGCCATGCAATTGCATCCCCTGAACCATGCTATTCACTTGGTGCACACAAATGAATGGTTATAGCCGACCACAGTTAACTGATGGCTAGGATCATCCAATTGGGATGACTTGAGGCTATCTCCCATCCATGAAAAAGACCCATAACATGAATAGTCGGTTCTCCAACCTCACGTGTCCAAGTTGTACAGCCAAGGAAATGGTTCAGTAAAAGATTTCATATATAGACAGTTAAGTAACCAACACTCAAAATCTATGGACATATTTATTTAGGACAAATAAATTCATGCATGTTCATTGTTTTGGAAACCGTGTCATACCTCCTCAGCAGTGCTGGCAACTGAATCAAAGCCTATGAATGAAAAGAAAACAGTTGCAGACCCAGCAAGCATGCCATTTACTCCGAATGGGAAGTATCTGAAGAACCATGAGAATCTGAATTAATTTCTTTTTAACTGTAAATATAATACTGAAGGAAGCAAGTATATGAGGGAAGTTCCAATACCCGGTAGGCAGAGAATAGCCAACCCATCCAGTTTGAAAGCCAAGGTACCCACCAGCTATGATGACAAAAACCATGACGCACAGATTTGCAGACGTGACTATGGTTTGTGCAAATGTACTCTGTGGAGTAAAAACATTCGAATTGAAGACACTGAAAGCAATTAAGGTATTCAGTGTGTGTTGATGTGGCCCAAATTGCAGTCAATTTAACTAAAGAGAATTGGTAGCTAGCAACTGTGCATATTTGGAGCAGCACAAAAATCAGAAACCACATTAGGTGGGGGCATGAAGGCATACAAACAGTATCTGAACTAATATGGCTTCCAACGTCAACACCAGACCAGATGCTTAATGGGATCAATAATCATTTCTTTCTAACAGAATATTCTAACCACTTGCAATTTGGCTCAAACCATATGTACCAAAAAATTTCCAATAAAAATGAAACAAAGTAAAGGAATCACGTTGTCAACAACATAAGTATCGTGAGTAGCTTACTGTTTAAGGCGCCTCCCACTGGAGGAGCCATTATAGAAATGAAGATGAAGTAGAAAAACGAATACCTCCTTTATTCCTATGCATAAGAGCGCAGTAACAATGAGTACAAGAATTGCAGCACATGGATCGACAACAATATCAAGAAAGGGAATGTGAGTGCGGGCCAAAAAAGCAGGCAAATTATCTTGACCTCCAAAAAACAAAGCCTGAAACATAGTAAAACAAGACAGTCATAAGAGTATGCATAGTGATAGAACCCTTTCATTCTACAATTAAAGTCCACTCACCTAAAAGAAAATAAGACCATAAGAGTTCAAGAAAAAAAAATAGAAACTATATACTTCAAGAATAAATCAAAGAACTAAAATTTATTTCAGGCATGATATTCATTGATCCAATCAAACAGACCAAATTGCCTCCACATTGAACCGCAGAGACTGATAGACCTGAAATTGACTGCCTATATTTCAGTTGTTTTAAATAGTCTCAACTCAAAAAAGCTAAGCCTATATCTAGTTATTGTGTCCGCCATTATAGGCAAAGTCCGCTCCAGAGAGCAGACAGACCTTCTGTGATATACTGATAGGCATTTTCTAATATCACTTCCATATGTAGATCCAGATCATTCTGCTGCCACGTGCACCAGTGTGGCATGAGCACAATGTGCAAAATCCAAGCCATCCATCCGATGGCTTCCATCATGACATAAATGGACAGTCATGAAAAACTCCCCAAATTGCACATTCAACATATAACAGCCCGTTTATAAGTATCAAAGCCCAACCAATCAATGAAAATAAGTGGACAGTCTCAAATATCCAAACCCAATCATTCAGGCATCATCCATCATGATTTAAATGGAAAGTTAAGGACAAATCTCCAACGAGACAAATTCAAAGTACTACATCTATTGGTACAAATTAAGTAATATATCTTTTATTAAGACATAATTATAGCAAGAAATCCACTCACCAAATTTGGGGATATGCCACGTGCAACAGCTGAACCACCAATCGTGTACTCCAATATCAGAGCCCAACCAATCAGCCAAGCGATGCTGGAAGCAATCACAATTAGATGCCAACTGAATAAGTATAGGATCCCAATAAGAAGTCAGCATACAATACAGCTCATTTACACAGGCAAGTGTGCATGAGATGCAAAGTTGTTCATCAGTTAGCATGGCTGTAAGGGTATGCCTTGATCAAGAAAACAGAATTGTTCGCTGATCTCAGGGACTACAGCCCTATGAAATACATGTTCAGCCAATAAAACATCAATAATAAGCATTTATGTAAACGAATAGTCTACATGGTGAAACATCAGCATAAGTGGCTGTGGCCTGTGGCAACATTTAGAATCACACAGAAAGCTGACATGGGCTTAGTAACCTTATAAAGTAAAAGGCTCATGATATAGGTTCTCTCTTCCTATAAAAATATTTGATGTGTCCAAGTCTGTGTAACATATGGTTTATAAAACCTTATTTTCTATCTTTTTTTTTTTTTTTTACTTTTTCAGTAAACCCTATCAAATAAAAGACCACAATGGAATGTTTACAGCTTTGTGATCCTGAAAATATGCTTACTATATTCAAATCTGTGTAATATATGGTTCATAGAAAAACAATGTTGAATTCTCTGTCTCTATAAATAAGAAAATGGATAATAAAATGCTAACTTGAAATATGTGACCGAGGTATCAGCAGAAGTTACAAAATACAAAAAATATTTTAAGATAAATTACCCTTCACCAACACATATGTATGAATAATGATAGGCACTCCCCGCAGAAGGGCAACGACTAGCAAGTTCTGCATAGCAAAATGCTGATAGAGCTGCTGCTATTCCAGCTATTAGGAAGGATATGGTTAGGGCCGGTCCTGAATGCTCCCGAGCAACTGTTCCAACTAGAACATAAACTCCAGCCCCAATAGTGGATCCAACGCCTGATAAGAAAAACAAAAACATTAATTATATGTAAGAAAGCCTAAATTCCACAATAGAATACCAGATTCTGGAACATCCATGAGGAAAACCATGACGTTAAAACCTAAAAACTAGACTTGGATACTGGCCTATTCTCAAGCAGTTTCAATATTTTAACAGAACAGATCATTATTCATTCTACTGCAGAGTTAGAGCAATCAGGGATCTGGAAATCCCATTGAGGTACTCTCTTCTATCTTTCTTTTCTCCTTCTGCTGATTTCAGTGAGTGGGGTACTTTTTTTCCTTCTGCTGATTCCACTGGAAATTATTTCCAGTGCCACTAGCAAATAATAATTTGGGGAGGATAATTAGGAAAAATGCTTCCCTCACAATTTCTGCACACACACAATTAACAGAGCAATAGATAGCTATTTAACCTGCCAAAATTTCAAAACTGATTCATTTGTAGACAGTAGAGTGCTTTCAATCACCCTTAGGTCCTTACCAATCGAAATGTGATAACTTCACTTTCCAGGTTTTCTTACCAACTAATCAAAGAACAATGGGATCTACTTGTCAAGTAAAGAAGGCCCAGCGAATAACTACCTTGTAATATTTAGACCAGAACTACAAGACCCACCAATCCTTATTAGTTCTCAATTACATCCCAGGGAAAAATAAAACAACCCACAAAAAAAAATTCACCAATCTAATTTCTTCCACTGAAGATAGAAAGGAAAAAAAAAAAGGTCAACGAAAGTCAGGTAAAACTAGAAACTAGAACATGAGCAAGAAAAAGAAAGACAACTAAGCCCAGATCTAACCGAAGCTTCAAAACAAAGGAAATCCAAAACAGCAGTGACAATTCCTATACTACTGACACAAAATTCAACAATCAACATGGATAAAGCAATTTACACTTCATAAATACTCACAAGAAGAAACTTCATCATCCAAGCAGTGGCAAACATATAACCCAATATTAGTCATTATCTAGATACATCAAAGCACACAGAACCTTTAAAAACAAAGGAGAAAACAGAACCAATTACAACATACAGAAAAAAAATAGAAAAAAAGACACTGGATTCAAAATTCATCAACCTAAATACCAGAAAGGTGCCAAAAAATAAAAAAAACCCAGATGCAAGAGAGAAAAAACAAACACAACCCAGAAAGGAAAAGCCTAAAAAACCAAAAATGGGGAAGACCCACCAACCAAATCCCAACTATACATGAAGAAAATCTGAAAAATACCAATAGCAATGAGCTGAAGAACAGACAATTCCTTAGCCAGCTGGTGGGAACCCTCTTGCTTCCTTCCATGAGCAGAATTATCAACCTGCTTTCTCCTCATTAAACCCCCCCAGAAACCCCATGAAATCTTCTGATCCACAAATCCCATTCTTTTTTCTATATCAAAACTCAAAGCCCAATTCAGAACCTGCCGAATCCCACCTGCCCCCTTCCCTCAAAAATCAATACCCCAACAAAGAGGGGCTTCTTTTTATTTTCTTCCTCTTCCAAGGAAGCGGGCAGATGAAGCAAAAGAGCTCTATTTTAATTAAATAAGAAGGATTCAAGGACCCTATCAAATGAGCCCCTTTGTTTATATATATTCTCCTACTCCTTGCGTACAAGAAAAGAGCTCTTTTTTTGGCTCTGCCCTGCCCCCCTATCCTCAAAATTCTTGCAGGGAGGAGGAGAAGGAGGAAGAGATGGAGATGGGGAAGGACAAGGGGAGATGGAAGACGCTGACCGTGCTGCCGTTTAATAGTAATAATTGCTTGGGAGATTCGACAGATTGCTGTCTAAACTGAAACTGATGATGATGGGATTGGAATTTCCTGCCCGATCGATCAACGGGTGGAAATCTTTAGGGGATTTTGGGCATAGGCCCAGTATCATTTGATTTTAAAGCCCAAGGTATTCGACATCTTTTCGTAACGGCGGCAATTCTCTCGTGGTAATGACGCGCTAAGAAAGACCAAAATGCCCCTCCCTGTACACGTCGGCATATACGTCGGTAAAAACGCTCATCTTCGATCTACTTCTTCCTCACTTACTTTTAGCCAAAGGAAAAAGCAATCGACAGTACAACCAAAACAAGAACAAGGTCAATCAAGAAACAGATAGGGTTTTCTCAGTTTTAAACTATTTTATCTCACTTTCAAATCTATCAAATAAAATAGGACTTTAAATCAGTTTATTTCTTTCAAACTCGGTCCAGACTCAGATAAATTTGTTCGCAACTCAAAGAAGTTCTTCAAAACTCAAACAAATTTATCTGAGCTTTGCAAGATGTTAAGATAAGTTTTCAGAAAACTCAGATAAATTTAATATTTCTCTGAGTTTGCTGTTAATTTATTTGCCTTGATAAAATTGCTTTGGTCCAGACTCAGATAAATTTGTTCGCAACAAAGAGAGGTTCTTCAAAACTCAGATAAATTTGTCTGAGTTTTCTGAGAGGTTAAGATAAGTTTCAGAAAACTCAGATAAATTCTGAGTTTGCTGTTATTTTATCTACTCAGTCAAATTTGTGTTGGTCCAAACTCATATAAATTTATTCGCAACTCAAAGAAGTTTTTCAAAACTCAGATAAATTTATCTGAGTTTTGCAAGAGGTTAAGATAAGTTTTCTAAAAACTCAGATAAATTTGATATTTCTCTGAGTTTGCTGTTAATTTATCTGACCGGACAAATTTTCTTTGGTCTAGACTCAGATAAATTTGTTTACAACTCATAAAGGTTGTTCAAAACTCAGATAAATTTGTCTGAGTTTTCTAAGAGGTTAAGATAAGTTTCAGAAAACTCAGATAAATTTGCTGTTTTTCTGAGTTTGCTGTTATTTTATCTTAGTTTTTGTATATGTTATCTAATTTTGGCATGGAGTTATCTGACTTTAAAATAAAGTTATCTCTATATTTATATGAATTTATCTGTCTTTTTGTGTTTATCTGTACTTTGTAGCAACGTTAGAACAAGAAGAAGAGGAAGAAGAAGAAGACGACGATGAGCTGGAGCTATAAACAAGGAGAAGATTGCATGACAACTATACAAACAGTTAGAAGGGCAGATCAGTCATAACAAAGTATGACGTGTCACGCAAGGGACCACCGCCCAAATTAATCCCATGCGCAAGGGACCTTAGGCATTAAACAATTATTCTCTATAGTAGAGACTTTATAGCCCAGTAATCAGGGATGTATCGCTAATTTACCCAAATTTTTATGACATCTATCCTGAGATCTTTCCACCAACAGGATTAATTCATGCACTTAAATTAGAAGTGATTTCAGAGGCATGATAAGATTTTTGTAGGTCCAACTTGGCCTTCCCTAAAATCTCCATCCCTAAAATTTTCCTTGTTTATATATATATATGGAAAGTGCTCATACGAGAGACACTCTCACCAACTTTATGAGAGATGGGTTAGGGCCCCCACTTCCATATCCACTCTTACCAACTTAAATGCAAGGACCCCCAACTTAAATGTGAGGGCCTCCACCCATCTCTCACCAAGTTGGTGAGAGTGTCTCTCGTAAGAGCACTTCCCTATATATATATATATATATATATATATATATATATATATACATATACCGGCAACGAAGGCCCATGCTAAGCCCGGGCAAAAAATAAAGATATGTTAAAATTTAAGAATTTTTTTGAAATATTGTTCGGTTAAAATAAATATAAAATAAAGTAAATTTACATAACTTGACGACTCCTTGAATTTAAAGGCATTGAATATTACGACCATCTCATTTATGGATATATTATACCATTGATGATTGAAAATTTAAGAAAAAAAAAAAAAAAAACCGGATGGATCTACATTTACTAAAAAGAACCAAAAGAAACAAATAAAAAAATTAACGTGTTTGATCCATTAGTGGCGGCCACCCTTGAAATATTTTTAACGTGTGGGACCCACTAATGGCTCTTCATCCAAAGAAGAAAAAATGGAGGGTAAGAAGAAAGGAAATGGAAATCAAATGATTTCATCCTCAATGGGCCACACACCACATCTGGATTTATGGTGATCGAATGGTTGGCCCCCACATATGATTGATAGTATAAGAAAAAAAAAACTGAAAGAGAGGGGGCGAACAAGTGTAAGAAAAGAAAAAAAAAAAAAAACCTAAAAGATGTACATTGAATGGGATGAGTGTACGTGGATATAGATATGAGTCATCATAGTATGTTTCTAATAATTCTAACTGATGCACACACATCACATCCTAACAATTATTAAAGAAATTAAGCTTGTGTATGATACCAACCAAGTCTGATTGCTCGCTACCGATACATATTGACCTAGAAAACTAATATCTATGCATAATTAATGAGTGTGTCTCACTGCAGAAATAAGTTAAATGTGTAATTGATATGCATCCATTAAGAAACCAGTCAACGGCCAACAGGCTTGCCTCTCTCCATTAGTGGGGCCCACTATTAGAAAAAAGGCCCGTGCAAAAAATAAAGATATGATAAAATTTAAGATTTCTTTTGAAATATTGTTAAGTTAAAATAAATATAAAATAAAGTAAATTTACATAACTTGATGACCCCTTGAGTTTAAAGGCATTGACTATTACGACCATCTCATTTATGGATATATTATACCATTGATGATTGGAAATATAAGAAAAAGAAAACAAACCGGATGGATCTACATTTACTAAAAAGAACAAAAATGAACAAATAAAAAAATTAACGTGTTTGATCCATTAGTGGCGGCCACCCTTGAAATGTTTTTAACGTGTGGGACCCACTGATGGCTCTTCATCCAAGGAAGAAAAAATGGAGGATGAGGTCGCACCCCTCATAGCCCACCTTCCCCTTTGCTTTAATATATATAATATATATATATGAGATGCTGAGATATCTCTCGAGATAGGGGTGGGGGCCCTCACATTTAAGATGTTGGCATTGGATGTGGATTTGAGGGCCCCCCACCCAATCTTTCATTTAAGGTGAGAGATATCTCTCATAGGAGTATCTCCTATACACGGAGGTAATCTTACGAGAGATGCTCTCACCTTACTATGAGAGATGATATAGGGGCCCTCACATCCATATACTTAAATGTGATAGACCCCCACCTTATCTCTATAGTAAGGTAAATAGTAAGGTGAGAGATGCTCTCACATTAGCACCTCCCATATATATATATATATATTTGTATGGATTTATTTGAATATATCTAAATTTATTTGAGCACGATTCTTATGTGATTTTTTTTTGTGGGTTTTTAGTTTATTGAGAAAACTATCAAAAAAATAACTCTAGATGGCCACTAACTAAAAGAGGTGCCCATAGTTTTTATGCAACGAAACCGGTACTCCGCCGGAATATTTTTCTTTTTTTTTTTTTTGCCTTTTTCAACAAGCAACGACATCGTCGTTTAATATAGAGAGTTAGCAACGACGTCATCGCTAATTCGTCAAATCTACATCTTCTCCAACCTTCATCATTTGTGATTGCTGGTTTTCTGTACCAAAATGAATCAGAACTCTATGTTACTGTTTTTTATACACATACACAGATATATGAGTGTGGGTCATAGATATGGAAGAGCAAGGGAGAGACTTAAGAGGCAGCTAAGAAAGAGTCCATCAACTGCTTGAAACTGTTGGAATGAGAGCTCGAAGACAAGCCATTTTACGGTGGCAAGAGCTTGAGGTATGCAGATGTGATGCTTGTTTGATTCACCTGCTAGTTCTACACGTATGAGACTGATGGCAATTTCAGCATAGAGAATGAGTGCCCTAAGTTAATTGCTTTGGTGAAGAGATGCATGGAAAAATAGAGTGTCTCCAAGGTCCTTCCAGACCCTCACAAGGTCTACGACTTTGTTGGTGATTTGAAGAAGAAATATGGAGTAGAGTTCTGGTAAATGATGTTTATGGGGAAAACGATGGAAGAAAGAAGGCATCAATGGGGCTTAAAAGGACCTTAGATTCAAAACCCCACTGATGCCTTCTTCCTCCTATCGTTTTCCCCCATAAACCCATTGAGTCTCTCCCTCGCTCTTCCACATCTGTGACCCACACTCATATATCTATGTATAAAAAACAATAACATATAATTATGGTTCATTTTGGTACAGAAAATCAGCAATCGCAGATGACGAAGGTCGAAGAAGATGCAGATTTGACGAATTAGCGATGACGTCGTCATACGTTTAAATCTTACAAAAAAAAAAAAAAAAAATTGGAAGTGGTCACAGGGAACCACTTCCGTGCAATATTAACTAGTGGCCTGTTTTTCGGATAGGGGCCATCTAAGGTCCCTTTTTTTATAATTTCCTTTAGTTTATTCTTATATTAGTTTTTTAATATGTATGTGATTTTTCTTGTGTTTTTTTTGTAAATAACTCGAGTATAATTCTGATATATATATATATATATATATATATTTGTTGCAATAGCTTGTTTATTTTGATTTTGTTTGAGCATACATGTGAGTTTATTTAAGTATGATTCTTATGTAATTCTAATGTAGGTTTTTATTGTCATAGGATCACTTATTTTTAATTATGGGGTCTAGTGTTTAGCTTCAAATTCATATCCAACTATAATAACCCATCTCTTAGATATAGCCAATAGCATGAAAAACAAAGTGATGCAAAAATCCCAATGGCATGCCTTAGAGGAAAGTATAAGGCAATCTTTTTTTTCTTTTTCTTTTTTATAGATAAGATCCATTTATTTGTTTAGCATTTAATTTTTGAGAATTCAAATGCAATGCAATCCTTAGTTGGAGGCCTGAAACCCTTGAGTCAGAAGCTAAGATTCACCGTACCATCAAACAATCTTCTCTTGTACATAATAAATGATTGCATACCCATTACCCTACTAAATAGATTGCAGTCAGGTGTTATTTTCATCTATCACCATATTGATTGGTTGAATGCATTAAGATCCCAATCTTTTATAAAGAATCAAGGTTAACATCAAGTCTGGATTTAATGCCCAATGACAATCTATATAAAAATTAATACCTTATTTTATCATCTTTAGGCCCTAGGTTCGGCATAATTACGGTTGCATTGTATACAATTTGTGATATTTCAACTTATTTTATTATATATATGTACATTTATTTAATTTTAAATGAATTTTATGGAGTTTCAGATAAAACGACGATACAAAATGTCATGACTTCCGGGGACAGATATTTTGCTTTATAATATTCACTAATATAAGAACATATTATTTTCTAGTATATTACAATATTATGCTTTTTTAAAGATTTTCTGGATAATTTTATTTTATCCTCGATGGGCCACAAACTGCGATGCTGCATTATATCACTTTTTGGAGTAAATCAGAACCGCAAATTCAAACCGTATTCTATTCAATTTGATGCAACACAAATAGGCATATTAAGATGATTATATTATTCAATTTGATGCAGCACAAATAGGCATATTAAGATGATTATATTATTTTTACTAAAGTAATATATATTCCCTGTCATTTGTACTTGTGACAAATGTATGACATCCATTTATGCGATAGAGTCTGGGCTAAGTTGTCCAAGTTCAAACCTTTTATGACCAGGCCTTAAAAATTAGGCAATGTCTAATTTGAAAAAAATTTACACAACATATCCTTAAATAATCTATTATAAAGGTTTTGGAAAGAAATAAGATACTTTCTAAGTTATCTAAACAACTTCTTTTAAGGTGAATAGATTAATATAGTATAAATCTCTTGATATATATTGTTTCCAAACAACCCTAAATAACATTGTTGGACCCTTATAGAAAATGCAAAGCCTTGGATTGGTTCATGTATCCTCGTCTTCATCACATGAAATAATCTAATTTAAAGGAAACGTGCCGTATGAAAATAGAAGAATAATATATGATACTTTATAAAATATATATAAAAAAAAATTTCTTTCTTTTTTTCTTTTTTGTGAGATGGGATGCTACCATTAGGCTGTCCTGAGTTTCTCATTACTAAATGTATTAATATGCTTTAAGTGGGAGAGGCTTGGCGCCTATCACATTGCTCCTACCACCATGGTCGTAGACTCATAGAAAATGGGTGCAACTTTTCATAGGGTTGAAATTGATTATGGTCCAACTCAAACCTGATCCCTATCTCTTTCTTTTTGACTGGAACCCAAGAGAGAGCCTCACGCGCACGTTCGAAGACAACCCACTAAGTGGGAAAGGAGCCCGCACAAGTAGGAAGAAAGCTCACACAAGTGAGAATGAAATCCGTATTAGTAGAAAGAGGTGGCATGTCCAGAGTTCAAATCGTAGAAGCTACGTGAGATTCGTCGCTCCTTGCTTTTCGGGTAACGAGCCGTTTTCACCTAATCCTTATCTTCCCAACCTAAATACAAACCTTGTCCAAATGTATATGCGGTTTAATTTTCAAGTCTAAGCAGAAAAGCCCTCAACTCATTTTTGGGTTTCCATTGCTTAAGTCCCTTTGGGTCAGTATAGCACTTACGTATGGATTTATGTAAATACGGAATATTCGGTTCACGCTTTAAATTTTGGGAAATTTTATAATTATTAATATTGCCCCTCAAGATTTTAAAAAAAAAATCTCTGTATATTTTTAAAATTACATTCGGTTATTTATATATATCCATATCAATTTTTTTTTTCTAGGGAAGAATTCCTAAATCCGCCCACTGGCCAGGGGATCCCCCTAAAATATAGAACACCCAAATCAAAGCTTTCTTGCCTCAATATGGAATTATTCCTTTCCATAATAAGATTGTGAAGATGAAGCCAGGGGGTGTTCATGGCCGGGCCGGGCTGGTCTGAGGCAAATCCAGGCCCAGCCAAAAACGGGCCATAAATGTTAGGCTCGAGCCCACCCATTTAATCAACTAGGCCAGGTTGAACAGGCTTTTGATCAATTTAGTGGGGTTTCTAGCAAATGTTTGGCCTAATTAAATTAAATTACATATGCACTCCTTATACGGGTAGACCGGCCTTTGGGCTTTCCTTCACCTATTCCAAGCCCGACCCAGTTACCAAACTTGCCCAAAAATGTATCCAAGCCCAGCCTAAAGCGGGCTGGGTCGGGATCGGGCACAGGTTGGCCCGGCCTATGAACACCATTATCGTTTGTTCATCAAGATAATGTTTATACTACAAAAGCATTGAGTATGATGATGACGTTTCAAAACCGTCATCATTGAATTAAAGAATAAATAATGGAATCATTGAATTAAAGAATAAATAACGGAAAGAAAAGTCAAGATTTTACAGAGTTGACCGATTTATTGCCGCCATGATGGTGCTGGAACTTGGAATCCTTTGAATTCCACTCGAAACTTTCATAGGCCAGTCAGGAATTCACTTTTATGGGATGTCTGGGATTTTTTATTATTTTCAAATTGAGTAAAACTCAACCGAATCTTATCAAATTTGGTCAAATTTTACCTGCATAGGGTGGTTTTTCCAAACATTTACTGCTATTGGATAGAGAAAAAAACTTATAAACTATATTCCAATTCTATAGTAATGAAGAAAATACTTGAAAACTGTGTGAATACATACCTTCATGAACTTCATATAAAATTGAGAGTAATAAAGAAATGTCAACACAATAATAGATTATGAAATTTGAATCTGTTGGAACTAGATCTATTACAGGATTCATATTCATAGTGAGACAGCTTATGAGAAAAGAACATGGGGAATTTATAGATTTTTTTATTTAGAAGACTGGACTATAGCTACAGAATTGTAATAATTATTGTGATGTATATAAATACCTAAAATGGTATTTTGGTGGTTTTATCATGATTTTTGAAAATATGGCTAGTCATCATGGGGACTTGTAATAGATTGTGTTGAGCCTGGACTGGGTAGTTCATTCGGGTAAATCATATACAGGCAATTATTAAGGATTCAAAATGTCAATCCAAATTCATCCCAAATTAAAAAGGTTTCTGGGTCACTAACTTCCTTTTTAATTACAAGGTAAATACTTACACACCCACATAAATACACTTGAGTCAGGGGATCCCCTTTTTCATAGAAAATTGTGTAAAAATGTCTTTTTTTATTTTTCCTCATTTTAAAAAAATAATTAAAATGATACATTAGCTGCAATAAGAATTTATCCAGCTGGCAGAGTGTAGATTGAATGAAAAGCTATTGATCTTTGGTCATACTCACTATAGCCAGCCAGAGATTGATCTCTTTACATTTGGAGAGTAGGGAGGTGTCACATCAATTGAGTTCTATGGGTTAGTAACTTGAATATAATATAATACTGAATTAGAAGTCAAGGGGTTGGCCGTCAGCTGAGCTAGCTGTGTCATTAGTTGGATGATTATTATCTCAATTTAGGAACTCAACCCACGAACGACCCACTGACTTTTATAACTATATATATATATGATATGATTACTGGCAGTTGTACTATTCGAGGTCTAAATTATTGACCCCCACCATGCACGCAACAGAGACACTGACGTGTGCTGTGAAAAGTAGGAGAGATTCAAGGGTTTTTTTATGTTTTTTTTGTGAACGGCCCCTTGTTTAAATAGATAAGACTCATAAGAGATTGGATCCTCAAGAGGCAATTGGAATCAGACAGACAAAAGTCACAAAACAGCCCTAAACGTGAAAAGTAGGAGAGATTCAATTCAAGGGTTTTTTTTTTTAATTTTTTTGTGAACGGCCCCTTGTTTAAATAGATAAGACCCATAAGAGATTGGATCCTCAGAGGCAATTGGAATCAGACAGACAAAAGTCACAAAACAGCCCTCAAGGTTTAGTTATCGAAACACGCAAACCCTTGTCTCTCAGCCGCAACCTCAGCTGGTTAGGACATTGGTTTTTTTCACACACCCTGACCCACCCTCACAGAGTAACATGCACTTTGTTTAGAATGATCAAAAAGGGATCTCAGGATTCAACTATGACTGGAGCTTTGCTTGGTCACCCCTCCAATCCAGTGGGGCTAACCAGATAAACAGTATGGATTAGAGAACCATGGGCACCATTTGTACATGGCTTCAAATACCTTGAGCACAATAATATAAAAAATAGGCACACCAGCACATCATATATTTCGTCTGGACTTGACTCAATAATTTTCTTGACTAAGAAGAACAAAACATCCAAACTCAACCATCTACATTCTTCTTTAAAAAAGAAAAAAAAAGAAAAAGAAAACACAATCCAAAGACAAACTAACTATCTCTTCCATTGAGAAACCTCAAAATACTCGGCCACCATCCAGGAAGAAATTCCATCAGTGTGGGTCCGAGAAACGAGCTTTGTACAATTTACCTCGTTTGGAGCAGGGGCAAACAAATGTCTATTTGAACAGCAGAGAGAGATTCAAATACATGCTTCTTAGGGTCAATGATTGCACTATTGGTAGTTTATCTCTGACTGTCAGCTGCTACAAAAACACCTACAATATGATATAAGAATGTCCAATTCATTGCCACAACACCAACATCCAAGAAACAAAAAGGGATCGATACAATAGAGGCAATGCTTTTCTAGTCTTTTAGTACTGATCACTATCCTGGTTTTTTCTTTCATGTCAAGTCCGTTGCCTTACCCTCCGGCTATTCGTGTCATCGCCATCTGAAAGCTGGGCCCATACACTTCGGCTCTTTCCCCCACTGCTACATTCCTCCTCACAACCAGCCACCGTCTTTAGAAGTTCAGACTGCAGCGACGGACAGTTTTCTTTGAGATACTCGAATCCACTAGAGCGCATCACGGCTGCACCAAAAAGCAACAGTTGGAGCATGATGAATGAAATGAGCACAGTGAAGTAACTAACAGAGATATCGAAACCTTAGGCTCCGTTCTCGATCCTCGAGTTTTCTATTGGGGAAGTTCCTGAAGAATGAAAAGATTCATAAACATGCAGCAGTAGCACTAAATCATGACAGTAAAATTATTGTCAAGGCCACGCTTTGAAATGTTTATAGATCAGTAGCCTACGACACAAAAAACATGATTGCATCCATGCATGCGGTTAATTCTTCATCTACAGGACTCCTGCAAAGCTGCCGAGCAGGAATTTCTGTCCACACCTCCTCTAATTCAGGGGGGTCCCCCACTTTTGTGGGCAGCATGGATTGAAAATCTCACACCCTTCACGTGCAAGAGCTCCTGAGACGAAAAAAAAAAAGCTATGCAATCAAATGGGTGGAGCATTGTTATATTCTGCCAATGTGCTCCTGCTATCATACAACATTGGAGCCCATTCCCATTACCCTGAAAATACTGACTGTTTCTTGCATCCTCCTGAAATCTGTTAATTAATGCATTTAACCATTTACTACTTACCACTGATGAGTAATTTTCCACATTAATCCATGGCATCATTTCTGGGATTTGATTCTTGACGTGATAAATATGGTTCCAAGGACAGGGCAAGCAACCACTATCACAATGCTAACACTTCACACATGTTTGAGTTTTTATTATTTACATCTAAATCTAATCCACATCATCGTCATCATACTCGAAGCTATGTGGAATCACTTAAGTTTTGAAATTCACCAATATAGTTTTTATCCATAAATAGTTCTTGTGAATCTTAAAATTGAACTGAAATGCTTGTATGTGTAGGTTGGAGGCACAGCAGCATAAGTGTGTGATCATCCTAGTTTGTGATGAGTATAATAAATGTGAGTTCACCAAAACTGTCAATTCTGAGGCCACCTGACCAAGCTAGTCGAGTAAGCTCGCCTTCACAAGCCAAGATTAAAAAATAATTAAAGCAAAGCTGCCTTTAACCTCGGCGCTCACCTAGAACTCAATTTTAATGAAAAATGTACTAACAACATTTAAGTGTTTCAGGTTTATTGTTTAAAAAACTTTTTTTTATTGACATAAAATGAAAAAACCTTATTTCACGCGAAAAATAAGCCCCACAAGGACATTGCACCAAGGCAACAAGGCAACTACAAGCTGTATATAGGCTACATCAATTTTTACAAGGGCATCTTAAAAATAAAGAAAAGAAATGGTTTCTCAGAATTTCCTTATCTGATGCTCCACCCAAAATACACACCGCCGAGGGCATATTGATTCCTCTGAAATACATTTTACCGTGTCTCTTGACTCGCATTTTATGATGAAAAACTCTAAATCCAGGAAAAGAGTTATGCCCTCAGCATGGCCTGGAACTCAGCCATACCAATTGGCCTCGAAAATGCTGCTAAAATATTTCCACCAGCATCCTGATGACACTACCCATATAGAATGATACTGGATAATGCCACAAACCTTTTTATTTAATCGGTAAGATGACTCAAATCTGCAATGCTGTGGCTGCGACAATGAGAACCGAAGGTTTTAAAGATCTTGATTCTTGATACTAGGTCCAGTTGGTTCTAGGTCTAAATTTCCTGGACCATGAACTTTAGCTTATGGGCCTGGGTCTAATGGGTCCAAAAACTTGTCATTGAGGAATTAGTCATAAAGAGCCTACGGCCTCAGCCCAGTGGGCAACGGAGCATTCATATATGTGCCCCTACCTCATTAGATCATAAATCCCAATGGTCTGGCAATGTCATGACTCTCCCTAATGAACATCTGTGAAAGTTTAGTTCAACATTTCCAGACTGCAGGGAAGATCTTCATATATTCCGTCTGTTTTCTTCACAACATTTCCAGACCGCACTTATCAAGTGATTAAATAAAAGAAAGATGTGCTCTTAATCGAAAATTTAGTAAGATCAGTTCTATCACATGAGAGTATGCAAATCTACAGCAAGGAATAACATCAACTCTCCCATGAACATTTCTACATTAGTAACAGAATCATTAAAACATGGGAAAATCTCGAAAAAGGTATAAAGCTTTTAGCCCATTTTCAAAAAAGTATATTAAGATTTGAATATTTCAAAAGAGTATATAAATGCTTTCCATATTTCTTTCAATCAAGTCCTCTCCATAACCTTTTTTCAATGACAAAAAATACCCTAATGTCATTTTTCAACATTTTCATTTAATAAATCATTAAGGGTGTGTTTGTGTGGCATCCACGGAACACAAATCTCGCCCGGGACATTGGAATCACAGATCCTCGCATCGCACAGAAAAACAGCTAAAACTCCGGATTCTACTGGTACCGTTCACTGCACCAAACAACCAGGGAGGAAGGAGTCGGAAAATTATTCTCGTTTCCGTGGCACCCCATCTTCACAAACACACCCTAAAGAAAAATGATCAAGTCCAACCCAAACAACTTAGAGGGGCCCATTTAGCTATCTTTATGCATATATGGTTATGAAAAAAGGGTTTATATGGATTTCAAATGACTGAAAAACTATCTTCATTAAATGGTTATGATCATCCAAATCAAGTTGAAACTTGGACCCCACTACATATACAAGGTTTATTTATATCATTAAATGGATATGATCATCCAAATCAAGTTGAAACTTGGACCCCACTACATATACAAGGTTTATAAGGGCATTTTTGTCGTTTTTCATATATATGTGTGTGTGTGTGTGTGTGTGTGTGTGTATTATGAAGAGAACTTGATTGAAAGAAATGTGGAAAACATTTATACTCTTTTGAAATATTCAAATCTTCATGTACATTTTTGAAAATGAGTCGAAAGTTTTATACTTCTTTGAGAATTTCCCTTAAAACATATGTGATAGTACATTCTGCCGGTGTACGGTGTTTTATGAAAAGTTTTGCAACAGAGTTGTTATGTTTTTGTTATTGAGTTTGTCTTCTAAAATTTTTGTTTCCATGGATGACAGACATTTGCATCTGGATTCTGGAAGCCTTACCCAACTTGGAAGCTTTAGGCCAAGGCTTTCTACCTGGCACTAGAAGGGTCTCCTCTCAATTGGCTCCACCTTGTGCCTTAGTTGTTTAGGCGTGGCCCCTCCATGTGTTGAGGCATTTTATTGGCTGGCGATTGCTGGTAAGGTATCTACCGTGGATGAGGGGAGAGTCTTGGTCTTAGGCAAGATTTTGGATTTTTGCGCGCTACGCAAGTACAAAGAGTTGCTTGACTTGGCATCCAACATCTGGAATTTTTTCCTGACTTGGTGAAATCCAGGCTCTTCAGCAAAAAAGGTAGAGGCTTGGAGATTTGAACCCTTCCATGGACACAAGCTTTTGCTTTGGAAGATGATTCCTCTTGCTATCTTATGGGAATGATAGGAGTTTTAACGGCTCGTCATCATAGATTGCAACTCTTCTAAAGATGGAGGTGGTGGTTAAATGGGTGTGGGGATAAAAAAAAGGAAATCAGGAATTCACTACGTTAATTTGAATGGCATTTTCTATAACTGGGAGGCTTGTACGGTTTGTGGGCAAAGGTAAAGAATTCGTTAGCTTGTACTATCCACCGATGGGTGTGCTAATTTAAAGTGGATGAATAGCTAGAGGCAAACCAAATCCATTAGGCAATGGAGGTATTCTTCAAAATGATGAAGGGAACATCCTCTTCATTTTTTAAACATGTAGGAGTTGGAGATTCTACCAAAGCATAGGTTTTGGTTAGAGGCATTGCAGATTTTCTTGAGTTCCCCATTTTTTTTTATCAGTGACAAAAATTTCATTAAACGAAAGAGGAGAACAATGAAACACGGCCCCCCAACCTAAGGTGGGAAGGGGCCCAAAGGGTATAAAAGCATTATACCGAAACCAACAAGAAGGAAAACAACAACATCCATATATAAAAAAAAGAGAAGAACTAGGTAAAAGCGACAAACATATAAAATTTGTCCACCCCTTGCTAAGCCAAAGAGTCTGCAAAACCAATGGCTGGTCGCCCCACGCGACGGAATTCCATAGAAATTGAAGACAATACGTTAAATCTTTTTTTTTTTTTTTAAATGGTGACTATTGATGAAAAAAAACTGTACAGTATTGGAGAAGTATACTGAAGACAGAACAAAGAGAAAAACCAGGCAACCCAAAAAAGCAGCCTAGGCCTCTAAAAACAATCCAGACAACACCTTAATCTCATTAAAGTAAAATTGAAACCTCCAAGGATGTAAGGCGCGAGAAGATATCCAAGAAATAGCATTCAAGGAGCCACTCTCAACCACAAGCTTGTTGGAAAAACGATGACAGAAAATCCAGAGGGCCTCCGGAATAGCCACTATCTCCACTTTCATTTCTCGACTTCCTTTCAAGGCAGATTAAAAGTGGAGAGAGACTCGACTAATGCGATCACGTGGGTTTCATCTAATGATTAAAGACCATGGAGAATGCAATTCCATATTCAGGAGATCAAAGTTCTGCCCTCTCAAGTCCATGTGGTTTTCACCATATTAGCCAGTCACAAGGTGTTGGTAGAATTACTCCATCGGTAACTTTTATTGTATAATTTCAGTATTGGAGTATAATTCCCTCCTACTCATCGGTGTTTGGGACTGTGATATCTTGAATAGTTTCTCTCCCTTTTTAACGAAATTTACCCATTACAAATCAGGAAAAATAATAAATTCAATTTAATTTAAACAATACTTGCAACAGATGGTCCCTCAAAATCCTTTTTGACCGCTGCCTATGATGCTGCCCCTACCATAACAAAGTCAAAACTTCATCTGCAAATCTCTTTTTCTGATTAAATATCCTATTATTAGACTCCTTCCATGTAGACCATTACATTGCCTGAAATGACATCTTCCACAGGTCTACAAATATACTACAAACTAGGCATAACTTGATGGACCCAACTTAGACATGCAGATAAGGGCGGGGTTGAGGCATATCCAGGCCCAGCCTAACTTTAAAAACACAGGGGCATACAGCCCAAGCACGGAGATGGGCCAAAAACATCAGGCCCAAGCCTTCCCATTTGTCAATTGGACCGAACCAGAATGGGCCGAATGGGGCTTCTTATCAGTTGTTCTACCCATTGTTTGGACATAATATCACTAACTTACGAGCACTCCTTATTCGGGCTGGGCATTGGGCTTTCTATCGCTTGGTCTAGGCCCAAACCATTAGTTAAATGGTCCAAGCTTGACACTAAGCGGGCTAGGACCAGATTGGGCTTGGGCTAGCCCTGCTTGTGAGCACCCCTACCTATAGAGTAAAAGCTATGTCTAGAGTGGAATAAAAGTTCAATTCTAGATAACCATGAGTAACAAGTAGGGGTGGGAAATGGGTTAGGTGACTAACTCCCGATCACAGAACTTGAAAGAATATAATACTTGAGATTGTATTATTATTGAGTGTCTTCCTTTGGAGATCGTGCATCAATATATAGTGTATTACATGCCTTAATCAAAACTCTAAATTAGGAAACCAACTAATTAAGAGAATATGTACAGCTGTGTTAATATTGACCCAATCAAAACCACGTGTGATATATCACTGTGGACTGGATCCTATCATGGGCCTTGGGCCTGTTTAACATTAGGTCGGGAAAAAAATTGGGGTCGGGAAAGGGTTGACATAGGTTTCTATGTATTAAGCCCAACCCAGATCCAGCCCGTTTTAAAAACAGGCCAAGCACCCTGCACCCGACACGGGTCAACCAGATTTAACCCGCATGAACCGCATCCAACACTCGTTCAAACCCTAATTGTGCCAAACATTCCAACCCTTCAGCCCTCTGCCTTGCTCTCCCTCTCTCTCTCCCTATGTTTGTTCTTTCTTCTTTAGTTGGGTTCCTTCTTCTCGTCATTCTTCCTTCCTTTTGCAACAACAATTGCCCTCTCTCTCTACACATATATCACACACACACACATGCTTGTTCACACACACACACACACACACACATATATATATATATGCCTGTTTTCATATTAGGGGGTTTAGGAGATGGCAGATACTTAAACAACATAGAATTTTGGGCTACATCCCATCTATTCCCAAGTTCTTGGAAGGCGACAACTTCACATAGAAGAATGGTTTTTTTTTTTTTTTTTTTTTTTTTTTGGGGGGGGGGGGGGGGTGTTTAAGATTTATGGACTTCTACTTTTTTCCATTTTTGTGTCGCTATGGCTTTTTTAAGGGTTTCTGAATTCTGAGTCATTTGGGACTTTCATGCTCTCCTCTTTTGGTTGTTTAGTGGGTTTTGAAGGATTTATCTGATTTTCATTTTTCTCTTTTTTTTTTTTTTTTTTCTTCTCCATCTTTTTGGTTGTTGGGTTTAAAAGGGTTCTAAGATTTTGAGTTTCTTGTTTTCCTAATCCAACGATTTTATGGTTTTGATGCAGATCTGCTAGGAATAGATGGTATCTCTTTAGGGGTTTCAAGATTGTTTCTGTGGTTTTGGTGCAGGAATTTTCCTGTTGGTTTGTTTTTTATGGGTTTTGAGGTGTTGGGGGACAAACAGGTTATGTGGGACCCTAACCTGGCCCCTTCATATGTGAGTCAAGTTTTCCTAACCTGTGACCGACTCGTACATATGGACAAACACCATCCATTAGAAGGTTTTACCCTTTCACTACGGAACATTTTTCTCACAAAATAAATCTTCATAAATATAAAAGCTGAAGGTAGAAATGTACCCGCAAGGTTCTCAGCAGCAAATTTCAGGCAAACGGCTTTAAGTTCCATGGCATGATAATTATTGGCCAGGGCAAGTGTGCTGGCAACAGAATCCACAGATATTTCCTTGCACAGATAAGACTCACACATAAGCTTAAGTCTTTCCAGACCATACTTATCTGCCGCAACTAACAACTTTCCAGCCAATGTGTCAGATGTAGAAGACACAAACGATGAACTTGAAGCAACCAAATCCTCGTCTTCAATAAGAGTATCTCTGTAAATGAAGTGCAGCATGGCCTATCGAGGACATAATGAACAGATGCTTAGGGAAAGGAAAATAAAGAAATAGCAAAGCATGGTGTTTTCACATATTATCAATTTTAGCTATAACTAAAATCAAATCGCAGAAAAGGAGAAAATGATATATAATCATCACCTTAAAAACTCTAGGTTCCAAATCTGTGACTATGATCTGATGCTCATCTTCATCCATCCCATCAAAAAATTTAGCCCTGAACACAGGAGAACGTGCAGCCAATACCAACTTATGAGCATGAAGTCTTTCTCCCCCCACGTCAAAAGTAATATCTGAACCTTCATGGTTCTCCAGCAGTGTACCAAAATGCATTCCTATATCAGAATCAGGGACATGTATGGAATGCAATTGAGAATAATCCATAGTTGAAACCACAACGCCCACAGTGCAATTTATTTTCAAGCAATCGTCCTTGAGATAATCTGATGCTTCAAGAATACCTCGTCTGAAGAAGCGCTTATAGCCCCTGAGAACACGAAGATCTAAAATTTGAGTCTATCAAACAATAACAATATAATGGGTCACCAGGTAGTGTTGTTATTGTTTTCATGATGTTTAAATAATATGAAATTCACTAAGCAATAGTAGAAACCCATAAAAGGGAAAAGAGTTCTAAATGCAAAGAGATGGACTCCAAATCATACTTGCCAAAGTATTAAACATGATAAAGAAATGGCTATGAAATGGAATCAAGAAATGCATCACCTTGTAAGACATACCACGTGGGAAACCTCTCTTTTGTACTTTTCTGTGTTTTTAGTTGGGGGATTGTGGGGGAGGGGTGTTGGGCAGCAACAATAATACTTTATTAATGTGGAAAACCACTAGTTGTCATAATAAACAACATGATTGATATAGGGTTGGTGAAGTGGATACAAGCTAGCAAAGTGTTGTTCAACCATCTAATACCACCAAGATTATCGTGGCATTTTTTATAAAACAAATTGATCTGTAATAGTAATGTAGGGTAACAAAAAAAGACAGACAGGGTGATATAGTTGCAAACATGCCTACGATATGATGGATGTGTAGCTGACAAGAAGGATTGAGTTATACAAGAGCATGTTTAAGGAAGCTTGATGGTGGCTCCAACTTAAAAGGTTTTAATGAATGAATGTCATTTGACAGGGTTAGGCCATCTCTACATTACTAAAAAAAAATGAAACATATCTTGTATTGATAGTTGAACTTGAAGCTTTACATGTCCAGGGAACTAAAGACACGCTTGTGCGACAATGTAAAAATCATGACATCCATTGTCAACTCTCATCACCAATTACTAATTATAATATATTAAGCTAGAAGGATTTCAGATTAGATTTTAACCAGTAGTTTTGAATTTGAAACTACCATTATCCCTATTTTGTTTAAACTTTGGACGTCCTCTCCCCACCCATCCACCTCCCTTGGCTTTATCTCATTTAACCACCTATGAAACTCACTTTTTATCTTTATCTCATTCTCATGTAACCTCTCCCACCTTGCTTTTTCACTGGATTGAACATTGACTCTGCTCCAAAATGTACATATCAATTTCTACGATGGATATTGGAAAGACTACTTTTCTATTTAGACAGCTCCGTTTTACATACCCTACCCTCATGTAAGTCAAAAGCTTGCTATCTCATTCCTGTACTACTCTATCTTGAGCTAAGTTATTAATTTATACAAATTTATTTGTTATATATGTTTTTACGAATATTGTATGAAGGCATGCCCTTGCTTAGCACGGGTTATTGTGCTAGTGCATATATTAAAATAACCTAAAATTAAACACTACAGTGGGCCAAATTAAAACCTAAATAAAAATCGAAAGCCTTTTTGTTTCTTTCACTATGTCCCCTCTTTGTCCAAAATCTGGATCAAACAAACCAAATCGATTACTAAACTGAAAATCCCTGTTGGCTTGGACTAGATTTTAACCCTCTCACTCACGCTTTAACTTCTAAATATGGATTAGGGACCCCTCGAAACACGCCCATCACCCCTCAAAAAGAAAAAATTCATTGACCATTTCGCACATTATCAAACTTATAATAGACAATATAGAGGTTCAGCAATATCACTATGCCCAACTTGTGATGATACATACCTAAACAACTGAATTCCTTAAATAAATAACCCACAACTCATCCTAGCAAAGAGGAAAAGACACAATATCCAGCATTCTCCAAACCAAGTTCTAATCTTGAAACAAAATTGATCAAAAAACTCTTCAAACTTACCACATGCTTCCCCGATACTTGAGCGTGTATGGCCCGCTCTCCAGCGCTCGATCGAAATGGCTGTGGACCTTATGCTTCCCATTCCCACTCTGATCAACGAGCGTAAGCTCGAACAGCGCCCGCACATCCGTCCCCTCGCTCGCCAGGGCGATGAAGACGGACACATAGGTCGAATTGTCCTCAGGATTCTTGCCGTCCGGGTAGAAGTAGATCGCCCACTGATACCCACCAACCGTGAAATTATCGCTCGCGATGTGCTTCCCAATCCCCATCCCCTTGGCCAGCGAGTACCCCTGGATAACGAACTTGTGGGACCCGTTAACAGTCTCCGTCACCGATCGCGAGCTCGTCGGGGAGATCGCAAATGCCTTCTCCATTTCCCCCGGCGCTACCTCCGGCATCTCTCAGCCAGGAATTCGAAAATCTCATGGAAGATCTCAGAGCGTCGGAGACAGAACCCAGACCGAAGGCCGGGATCGATTCAGAGAAATCAGCAACACCGATGGCGACGATTGGAGAAATTAGAGTATTAGGGTTCGAGGATTTGGGGATTTTGAAGGATCTAATGAGAAAAGAAGGGGTTTTTTTTTTTGGGTCGGTTGATGATGCAAGGACCGAACGATCGGAGAAATCGAAGAATCAGATGAAATTTGTAGGAATTGAAGGATTAGGGTTCGTAAATTTGGGGGTTTTGGAGGATCGGCAGAGAATTTTTAGGGCTAGAGATTGATTGATGGAGAAGGGAATTAGGGTTTCTGCGTCTACTTCGTATCTCGATTTTGACATGGGAAGGAAAACGAGAGGGGTTTTCTGCAAAGAGACATAAAAAAGTGGATTCTCCTGCTTATATAGAGGCGAAAAGGTAACGGACAACGATTGCGCTACGATCTGGACCGTTCATTATCGTGGGGTCCACCTTGGATGAATTAGGCGATAAGCCATGACGATTATGTGATTAGAATGCACTTATCGTGAGGGCTGCCCGCTGGCTCACTTTATCATGAATGGGCCCATATTTACATGCGGCACAAGCATTAAATCACTTTAGCGTTATCGGGAATCCGTACAGAGAAATCAACTTTTTTTAATTATTTTTTTAATCACGTCTGACTTCATTTTCCATGTTGAGACCCTAGCAATTAATTGCTCGTGTGTCTTGGCACAAAAACATTAAAAATATTAAAAAGACCAAGCTAATTTGGCTCAACCAAACATTTTATCTTAAGACAGACATGAATTTCTCCATTATTGGATTAGATTGGATTTGGGGAAGAGAGGAAGAATGAAGAATATAAGGAAATATGCTTACTCAGAGTCGACGACAACCCTCACTTGTTACCTCAACACAGAAAATAAAGGTCGACGTTGACTATAAAGAAAACTGGTAAAAAAAAAAAAGATTCCTTGTTTGGGGTGAGTTATGCTGAAGTTCCTTTTTTGGTCCACTTGCCATATAAAGTTGTTTTTTTTGGTAAAATCCTCTTTATCCTACGAATCTTGGCACATAATGCACCTTTCTTTAATCACAACGAGCAATAAAGGTGGAGTTAAAATAGACATATAATATGAGTATTTTATTTCAACATGTTTGGGTGAAATACATGAAGTGGAGAAGTGAACTAACAATGTTACATCACTTACCTTTTACTTTCCTACAAGCCTTTTTTTTTCCAACCATAAAAAAGTGTAGAGTATCCTGTAGTAAGCTTTTATGATAAAATACTTTTTTTTTATCTATACTCCCTCACTCACCAATACTTTATCTCATATTATTCAAATAAGGATTTTACCGCACCTCTACTTCTTACTTTAATATACATTGTATTTGTCTTTTACATGATTTCACATCCGCCTCACCTTTAATAAAAAAAAAAAAAAAAAAAAAAAAGGAAGTTCAAAACTAAAGGAATGAAACTCTATAGTAAAGCTTATCTATTGAAAATCGAATCCACTAAAAATGAACGCCCTCATTGTGTATGTGAAATCAGTGAGTTTTACTCCAATAGGAATTGGACACACTATTAGATTAACCATCATCATCAAAGCCTTGTCCCAACTATGTTGGGATCAACCTACTCCAATAGGAAATTGGGCACACAATTAGATTAACTATCATCATCATCATTAGCGAAACTTTGTCCCAATTATGTTAGGATCAGCTACACGAATTCTATTTCTCCATTTCGATCTATCTTGAACCAAATCCTCAGATAAATTACACTTCTTCATTTATATCTTTACTACCTACATCCACATTCTCTTGGGCCTATCCATTCCCCTTAGTGGGCAATCAAACTTTATGCCCAAACTTTTCCTTATCGGCGCCATTACCAACCAACGTTGGACGTGCCCAAACCATCTCAAACAAGTTTTTTTTAATTTTATCCCCTATTGTTGCTACACCTAAATGCTCTCAAAACCGCTCATCTCTAATTCTATCATTCCTCGTTTTACCAAACATCCACCTCAACATTCTCATCTCCACTACATCAATTTTGTGTATATGCTGTTTTTTGATTGGCCAACATTCTACTCAATAATTTATAACTGGTGAAATAATTGTCATGTAAAATTTCCCCTTCAATCTTATTGAAATCTTCTTTCTTCCGAATTAAATTAGGAGTGTGATGGTTGGGTATTCATGTACCACCTCCCTTGACTCTTTTGCCATGTAAGGGAAGAATATTTGATGATCATTTTTTGGATGCTGACCCACCCCTAATCCATGTGAAAATCTATCCACCCTATTGTTTGCCATACATTCAGAGAGGTCTCACGAAAGGAGAAAGGGCCCACAATTTTTACTGTCAAATCTCATATGTTACCCGCAACTATACATTTCACACATTGGTGCATATACATCAGATGAACTTAAGGTTCGGCCGTGGTCTTTGTTTCGATAGGCTAATAAGGCTCGATTATGATTCATACACAGCCCCTAGTGTAGAGGTAATTGGAAGGAATCATGTCAAACTGAGACGTTAATCACCTCAGTGAAGAACAGAACGATCAAAGGTAACTCAGATTTCAGTTCATTAAAAACATAAAACAAGTTACTTTCACTCACTAAGTTTGTGAAGATCCAAAACTGACACTGCGCTCTTAATATTAAGGGCGCATTTGTGCAGAGGCAATCCACAGAAATGTAGTAGTGGATTAAGCAGTTGCGTGCTTCTCATCGTTTGGTGCGGCGGGACTCTCCACAGAAAACCTACTTCCCCCACCACCCTGCTCATGGCATTATACAAACAAGCCCTGAAAGAGCAACAGCCAGAACAAAAACATAGATCCAGGTATCAATGGATATCAAGAAACATACAGTTTTCCAGGGGCTTGGGGTGATCCCACCCTAAACGAAGATCGAGGTTTCCTTAAGCAGGCAACTACCGCAATTAAAACCCATATTCACACAAAATCCATCACACAAACAGATAATAAAGAATGACAATCTATGATGCACGGATACTTCAAAATGGGCAACGTATTGTATAGTATCGTATCCGATACTTCACTTTTTATGTGTAAAATTCGTGTCCTTGCCTTGTCCATCATGTGTCCTTGCCATATCCATCCATCATAAATGACAATTGTTATATCATGCAGCTGCATTCAACCAATAACTTGTGATTAGAAACCTGATCTTTACAAAACTCTGCCAAATCAACAAACTTCCCCAAAACTGCTTAATAAAACTGTCTCATCTTCTATGGGGGAAAATCTAGTACGCTCAGAAATTGCATGTTTCCAAGGCATTTGTTAGAACTACACCCACAGGCCTTCGTCACTCCCATTTCCACCACTCTCGTCTGTATGCAGCTGGAGCCACATTAGCTGAGAGAACCTGCGTATTCACCTGGGTTCAATATAGGTAGCCCCCTCCATCAGGTAGCTCACTATGCATCAAAACATCGACGGCTTAGAAGAATCCAACAGTGAAAGCCTGCAAGATAAAGGGACCAGAGAGAATTTGGATAAAATGATCTTCACAACCAGTGCTACCTGCAGCAGGGCTTGGGCTACATCTAGACAGGTGCACTAACATGTAATTTTAGCAAAACCACATTTTCCTTTCATGTTACAACATGGACCAGCTAACACCACCTGAAAAAGCTGAGCGCACTGCCGGTCTCTTCTACAATGTTCTCATCCGAGGAATCAGACACACTTGCGATGCTGTCTTCGGAGCTTTCACCAGGCACGAGCCGTATGCGATCTGCATGGTCTATGATCCAATCAGTGAACTCTGGAGAGGATGCCCATTCAGCCATGGCTTGCCTAGTCGATTCACGTGTGAAGTCCTTCCACTCTTTCTTTGAGAATTGCTTGCGCCCAGGTGTCTTATGGAAGGTTGAGTAGTAGTCTTGATCAGTCACACCTTTACCAGGAGATAACATGACCAACCCTGAAAGGGAGAAAAAACATGTCTACTTAGCAAGTTACAGAGAGACTTCCTTTTCTTTTCTTTTTTTCTTTTTGTGTGTGTGTGTGTTTGTTTTTTGCAAGCATTGAATGTCCACGTGCAAGAGCAATCAGAAACAGATTTAAAACATGATTTGTTTGCTCCTTCTCTTTCTTGGTAACAATTACAATTTCATTAGATAATTAACATAGTAAGAAACAAGAATGACAGCTCTCCTATGTGCAACCTAGGGTATATGCAAAATGAATACAGATGGTATCCCTTAAAAAACCACATGAAAAATGAATACAGATTTGTTTCTTTTTTCCTTCTTCCTTTGCCTCTTGTATCTTTTGATCAACGTGATTTATAGAAAGAAGCTTGGTCCTTTTGTCTTCTACTTCTTCCAAAGTATAATCCATCTTGAGAGATATACATGTTTCATCTGATTTTGCTATGAAATCTGTTATTCATGGTGTTGCTTCTCAGTGTCACCTTCAATGTCTCTTGTCATGGTTGTCAGCTCATTTGTTGCAATTATGACTTCTATTTCTTCCTTTTGCTTGCCTTTATGGTTCTTCGATTGAAGGTAATGATATAGGTGGAGAAGGTGTTGTGGACTCCAATCGAAGAAGCTCAATCCATTGTCCTTTCCATAGAAAGGAATGTGTTCTTTTTGCCAATGTGCACCTCCCAATCAAAAAACCATGGTCATCCAATAAGAATATGAGTGATTGCTTTGATACAAATTGATGCAGCCCTAGATCCACAAACGAAAGTAGACAAACTCCACAACAGGGGTTTGTCTAGTCCTCGACGGATTTCATGCGAGAGACCAACTCCACAATGGGGGTTGGCAGAATCCAAAGGGATTCAACACAAACGAACACTCCCAACATAGAGAGGCACTCACAATCACAAAGAAACTGAATAATTCTTAACTGAATAATGAAAGGTGCCTCTCCCACTATAGGAGTTACATATTTATAGAAGAGGTTAGACGTCTCTTTCCTAATTGGATTCTAATTCCTAAATCTTCCCTAATTTAAAAGAAACTAGATAAGGAAACAAAATCCTTAAATTTTCTGAAACAATTCAAGTTAAACTAAACTTAAAGACCCCTAACAATTTCAAAACTCCTAATTAAGCAGTTATCCTATTGGACCTGTATACCGAGCCCAATCAGCAGGATAATACATGGGCCATGGGTCTAGCCTGCATCAGTGGTCAATATATCAGTTTCTTATGGCCCTTTTTCACCACGAGAGTTTTTTTTTTTTTAATTGATCAAAAAGTTTTTAACAAAAATGTAAATCTATATTCGTAATTGCTTTTAGTGCGTTTAGGAAAATGTAAGAATACATTAAGGTAGCGAGAACGGAGATCTAACATTTTAGATCATGAACAAAACCCATACAAAACCAGTATCAAATTATTATTAGTCATGCTGAAAACCAGTGCACATCAAATGATATGACTCAGTTTCCACAAAGTAATAACCATGGCTGTTAGGCTTAAAGGAGAATTTGACGGTTTCAAGCGATGTTTTAAAACTTGTCCAAGTCCAAGTTGTCTCAAACATGGTCACAGATGACCTGGTTCATGAGGAACTCCATCAAGCCACATTACAAAGTTTGAAAACCCCTATTTTTCAGTTTGGGACTGCTGGGACTGGTTTGATTCAATTTGACAACCTTGTTTTTGGTTTGGGGTTGGATTTGGGTGATGGAGGGAAGGAGATATGATGGGGCCATGAGGGAGGTAAAGGTGGATATGGTGGTGCGGGGAAGAGGAGGAGATAGTAGTGATGGTGGTGGAGGAAGAAAGAGGAGAGTGGGGAAGGAGAGAAGCGAGGCTTATCTCGTTGGGATGGAAGGAGGTTTGGGTTTGGGGTGGGGGTTGATTTTGGGTGATAGACGAGAAGGGATGTGGTGAGACCATCAGGGAGGTGAGGACGTGAGGGAGGTGGAGGTGGAGGTGGTTGGGACTTGGGAGAGGAGATGGTGGTGATGGAGGAAGAGAGAGGAGGAGAAAGGGGAAGGAGAGGAGATACAAGGTGGAGTCAGTCAGGGTGACTCAGTCTAACCTAGCTGGGTTGCATGAGTTGATTCGACTATAGGGGGACCAAGTTGCCCCACCTTACTCCGCATTTTAAAACATTGGTTCCAAGAAGTGTGTGGAAATGATTTCAAGGTACAAAGATGAGAATTAGTTGCAATGCATTTCATCTATATAATATAAATGCATTAGCTTTTTCTTGTTCTTTTATAAAAAAAAGGCGGAAAATTCAGAAAATTATCTCCTTGGGTTTTCCATTTTGAATACTCTTGTGTTCAGTATTTCAAATCCCAGAGCAAAAGAGAGCACCAAAAAAAAAACAAAAAATAATAATAACAGAGATATGAGAGAGAGAGAGAGAGAGAGAAGAAAATCTAATAGTCATTCTGCTTCCAGGACTTCTTGGTGGCCCACTTAATGATTGATCCGCCCTGTCTCTCGTTGTAAGAAGATCAGAGTCCGATACACATGGCATTCAAGGACCTGGGCAAGTGGAGAAGGGTTTCGAAAAAGAGCGAGAAAATAATGAAGGAATTTGACTTCTGTTTCTTTTAGGTATTGCATCATTTCAGTATACAAAAAGTACTGAAAACTAAAAAAGCCATATGGCTACATTTATAGGTTGATTGACAGGTTAGAGGGCCATTTATCTCTTAGGTGATAATGAATACCAGGGAAATCAAGTCTGCACTCTGTAGAATAAAATAGATGAGCTGCCAATCTTCTTATATATCCTGAAAAACCACAGAAATTTTTTTTTTATAACACACATTCTTTGACCAATGGGCATTAAAATCCAACCTTTATGTGCTATTGGTCTCTGCGTAGATTGTACGGTTCTTTTTGGAGAAATACAAGGTGTTGTAAGCAGGGTTTAAGGACTCAGTCAAGTCCAAACTGACCAACAAGATCGTGACCAAGTCTGAGTTGACCTGGTTTAAGGACTCAGTCAAGTCCAAACTGACCAACAAGATCGTGACCAAGTCTGAGTTGACCTGGTCAACTTGGAGTTGGCCGAGTTTTCAAACACTGGATGTAGTGCCAGAACAATTAGAAGTGGTGTTGCCAGCATGCCTCATCAAATCTGGATTTACCAATACATAGAAAAGACCCATAGGAAAGACCTCTGCCATCTTCAGCCAGAGGCATGCACAACGGTATGCAAGTCAAAACACATGGACAAGCACTGATTCATAATTAATAGCGTGAAGATACCATGCAAGACTTAAATAACTGAATAGCTGAGACTTCATACCTTTAGTCGGAGAGTTTGACCAGACATATGGACTCTTGGGGCTCCCCCAAGCAGTCTTCTCAGAGCTCATCTTAGCTGATCTAAGAAATTCAGCACGGTTGTGATTTGGAGATTTATATCCAGACTTTCGTTGCCACATATTTCCTTTCACTGAATGTGCCAGCTGCCTGCATGAATCCATACTACTAACATCAAAACACTGAGACGAGGGGGAAGGAATTGCAACTTTAGTTCCATGGGACTTACATTGATGGTTGACGTTGCCTCTTCATAGCAGTGATAAGAGAGCAGATGGCCCAACAAGTAAAGAACACAACCGTTGCATAGAGAGTATCAAGAGAACTCTGGAATGGAATCCAAAATAATGAAAAAAAAATCTTTAATTAAATACTGTACTTCTCTAAGATTTCTTTTCTTAAATAACAACCGCACTAATTTCGATTTTTAATGAGGAACTTTCCAAACAAAAATAAAGACAAGAGAGTACAGGACAAACAAATTGAAAGGCTATGTGCCCTTAAAAGCATCCCTAAATTGCACTCAAGCAGCATTTTCAGCAGATGAGTTTCACAAAATGATTTGGTTGCAAATAAAATGGAAACCATGCTGATTTGGTTTGATACATTCCTGCTTTTTCCACTCTTAAGGAACAGATAATTATTAGTTTCATGCACACCCAAAAATAAAATAAAATAAAAGCCTAAACTGTGTGCCTGACATCCAAGGATCTCTCAGTTCAAAGTCACAGCCTCTTTCTTTCTTTCTTTTTCATAGAAGTAAATTTGATCTCTCCATCAGTACAATAAGTAAACAAAATTAACATATGAAAACCAAAAAAGACATGGGTAAAGAGAAGTGTCGTTTTCCCCTCATTTAAACATTAAGCTACCTGCACTTTAATAATCTGAAAATTGCATATTATATCTTGTAAACTTGAATTTAAAATGCACCTGGCATGGAATTAAGGGGACAGAAGATTATCAATTCATTGGTAGTCAATTTCCCTCATCCAAGCATTAAGCTACCGAATACTCTAACTTTCAACTACCAAAAATTTTCTTTTCCTGATATTTATAACTCCAATCACATGATCACGTCTCACCATTTTAATTTAGAATGAAAGGAGTGCTACCTGAAAAATAAAAACTGCTGCAACAATGCGCATTGCCCACATCACAAATTGAGCAATACCAACATCCACACTCCCATCTTCTGAAAGGACAAATTTCCGCACAACCCAGTACCCCAATGCAGCTCCAGCAAGAATAATTCCTAGTAAAACAAATACAGAAACCTGTGCCAAACCCATGGTGAAAGATTGTGTTAATTAGATATACAGCTGATCCAAAATTGGGAATACCGAAGGACAGAGAATGAATCACATGCTGCAAAGATAGAACTGCAACTAATTGCATCCGGACATACACATGACAACACCAATTGTCAATCATAAATTTAGAGCGTCTATTTGGTCCAGCCTATTACTAGTACACCACTATGGAAGATCACATCAATTAGATGATCTTGAGATCATGGTTATCCCAATTTTGCTTTAATTGTCCATTTCTCAGGAAACAAAACCAGACAGGTAGCAAATATGGAGTTTGAGAACCACAAGTACTATCAAATGAATTGTTCAGATGATAACTAGACATGTTATAAAGCTGATTATCCACTTTGGATGCAAACTACAATAAAAATGCATTAGACACTCAAAACAGTCTTCAGTGACAAAAATAAATGATTAAATAAAGATCAAAGGACGTGAACCAACTACTTATCACACATGCATGGTTTTAATCAATTTCTAGCACACCAGATTTTGCCCAACATACTTTTCGTACACATTAATTAAACAAGCAAGCAAGTAAATAACAAGGTAAAGCTTAGGAAAAAGGTGATGAAGGTGCAAGGTAGGCCAACATGAGACCCACTGTTACAAGAAGGAAAATGTGCAAGAAGCCAGCTTGTGCATGCCTTCAAAAGTTCTTCACTTTCCATTAGTTCCTTATTAATTCAAGGGTAGTTTCTTTTATTCCTTTAATAAGGAAAAGCTAGCAGATATTAAATGGTTGAGATCAAATTTTCTCAAACCATGAGTTAGGATTAGAAAGGGGGTTTCTTTTTTGTTATTGATTATTTACATTGTAAGGCCACTCCACTAACTCAAGTTTTGGTCGAAAAAAATTTGCTTATTCATTGTTGTGTGCTTGTTTTCTTCAACCTTCTCTGCAAGGGTTTGGTTGTGAGACCATTCCCCTTCATACTATGTGCTTCAAGTGTGAGTGTGAGGACTTCTTCAATAGTTGATTCCATTCCCTTCAGTTGATCACAGCAACTTCTCTTTCTGTTGATTTGTTAAGAACCCTTTAAGAAAATCATCCCTGCTATTTTGTTGACTAGACAAGTTTTTGCTTTTTATCTGATGAAGGCCCAGTGACCTTGCATTCTCTTCTACCGTTTAAGGGCAAAAGGGATATCGAATGGTGACGCGGAGAGGGGTACCAGATGCGGGGCAGGTAGAGGCAGAGAGACGAGAGATGGATGGTGGGAGGGATATGTCAGACTTTCGTCTGAAAATTGGCCTCACGCCAAACTCCCCATCGCAGGCGAGGAAGAAGAGACAACTTGGGAAGACCCAAAATCACTCGTAAGAAATTTCATTAATCAATAACTAAAGCCAAATGAGGCATTACAATGCTTAAATAGATAAAAGATTGACCCTAAAACTAGTCTGGACCATTCAAATGCCATGATGGCCAAGATTAAAACATCCACCAAAATACAACTTAAGACATAAATTAATAAATAAACTTTGAGTAGGCTAAGATAGGTAGCCTAGGCCCAAAGAACTGGTCGAGACATATGGGCTGGGCCCATTGGCGGGTCGACCCATGGGGACCATGGGTCTGTCCTGCATCAACTCTTCCCTTCTTGGAGAAAACTCGACCTCGAGTTTTATAGATGTCCTCCAGGATCGAAAATCCATCGCATGAATCCTCGATTTGCTGGTTGATCTTTGTTTTCTTCACAAGGCTTGGAGGCTTGACATGACATTTTCGTCCAACTCAAATAAGGCTTGATACACCGCTTCTATTGGTGACTAAATTTTGCATTAATGCGAGCTCGAATGAAGTGATGCTTTAATTCTTGAATATCGGCCATATGCACACATTCTCCAAGTAGAATTGACCAATCTCCGAGGACAAAGTCAATATGAGGAACTTCGATGAGGTGAACTTCTTTGGCAATCTCCTAATTAATGGTCTTTTCATTTGATAGTTTAATTTGATTTTCTAGAGGCGGGCTTGCCATAGGATCCATTAGATGATTAGATTCCTTAATGTTTTCTTCATTGTCCGTTTCTTCTTGTTCCACTTGCAAATGATGAGACTCAGGTTCCTTTCTTCAAATTCACTTGAGGCATTTTCCATGAGTGATTCCACTACTGGGACTACTGTGGTTTGCAGAGACTTCTATTCTTGCATCTTAGCTTTTCGGAGGCGACAACGCTTTATCAAGCGCTCGACACGGATCGCTTCCCAAAATGCTTCATACATATCGTTGCATTCCTTCTCCACATTCTTCAATGTACTCGGTCTCAAACCTTTGAGAAAGTGATTGAAATCAAGTGAATCTCCCAATTCACATAAATAATGTAGCCTTTCAAATTCATCGGCAAATTCCTCAATAGACAATTTTCCCTATGTCAAATTAATATATTGCTCAAAGTAATCTTTATTTTCATAATATCTTTTCCCATATCTGATTGCATATGTCATCCTTTTAGCCCTTTTGTTGATTTCTTTAAGCTCTTTGTTGGTCTCTTTAAGCCTTCTATCCATTTCAAGAAGTTGCAATTCCATCTTGGCTGACAATTCCATATTAATTTGATACAAAGACTAAAAAATTTAATGCTCTTCAAAATTAAAATCAAACTAACCAGATGTGTAAATCTCACTGATTGGAGTTCACAGGTGAAGACGGATCATTGATCGGAGTCCGGATGGAGAAGATCTTGCTATTTGAAGATGGATGGCTGAAGAGTTATGGAATATGACGAATCTAGGCCCACTTGCTGATGAAAATATGGCCTAACTCAAGCTTAGGCCCACAAACTGGGCTCAGATGAAATGCTGAAGATGTCAAAGCGTGGACTCGGGTCGGGTTCAGCTGACCCAAATTTGCAACCTTCTCTCGTTCTTCGTGTAGAAGAGGAAGAAAAGAAAGGGAGATGGGTTTTGACCCTTTTTCTGCAACTGCACCCCAATGAGAGAAAATGGAAGGCGGGACGAAGATGAGAGATGGAGACGGCGACAGATTTCAGATCTCTCTGCAAAGATGACGACGATGGTGCTGATGTTACTGCTAGTGCGATCACTATGAGATGGCTCGACGACGGTGCTGCTGGATGCAAGGTGGAGGCTTATGGGGATGAAGCTGGTGGCGCTGCTAACAAGCCCTCAGATCCAAGGTGCCGTCAAGGTTCAGCAGTGGACGGCAATGATGGTGAAGATGGTGACGTACGCAAGTGCCAAGTACGCTCTTTGCAACCTTTCTTCTCCTTTTCTTTCTTACTTTTTTTTTTTCTTCTGATTCTTCTCTGTGGGTTTTTTTTTTTTGGATCCGTCTCTGCTTCTTCTTCTTCTTCTTCTTTTTCAGCAAATGGGAATGGGTTCAAGCCAGTCGATGGTGGGTTTGGCCTCGGGATTGAAAGATGGGAGGGGATTTTGGGTTCTGGACCCAACGAGGTAGGGATGAGGCTCGGCTAAATGGGAGATGGGTTCTAGTGATGGTTGATTAGGGTTTATTAGATGTGGAATGGTTCTGGATGGTAGGTTTGGATTTGGATGGCAGGTTCCAAAGGGCTTATTGAGTCAAAGGATCAGTTGGGAAGATGAGGCCTGAAAAAGGTGGATGGAACCATGTAGATCTGATATTGGATGCAGTTCGATTAAGGGATTAGGACAGTGGTGGTGCGGCAACAGTGTTTTCAAAGATGTGCGACATGTGGGATGTGGGGAGATGCGATTCGATGCATGGTGGGGTTTGGAAGGTGCAGGCAGGGGCTGGTAAATGGTGAAAGTGATGTTCGGTAGGGATGATGATTGCTGATGATCGAAACTGGGTTGGATCGATCTTCGGCTCTGATACCAATTGATGTGGAGCGAGGTACCAGGTGTGGGGTCGGTAGAGGCGGAGAGACGAGAGATGGATGGTGGAAGGCATATGTCAGAATTTCGTCAGAAAATTGGCCTCACACCAAACTCCCCATCGTGGGCAAGGAAGAAGAGACAACTTGGGAAGACCCAAAATCACTCGTAAGAAATTTCATTAATTAATAACTAAAGCCAAATGAGGCATTACAATGCTTAAATAGATAAAAGACTAACCCTAAAACTGATCTGGACCATTCAAATGCACTGATGGCCAGGATTAAAACATCCACCTAAATACAACTTAAGACATAAATAATAAATAAACTCTGAGTAGGCTAAGATAGGTGGGCTAGGCTCAAAGAACTGGTCGAGACGGATGGGCGAGGCCCATTGGCGGGTCGACCCATACGGACCATAGGTCTTTCCTGCATCAAAAGGCTTGTGAATCAAATAGATAAATATAAATATATATATATATATCCAAGATAAAATATAAGGAATGCTCCTTATAGTGGATCTAAGAGTAGGGAACAAGAACTGGGGGAATAATTCTTGATAGGTCACATTACTCAAATCTATAACCTAGTCGTTGCAACAACAAGCATCTTTCAATTGCCAATCCATTGTTAGCTCAATGGTGAGGCACCTCCCTCTCCACAAAGACGGCCTGCCTGGGTTCGATCCCCGGCTGTAGCGCTAATGGTTAGGGAGTTGGGTAGAGTGTGTGGGTGGGTAGTTGTGAAAAAAAAAATTCCAATTGTTCTACAGGCTCTTGTTGAGAAAGAGAAAAATTAGAATAACTCCATGTCAAAATTGTATATTTTGACATCTAGAAGCAAACTATAGAACAAAATAAAGGGCTTGGGTTGCATATAGCAGCACACTAGGCAAAGTGGAGCCAAGTTACTGGAGTATTATGCGATCATCAAATGTCACTTTGATTAAAAAGGCATTTTTATAAGAAAACAATTAAACCACATTCGTTGAATAGAGCTAAAAGTCTGGCAATGAAGGAATGGAGGGAAAAAAGGATGAAGTATATGTACCCGATATGCCTGATATGTGCATGCCAAGATGGATGTGGACTAACAAGAAAGGATTAAATAAAGAATCATATATATTCAAAGCTGAGGCCAGCAACGGTGCCAGTGAGGAAAAGTCTTTAGATGCAAGTTGATGGCGCACCGAGGAAAAGGGTAGGACAAAGACGACATGGATGGAAGCAGTAAGGTTAGATATGAAGAAGTGCAACCTATCTGGGGATTTGACCAAGGATAGAGTGGAATGAAGAAACAAAATTCATGTAGCCGACACCAACATAGTTGGGACAAGGCTTGGATGATGATCTTTTTGTCTTTCAAAGATTAACCAAATTTTATTAAGAAATCACTGAAAATAAACACAGAGCCCACATCAAGAAGATGATGTGCCAAACTGAAAAAGAAAAAAGCAGCAGTAAGTAAAGGATCTTCGAAATCAAACCATGAAATATGAATAATAACAATACTCTCTCTATCCACCTCTGCATTAGCTAAACTGACTAGTTGGCCATTTAACTCTCTGGGAATTTGTGCAGAAGTGGTGACAGAGCACTTCAAAAGAGCTTTAATGTCCTTGAGAATGTATAAGATGTATCTGGCGCCGGGGACACTCCACTAGCTTGCAATTGCACTTTTGGAATCCGCCTTGACTAGGACCAGTTCACAAAAGTGATATTGCGAGAGGTGGAAAACTCTCTGCCATTGAAAAGGTTTCCACTTTTATTTGAATCATCAAGACCAACTGGTCTAGAGAAGACTATATTATTATGGCACCGTAGTTGTTCTTAATGAACACAACCAAAACCCAACAGGCTGAAGTCACCTTTGGAATTAGAGTCCACATTTAGTTTAAAACCTCCATCAGGGTAGGCTAGCACAAGTCTTGCTCAAGGAGATTATTATAGGACCACCCAAAGTCTCCTTTCACATCCTCCATATGTCTGACTTGGAAATCCCCAGAAACGGCGAAACTCGTTTGCTTCTAAAGCCCCTCCTAATAAGTGCGGACTTGATCCTTGCTAGCGCAATCACTCATGAGATCCTTTTCCATCAATAATTCTTCTGTTACATGCCTCTTATGGACCAAGCAATAGCAAGGGGCACCACCTCCCGGATTATGCTGCCTATTTCTTCATGTGGACCAGTCCACCCTCCCACAAGAGATCGGAGTGAAGCAGGCATCACCCACTCAATGGCAAATAGCTTAGAAAAAAGCACCAAATGGACAGTGTCTGAACAGATTGATGAATGGCTCATCTATCAAAGACATGGTGCATACATTAGGCATGCCAAAGTGGCTTCACTTTAGGTGTTCAATGGTCAGTATTTTGTTGGACGGGCACCATCAAGAAGAATGACTTAATACTTGGAGCTAAGCACTTCCAGACCCATTTGTGGGGGAATCAAACATTCTATTCTTGACCTGATATTAAGAAATAGGGATTTGATACCCACCCACCTCTCTTCTTCCTCCTCCCCATTAGGAGCATTATATTCTTGACCTGATGTTAAGAAATTGGGATTTGATTTGGTAGAGAAAGTACTCCTTGAGGCCCCCCACCCAGAAACTTAAACTATAATAGCTATCACCTCCACCGGCCACAATTGTGTTTGATAAAGAAAGAAAAATAGGAATCTTCTTGTCCATCGGGTTCCTTCTAACACAAGGTTCAAACAAATATGCCTCCAGCAATTATAGCATTTAATAAAACTGGATGTATGTCAAATTTTGCATGATTCGATTGGGGGCATAGTTACGAAATTCGTTTTGTTTCGAATGAATTTTCAAAATTATTTCAGTTTGTCCATTACAAATATCAGTTATAAGAGATTTGAGAATTCCATTGAAATTGGTGAGAATCCAGTGCCCTTAAGGGACGACTGTAGTTTTACATATATAGGGGCTGATTGCCCTCATTACAATCCACAGATCCTATATTATAGATAACTAGGGGCTGATTGCCCTCATTACAATCCACAGATCCTATATTATAGCTAACAACTATGCATTATCCTTTGACTTATTCTACAATACAATAACTGGACTGATAACTGGACTTGGCCTAATGGGCCTGCTTGCCTAGATTGGGCTTCGATTGACACCCCCCCTCAAATTGATGCTGGGGAGTCATAAAGCAGCAATTTGGAGACAAGAAATTGATGTCGAGGCCTAGGAAGTCCCTTTGTGAAGATATCTGCAAACTGAAACTCTGTAGGGACATGAGGGAGACTAATTACATCACGCTTATATTCATCTCGAATAAAGTGGCAGTCAACTTCAATATGCTTGGTGCGTTCATGGAAGACTGGATTTTCAGTGATGCGGATGGCTCCAGTATTGTCTGCATGCAATGAAGTAGGAGAGGTTTGAGCAAACCCGAGTTCCGATAGAAGTCTCCGTAGCCATAAGATCTCAGAACAAGCAGAAGACATTGCCCTATATTCAGCTTCTATGGAAGATCTAGACACACGTTCTTGTTTCTTGCATTTCCAGGAAATGAGAGACTTTCCAAGGTACATGCACCAACTAGTAGTAAAACGACGTGTGTCTGGACAGCCTGCCCAGTCAGCATCCGCATAAGCTGTCAGATGAAGAGGATTATCCTTTGGATAATATAAACCACGAGGGACAGTTCTCAGCAAATAACGGATCATGCGCTTCACAGCTGTCAAATGAAGGTGTCGAGAAGCAGTCATGAACTGGCTCACAAGATTAACAGCATAGGAGATGTCAAGTCTAGTGATGGTGAGATAGACAAGACTACCCATCAGGCGCCGAAGGATCAGAAAGAAGGTCGCCATCATCTTTACTCAGCTTGAGATTTACCTCGACAGGTGTATCAACAGGCGAAGAATCATGGAGGTCAGCCAACTCGATAAGGTCTGATGTGTATTTGTGTTGATTAACAAAGAGACTTTTGGGAGATTGATGCACCTCTAAGCCCAAGAAATAATGCAAAGGACCCAAATCCTTCATATGAAAGTATTTCCTAAGGGAAGCTTGGAGAGATGTGATCATACCATCATCCGTGCCAGTGATAATAATATCGTCAACATACACCAGAAGCACAGTAACCCCTGTAGATGATTGGCATAGAAAGAGAGATGGATCATAAGGGCTCTGAGTAAAACCACTTTCGCATAAGCGACCCCTGAAGGTTTCGAACCATGCCCGAGGAGCTTACTTTAGACCATAAAGCGATTTTCGCAGCAGACAGACGGACCGCTTGGAGGGAGAGGTGACGCCTCGTGGTATACGCATATAGACCTCTTCTTGCAAATCCCCATGGAGAAATGTATTTTTGACATCCATTTGGTATAATGGCCAAGACTGAGATTCAGCAATGGCGAGAAGTAACCTAACAGATGTCATCTTGGCCACAGGTGCAAACGTCTCCTCGTAGTCAATGCCATACTCCTGTCTGTTGCCGAGTGCCACAAGCCTAGCTTCGTGTCTATCCAAGGACCCATTAGATTTTAGTTTGATCGAGTAGATCCATTTGCAACCAATGGGTTTAACTGCTGAAGGACACTCCACAATATCCCATGTGTGATTCAGATCCAATGCATCTAATTCCTCCTTTATGGCCTGGTTCCAACAATCTTGTTGGACAGCCTGCAAATAAGAACTTGGGATAGAGATAGAAGATAGAGTGGTCATCAAAGAAGTATGGGTAAAGCCATACCGCTCAGGCAGTCTAGAATGTCTGGAGGAGCGACGTAAAGTCGGAGTAGGCGTGGAACCAGTTGTCGGTGGAGGATCAGGGGGAGGGCCATCTGCAGTGGGAGGTTTATCCCGTCAGTGGTATACAAAAGCAGGATTAAACCTAGTAATAAAGGTTTGATCCGAAAAACCTGGTAAGAGAGCTGGGGAAGAGGGGTGAGGACAGTCTATGTGAGTTTGGAAGAAATATTGATTTTCAAAGAAAATAACATTTCGAGAAACTCTGATACGACAACCAATGGGATCATAACAAACAAAACCTTTTTGATTAGTGGTATAACCCAAAAAAGCACACCTGCGAGATTGTGCTGTAAGTTTCGTTCTTTTTGTGGAAGGTAGATGAACAAAGCAAACACAACCAAATGTATGTAGGTGATCAAACACAGGATGATGACCAAACAATTTATAATGAGGCGTGAAATGAGCAATGGTAGGTGATGGAAGGCCGTTAATGAGATAGACAGCCGTGGTGAGAGCTTCAATCCAAAAACGAGGGGGAACTGATGATTCAATCAGAAGAGTCCTAGTTACATCAAGAAGATGTCTGTTTTTCCGTTCCGCGACACCATTTTATTGTGGAGTATACGGACAGGTACGTTGAGAAATGATTCCTTTATTGTGTAAAAAGAATTGAAAATCTTTGGAAACATACTCCCCCCGAGTCTGAGTGCAAAATTTTAATGCATTTAGAGAATTGGTTTTCAACATAGGTAACAAAAAATCTAAATGCATTAAGAACATCAGACTTCGAATGTAATAAATAAAGCCAAGTAAATCTGTTGTAGTCATCAATGAAGGTGACAAAGTATTTGAAATGACTATGTGAAAGGGTCGGAGCAATGCCCAAAACATCACTGTGAATTAAGTCAAAACATGCAGTGCTCCGTGTGTTAGAGTTTGGAAAAGGTAACGTTTTACTCTTTTCTAATTTACAAGCATCACAGTCAAAGGAAGCAGAATCAATAGGTTTATTTATTAATCCAGATTGAAATAAAGTAGACATTGTAGAAACATTCGGATGACCAAGTCTATTATGCCACAGTCGAGAATTATTCTTATTGAAAAAACAAAATAACTGATGTAAAGTTTGATCATGAATAAATGAAGAAACTGGTAAGGAAAAAAGTATTCCACGCTTAGGCCCCCTCGCGATCACTTCCCCCGACGCCTGGTCCTGCACAACACAACCAGAAGAAGAAAATGAGACATCGTAATTATTTTCAACAAGTTGACCCACAGAAACCAAATGGGTAGCAAGATGAGGAGAGACTAAAACATCGGTAAAGGGTAAGGGGCCAGGGGTATCACCAACAGAGGTGATGGGAAGATGATCTCCGTTGGCAGCTTAAACAGTAAGATGACCAGTGTACGGAACTACATTTTGTAAGTTTATGGATGAAGAGGTCATATGGTTACTTGCACCAGAATCTAAGTACCAGGTATTTGAAAGAGATGAATCAGTACCTGCAATGTTCATGGATGCTAAGGCATTGATGATCATCTGGTTGACCAGCTCAGGGGTGAGAGGAGCTGGTGGCGCAGAGTGGGAGGAGGAACCAGGTTGGGAGGAAGAATCATACTGCAGAGAACCGCTGAAGTCAGACGATGCAAATGATGGAGTGGTCACTGTGTAAGCACTAGGAGCTGACGGCGCTGTGTATGTACCAGGGGCAGACTGCACATAGTTGCGGGAAGTAGAATTGCGAGTCTTCTTCCGACATTCTTCAATAACATGACCCGTGGCCTTACAATATCTGCAGATTTTTGCCTTGCATTGATTTGCATAGTGACCATATTTCTTGCAGTTATGGCACTGAACTTTACTGATGTCCCGAGGAGGTGGTCTGATTGTAGCAACATAGGCAAGCGGAGCCTCAACAGTCCTTTGTTGTTCCATAGTAGTTTTACTGACTAGACGTTGTTCTTCCCGTAGAAGCTCCTGAAGACAGTCATCCAAGCTAGGAAGAGAAGCCCTGCTCATTAAGTTGGATCTAACTGTCTCAAACTCCAGACGAAGTTTAATAAGAAACTGATCCCTATGGCTACTTTGCTGTAAGGGAAGTAGTTCAGGGAGAAGAGCTTCAGACACCGAGGCAAACTTAATCTTTTCGTATTCGGACCACAGTCTGCGAAAGCCATTGTAATACTCCTGAACAGACTGTGTGCCTTGAGTATATTGAGAAATATCAAGTTCCAATTGAAATTGACGAGCAGCATTGCCTTGTTGATAGATCTTTTGAAGATAGTCCCACATTTCAGGGGCAGTTTTGCAAGGTCTGAGGTTGAGGATAAAATGTGGGTCAACTGAGCTCAGTAACCAGGTTTTTATTTTAGCATCCTTAGTTTTCCAAGCTAAAATCTTCTTGTCATCGGCCTCGGGTTTAGGGTCAGATCCATCAATGTGTGCCCAAAGTTCCTTTCCTTCTAAGTAAATGTGAAATTGGAAGGCCCATGAGGTATAATTTGTGCCATCAAACTTAACCAGGGAGATAATGTCAGATTTTTCCATGACGACTCAGAACAAGCAATCAATCCAGAAAGCAGTAAACAACCAGAATGAGGAATAACTAGCAGAAGGATGATCAAGCAGCAGTAATATCAGAATCAGACCACAATCAGTGGTTAGATACACAATCAGACGGTTCATATTGGTGATGTACTGCAGCAGATAGCAACCAGCAGAGATGCACAGATTCACAGAATGATGAACAAGCAACAACAGAACAAATAGCAGGAACTTGCAGCAGTAATAAACCAGGAGAATTAACTAGCAAAATGATGAATCACTGCATGCACTAGCAGTAAGTAGCAGCAAACAACCAGAACAGGCAGTCAGCAGCATCCAAACGTCCCTGTCGTCAGGGATAGGTACATGATCTGGGCCCCACCCGATGATCTCTTGATAGATCAGAGAGTGGGGATGGTTGAGTAGGATAAGCACGCAACTAATGGAAGTGACCTCGAACAAATCAAATCCAGATCCAGAATTTTGGACGGCCGAGATGAAAACAAGTGAAAAAAATTGAATTTCCTCAAAAATAGGTACCTCTGATGACCGATAAATGTTGGAAAAATCTTCATAAATAAGAGGATATTCAGACGACCAAGAGGGAGGAATCCGCTAAGATGGTGATAATGATGATCACAGGTGGGCCACGCCTGATCTGAGATGATCAGGGATGATCAGAGAGGATCCGACTGAAGAAGATGATATCTGGCTTCCAAGGCTTGGAAGATAACTGAGACAATCAAGATGATTGATTGATTTGTCTCTGATACCATATCAGTTATAAGAGATTTGAGAATTCCATTGAAATTGGTGAGAATCCAGTGCCCTTAAGGGACGACTGTAGTTTTACATATATAGGGGCCGATTGCCCTCATTACAATCCACAGATCCTATATTATAGCTAACTAGGGGCTGATTGCCCTCATTAGAATCCACAGATCCTATATTATAGCTAACAACTATGCATTATCCTTTGACTTATTCTACAATACAATAACTGGACTGAGGCTAATGGGCCTGCTTGCCTAGATTGGGCTTCGATTGACAACAAATAGTTACAAATAGAACCTCAGGTGAGTTCACACAACACATTGGATTGACTGGGAAAATGGGAGAACGGAGTAGACTCATTTCATTTCATTTGTCCCTCTCACTATCTCTCTTCATTTTTTGAACAGTAATATCATTAAGAAAGGACAAAAAACAAGCACAAAATAAGGTAAAAGAGATGTATACCAAGCAACACATAAAGAGGAAGAAAGAAAACAAAAACAGAAACATGGGACCCATAATTTAGATAAGGAATTGCTACCTCATTTTGCACCCCTAAGAATATGATGGAACACCACTACCATTTATTTGCATAATACATTTATTTTCATTCAATATGCAGTCCGGTCCCCATGGACAACTTCCTCATTTCAACACACAACTAAATGCATTTGTAAAATCACTTCCCAGTTTCTGGATTATCACAACTATCCCTTACTGGTTTCTATCTCTGTCACAGTTTGTGGATGATTAAAAGTATTCATCTGCTTGGTCATCTCAAATGAGTTTTTGGCCCAAGTAGAAATGATAGAAACCATAAAATGGGCAGCAGGTACAAAATCAAGTAGAAGAGAAGAAAGAAATTTCTTTCTAATTATTAAGGAGCATGAAGCAAGAGAACTTACTGGATTATACATATCTTCGCTCAAACCGAAATTCACAAGAACAGAATTAACTAGCATTGAAAAGTAGTGCAGAAGAAAAGATCCAGCTCCAAGCTGAAAGAATTTAGGGCAAAAATGCCTTGTCAGCATTATCAGTCAGTGAAATATAACAATGAAAGATTCAAGCATCGCAACATAGCACAAAACTTACAACTGATCCATAGATGGTAAGGTAGAAGACACTCTTCCTGCCAGTAGGCAGTAACTTCATGCCCTGTACCACAATAAGAAAGTACCATTACGAATTAAGAATCACAACAAGAAGAACACGAGAAGCATAGAGTCAGTTAATCTGTGCACATATCAAAACAAAATGTCATGTAAAGGTAACTTGTAGTATTTATAGAAGAATGATCAAATGGAACCCTTGCACAACATAGTGCCGCCCACTAAATTTAGAGCTTTGAACTGTCTTAATCATCAATCCATACCTTATATTAATTATTAAGTCTAAACAATGATTCATAGGCCCCAAATGATTTTGCAAGAATAAGATGATCCCAAGCATCCAAATCCAAATGGAGTACATTCTTCCATAGAAAACCTCACTTCCCAATTTCGCATGCTAATGATTGGATAGTTGATATTGTCAAGTGATGTGCATTGGCCTGATAGTGAGATCGACTTTGACAATCAAATTCATCATCATCAAAATCAGAGCCTTAACCCAACTATGTTGGGGCAATAATACGATTTATTTAAAAAATAATCTACACTCTCATGTGTCAAAATACCCCTTGCATCATAACTGTTGTCAACCAGTCCACTATATCATTCCTATTCATGATTAATACAACACTAAAATAAGCAAAATAAATGTCAAAATCTCTAAGAAGTTTAGATTTTCACCATTTTAAGTTCCAAAAGGTAAACAGTTTAAGCGAAACAATGAGGCAGCATGTGTTTCCTACAGTGGTAGCCTTTTACAGTAACAAAAGAACTCTAAATAGAAACCAAAGAAAGAACCATAACTGATAAAGAGAAAAATTAAAAATAATAAATAATAAATTAAAAAAACGCATTCACTATGAAAATACAAGGAATCCCCAGCATATATAAAAACTCTGCAATTGAGTTCTTCCTTTAAGATGCTGCACATCTATTTTCTCTCTCATTTTACATTGATAAATGGGATCGTTAACTATGATGCCAACACCCAACTGTCATTAAGATGATCAAATATCCAAGGTTCAGTGACAGGAACTGAGGGTAGGAAATATGCTCCTCAAGTATGGTTGCAAGCTATGATACCCTTAGCCAAAAGATTTTTCAGTTTCTGAAACTTTCTCCCTTTTGTATCTTGTGATGGGTTTGATGTTGTTATGTGGAGTTGTTGAATATTAAATGATATATTGTTAGCAGAAAAAAAAAAAAAAAAAAAAAAAACCTGCTAGGATATCCAGATACTTCAAAATAGGCAACATATCAATCTCATATCACATTTGATACTTCATTGTTTTTATGCATAAAATATGTGCTCCTGCCATCCCCACAAAGTCCATGCTGTAAATGGGGCATCATAGCTCGCAAGGGTAAAACTTGAAGGGATTGACAGATAAGCACCCACCAAGAGTGGATATGGCTCAACCTGACACGGCATGGGAAAAATTGTCATTTATAACAACAGTATGGATTGGAAAATGGAGAGATCTTTCTCCCTTTTAAATGTGTTTGTGTTTAACTTCCACCACAAAACATTTACCCAAAAAAATTTTGATAAAACAAAAGGAGAATGGCTCATATGGAGTCATATTTCTTAAGATGTTTATTGGATGTTGACTTTAAGTCTATATTGATGCACCCAAGTGGTTGTGGTGATATGGACGATTTTCCATTGATTCCATTTAGACATTCATTTGGGGAGATGGAGCAAATAGGATTAGCAGGGTGCTGGGATCTGCCTTTAAGTTCCATGCCCAAGGGCGAACCCAGAAAATTTTCCTTGAGGGCCACAAAAAAGGAAAAAAAATCCAAGGGGGGGCCATTTGTACCCCAGATCCGCCCATGTCCACGCCATTATCAGCATCAATTCCAATAATGGTTGGTTGGGGGGTGGGGTGGGGGGGGGGCGGGGGCGGGGGGGGGTGGGGGGCGGGGGGTGTCTTTAAAGCAGTAACCATTCACTGTAATTCCAAATTTTCATGCAGCCCATATGCACAACCAAACATATATTCAATTATAGCAGACATATATTCAATTATAGAGTACCGTGACTTGAGGTGCACTAATTTCATTACTGAACTCCAATAGTAAAACTAGAATACCAAAGTCTAAACTTTCACATAGACCTTTTTTTTTTGGCAAACACATAGATAATATGACTTAGATATTTAATCAAAAGAATCAAGTAGCTACAACATAGATTTTTAATCAAAAGAATCAATTAGCTACAACAACTAAATTTTCCATATGGATCTTAATCTTCAAACATGCATAAAGACTAAAGGAACAGCTACTAAAAAAATGTAAAAGGGGAGACATTACAGGACCTCATCCACCAATTTTGGAATGTCCCAGCAATCAATTAGGCATCAAAAGTTTCTGTCTATATTTAAGATACAATTGCATGCCATATTTAAAGTTCTTAGAGTTTGTCGGTAGCTAAAGTAATTTAAATATAGAAGCACCACAGAATAATAAGTTTTGGCATACATTTCATATGTAACTAAACAAAGCCAATAAAGGGCTACACCTTTCATAGGGGAAATACCTGAAACAAAAGGATCAAAATGACCAGCAGGACCCCGAGAGCCATCGAGCTGCTATAATAAAATGGAACCCAACTACTGATAATTGGTGCCAGTAGCAGCAAAACAAACCCAAAACCAAGACAGAATAGACGCCATTGTTGAAACTCTGCATCCACAATTAACAATCCTAAGTCAGACTTAAGGGGAAAAGAGACCAAAATAGAAAAGCAATTATAAAGCTGGAATTTTGGACCACAGTTAAGTGCCAACCTTCTTCAACAGAAACTGTGATAGAACCAGATAATCCATCCACAAGTTTAACATCAATATATCTATCTTGATATGGAGACATGACGGTACTCCAAAGCTGCTTTGGAACAGTTTTCCACTCATCCTTTTCACATTGACATAATCCAATAGAAGCATTCCTGTAAATACACTTCAGCATTACAAATTCACGTAATCAATTTCTGCAGAGGCTGCAAATTGCAGCATTAGAGGTGTGATTATGCAAATAAGTGCAGAGATATAATATTTTCTGCTTACCCATGAAAACAAACCTCGATCTTGCCATAAAGCCTCTCTGGTATTGCATCTGACGGTTTCAACGTGACCCGAAATGCATTGGCATAGCTCCTAATGTTCGACCTAGACAATCCAGATACACGAATGCGCTCGCATGATATAATATCTTCAGTACCTTGGGATGCATGTCCAAGAATTGGGTGAGGCTGAAAGTGCAGAACTGGGTTGTCCAGGTCAACATCTGTGCAAAAAATATATATATACACATTAAATTTATCAGATGGTCTGAGTTTACAGAACCGGATTATAATCCATTACAACAAAGCAATAAAAAGCCTTGCGTTCTGGTCTCATGGTATCATATTCTTATTCGCCTCACACTCATGAACAGTTCATTCTTTATCCCAATGTCACAGTAATACCAATTAAAATATACTACTTTATTCTTTATTATTTTTTTTCCAAAAGGTTGTTAATGTACTCAGCAACATATAAAATGTTGCAAGTACTGGTAATATCAAAGCATCAGAATACATAATATACTAACGGGGGACAGTGAAGCAAAACATCATATGAAATACTACATATTAACATTATAATTTAACACGAGTACAAGCATAAACAAATGCTCAGCAGAAAGGTTGAAAATTCTGGAAGAGGGGTAAAGTTATACTCAACTAAAAGAAAGCAAATGACACATTATAATTAGAGGTTTGATCAAGGGTCATAGTGAGCCAACTCAATCTGACCTGATCCAACTAAATTCAGCTAAAGTCAAAGTTAATATAGTTTATATCCACTCATTCACTTTAGCTGAACACAAAATTTTTTGGCATAGCATGACTTTTCAGGTGCCAAGCAGGCAAAAGCAATTGAAAGCAGGACACTGCTAACAGGCCCAAGTCAAAGCCAAAAGGTCCTACTTCTCACGTCAATTACATTCAAAACCATATCAACTCAGCCAGGCGCAACTCATGACTTGGCCAACTCACAGCCATGCCACAACAGGTCATGACTTAGCCAAGAAATAAAACCATTACCACAAATATAGTGAACCCCACCTTTTCACCACACAAGTGTGCACAAGCGAATAAGCAGACTGGAAGTTAACCAGATATACAGTATACACAGAAGAAATGTACAGCACTTAGCAACTTCTACAACGAATCAAATGCCTTCATTAACTGAGACCCATCACGATGGGTGACACCTCAAAGCTTGCTCCCCTCCTATAATCTTGGCCAACCATTCAATCAGTTAACTTCAGAAAGTTGGCAATGCCATTTGTGGGTGCGGAGTGAGGTGTCTGGCCGACGACATCCTAGAAGGATTCAGATGTTTTAACTATGAGCCCTTAAACCTCTGGTTTGTTCAGCCACCATATAGCATTCTAATGAATTTATGTACGTCTATGACATCATACAAGGATCCAGATCGTCTACTGCTTTTGTGGTATGATGCTTCTACTACTTTTTATAATAGGACACATTCCAAAGTTTATGGGTTCCACCAGCCCTATAGGATAGAAGGAGACTTAAGGATCCAGCCAGCAGCAGGAAATTAAAAGAAAAGAGGAAGTGTCATTATCACATTTCAGCAATCCAGTTCAATGCTATGAAACTGATGAGCTAGCAATGTCAAATAGACCCGACTCTTTTGTCAATGGCTAGGTCTCAAAGCCATTGTTTCTAACGAGACCAACATACCCCACAAGCTCTGTTAGGTGTGTCCTGTTTCAGAGCATCATACTGCATAAACATTGACAATTACGATGCTCCTAAAAACATTGAACGATAAGTATCATGGTTGGCATGTTACACCACTGCACCCTACTTCTGTAGTTCAAAAGTTATGTACTGTGATAACTGACGAAGAAAAAAGTAAAGTCACAATCCCTATATCGATCGTCATTTGTGTTTTAATGATCCTATTTCAACCCATGGCTCCAACAATACATCAGTGAAACTAGCATACACATATATGCTGCTTCATTTATCATGTAAATCATCTACCCCCCACCTAAAATGTAAAATCAGCCACCCATTGAAGCGATATCAATCATTCTTTTCACAGAGCCTATTATCAGACACTGACAATCGTCCAGTCCAGATCCTCCAAGGCTTCCACTTAAAAGAAATCCTGAGAAAAAATAGTGGAAAAATAAACACCCTCCCAGCATATGGGGTACACCAGATTTTACCTTGATAGGGGTTGGTTCCACCGTAAGATTGACAGTTTGATAGAAAAAATGTGATAACACATTCTTCAGCATTATTCATTGATCGGGTTTTTTCATGAAATACTCACTCTAACCGACCAAGTCCTCCTAGGGTAAATTTTGGGGATACCCCAGTACACCCAGAGCATTCGCTTTGGGCGGCTTATATTTTAAAGAGGAAGGCCATAGGCCTCGCTGTGAAGTTATACTCCTTCAACTAATAATTTCTCTATCAAATCCTCAGAGGATCCAGACTCACAATTGTCCAATGGGGAATTATTTCCACCATTGCCCACCCGACCCAATCCGCCTCTACTCCACCGGACGAACTACACAAGTGCAGATTAATTGTTCAAAACAGAAGGCAACAAAACCCTAAATCCTTAAGCGGTTCTTCGATCTGAACTGCGTGAAACTCAAAGCTACTCGAAGCATATAAAGAAAATAACATTGAACGCGAAACCCTAACCAAATGTACTCGTTCTACGCGGATTCACGGCCAGAGAATCAGCTTATATGTCGAAATGGATATGTACCGAGTCGGCAGAGATCAAAATGAAATGTTTCTAAAGAAGAATCGGAAATGGAAAAGAATCTGGATGAAAGTGAGTACCTTTGAGTGGAATCTGCTCGCAAGAAGATGAGAGGAAGAGAAGGACGAGCGATAGGAAAAGCAGCAAAGACTGCGGAGAAGAAGAAGAAGAGGCCATCTGCCCCGGCACTTTTGAAAATTTTATCAGAGTCGAAAGAGTGCTTCCGCTTATTCGTTGTTTCACTTCTGCCGCGCGCGGTATGCTTAGTGCGCACGTCATGTGTACTTACGGGGTTCATGAATTGGGCGCATATGTATGTACTTTATTTATTGTTATGGTCGCTAAGCCGGCAAAAATGATGAGAGCTGGGGGTGTTAAAAAAAAAAAAAAAACTTCCAAACCGTCTTATGGAACCGAGCCGTCGTTAATAACCTTGTTTTATACCGTTCGGTTATGATTACGATTATTGAAATCGAAAAATTATGCATCACAGTTCAATTACAGTTTGTAGCTCGACTCACAGGTATTAACCAAATCGAATCATTAACCGTATTCCCAAAACACATGATTAACCTAACTATTTTGCTAATAAGAATAAAACCTAACGGTTTGAATGAAAATTCCTTTTTCTTTTTTCCACTGCCATTCTCCAACTATTTTTTTTTCACAATATGTTTTACTGGTCAATGAAAAATTTTCACAATTTTTTTAAATGACAATTAACCGTAATCGAACAGTTAACCGCGGTTCGATTTTTCACAGATCGGTTACAGTTACGATTTTTAAAAACCAAAAACTGTGAAATACGGTTAACTATTTTCCTAAAATGAATGGTTAACCGAACCGTTGCACCCCTAATGAGAGTTGTATAGATATGGTTTCACCCAATACGTGTTAGGTATTACTGTTTCATCCAATTTTCCAACCGTATAAAATCTTAAACCAAATAATGCACTTGATCAATTGTTTTTTTTAAATAAAAAAATCACGATGATCCTTTGGTGGTCCCAAAAGTTAATCTTGGGGGTGTCTCCTTCTTTACTTAGGGGCCAATGTGCATACTGCAAGTCGGGTATATGCAGTTCAGCTCGTGAGAGCCACTTAGATGCTTTTTTTATTAGCAGGGGTTGGATTCATGAAGAGGTCTTTCTATAGATGCCTTAATGTTTAATGCTCTTGTAGGTATAGATTTCTTTGAGATTCACTCCAATGATGGATAGTGTATTGATGAGAGCCAAATTGGACCTAATGCTGGATATGGGGGATCAGAGTGTGAAAAGGCCCACCCTGATCCAAGGTGACTCCAAGTGGGCCCCATATAGATGGACTGCATATATTATATCTCAGAAGAGTAAACGCGAGGGAGATGTCTAGATATGGAAAAGGTGAATGCGACTGTGCATTAGTGTTGTTCTCGCATGGGACCCAATGAAATTTAGCGGGTCCCATTGTGAGAGTAAAAAGAAAAGGTGGGGTAAGAAACTTGTTTTTTATTGTCATGAGTTTAGGAGAAGTATAAATAATATTGGCTTCAAGTGCATTTTACTTTTACAAGCCCCAATATTTTATTTATTTATGATTTGACCCACCTTCCTTTTCACTCTTCCCCTCGTAAACACACAAACCCAAAGAAAACGAACAACTCAACATCGTTTATCAGTATCTTTAATTATGAATGTATCATTTCTCTTTGATCCACCTTTTTCATCGCCTTGGTTATTTGCAAATGGATAGGGAAAGAGATAGATGCATGCCTCTTATCTTCAAGGCTGTAAATTTAGCTTTAAATCATTTGAAAACACCCATGATTCATGCACGGGTATTATAAATTGTTGTCATTACGTGGAGCACTTCACAGGTCATCGTGGGTCTATTTCTTTTTTTTTGTTAAAAAAATCCCTATATGAAATTACGCTCACCTCGAAACATGATATACGCCCGCATGAAAATTCAAACCAACTTGATGCACAATTGAATTCCAATGGGTTTTCCCACAGGATATCATGTGTGACATTAAAACTTCGTTAACCTGTATAATTCAACCATAAATACCTATCCATATCCATAAATTACAATCACAAATAAAATATTTAAATCAAGTCTAAGTTTATGGCAATGCATGCCATGGTCAAGGTAAATGGTGACATGTGTCAACTCAAAGCATAAATGTCTAAAAGACATTCTCTGATGTCTACTTTGCTAGCTATTAAGGAGTCTCCTCCCCAATCTCCGTGATGTCCAGGGCAATGGCGTCGATGTGGTCCTCACCTGTAACGCCAAGTGTGGCACCATTAGACTAAGCTAAGCATGATAAACAAGTATAAAAGATAATGTGCATACCAAATGAGTATAAATGACGAGATAGATTATATGAAGTCAAGTAAGGAAATCTAAACATAATTAATACATGAGTAGATACATGATAAATAAGAATCAAGAGTGACATGTATATAAACATAACATATTTAGTTGGCACAACTACATGAGCTATAAGGGTGTAAAAAAATCGAAAAACCATCTAACATAACCGAACCGCGGTTACTAAACGTGTTTTCACGGTTCAGCTACGGTTACTGTTTTTGAAATCCAAAAATCGCACTTCATGGTTCGGTTACGGTTTTCCGTATTAACTCATGGCTATTAATCGAACTAAATCGTAAAATACGATTTTGTTAACCACAAATGGTTAACCATACCGTTATACTAATAAAAAAATATAGGGCCTGGATGAAATAATTCATAACTTTTGTAATAAGTAACAAAACCCTGGCAAGTCCAAGCTCTCTCTCTCCCATCCCCTTCCTCGCGTCTCTCTCGACTCCCAGTGGCAGCCCCTTTCTCGCCTCTCTCACTAGAACTCTCTCTCAACTCCCAGCGGCCAGCCCCCCTCTCTCTCAATTTCCATTTCTTTGGTTCTTTCTAGGGTCTATCACATCTTTTTTTTTTCTTCCAGTATCGAGAAGATGAAGTATGTTCTTGTGACGGGTGGTGTTGTGAGCGAACTCAGAAAGGGGGTGACGGCGAGCAGCATCGGCATCGTTCTCAATGCCAGCGGTCTTCGGGTTACTTCGATCAAGATCGGTCTGCGTCTTCTCTTCGTGTTCAAAATCTTCTCCTTCTTGTTTTTGAATTTATGGGGAACTCCATGTCTTTGTTCATTTGGATTTTGGATTTTTCTTTTCTGGGCACATTTGGATGTATGTATGCGTATCCAATCTTGTAAATTGTCGTGGGGTTGAGAACTAGAACTACATTGTGATGTAAGATGTCGGTTTTCAATGTTTAGGTTCCTTTTGGAACAACAAACACAAAAGTGACAAAGAGAAGTTGTTTTTGAAATAAGATGAGTGTTAATTTGGGCCAAGTAGTGTCTTGGAGCCCTTCATGGAGATGGATTTTGGGGTTAACTTTGATAGATAATATGCATGCTAGGGTGCATTGCTGAGTTTTTTCTTAATTGGTGATTTGGATGAAGTGGGATTTGGAAGATTTCTTTTTACTAGAGTTGGAATGTCAAAATCCTTCATTTGAACTAAAAGGGGCCTTATTATTACATAATAAAATGAAATAGCAATGTCTTGATAGAAAATAATTGTGTTTGCAGATTTTGAATTGCTAGTATTTCTTTCTTTTTTCCCCTTGTTTTATATATTTCTTCATTTGGGTTTTGGTTGTTTGATTTCCATAGTCTTGGAATGCTACTTAAAAGTGCAAGGAACACTTAATCATGATCAAGTTTGTTTGTGCTTGAGGTGTGAAAATGGTGCTTGAGTTGTGAAAATGGTGCATGAACAGAATTTTCCATGGTTATTAACCGTAACCGAACCGTCTAATACGGTTAATTGCGGTTCGGTTTTCCACGATTTTTGTGGATGTAGTTAAGGTTACGGTTTTAAAAGACAGAAAACCGCAATTATGGTTCGGTGAATGATTTTCTCAAAATGACCGGTTAATCAAACAATTACACCCCTAATGAGCTATATTCTCCTACACGAGCACGTAAACACGAAATCACATGAGAGCATGAACATAGCAGAATATAACACGAGGTACCATTAGGAGGCACAGGGCCCGGAAACTCCATCGTGGACCTGAGGCACCGGTCAACTCCCGATAAATCCCATCTACAAAGGTTTATGAAAATAACTAAATTCACACCCGGCTGGGTCAAACTGTGGTAGAATTGCCGACTTAAGGAATAGAATGTACATCAAATATCATAGTGTGACATAGCATGAGCATAAACATATACAAACTATAAAACATATACAAGTACACGACCATAATCATAAGTGCGGAACACGACATAGTATGTGAACGTACATATATATAATATATAAATAAACATATAACGTAAAACAACAAGAGACTCGAGCTATGCAAATAGACTCGAGATAGCATGTACATATCATGCAAGAGTACTAGAGACGGAAATGAAGTGCATGCATAAAGGGTCATATACATGAATCAAGGATGCACGTCAAGCCAATCATAAGGTTTTGGAACACTCGTGGGCTTTACCGTCCAACGATATATAGGCTTAAGGTTTTCGACATCATTTGGCTACGAGAGGACCCTTGGCGTTACATAATTTGGGACGCCAAATGCCTTAAGATAACATCTTTGGTTCGGAGTAAAACAAGTCTAAAAAATGAGTTTCCATGAGAGTGTATGCGCGCTCAAACGTCACCCTCTAACACTAGAAATCCATTTGGCTTAAATTAAGGTTCAATGTTCTAAAGCTAAGGTCCAAAACTAAGCCCATAACCACTTAAGAATACTATTAAGTTGATTCAAATAGGAACAACACTTGGTTTACCTAGGTACGATCATGGTAGCATGAGTTATACGGCTAAATTCATTGATTCAAACATCCCCTATCTTTCCTAACCCCTGATCATAAAAATGTAAGGACCAATAAATTCTGCACTCCAAGAGATTTGCAATGGTACGCAGACCTCTAAAATCGGACGTACGGATCAAAAGTTACGCTCGTTTAAAGTTACTAGTAAGAAAATGAGGTCAGTTAGAGGATAATACATTCTGTTTTTGTAACCACGAAAGTTGGAGGTTAACCGGTAGGTAACCACCGGCACGCGAATTGATCCCAAAATGGTTTTATTCAGGTGATTTCCAAGCTCCATCACACCTAAGCTTTTCATAAGGCATTATCCAATATAAAATGAGCCTCCAATGCTTACTCCAAACCTCCAAATAACATTCCCAACCAAAGCATCCAACTAATTACATAATCTAAAATACCCATTTGCAAATCTAATACCAAATTAAAACAAATGAACAAATGAGTTGAAATATGGTAATCTAGCATGAGATCTATACAAGAATCAAAGAATAGAAGGAAATATGCACATTTTATAAGTGTTTATTTGCCTTTGGTGCTTGAATCACCAATTTCTACCAATTTAAAGTCTTACCTACTTGCTATCAAGCTTCTAAAGCAAAACCCCCAAATCTATTGCTCCCACTAAACAACCCTACACATAAAAAAAAAAAAATGATGATTGAAATGGCTTGTCTCACTGGATCTAGGATTATAGGAATGATATCAACCAAAGGAATGAAAGTTTGAGAGTGAAAGCTTACCCAAGTAGATGAAATAATTTTCTTTTGTAATTTTATTTTATATATATTCTCATTTTTGGGCTCGAGCCCTGCCACTCGTATTACACATGTAAAAACAAATGACTCCAAAACAACATGCCCACTGCGAGTCACTTGTCACTTCTAAGGTGCATTTGTGTAGGAGCCCTGCTACTTGTCCCTGGACTCTTGTCCCGGGACAAGTAGACTTTTTCTTTGTGTAGAGTTAGTGGCATGGAAACAGAATGGAAAAAGCGCCTGATTTTCTGACATCTTCTTCGCTCAAGTGTTTGGTGGATCAAAGAATTGAGATTTCAAGATTTGGAATTTCCCAACATTTCAACCTAGAGTTTCGATGAGCAGAAAGGATCTATGGTCCGATCTTTGAAGTAAGGATCTTGTCTCGTTTCGACGGACGTTGCACAAACACCTCTTTAGTTTACGGAACTCTTGTAGGACCATTTTGGTAAGATCCAACCTACAAATACTATGATACACTACTCACTATTCAGATTATAGCTTAAATAATGTTTTAACCACCTCTCTCTATATGTATAGCTAAAATTTCTTAGGGCGTGTTTGGATGTATGGTGAATTAAAGTATGGTAAAGTGAAGCATTAAATCAAGAGGAAATAAAATATAAGGTGTTATGATGGTATTTTGTTTTTAGTTGTTTAGTATGGAATCTTTTTAACTTTTTGTATAAGAAAGTGTAGTTTTTTTGTCTTTTAGTGGAGAAAGGAGGTAGTTTTTTTGACTTTTTTTGAAAAAGATGGAGGGAATTTTGAAATTGTGTACTTTTGATATGACCCATTACTTTTTTTATCTGGATAATGGAGGCTTTACCTCACCTCACCTCACTTCACCACGCATCCAATTGTCTAGTCTATTTTCGTGGAAGAAAAAATAGTTTTACGCACAAATCCCTCTTTTCATGCGTTTGGTGCGGCCATGCACATCACTTTCACTTCGCTTAAAAAAAACAAACTTCGCTCTATCCAATACGAAGAAAACCAGGGTCCAGGCGTCGGCCGTCCGCTTTCAAACCCCTTCAATTTCCCAATTCTGCCACTGAACTCAGCCCCAAAATCTAGGGTTTTCTTTTCCTTCGATTGCTTTGTTCACTTTCTCAAATCAATGGGAACTCTTCCGAGCTCCTCCATCATCAATCCCAACTTCAGATTCCGCCAATTCCCGACCGGAGTAGAGAAAATCCGGCCGCTCGATCGAAGCAATGCGAAGACTCCATACTTCTTGTGCAGAGGAAGATTGTATGGAGAGGTTTTAACCCAGAGGCGATGCAGCAGTTCTGATAGGTTTGATAGATTGAGGTGCTTTAGCGTAGATGGTAATGAAGGAGGAGAGGACAAGGAATCGAGTGATTCGAAATTGAAGACAGCGGAAGAGGGAGATAGAAAGTTGAATGGCAAATCGACGTCGGAGCAGCCTCGGATATCTTCCCTTCCTTCAAAGGTATTGAAAATTCTACTTGTGGGACTTCTTATCTGATCAGAAAGTTGTCAGCAATGGTAGTTTTTTTCTGCTTGTTGTGTTCTATCAATCGCGAATCATAGTAGGAAAGGTTAAATGGTAATAGCTTGTTTGATTTTATGAGTGAGAATTCATTTAAGCTGATCCCATACTAACTTTTGGGGTGTGGGGATTGGGTTTGATCCAGCAGTTTGGATTGAGGAGAAATTGACCCACAGTGGACAGGTGGGTATCTAAAGCTTTCAACTTTTTGGTGAGCCGAGTTTGTTCATTTTGATGGGTCTCCTACTGCATAGACAGTAGATGTGGAATCCATTGAGTGCAAGATACTCGGTGGAATATTTTCCATGTTGACTATATTTACTTTACTGCCCATTTGACAGAGTTGGATGGCAATGAATGGATGATTATTATTTGATGGGGATTGCAAGCTTGAGTCGTGGTGCACTGGACTAGTTGCCGGATCACCGAAAGGAGGTCCCAATCCCATATGTAGGGAGCATTGGCCAGGAGAAAATCATTGGTCACTTGGATGTGCTTAAGAAACCCAACCAATGTCCCATGATGTTTTCACATTTTCACTGAATTTCTTAACGCAATGCAAACTGAGCAGTTCTACTGATTGTCAATTCTTTGAAAATTGATTCTACGTTTGCCACCTTTTTTTTTTTTTTTGAGAAATCTGTTTACCACAAATTGGTGACTCCAATTTGAAAATGAGAAATCCATTGAATATGCTGAATTATGTTCTTAATATGCCCTACTTGGATATCCTTGGTCCTAACATTCATCCAAAATTCAAAGATTCCTTATTGTCATTATTATCTGAACTCGACAAGATTTATAAGATTGCCAATGTCAGGATTTGAGGTGTGTTTCCCTTTGAAGGAAAATTGATATCAAGAACCCAACGATTTTTTTATTTTTATTTTTTATTTTTATTTTTGGTAAAGCAACCAATCGAGTTGGTAAAGAAAACTGAGTACACTGGTGTTGAGACCAAAATAAGAGTATTAGGTTCACTTGGAATGCGTGATTATTAACTATGGACTTAATACAACTGCTTCAAACTTGAACCTTGCATTACCTCCTGTCAAATATCAGTTGGAATCTGTTTGTCATGTATTGATTTTATTTTCTTTTGTGACACTTATGGCCTTGCATCAATGCTAATGATTTGATCAACCACTTGCTGGTCCCATTGAAAATTGTCTTCTAAATGGAACTCAGTGTCGTCTGACTGTTCTTGGGAATTCGGAGAGAGAATCTTCATTGTAGTTTGAAATAGTGACATTGCGCATACCAAAATGCATGCATACTGAAACGACTAAATATAAAAATGGTGGTTTCTGTCCATGCTCATCTTTCATAAAGATTATCCTCAGTTTGAAGTATCTATCATAGCAGCAAGTGTCTGAATCAACTTTCATGCACACTGACACAAAGGAACACCTTTCCTTGTAAATTTTCTATCCCACAAATATTCCACTCATTCTTGGAAGGCTGTATGGTGTCCAATCTCCATTAAATCTATCCATGTTGATTATTGCCATTGCTTTTTTATATATTTTTATTTTTTATGACAAGGGTTTCCCCGCAGTAGATAACCTGACAGGACGCACGCACGAAACCCACACACACGTGCACCGGTAAGTCTAGGTTTGGATTCAAGCACATGACGTGGGGAGCAAACCCATGCCTTATGCCAGTCGCCAAACTCCCAGGTGGGTGATTATTGTCATTGTCACCATCTAAAGAGTTATTTAAGGCCATGCTTCACTGTTGTTAGTTTTTTTACCATGAGCAGGCTCATGTGTAGTTTCAATAGAACCTAGAAATAGTAATGGATGACTACGGGTATCAGTTCTGGGCTTGGTGGCTTGGACTCTTCCTTTGGTAAGGTTCCTGTTAGGTTGTTATCACAGGAGGAGCACTTAGGATCTCCATGTTTCACCTTCTTTCTTTCAATTTTTAATTTTTGTAGTTGATAATTAGCTTATAATTTTTTTGAATGGTAGCACATAATGATGGGAAACTTGTTTCAGTACGGCCAGTGTATTGAAGATTATCTGAGGCCCTTGGTTAACTCTTTTGATGATTTGGTTCCCTCCTTGTTCCAAGTTGCAGCTCAGAAAAATTAAATTGTCTTCAGTTAATGTGAAAGTGGTGTAGTCCTTGATACTGTTTACTTATTTTTGCTCAAGGATGTGTTGGTAAGTCTAAAATGTTTTGGTTCTGATGGTCATTACAGTTTTCGATTATTTATTGCACCTTTGAAATACTATACCTTTTCCTGGCTTTAAATTTCTAGGTTCACATGTTGCCCATTAATTTGCTTATTGTTCTCTAAGGACACACGAAACCTTTTCTTTTCAGTCATCAGGATTTTTTCCCGAGGGACCTGCCTACAATGGTTTTCAAGTTGATTCTTTTAAACTCTTGGAACTCCTTGGACCGGAGAAAGTAGATCCTTCTGATGTGAAGCTGATCAAGGAAAAGCTTTTTGGCTACTCAACATTTTGGGTAACCAGAGAAGAGCCATTCGGAGATCTTGGTGAAGGCATTCTTTTCCTTGGAAACTTAAGGGGAAAGAGAGAAGAGGTTTTTGCAAAATTACAATGTCAACTTGTGGAGGTCATGGGCAACAAGTACAACCTATTTATGGTGGAGGAACCCAATTCAGAGGGATCAGATCCACGTGGTGGGCCACGTGTAAGCTTTGGCTTGCTGCGGAAAGAGGTTTCTGAACCTGGACCTACGACACTTTGGCAATATGTTATTGCTCTCCTGCTATTTGTCCTTACCATAGGTTCCTGTGTAGAGTTAGGAATTGCATCTCAGGTATGATAGTACATTTTTAGTACATTTTCCCCCCTCTTTCACATCTAGCTATCTGTTTGTACCTCATACCATTGCCAACTGCTGCATATAGTATCACCGGTGCTTGAGTTAAAGAAGATAAGTCTATTGCTTTTTTCCCTCGACGACCAATGGTATAGGTGGGGTTCACCTTTTGGTAATGTAAGATACTATGATGCCCAGATATGTCAGGCCATGAATATGGCTGAGAGACAGATTTTACTCATAAAAATGTAGTAGTGGATACTGGATACAATACGTTGCCTATATTGAAGTATCTGGGTATTGTAGGTAAGAGAGAGATATATATATATATATATCCAATGGGCTTTGTCATGGATTTGATCATGCTCCATTATCTGATCCAGATTATGCTTCTATTCCATCATACAGATAACTATGCTCCCACCAGAGGTTGTCAAGTACTTCACCGATCCGAATGCTACTGATCCACCAGATATGCAACTGTTATCCCCATTTGTGGAGTCTGCCCTGCCACTAGCATATGGCGTGCTCGGAGTCCAGCTATTTCATGTAATTTCAATTTCTTATATCACATTACTTTATATTGAAATTAATGAACCTGTTAAGAAAATGACTGTGGCCTAATATAGCACTATACTTAATGTTGTCAAGGCTCCAAAACCAGTTGGAGCCTGAGGAGGCTTTAGGTGCAAGAGGGTGTTTGATTCAGCTAGGTGCATGTTTAAGGGAAAGAAAGGAGAATATTAGCTTAAACAATTCATCTAAAGTAACATCCACATGAAGATATAGAAACTTTAATGGTTCACACAACTAAAAACGTAACAGGCATAAACAAAAATACAACCATGAGTCATTAAAGCAATACATATCGCAGTGATTAGGTGAACAACTGAGTTCATTCTCATAACGTGAGCCCCACCACATGTGGGGCACTAGGGCCACGTACAATCCCATCACAATACCTAACCCACCCACCACCCACACCAAAAAAAGAAAAATCGAAGGAAAAAAAGAAGCAGCACACGCACAAATAGGAGAAAAGGAAAAGAACTGCTTCATGACCAAATTTGGCACTCATCTGGGTAGATATTACATTTTAAAATTTTGATCATTTTTCAACCGTTGATCGTGGAGCCTTAATATCCCTGCTGTGTGATGACCAATTATGCTTCTTATTGGGCTACCCCCTACCCAACTATAAAACTATCCCCATCGTTTGGCATGCACTTGATGGTCCTGACTAGGGCGAGCATAGCACTGAGCCGATCTCAAGTGTGTGCAAGTTTTTTTTTTTTGGTAACCTAGCCAAGGGGGCTGGGAGCCAAGAAAGAGCCTGCTTACACACGGAAACACAACAAGTACAAATGGGAAGAAGGCCCACACCAGTGAGAGAGAAGCCCGCACAAGCGGGAAGAAAGCCTACACAAATGGAAGAGGTGACATATCCAGGGTTTGAACCTTGGACAGCTAGGTGAGAGCTGCCGCCACTTACCAGTGAGGTAAGTGTCCGTTCTCAAGTGCGTGCATGTAATAATATAAATAAACCTGAAACAAGAAACATGTAGACATTATAAGCAGATGGGAGCTTACCAATTAATTAAATAAAAATTGTATGACCAGAAAATTCAGCAAAGGGAAAAGGCAAAACAAAGGGATGCATTATTTTTCTTGGCTATGTGGACAATGGATTTCCATGAAAGTTTTTTTTTTTTTTTTTTTCCTTTTTATTTTTTTCTTTAACATTTTTCTAACATAAAATATAAATCAAGCAAAAAATAAAAGCAGCAAGCATAAATGGTGATGCATCTTTTTACGCAAAAAAAAAAAGATAAAAAGATAAATGAATACATACTTGAGGCTGAGGGTTGACCGACCTAGGCTGATTCACCCCCCTCCTTACTTTTGAGATGAGGAAATTATGGATGATTTTTGAGGAGCCCTAATATGTTATATGTGCCAGGGTCTCCTTAAAAATTATAGCCTTTGAATATAACTAGGTGCAGCCAGGCGCATGGGTTGCCTGGCCCTTTGATGCATGTAGGCACTCACCTAGTTATATTACTCCTGCCTAGGGGTCTGTCAAGGCGTTAACAAGGCCATGCGCCTTGGCATGCCCATGACTATAGTGACTTTACTCCATTGGGAGTTATGTGAACATGCTTTAGAATTGTATTTTGTGTGTGCGTGCGCAAGCTGTGCACCGGCAGTGTGGTCCACCTGGGGGTCCATCTGTGGACCAAAACTGACCTAGGGCCGGCTCGAGACGATTTGAGGCCTAAAGCGACAATCCTAAATGAAGCCTCAAATTATCTATTCGTCTCTCTCTCTCTCTCTCTCTCTCTCTCTCTCTTTCTTTTTTTAAAGTTTTGAACATCTGGATTCGTATTTTCTAATAAATACATTTATCATTTATAAATTATAACTAATAATATTTATAAATAAAACGAACACTAATTATAATAAACATACAATACGAGCATGGAATTAAAAAAAAATCTTAAAATCATAAAACAATAGAACCTGATTTAGTGATTTATCATTGTTGGCCATAAAGATTGTAGATGTAGATGAATTTCGAATTTAATCCAGTTTTTTCATTATGAAAAAAAATGGATTATAATTTGAGTTAGTGGGTTATGATTAACATATATTATAAAAAAGAATCACATATATTATCAGAATATATCCACATATATTATTAAAAAGAAGACAAAACCAGATCAAGAAATCTTTAAAGAAGATTGCTTTAGAAATAAAAAAAGTAATTATAGAGAAAGACAATCTATGAGAGAGACAGAGGGTGATAGAGTAAAGAGTACATGACATGGAAAAGCATTGGTGGAGAAACGTTCATTTGAAAGACCTCACTGCTGAGGGGGCAAGGAGGTTGGGTTGAGATTTGTTGGAATCTAAAAAGACACTATATAGAGAAAAAAGAAGGATGACACTTGCTTTAATGCTTTGTTTAAATGTGAAAAGATGGCTTTAATGAGATGTGATACTAATTACTATTATGGGGCATTGGGAGAAAAAAAAAAAAAAAACTATAACAGTTGTTTGATTGCTTTGAAAATATGATTTTTATGGGGCCTTATTTTTTTGGGGGCCTAAATCAAGGACTTTTCTTGCCCAATGGTCAAGCCGCCCGACCCCTATAGTACACACGTTGCCTTGGGTTTGCACTTTGCACCCATCCGAATGGATTGTACACCGTTAAACTTGTGGGGCCTAGGTGAAGATGATAGGATGATTGGATGGGACCCAAACTTGGTAGGTAGATAGGTCCCACCCAGATCTTGAAACCCCGTGGTCCCAGCCCCATGTGGGGACCCACAGTCTTGTGCCTAAAGACTTTAGAGCCCCAGTGTGCGAGTGATGCACTGGATAAGATAAGCTCGCTCTCTATATACACACACACAATACATCGTCACCATTTAAAAAAAAAAAAAAAATATATATATATATATATATATTAGGGAGATGCTCCTATGAGAGATGCTCTCACCTTACTATAAGAGATAAGGTGGGGGCCCTCACATCCATATCCAATGCCAACAACTTAAATGTGAGGGTCCCCACCCCTATCTCTCATATAAGGTGAGAGATCTCTCATCGGAGCATCTCCCTATATATTATACATATTAAAGCAGCAACCTCTTTGCCAGGAAGCGACACGTGGCATGCTCCAATTTCAATAAGTCTCCAACACTCTCCAACAAATCTCTTTTGATCCTCTCTTAAGTTTGAATTTTCCTAATATCTCTCAATGGAAATCCCTTGCCTATCTAATCTCTCTCCTTAGTTTCTCTATTTCACTGCAATCCCTCTTAACAACAAGACCTTGTTTCCCCAAAGGAGGCTATGTTTAAAGTTTAAACACACTTACCTGCATGTCTTCTACACCCTTTTGTTATAGGAGTTTTTTTTCTTTTCAATTTCTTTCCTTTTTATCATCCGTGGGCCCACTGGGCATTTGACTTTATTAAGCTAAAAACCGGTCGCCGAATTTAATTTTTTCCACTATAACAGTCGGCCCACTATGAATTTGACCAGTTTGGATTTGAGAGGTGGGCCCCGTTGACGGATCTTCCTCAAGGTTTTTTCTCACCATTCTTTCTTTTTTCTTCATCCATTTGATTTTTATGATAGGTGGGCATTATGGGACCGTCATGTCAAATCCAAGCTGCAAAAATTTGGGGCCCACTTATAGATCATTGCCGGCTTCATCTTTGTTGTATTTCATCAATCTGTGGGGCCCATTGTCAAAGCCATTTTTTTCCTTTATTCCAAGTTCGAACAATCTGTGGGTCCTATTGTGAAAGCCAAAATTTTTTTCTTTCCAATCTCGCAATTTATGGGGCCCACTTTCATAGCCAAACAACTGTATTTTGCTACTTTTTTTTCTTCTTATTTTCCTTTCAATATTCTGCATGATCAATCTGTGGGGCCTATTGTGGAAGCCAATTGATTTCAAAATGCAAATTTAATTTTGAAATTGATACTAAATTTGTGCCCGAGGACGAATATAATCAAATCATGGTCCTAAACCTAGAGAAATTGATTGGATGCTTTTACTCATTTTTTCCTTTAAACCTTTGGTTTTTGAAGTTCAATTTTAATTGTTTTTGTGTTATGAATTATATGATAATATTCAGCTATAATTCATTTAATATTTATAAATATTTCTATTTAAAAATTTAATTATTATTATTTTATCGCGGGCTGTTGCACTTGTGTGTGTATGGTGTTTGTTTTGAGGTGAACTAGTTTTCCTTCTTGAAAAGGGATATATCATTTATGACTATTTAGAGAGAGAGAGAGAGAGAGAGAGAGAGAGAGAGAGAGAGAGAGAGAGAGAGAGAGAGAGATTTTCCGTGTCACATTGTTGAGTATCTGTTGAAATATCATGTTTCTGCCACCATACCGGCTGCCTCTGGGTTCTATTGACAGTTTTTTAATCATAGAAAATTTTGTATTTTTTAACCATAGAAAATTTTGTATTCCAGTTAGACATATTTATATTCACATATTTATTCGTATCTCATCATTGCTCTTGCTAATGTAGATTAAACTATTTTTGCTACATCTATGGTGATTCACTTTGATCCTATGCCTTGTCATGTAGGAGGTTGGACATTTCCTTGCTGCATTTCCGAAGAAAGTGAGATTGAGCATCCCTTTCTTCATTCCCAACGTTACACTTGGCAGCTTTGGTGCAATCACTCAGGTGAGCAATTGTAAATAACTCTGTTCAAAGTACAGCAAAATTGTTGTTAATCAAGAGTGTTCTAGATGATTTTGGTAACATGGAATATTTGCCATATGAATGAAGTGGATTTGCTTTATGGTCGGCATAGTTTTTTTTATGGAAAAATGTTTGAAGAAATGACATGCAACATTTAATCCAGGAATTGAAGGGGCATCTTGGCAATTTAGATGCTTGGAAAAACCATTTCTTTTGAAGTAATTTGTCTTTACTTTTCAATTATGCATCCCAATACGAAGCATGTTTGATGGTATATCATTTCGCTGTCAAAGCCAGAATGATGGTTTGGATAGTTTGAAGTAAATTTTGGAAAGCTTTTTCAATGTTTCATTCAAGAGGAAAGTAGGTGACTTGTTGATCATATATAGCCCTAATCATGATGATGAAGTCGCAGAATATATTGGCCAAAATACAGTTTGGTTCACTTGGAGGATTGTATTGGCTGAAGAAGCTAACAATGTTAGGGGTGATTCCTTTTGATAGGAATTTTGCACAGACCTTTTTCAATGTGTTATTGTATAACTCTTTAAGCCAACTCAGATTGATGGTACAGGGCTCTGATGATTTTCATGATGATAAAGTCACATAATATATTGGACAAAATACAGTTCGGTTCACTTGGACGATTATATTGGCTGAAGAAGTAACAGTGCTAGGGTTGATACATTGCCTGTACCACCTAATTCTTGTATCAAGAGGTCTCATTTTCAGTCATTATGTGCTCTGATACTGAGAATCTTAAACCATGACGACGATCTATACCTTCGTAGAACTCTCATAACGATATTGGTGTAAGTGCCGGTGTTTGTCGAGTACAGTTTGCTAAATAGTATGGACCCTGCAAACTCCTGATTGCCCCTTTGTTCTTGAATATTCTAATTAGTTATCAGTCCTTTCTTGACCGAACTAGGCCATCCATTAGCGGGGAGTCTCTTGGATGAGACATGGTTGAAATGCCATGCTGATTGGATTTTTTGCATCCATCCAGTTTGTTGCACATTTTGGATGGTCGAGAAAACGTTACTGAAGCAGTCTATAAATATCCTGTGGATCGAATGGTTATCTACAACCAATTCGTGCAACTTTTTGACCACCAGCTACCCACTAGGTGGTTAATCAGTTGAGCAACATAGATTGATTAACACCATTGTTCTAGAACTTGGTGTTAGTGACTGACTTGGTCATCATATATGACTCATCATATATATGACACATCACCAATCTTTGAGTAGTCAAGAAAACCTGAAAAGTAGACCAGAAACTGTTCATTAGATGAAACTGTAGGAAACAACCCATGAATGCAATTTTCAACCATCTACCCATCCATTATGTGGTCCATCAGTTGGTCCAGATCGATTGACTTATTCAGTGATCGCATGAGCTAGTGTCTATACTCTATACCATGTAGTAATCAGTAAATGATACTCAGAAATCATACAGTAATCAGTAAATGACCCAATACGGGGTCCATCTGGCCTCTTTAATATTTAATGAACCATTTATATATGCAACATGTTTCAGCCTGTTTCTTTTTCTAAACTCAGAAATGTTATGCACTGCTGCAAATATGTGCTATAGATCTCAAAGAGATGAAAGAGACTGGTCTGCCAAATTGTAGTTGATTTTCTCAGTATGCCGGCATTGCACACTCATTTTAACCATTAGCTCCTGTAGTTCAAATCTATTCTTCCTGATCGAAGGACGAAGGTTGACATCTCTGCTGCGGGTCCCATGGCTGGTGGTGTACTGTCATTCTCAATGTTTTGTGTTGGCTTGTTGCTCTCATCAAATCCAGATGCGGCAGGAGATTTGGTACAGGTGCCTAGCATGCTCTTCCAGGGTTCTCTACTACTTGGACTAATCAGCAGAGCTACTCTTGGTTATAGGTATGCTTTTTTAAATAAAAAAAGCTCTCCTTAGAGACAATTTCTTCATGATTAGTTATCTAATTCCTGTTGAGAATCAAACTGACAATTCTTTGAAGAGGAGGTATACAGTGCTTTGCCAGAGGGTCAATAGTTCATTTGGGTGGCATTTTTTACAGGTGGATCCCACTTTCAAGTGTTTAGCACAGTCACCGTGGATTCCACTGTGGATGTGCCAAAGAACTCCCTCACTGCAAATCCTAGATCTGATACTTAGCTTGCATATGGACTATTTAAAAGTCAATGGTCCACATTTAATTTCAAAAGTCAGGCAATATGCAGCCAAGATTGTTTGATCAAAGATTTATTGTTCCATTGCCTAGCTGTCATGGGTCCAACCCAATAACTATCTGGAGCAGAGCAAAATAGCTACGCACTTGTCTGGTCTATTATGCTTTGCCCTAATGGAAAGACCTCTAATCCGAGCCAAGCGTTGACTAAATTCCTTTTTAGTACATTTTATAGTAATGGATTGTTGGATACCATGTTACTCATGCAGGAACTTCCACTTGTGTATTTGTGAAATTAGGCAGTTACTTTCAATTTCTATTTGCCTTGGGACTCCTAGCATTAATTCTTCCAAGCAATAATGATCTTCAACCTTCTGTTGTATTTATTATGTTATCAATTAATAGTAATTACTTCTACTCACAACTTACACCCACACTCGCTACTTTCTTCTTCAATCTTCTATTTTCAATAGACATACCAGCCAAAATATATAAATAAATAAATAAAATTCTATTGACATTCTATTAACCCCAACATGCAGTGCCATGCATGCCGCGACCGTTTCCATCCATCCTCTTGTGATTGCAGGCTGGTAAGTATACTTGCCGTCTTTCTTTCTGTTTTCTAGGATTTATATGATACTTAATGTGTGTACATCTATTGCAGGTGTGGTTTAACTACATCTGCTTTTAATATGCTTCCTGTGGGTTGCCTTGATGGCGGAAGAACTATACAGGTATGCTTTTCTTTCCTTTGCCTCATTAACCAATCAATAGGTTATGATACAAAGACATGTTAATCAAGGAACATACCAACAACAGAACCTTGGAACTGCAATATTTAGAGGATTGGTGAAGAGAATAACCTCTACCGAATACACCTCCTAGACAATCTTTGCATCACTTTAGATCTAGGGTTTTAAACTAGAGTCCATGCACATTTATAAGAAGAAAAAACTTTCTTTCATTAGTTGCAGAATGATCATAGTACATGTGAAGGTTTCTTAAATAGGCCTTTTGGCTATATAAGCAATCAAAAGAAATCCCTGCCCCTAAGTGAATATCTTATTTCCTAAGAAGCAATTGAGAGTTTACTAAATGAGAAAGAAAGAAAATAGAAATAACGGAGCAAAATTGGAAGATAAACTAGGATTTAAAGATAGGATCTCAAAGGTGAGAAAATAGGATTGCCTATTTAGAACCTTGGGCCTCCTTGCGTTAACCTTAGTCCAGATTCCATATTGGTCAATTTTTCATGGCCAGTATTATCATTCTTATTACATATTTCTTGAAGAATTGTATCTGTTTTGCTACTCCCATGCTCACCTCTTCAACTCTGCAGTTATGTTTTTCTACCTCTTTGGTTTTCCTTGTGGTCAATTCTGTAGATGAAAGTCATTACCTACTTATTGTGCCTTATCACAATTTTTTTTCCAAGTACTTTGGGACTGTTCGGAAAAATTTAGAGAAAGGGAACATTATGGAGAAAGAAAAGAGAAGATTTCTTCGGACTTTTGAGTTGTATGCAACTAATGTTGATTCATGTATAATAAATTTATCTTGATTGGGAAACATTGATTGGTTATGTTGCGTCTGGCTCTTTTACCTTTCAAATGTTTCTTTGTGAACATAATTTCTTGTTTCACAGCGTGAATGTTAAGTTGCTATAAGAAGCCTTCTCCAATTATTTGGGAATCCTTAATTTTGTTCAACTTTCATTAACATGTTTGATCTACGCTTGGACAGGGTGCCTTCGGAAAAAATGCGCTGGTTGGATTTGGCTTGACGACGTACTTGTTACTAGGATTAGGAGTGGTACGTTTTACCTTGATATCAGCTTCTATATTGCTGTTGCATTCTTCTTTCGTTTTATAGAACTCATTTTGCAGCATCGTGAGTTTATATTTAATTTTGTTAGTCAGCATCTTAGCCTCATCTCATCAATCCAGTTAATACTTGCATGCATGCAGTGGCGGAACCAAGAAGTTTGCTTTGGGGGGGCCACTATGTAGAAAGGAAAAATTCTTTTGGGGTGAGTTGGGTGGTTGAGTGGGGGTGGGAATTTGTAAGAAAACCAAATAATTTAGGGGTTTTCCTAAATTTCTTGGGGAGACATGGTCCCTTTGCCCTTGCAACCAAAACTAACTAACCTCCGCCGCCCCCCGTCCCCGACCCCCTGGCCACAAAGTACCCACACACACACAATGCATGTCCGCGCATGCATTGCTTCTTTTCTATTTTATTGCTCCAAAGTTGAAATTGAAATAATTCTACCGATTAAAAAAAAAAAAACCCTGATTGACAAGAGCCCATAGCATAGTTGGAAGGTGCTCATTGTTGCATACAGACATCCATAGAGTTGCAGGTTGTTGCAGTTATACTCCAATTTAAATACTGCAACCAGAATCAAATCCTGGTTACATTCATAATCATCTTAGTGTTATCTTATCCTCTAATCAGAATCAAAACCTGGTTTCTAAATTTTAGTTTTATTTTATATATGGCTGTTGTCATATTTATAGATCATGCATTTTCTTTTTCTCAAAAGGTAAGCTGAAATAAACTTGCAGTCACAATGAGCACAGTCCAACTATATGCTATGGGCTCTTGTCAGATTTTGCATTTTTGACAGCCATTCCTTCCAAGAATTTGATTTCAGTGGAGGCTTCCATTTCCTAGGAAGTAGGACCTATATTTGCACCCCTGATTTGATAGGCGTGATTAGGGGTGCAAAAATCTGACCCGGCCTATACCGACGATGTATAACCTGACTCGCATTGTTTATGGGTTGGTTGCAGGTCAAATAAATCCAATCTGCAGTCAAAGATGTTGGATTAGGTTGACCCGTATTACCCGCATAACTCATTTAAATGAGTTGGGTTAGGGATGACCCGCATATTTGAACTGAAATAAACAGATGATGGTTTAATATTTTTGTATATTGGGTCCTTTTTTTTGGCCTACAACTAAACTCAAATATAACCCTAACACTTGCAATGGATTGGGCTTGGGCCTAACATCTACAAGTTGATGGTCCATTCGCGTTAAATTCAGACCTCGGGTTACCAGACCTGTTATAAGAAAAAGGGAGTTGGACACGGATTGACTTTCAACCTCTAGACAACTGAGGTCAATCTGACTTGTTTGCCACTCCTAGCCCTGATGGATGAGTGGTCAGCGATCCCAAAATATCTCCCAGATTTTGATGTCCTAACACTTTGATATTTCACATCTGGGAGTCGGACACGGATCGACTTTCAACCTCTAGACAACTGAGGTCAATCTGACTTGTTTGCCACTCCTAGCCCTGATGGATGAGTGGTCAGCGATCCCAAAATATCTCCCAGATTTTGATGTCCTAACACTTTGATATTTCTCATCTGCCCTTCTCCTGGACAGTTATGATCTTTTGTCTATTTGTAGGCAGATTTCAGGAAGCATATTTTCATACACGAGGTTTTTTGGGATCACCTTCCATCCATGGTGTGGTGCAATATATCAATGATAAGGTCAGGCAACCATGGACCACACATATAGGAATTGGGTGCCTGGGAAACTGTACACTTGAGAGGATCAGGACCTTATGTTTTGATGAACTATGAATTGGTCTTCAGTTTTTCTTTTACTCCTTCCCCTACTAGTTTCCTGTGGAAAATCTGATATTCTTTCCTCAATTCCAGCTTGGTGGGCCGCTTTCTCTTCCTTGGGGCTTGTATGTGCTAATATGCCAGGTATGCTAAGTTGCTAACTTGATCGAAAGGGATAAGCTAACTTGATCGAAAGGGATAAGTGGAGATCCCACTTAGTGTGAACCTATCGTGATGCACTGCACCTCACAGTTACATGTGGTTGTATTGTCGGTGAATTCCAATCGTCCATTTCAATTTTTGAGGCTATACTGTTGATACCCTACAATAGAACTATTTACAAGGCAATCTTATCTTTGTTCAGGCTATACTGTTGATGCCCTACAATCGGTGAATTCCATTCGTCCATTTCGATTACAATATGAATTTTGTCCCTCAAATTGGTGGTTGGGGGGTTTGCATATTAAACAGATGGTTTGGATCACTCAGTTGGTGCAATTCTTTTTCGTACTATCGATAAACATTGTTCAGGATTCACTCATTGTGGCCACTAACTTCCGCATTGACACCTTAGTTTGGTGCAGACATGGTTAAACACAAGACCTAGACATGTAAACAAAGATGCGTGGCACAGTGTCACGTGTTACTATTTTCATGATTTTGATTCACGTGGGTTATTGAAAAATTACCTATGGATAGAAGTAAAAGTACATTGGAATATATGAAAGAAACCAACACTATTGGGCAACCCAACCCCCCTCTCAAATAATATCTTCACCCATGCCACACATTTATGAATTTCAAGCATATTATCTAGCAGCCCCTACCAATATGCCAGTTGACAATCATTTCGGAGGACGTTTGATGGAACTAAATGGATGCTTTTGAAAAATAAAAAACCATCCACAGTTCTCCTTGTTAATGTAGGATGAGCCAAGCCCAGGTCCACTGTGCCATACCCATGACCTATGGATCAGCCCACAACCCCAATGGGACTAATGGGTTGTGGAGTTTTGAATTAATTAGGATCCTTTAATTTAGTATGTTTTGTTTTAAGTTGTTGATTTGTTTTAAGTAAGTTCCTTATAATATTTAGTTTCCTTGTTGAAGAGTCCTAATTAAGAAAGGAGATGTCCAACCCCTTTCTATAAGTATGTCGTCCTCCTTTTGGGAGGATTACCTTTTGATTATTGAATAAAAATTGTGAGTGTTTCTTTGAACGCGCGTGTTGCAGTGCGTGGAATCCATCTGGGTTTGGCCAATCCCCATCTGTGGAGTTGGTCCGTCTCGTCCTCAGGACTTAGGCATTATCATTTGTTCTGTTTTTTCTGAAGATTGTTCGGCTGGATGGTTAAGGTTAGTTGACGAATGTGTTTCTGGGTTTGGATCTCATACATGCGTAGAGCTTCGGTACAAGGAACAACTGGACTGTTTTTTCCATTATAAACTACTATATTATTGCTGCTAAAATACAAAAATGATAGGTAGATCATTATCTTTCCATGTGTATGACATGGAGGGCAGTGGCAATCACCGGAATTTTTAGAAGATGTGAGTGTACTTGTTTGTTATTACATTATGCAGCCTGCAAGCATGAGTTACAGTGAACTTCATCGTTGGTTCATCAAGGTGAACCATTAGCCTTTCAAAAGCCACAATACCCAGATAATATAGGAACACACCATGAAGATGAATTATTGTTTGCAAAATGATACTACTACTGTTTCTATTTTTAATTATCCAGATATCACAGCCAAATGCATAGGGTCCATTTTTTCTACCCCGTTATGATTTTTTAATAACTTATAGTGGATGGGTTTAGGTGGAGATATAGTCATTTTGGACATTCACCTTTATTTATTCATTTTTGACCTCTTTCAGAAATACAAGTCTTTGAATTCCTAGAAATTCATTTACATGAAACAAAGCCGCCCCCCCCCCCCCCAAGGAATAAGTGTGTAATCATTTCCCATCTAACGGATGTGATTTGATGATGGCCTCTTGTGTATGTTCACCTTAAATCCTTCACTTTTAGTAACCCCTTTGATATATTCATAAGGAATTCAATATTGATTTAATGGGCCCATTCTTCTCCTTTTCTGTTTGACACATCAGAGAACACCAGAGAAGCCATGCTTAAATGATGTGTCTGAGGTGGGAACATGGAGGAGGACAGCTGTGATTGTAGCAGTATTCCTTGTTGTGTCGATACTACTTCCTTTATGGGATGAGCTAGCAGAGGAGCTTGGTATAGGACTTGTAACTTCATTTTGATTTAATTTGGTCAATGAGCACATGTTATGATATAAATCCATTTTGTCTTTAAATTCGATTCTTTTAGTGTATAAACAGGCCATCCATATTCAATCAATGCAAAGGCCTTTTTTTTTTGTGGTGTTTCTATAAATGCTTTGTTGGGCTTTCTCAAACTGTGTTATCTCACTTATCTGTAATCTGATTTCATGTAATTCTCTCTCTCTCTCTCTAGAACTGTGTTATCTGTAACTCTGATTTCATGTAATTCTGCTCTCTCCCTGGTAATTGAGTAATTTTTGAACAGGGGCCCTCCAAAAAAAAAATAAAATTTCTTACATAGTGGCCCTCTCAAGGCAAATTTTCTGGTTCCGCCCCTGCCCGTGCACCCCCAAGTCAAATTTTCTGGTTCCGCCCCTGCATATATGACATTCTAATGGATGTCCCAAATTTGGCTGTTTTAACCATCTGATCTGCCTGTAGATTATTCTTATTGCTATTGCTGCTTTGTATATTGCCAAGTTGTCTCCACTGGAGCTTATATGGTATAGAGATTTTCAGAAGGGGATGTGGGCACACTAGAGAAGGCAAATAGAACACATACATCGGCAAGATCTGAGCCATTCATTAGTTACAAACATCACAAGGTGGGGTGCTTGAAAGCGCAGAAACCGGAGAATGAGGTGTCAGCAAAGAGAATATGATTGGATTAGATACCATTCACCACAAGAGCCCACCGTATGCGGATTGGAGGGTTTGCATTCTCTCCTGATTTTTTTTTGTCGGCTGTGTCCAGAATCGAGTGTTCCTTGGGCTCACTGTCAAAAGGCTCCTGAGTTGGGCTGGGTGGGAGATACCCTGGGTCATATTAAAAAAAAAACACCCCACCGCTTCACATGAATGTGTGTCTACTAGGTCACGTGCCAGCTATCACTTCCGTGCACGTTTTTCTTTTATCACGAGTCACATGGTTCGAGAAGAGAGAATGGATATGGGTTGACCCGTATGACTGACCTGATTATCTTCCGGGTATGATATTTTAGAATTGACTAGCTTCAAAATTAACCCTAAGGGTAGTTCAATTGGCCTAGGACCACAATTTGCACCTGGAAGTTGTAGGTTCAAAACTACACTACATTACTGGGGCTATACGGGAGTTTACTCGGCTTCCATTTAGGCCTGGAGAGATTAGTCCAGCCCAAAGGATTGGAAACCCTCTGATAGCCAAAATACAGGAGACTAGCCTCAAAATTCATATGTAACATTCTCATATTGGAAATGCTCACATTATCAGATTTGTGAAAACACCATTTTTCACGTGTACATGAATGCACGGTCTTAAATGTATTTTTTGTTTTTCCACATGTTTCTCAAAATCCATTAATATTTGTGATATGAAGCTAAATGTTTTGATGCTTATTATTAATACGAGAATATTGAATGGTTAGATCATGGGTTAAAGATTCAAAATGTAAAATAAAAATAAAATCAGATCTATAGGTATGATATTTTCTTGGATTTATTGGTTTGGTATTTTGTTTTTGGATTTTTTCTACATATTTTTCAAAATATTCAAAGACCGCCTTCCTAATAAAGAAGCTTGGATTATCAACTTGGTAACATTCAAACCCGCAACCCGTCTGGGTGGGTATCCTTACTGCTGCGTGTTCACCACTTAATCAAAAGTTAGCATGTAATTATTTAATAAGATGTTGAAAATTTGAATTAGCCTCATTTAAACCTTGCACACGCACATCATATGCAAACAAATGTGATAATGCGTAATCATTGTGCATGTGCATCATTTAGTTACGTAAATGAGTGCAAACAAAAGATGCATGACCTATTGCCTCTTTCCTTTTTAGCTATCTATTTTATTAAGAGTTTTTATTTGAAGTTTTTTGACAATCCATGTTGACTCAGTTGTCAAAATTGACCCAATAGCTATCTATACTTTCTGACGAGATTGAACGGTTCAGATTTTGCAAAATAGGCCAGTAGAAGTCTAGAAATTATAATAAACAGTCTGATTTTATTTTATTTTATTTTTTTTTGCAGATGTCTTAAAATATATGAGGAATCAACAACAACTGATATTTTACCACATTATGGTTTTGGACCTTCTTAACAAGATCAATGGTTTGGAAAGTGGGACCACATAGGGTAGGGTTCCACAGCAAAAACAAAAACGGGTATGTGTAAATCACCACCAACACTATGCATTTGGTTTTGAATTCTAGTTTTCATTGTGCATGTCAATGAATAGGAGTTTTTTTTCAAATTCTATCACTATTCATGATGAATCAGGCCTCTAAATTTGACTCGATAGCTGTTTTAGGCCTTTTTGAAGAGATTGAACGGTTCAGATTTTGAAAAATTGGCCTTACAGAACACTAGAAGTCATGATCAACAGTCTAAATCCTTTTGAAAATATCTCAATATATGAGGAATCAACGGCCGATACTTTACTATAGAGCCTCAGTAAAGTAAAAGTTAAGTTAAGCTTCCATTTTCCACACAAGAGGTCATATAAAAAAAATACTTTAATTCAAATTTCCCTCCATCTTAAAAAATAAAAAATAAAAAGGAACTACCTTTATTTATCTACTAAAAGATACAAAAACTCCACTTTCCAATATAAAAGTAAAAAAGATGTCATAATAAACAACTAAAAACCAAACACAATCATAACCCAATTATATTTTATTTCCTCTCTTTACTTCACTTCATTTTACTTGATCTTAAAAGTAAAATTACCAAACAGGCTCAAGTTACCAACCAAATGCTATAGCAACCTTTTGACTTCTTTTCTTTGCTTCCGTTCAAATACAAAATCCGACATGGGGAGGTAGAATACTAGAATCCTATGAATCATCAGAGAGGGGGCATTTTTTCAATATTTTCATAATTCCTTATACATGGTAGGACTTTTTGCCAAACCTGGAAAATGGGAGTGGAATCCCAGGCATGCTTCATTACCAAATGTGCCCTAATTTCAATTGAGTGCTTGTGAATTGTGTTGTTGAGTTCTAGCCGTGTCAAATCTGACCCTCTAGTCAATTATGATCACCCGCATGACCTGTGCGACCCAGAAAATCTTCAACCTGAACCCATTCCCTTTTGGCGCCTCCCCTACTCTTTTTTTTATTAATTCCTGGAAGGGAGGACAAGGACTAGGACTAGGATTTTCAACGGCTCTACATCTACATCGGTTTGAGTCCGGATCAACGAGGAAAAATTTCGCAGCGACTGTGAATATGCCATTTTTATTTCCCTACGTCACCGTGGGCAGTCTACCATGCATAATGGCAACCAGTCATGTATCTGTACAGGAGCTGTCCACCTTGGCGGACTCTGAGTGATCCACTCAAGTTCACCTAGGAATGTAAATGGGTTTTCGATTTTTTGATTAATTGGAAGTTCCGCTAAAAACCGGGTATAGATCCTTATTTAGGCCCTAATAAATAAATAGTTTTTGGTTCGGCTCCACCTTGGTTCGGACCTGTAGACCGAGACCCAACATATTACTTTAATTTTCGAAATTTTTTTTTAAAAATCAAGTTTTTTAAATATCATTCTCTATCTAAACCCGGACTCGGATCCATACCCATTCCATATATGGTTATGACTCTAGTTCTGATTCCGGTTCTGGAGGTAATAAATCAGTACCGAATTGGTTCCGGGTCCGGATCCGATTCCACTTTCTCTTTAATGGTTTCGGTATGTTCACCGTGTGCATGGCCGCTCTGAGGATAGGGGTCTCTCTTTTCATCCAATGGTTGCAATTTGCAAAAGCCACAAATGGGTCCCACTACACGTACAACTCCAAATTGCCCACGTGTTGGGTCGTGGCGTGGCGTGGCGTGGCGTGGCGTGCAAGTGGCTGTGGCATTCCTGTAATTCCGGAATAAAAATCACGCTTTCCAAAGATTCCCCCAACTTTCCGCGGAATCCTCTCTTCCGCATTTCAATCACCCAACAGGAGAAAGCAAGACCTCTCTCTTTCTCTACTCCTTTCAAAATCTCCGACGAAAAAGCGACCGAATCTAAGCCGTCCAAACATCCCTAGAAAGAAAAAAGTTTCCATCTTTCGGCGTTCTCAGGTATCCTTGCGTTTCTTCGATTGGAGAATCGTGCTTCTTCTCTGATTTAGTTGAGGTTTAGGGTTCTTTCAGCGGATTTAAGTAGATTTGACGTTGATATATACATATACCTCTATGTGATTTGTGCCATCGCAGGAATTCTGAATCTGTATGCATTCGAAATCGCCATTAGGGTTTCGAGTTGAGATTTATGCCCTTTTCTTTATCTGATTGAAGAGGGGTTTTTTGCTTTTTACACCATGGATCTGATTGGAGATTGATTTTGAAATGAGCTGTTAGGGTTGGTATGCACATTTTGGGAATTTGGGTGTTGATGGTAGCAAGTGGAAGTTCTTAATTCTAGCAGAATTGGGCTGTTGGGTTTTTGGGGAAGAAGATTACATTTTTTTTTGGTTGTGGTTTATCATTTGTTATTCTTTTCACAATGCCCCCATTTTTATCAGCATCAAAGGCCATTGGTAGGTTGTTTTCACGCAGTAATGGTGGGGTGGGGGTGGGATCATTGATCAACTGTGCCAGGGGTAGAGGAAAATTTGGGCAGATTCGTTGTTTTAGTAGTATTGTGGGCGTCGAAACTCCGTCTGTTGATAAGTTGATTCATAATGAGAAGGAGCTTAAATTAGCATTTGGGAACAACAGCAATGCTGTTCAGACTAGGTGCTTTCTTGGGTGTGGAGATGGAGAGGAGGGCAATGTTCTTTCCAAGACATACGAAGAGAGACGCGTAATTGGGTAAGTTTCAGTAATTCCCTTGTTCATTAGTTTTTCATTGTTTAGTTGCCATTTTAAATCTTGCTTTTGCATTAATCTTCTCATAATCTTATCAGTTGTCAGAATATCATGCTGTTAGTGCAGCTCTTTTTTGCTGTTACATGGGCTCTTGTCTTTTTCCTTTTTGTGCCCTCTCCTTCCAAGAAGAAGTCTTTTGGTTTGGTGTGTGTTATACATAAAAAATGTGACATGTAGGCCCTTCAATGTGCCTCTTAAATGTTAAAAGTTTTAAAAGACCTGTATGTGGTTTGCTGATTTTCAGATCTTTTATTCTGAAGATTTTATCATTTTCTCTCTTGACGTCAGACCCGAAACATTTAAGATCATTAATAACTTGTTCATATGGAGGAATAGCAAATCAGATATTTCCCGACAATATCTAAATTACACATTAGTAAATGAATCTGAATGACACATCAGTTCTTTTTAATTGTTTTGAAGATCAATAAGAGAGATCTATTTAGAGAAGCAGAGATTGAGGGTGAATGTGCTTATTTATCTATTGAAGTCATTCATTCCTGAAAATTTTTTACTTCCAGACTTTCTACTACATGATACATTATTATATTGGGTGATTGATTGACCTGATTTGAAAAGATTGTTGAGCCTTATTGAAGAAACAAGCCTAGAACAACATGGTTTGTTAATCTGAATGACACCATTATTATTATTATTGTTGTTGTTTTAATTTTTTTCAGGTGCAGTTGTAGGAACTTATTAAGAAGTGAAGATAGATTGGATGGATGATGAATTGATATATCTGATGAAGCAATTGGTTATTGCATTATTATTGTATTTGTACATTATGAACTGTCTTTGACCTATTTACATAGTTTATGATTTCAAATAATTGTGTGACTCTTTCTGTGCCTAGGTTGCCTTTCATCTATTTCTGCCTTTTTAGTATGCAGCCTCTATTTGTAATTGCTTCTGTGAGGATTATAGGAACTTATTACAAAGAGAAGATAGAGTGGATAAATGATGAGCTGACACATCAGTTTGAAGCTAATTAGATGAACCTAACATCGTTTTGGCCTTTGTATTGTAATGGTACCATATGAACTGAGATTGCCCTATTTTCATAGTTTAAGCAATTGTGGGAGTTTGTCTTCATGTATGCATCTTTTAATCTATTCTCACATCCTATGCATGCACCTTTGAGCCTTCAAATTATTCTGTACGTCTAATAGCATTGGAGCTGGCAAAGTGGCGGCAGAGTGAGTTCAAAATCTTAATTTAATAATTTCTGTCGGAAGAAACACTTTGCTTTTGAGGGAAAACATAGTTGAGATAGAATGAGTTGTTGAATCTAGTTTCTTAAATTTAGTGAAAGAAACACTTCATTTTTGGGGAAGCTTATCCATTGCTATGGAAAAATGCATGTTCTAAAATGTGTTTGCCTGTTGACATATGTATCTCTACTGTCTACTGTCCCTGTTGGCTGTTACTTTGATTTTATGTTTTTGATTGAGCTGATAATATTGCATAATCAGGTACTCCCCAGAGCAATTATTTGCTGTTGTTGCAGCTGTTGACTTGTATGAAGATTTCGTTCCTTGGTGTCAACGATCAGAAATAACCCGACGCAATGATGATGGGTCTTTTGATGCAGAACTGGAGATTGGTTTCAAGTTCCTAGTTGAGAGTTATGTCTCTCATGTAGAAATGAACAAACCGAAGTATATAAAGGTATTTTTCGTGTTAGTACATGAAATTGCTGCTCAAAACTTGTTAATAGAAAAACCAATGAATTCTTCGATTTTTTTCTTCAACGTCTGGATCCTTTTACTCTCTGAGAGATGTGAAACTCACCTCTTGATGCTTTATTGGCATTAGTTAGTTTTATAGATAAAAAAATTAAATCCACTCAAGATAAAAAAATCATTTACATTAAAAAACTAAATACTGTAACATGCACTAATGCATATTCATAGAAACTTTTTTACCATTCAGGAGAGTCTTTGGTTTCTTATCTTTTTTAGATGTACTCTCTCTCTCTCTCTCTCTCCGAACTCATGCAGCCTACTCACACACTCATGTCCCTAACGAGCTGAACTAAAGTTGAGGGACTTTATGTTTTGTTTTACTTCTAAGGATTGCAATTGGAGCTTGCAATTTTGTACTAGTTGTGGCCTTCACCATTTCTGCATTTAGATATTATTTAGGTATCTGAAGTGATAGAAGCAATGAGGTAAATTTTTTTTTTATTCTTTAGTGCATATTACATCATTTTGAATTTATTGGCCTTATTTTACCAGGTACTTACTAATCGTTCGTACTTGTTAAACTGTTGAGAATTGCTTGTTTTCCCCATCCGTGTCTTATTTCTCCCACATGTGCTGAAGCAAGGATCAAAATAGCGAATGCCGTAGGTGTAGTGGCCAATGGCCAAAACGCTACATAGTGGGCAATACGTAGCGGTGTGAATTTTTTAAATGGTAAAAAAAATTTGAATATTTTGTAGCAGCCAATCTTGTGTTTTTTTTTAGTTATTTGGAACCATGTAAGGTAAAGATAACTTTAGAAAAGGCTATTGAGAAGAAGAAATAGGAAAAACAATGTTTTAAATTTAAATTGCTTTGCTCTAATAGATTTTAGACTGTAGCGCAGTTATTTTTAGAATAGTGTAGCGGCCTCCACCGCTATGTCCGATAATGCAAACACTACGCTACGTAGCGGCTGCTATTTTGAACCATGTGCCTAAGAACCGATTAGGGAAACGTAACCAGGCAAATTTATCTTCACTAAGTTGCTTGTAACTGAATTACAGCATTTTGGAGGTTGTTAAACCAGCATTCTAAGATTTAAGTCACTAATCATATCATTGCGAATTTCTTTTTTATTTTTATCTTTCATCCAGTCTTAGTCAAGGCTTTTGCATTTGCTCATGCAAGATATTGAATTGGGTTTCCTTTAGGGCACGCTTGTGTAGAATTGTTTTCCATGGAATAAGGAAAACCCCACGTCAGCAAAATCTATGGTAAATGAATACCATGGAAAAGGATTTCTAAGAAAATTAATATCCATGTTTGGTGCAGATCTTCTTTCTTTAGTGAAAAGGTAAACTTTATGTTTGGTGCAGCTGGGTATTCTTTGTAGAAACAAATCTAAAGTTACAAGACATTCAACTCAAACCCATCTCATTTCCATTTGGATCGAATTCATTCCAATTCTTTATCAATACTTACGTTTCATAAATCATAGATTTCCATCACTCTGTATAGACAAGCAAAAATCACAAACTTAAGCAAAAACCCTTATTATCAAAGGCTTGTGATAAGCAGAAAGTCTGATTATCAGAGGCTTGTGATACATATCTTTCTAGAACCAACCCTTCTTCAAGCTCGTCCTCTTCTCTTCATCTCTCCTTCAACACCAAATCCCATTCCATTCCTCCAATCTCTATTCCTTGCAGATACCATCAAGAACCAACCTTCCATCAAGATCCCATCAACTTCCATCTAGCAGATAGCATCTCTACTCCCTATAAAAGACCTCAAATCTCCCTAAAAAACCAATCCATCACCCAAAAAAATCCACATTTCAAAAATAGAAAATCCAGAAAAAACCTTTGTGGAAAGTACCCAGATCATTGTAATCAAGATGATCACAACCCCACTTTTAGTTTTCAAATCCCCAAAATCCTCCAATCCAACAATCGGCCCAATTTCAAAATAAACCCCAATCCCCAAATCGCTAGAGGGATTTTTAGCCAGAGCTTCGTTGGTTCTTTTTTCAGTTTGTTTCGACGAGTCAGCGAGGAACGAAGGCTTTTATATGGGGTGGGATTTTTCCGAGTAACTCAGTCCCCCCCCCCCCCCACCCCCACCCCGCCTGCGTCAGTCGGAAATGTAATTCCTACTTTTTTGAGGAAAATATGGGCCCTGCAGAATTAATTCTCCGTGGAAAACTTGTGCACCGAACATCCAAAAAGTCACATGTCTGCAGAAAAGCTTGAACTTTTCTGCAGAAAATGGTTACACAAACAAGCCCTTAGAGAAACAGACTGATGATTCTTGTGTTTTCATTTCTTGACATATTGCCAATTTATATTACTTACCTTCTGCCACAGTGTGGTAGTAGTGAGCTTGTCTTTGGCATTGATGATGACAACTCATGATTGGAAAAAGGAGTGAGGCTATGGATAACCCTCGACTTAAACAGTCAATACATCCCGAGGCAACATGTCAAGAAGGGTCAGGTTACCATATTGCAGTAACCATTTGGTTCAATTTGAGAGATCTGAAGGAAACATACATATAATTGATCAGATGAGAACTGATCACACACAAAGTTATCCATATACTCTGTATGGCCCCATTTATGGTGGGTACAAGTGTACAACATCTCATGCTCACTACCCCTCCCATTTTGACCCTTATCCAACATATATGCACTGTTGAATAGTATCTTTAAATACACACTCACACGAGAAAGCCAATAATTATTAAGCCCTTTAAATCAGTGGTGAAAACCATGAAAAGTTGTGATGTTTCAATCCAGTGGTGATGTGATAATATGATCAATTGAGGGTGGAGTGCCAATTCAGGATTTGTTTTTACTTTTGGTGTGGAGTGAATGGGAGTTGGATAAATTTGAACGAAAACTCCCATATAGTGTATGTGAGGATTGAAAATTTCTGTATACATATATGCTTGCAGCATTTGAGAAATTTGAAATAGACCATCCAAATAATAATAATAATAATAATAAGAACAGAAGGTGGGGTGAGATAGAAGATCTGAACGCAAGGAAATCTGAAAGTATCCTTGCAATGTTACGGAACAAAATGGAGTGTGTTTTTTCTTTTTTAAAGAAATGTAGGAAATTTAAAATGATGCTCTATTATCATCCTAGAATGAGATAATAGATGGGATTTAGTCTATAATGAATGAATGGTGATGATACATTTGAATAGCTTGTGCAGGATCGTCAAAATGCTAATTTTAAAGCATATGAAGTACATACTGCAGTATTTACCTTTCTATGGTGGCCAGTCCATGTCGTCCCATTTTATAATGACATTTGATAGACGCCATTTTGCTGAGTGAAGAAACTGGTCCAGAGGGGCTGTAATGTTGTGATGCCATGAAAATTTGGGAACGATGGACTGAAAAATGGAATTAGATTGCCAGTTAATAAGATCTTCTGAAAAACACTGAGTTGAACTTGAGAGTTTGAGAAACTGATCTTGTTAGAAGGTTAAACAAAACCATGCTTCAAGAACTGTAAGGAATGATGTTGATGGGTAAAAGCCAAAAAAAGAGGCAAGAAAAACTCCCAAGTCCCAAGAATCATATCCATGGTTTTCTCACTTGCGGTAGGACTAAGGTCTAAAACCAGCTAATTTGATGGTGTGCAAGATTGTCAGTTTGGGTTTCAAATCAGGGCCTACAAATTCGTGAAAATAACGATATTGACTACAGAGTTTTAAAGCTATTTCAGGTGTTCTTTAAGTTAGAATTAGAAACTAAATTGGGTATGATTAAATACTAGAAGGTTAGGTTGGACTTTCTTTAGTTTTTCTTTTATATAATGATGCTTAGGGAAGATCTGGGATAGTGTTTTGATGAAGTTCATGATTTGTGAACTAAAATCAGTCATCTCCTCGTCAGGGTTTTGAGCAACTGCAGTGTGCATTTGTGGTGTTTCTGCATTGATCACAGTGGTTGTGACGGATAGCACGTCTCATTCTATTATTAGATAGCATTTTACTCCTATTATGCATTTGATTGTAATTTTCTAAAATTATAAAGCAATGTTGGTGTTCTCTAGGCTTACTATCTACCCTTGTCACTTGCAGACCACAGCATCAGAAAGTGGCCTTTTTGACTATTTGATAAACACATGGGAATTTAATCCTGGACCAATTCCTGGGACTTGTGACCTCTATTTCCTGGTTGATTTTAAGTTCCAGTCTCCACTATACCGACAGGTATCAGTTTTATCAAATCTTCTAGAACTTTTTTACCTGTTTTCTTTTCTTTTTCTTTTTTTCTTTTTAATATCCATATTAACTAATCTCATGCTTCCACATTCCATGGATTATTTTATGTTCTATGCAAATCATTGTGGTAGGTTTTGGTTGCCAGTGAAATCTATTTTGGTTGTTTTCCAAAAAACTTAAGACCTATTTTGGTCAGCTTTTGTCACCAGTATCTAATTATAGATGTATTTTCTTTCCATAATGTTTGGGGCCAAAATTTTGATCACCTATCTGACCTGGTATTATTTGTGATTTGGGCAGAGATTTTAGGCAGTAGAACAAATTTATTAGCAAGGATGGTAAAATATAATACACTAAACAGGCAGAATAAACATTAAACCTAGAGGAGGCACAGGTTGATCTGCTACCTGCTAGAGCTGTCAATCTGCCGCCTTGGGTTGTGGGGGGTGGCAAACCTGACCTATCAACTTGACTTGCATCAGACCTTCTTAGACTGACGCACAACTGACATGCAAATTATGTGGGTTTGTCATGGATCAGGTAAACCCGACCGGTTCTCAGTTAATGGATCTGGTTATGGTTTTGCCAACCTAATTTGTTTAATCCATTTATATTATTCCTTATATTTATATTGGGCAGTGATAGTGTAAGGGTCTCCAGGTTTAAATTTTCAAAATGGATGAGCCCCTGTTTGACCACACTTTGTTCTGATATGTTGTTTCCTGCTCTGGATGTCTCTGAACTCTAGTTAAAGCATCAAACTGCTGCTCATGCTTTCTCTGTCCTTCTCTCCACACACACACAGAGAAGAGAGAGAGAGAGAGAGAGAGATTCGACAACGATACACCATGAAGAACTTTTGACTTTGATAGTGGTTTCTCTTAATTCGGAAGAAAAAGGTTTTTCATAATTTGCTCAACTAAACATAGAAGTAGACCATTGGTATTATTCCTTTATAAGAAGCTGGCCTTGATTCTACTACGTGAACATGTGAACATCAAATATTGCATATTTTAATGGGACAATGAATCACTTGATTTCTCTTCATCTTCATGTGGCAGGTCGCATCGATGTTTTTTAAGGAGGTGGCCACTCGATTGGTTGGTTCGTTCACTGATCGCTGCCGTATGATCTATGGTCCGGGTGTCCGCGTCCTTGAAAATTCCTATGGAGGACAGAGGATATAAGATGTTTTAATCACCCCAAATACATTTACCAAAAAAAAAAAAAAACACCCCAAATTCAAGACATGCACATGGCTATGGAGGAATCCCCTGTGGGAATAACCATTCTTTGTCAACAGCTCAATGCTACAGGAACTCATGGTTCAACAATCTGCAGCATTTGGTTCCTCCTTTGTCTCTGAAGATTTTTTTTTTTTTGTTTTTCTGAGGATGATGAACTCTAAAATTTTCTAACCAGAAGATAAATAGTAGTTGGTAAAAATATTGTTAGAGCTCCAGACTGCTATTCCGGGCTCTTTTTGCCATCCCTGCCCTCAAAGGTAGTCCTTTGTGTAACCCATTCACCATTTCTTTATTTGAATATATTTTTTTTACACCTTATATAGAATTGATGATTTTGTCTTAAGCTTATGGACTTCTTGCCTGGTTTGCATAGCACTTGAAAAGTTCCATGGAGAATAATGACCTGTGTTCCACAAAATGAATGTTTTTGTCTTAAGCTTATAGTAGAACTTATAGTGACCCAGAGGGATGTGTGATATAAGAAGATTATGACGAAATGATTGATTGGTATTGTAGACATTGCCCGTCATGGTTTTACTAGCGAAACCCATTAGGCAGCTCAAATTGGTGGGGTAAGCCTATATGTTACCGGGTTTTAACATATTAGTCCTCTTTAATCCTGTATTTCCCAATTTCGTGACCCAAATTCGGATAATGTTGCTAGAGTCCTTTGACTATGGTCAATATTATTTAAATTTTTTTTTTTTTGCACCATATCCCATGATATCATAGGAAAGACCCATGATATCGTGGGATTTATAAAATTTTGTATCATACATTTTCTGCAACTAGCAAATGAAATCATTTTTTTATAGAACACAAAAGATGATATTTTGTGAAAAGTAAATACACATTTGACCACAATTTCTTAGGTTTTCTCATTTAGAATTTTTTTTTTTAAGATGCTGAATAAAAACCATGACATCATTGGATATTCCCATAATATCATGTGATATATTAGTTTCTATGACATGTTGTTCCCATGATATCACGGGATCCGGAGTAATTAAAAAATATTGACAAGAGTTAAGCTCCCTTGGTGACATTATCTAGATTTTGGTCATAGAATTGGAAAAAATGAATTTAAGAAAGATTAATATGTTAAAACTCCCTATGTTATTGATGATCTCAAAAAGTTATATAAAGAGATGGCTAATGTTTATACCATCTCTCTGATATAATTAAATCCCTTATCCTGGGCAGCTGTTGTTAGTGCCACTGGATCAAGTGTGTGATAGGCCTGTCCCGGGCTTGAGCTTGGATTGTCCAATTCCGTCCGCAATATTGGGCAAGCTTGCCGGGGTTGTCAAATTTCGGCCCTAAATTGATCAGGCTTTCATCAAATCCCATCATGTGAGGGCCTGGGCTGAGCCAGGGCTTAGCAGACTCTGTATCACTCGCGAAGCAGCACGAACTGATACGAATGCCAGGGTTATGGCTAACACCATTTTGAAAAAACATAATAAACCGTGAGGATTTACAATAAACAGGTTGTTAAGGCAATATGGATTATCTGTGAAATGGCTAGGGTGAACGTACTCCTCCTTGTGGTTTCAAATGACCGAGGAGAGCACTTTTAGTGAAGTGGTTTCACTTATCTGAAGGTGGAGGGGCTGAGCTATTTATATTCCTTGGAGGTTTCAAGTAACCAAGGAGCCCACTTTTTAGTGAAGTGGTGTTCACCTGCTTGAAGGTGGGTTGAATGTGGAAAATGGGTTGAATGTGGAAAAGAAGTTATAATTGAAGCACTGTTGAGCTTTAAGGCTGTTAAATCAAGGGTTAAAGTAATTTGACATGCTGATTGTTTTCCTTTACCTTTATCTGCAATCGGTAATGAGAACTTTCAATTTCCTTACCTCACCGTAGGTAAATCTTTGATGGTGATAATTTTTATTATTAGGTCACATTTGGCATAAGTCTTTGGGAAAAAGATTTTCGGTTTCTCTAAATTTATGGTAAATCCATGTTCAGCACATTGAATCTTAATTTTTCCGATTATTTACATCGGAACACACCAATATCAATATAAAATCATCAACTATACAAATCTTTAATGAGGGATCCTTGTTCCAATGTTAGAGAAGAATCATCAGATCTATGGATTCTTCACCGTTACCAAACATGACATTTGACTTTCCTAGGATTTCAATTACAAGGGTAATGACTAACTTCAGTGAGTTAGAAATCTTATGAATCCAATTACCTGGAACCAGCAAGCCAATGAATTAGGGTTGTAAACGAGTCGGTTCCGGTCCGGATCCAGAATCATGAAAGAGAAGGTGGAACTGGAACCGGTTTCTTGGCTCCGGTACTGGAACCAGAACCATATATGGAACGGGTCTGGATCTAAGTCCGGATCTAAATAGAGAATGATATTAAAAAAACATGATTTTTTGGAGAGATTTTAAAAAATTGAGGTAATATGTCGGGTCTCGGGCCCACGGGTCCGAACAAAGGTGGATTCGGACTCGGACTCATTTACTTATCGGGGCCTAAGTAAAGACCCAGGCCTGATTTTTAATGGGCGGGGACCTTTGAATAATCGGAGAATCAGATCCAATTACATCCCTATAATGAACATGGGAATCGATTAATACTCGTAATCTCATAGAAAAATCACATTGGTCTAGTTGTTCTATAGTAAACATGGAGGACTTCTGGGCTCCATTTTACCTGTCAGCAAAATGGGCGGTGTTGTTCTCCTCTGGTCAAAGAATGATGAAAAAGCACAAGAGCTGCAACAACCAGACAGAAGAAGAAGAAGGAGGAGGAGGAGAGTGTCAGCAGCAGCATCTCTGCAACTGGGCAGAACTGGTTCTCCCATGGCTATCTCCCCCAGATCTCGCCTCCATCTCCTCCACCTGCAAACCCCTCCACCTCATTTCCAAATCCATCACCACCCAACGTTCCTCAGACGCTTCTAGATCCCTCGAGAACCACCACCCACCCATCCCATTCCTCAACACCGTCGACACCCATCCCTACTCCTATTTCATCTACACCCCTTCCTCAATCATCGGCTTTCCCTCTTCAATCCCCTTACACCAATCATGGGGTCGAAAACCCCAATCCCCCATCTGGGGTACCCCTTCATCGCCCATTCTCCACCCAAAACCGACCGATTTTCCATCTCTAATGGTCGAAAACGCTTCTGGGTGTGGCTGTAGTGACTGCTCTGAGGAGATTGATGGGGAATTTCATTGCCCTTGTGCGAGGCTGAGGCCTGGGCGTTCCGGCTTCTCGGATGATGTTGGGGTGATTACGGAATGCGGGGAGAGTTGTGGTTGCGGGAGGGAGTGTGGGAATCGGACCACGCAGAGTGGAATTGCGGTTCGATTGAAGATTGTGAGAGATTCGGTGAAAGGGTGGGGGTTGCACGCGGATCAGTTCATCCGGAGAGGGGAATTCATATGCGAATATGCAGGTAACGGCTTAAAGATTTTGTATTTTTCCCCTCTTTGTGTGTGGAATCATGGAAGGTATTCTCTTATGGTTGGGGATTAGAAATGAGGAGCTTGAATTTCTAAGGTGGACTTGATGGATTTGTAGGGCTCAGCTTAGACATTTCTCTCAAAAAAATTCAAGCTCCTCAAAAGCACTGTAGCACCTTAAGATTCATCACTTGTAAAAATGGAATTTTTTTTTTCTTTTTTACTTCCTTTGGTTTTATTTGGATCATATGTTTTACTGGTGATCAATCTGATGGTGGGCACAGCTCTTACTGCAGTGAAATTTGGCCTAGACTTGATATAAGGACAGTTATTTTGAGCAGTTTGGGTTTTAGATGTGGCTCACTGATGTTTTTTTATTGTGTGGACTTAGAATAACAGAGAAGCGAACCAAATGAACCTACTCTATGGGAGTTTTAGAATCAAGTTACTCGAATTATTAATTGTGAGCTAGAATGTGAATTGATTGAACTGCAAGCTGGGTACTATGGTTTTGATTACTGAACCTGCCTAAATGAAATAAAAAGAAGAGTTGATAACTTGATATTTGCGTATATTTCTCAGGTTGATGTTGTTGGAATTTTGTTTGATACTTTTGGTTATATTTGGTTCTTGAGCTACTATATCTATGATGGGATCGGGATATTGGTTTTAATATTTTTTTTTTTATGAGAGCTTTTCGATTAGTTCAAGAAACGAATTTGGGAACAACACAAGAAAGAAAAGAGTAAAATAGATTGAACTATGCCCGTAATCAGTATGCTGTTTAAATACTAGAATAAATGAATTAAACATATCATTCTTCTATTAGATGTGCTAACAGGAGCAAGCCTTTTGAAAAAATTAGATTTGGATCCCTTTAAAATTCATCTCTTAATCCTTTGAAATTCATTGCAATGTATTGAATTTCTGATTACAAATTCATGTGGAATATTATGAAGTGTTGCTTATGAAATATTAGGTTTGCATGTCTTGGTTTTCTAACTGGGAGATTCTGGATTTATTGGATTCCTAGAAAAGAAGTTTTGTTTGAATTGTTGCTGGTTTTCTATCTGATTATTAGTATATAATTAAATCTTTAATAAAGATTGTAAAAAGGCTTATTCTGAAACAACTCCTTCTTGGGTGGGATTCAATTATGTTCCTATATCTACACTTCTGAAAGATTCATGAATTCGGTTGGGATGTTAATATCTGTCATCTCAATCACCAGTTTCTTTTCAATATGCGATACATTTCGATGAGAAGGTAAGACGTGTTTTCTTTAGGGGTTGCTAAAACATGGGTGTGCTCTTCTACAAATTTAACTAGATTCCACTTTCCATCCTTCGAATTATATCAAATCATTGGCCATCATCCAGCCCTAGTAACTCCTCGTTTTCTTCTTGGGCTTTCAAAATTTTTGGAGTTTCCTTTGGTCATTTTTATCTCTTCGCCTTAGGTAATAACAAATGAAAGCTTTGGATACCAGTACCTTGTCCTTTTATTTTGTTACATGATTTCTTACACTAAAACTGGTGGCTACAGCATATATTCATTGTAGAACTTCGCACCTTCTTCTATTGCATCAAATGCTAATTCAACCACTGGTTTTAGTTTATCATCAACCTCTACTCTATGCACACATGTTGTTAAAGGTAAAGAAAGCCATCTCATCAATTAAATCTTCTCCATTGACTTTATGACTTGTGATGAGCTATCAATACCATCCATTCTGGAGATGAAATTGCAAGCAACCTAACAACCACAAAGGTAGCCACACAAATGCTATTTCAAATTGTTTTAAGTGGGGAAACCCAAAGGATGGAGGGTAGAGTAGATAGAGAAGTAGGGGAAACAGAGAAGTAAATAAACAGATAAAAAAAAAAGCAAAAAGAAATAGAAGGATTAGTGTGGAAGGTCTCTCTGCCCGATATCACTGTGATCTTACAATCTTAGCCCTCTAACTTGCAACAGCTTCTAAATTTGACCTAACTTTCCTCAGTTTGAAAGCTCTAGAATGCGATCCAAGTTTGAAAGCTCTAGAATGCAATCCAAGAATGGAATCCTACTTTACAAGGAAACCGGAATCTCTCTTTTGCCCCACTTTACATTTCAGAAATTGCAATCCTAAACACAATTTGAAATCACAAGTGCTTTCTCTCCACACCCATCTTCATATTTTTATATGGAAAACAACACTTAAAAAAACGGAAAACAGAATCCAACTGTAATTGCAAATTTTATTATCCCTTTTATTACATAATAGCTCATGCACGATAACAAATTACATCACAAACAAGGATCATATGTATAATAGTGACCTGAACTGTAATTTCCTATCCTTTCCCTTGTAATTTACACCCCTTTATATCTGTCCAGTCATCCATCTATGCTAACTTCCATAGAGTGTTGTGCTGCGACTCTTTCTAATGTGTGCCGACAGCGAAAATGGCAATGATGATGATCAAGAGTCCAGGGTAAATGGGGTCTAATAGAAATCTCATGGTGCCCAGAGAGCATCCAATGGGCAAGGATGGTTGGCATCTAGCTGGGTTCATGGTTTGTCAGGGCGAAGATTGTAAGATCGCAGAGAGATGGGGGAGACTGTAAATGTGGAGACAAGACAGAGATGGGGGAGACTGGACAAAGAAAAATGGAAAACGAAAGAGAACATGGAGTAGGTGATTTTACTTGACCAGAGATTGAAGATGCTCTCTCGTATCACCTTCGGCAGAGAAGGACATCGTAAAAGCTATTCCAGTTGCAGCTTCAGCCTTGGAAAGGGCCTGCCAACCAGCTCCCTGTAAAGACCCAAGCTGCATGTGGGATAAATATAATCCAATTAGATGATGGAAGCCTTATCCTATCCCTTCACTAGCCCGAATACATAAAGAAAATATTGAGCCGTGAGATGTTTCTCAATTTTATGGTCCATCGCAAAGGTCCAGTTTGCTATGACCGTCCCTAAGGAGGCTTTTCACTCGAATAATAATATCTGAATTCTGCTTTTTGATCACTTTGCCCCAAGTTGTTATCAGTGCAGGCCAACTGGTATTAGTTCCATTCAGAAAACTAGTGTAAAACATCTTCCCTTATAATGTGTTTTGCACCTTCATTACCAAATCAAATGGAGAGGAATGGATGTGCTAACCATTCTTCCTGCTGGCCAAAATGTTCAATGTCAATTTGCAGTGCATCACTGTGGAAAGGGCCTGCCAACCAGCTCCTTGTAAGGACCCAAACGATGTCAGGTAAATATAATCCAAGTAGATGATGGAAGCCTTAGCCTATCTTTTCACTTGCCCAAAATACATAAAGCAAATATTGGGCCATGAGATGTTTCTCAATTTTTATGATCCGTTGCTAAGGTTTAGTTTACTATGCCTGCCATATGGAGGCATTGACTCAAATCATATTAGAGTGAATGCTGCTTTTTTATCATTTTGCCCCAAATCATTATCACTGGCAGGCCACTGGTGGTAGTTCGGTTCAAAAACCAGTGTAAAACTTCTTCCCCCAGAGTGTGTTTCGCAACTTCCCTGCCAAATCAAAGAGAGAGGAATGGACATGCTAACCATCCTTCCTGCTGGACTAAATGTCCATTTGTCAATTTGTGGTGCAGCTAAGTCATTCCTACTGGAGTATTGATTCTTGTTTTGTGAATTGTTTATGCAGGAGAGCTCTTGACTACGGATGAGGCTAGAAAACGGCAACAAAAGTACGATGAACTTGCATCACAGGGTCGATTTTCTTCAGCCCTTCTGGTGGTACGAGAGCATTTGCCATCTGGAAAAGCATGCCTGAGGTTGAATATTGATGCGACAAGAGTTGGGAATGTTGCTCGCTTTATCAACCATTCGTGTGATGGTGGCGATCTGTCGACGGTCTTGGTGAGGAATTGCGGTTCATTGCTTCCTCGGCTTTGTTTCTTTGCCTCAAGAGACATTGTAGAAGGTGAAGAGCTTACTTTTAGTTATGGTGATATTAGGTTGAGACCAAAGGGCTCGCCCTGTTTTTGTGGTTCATCTCGTTGCTTTGGGGTGCTGCCTTCAGAACACACTTGAAAAGAGTATTTTCATTTTTCTGCTGCTTTGATGATCTTTGCTGAAATCTTGAACTCTTTTTAAGGAAATTCAAGGCCCTTCTTTGCTGCAAATCCCTTTTAGTCACAGTGTTGTGGAAACTGCATAGCAAATCCCTTATACATGCAGGACCCACTATCTAGTTTCTATTTAAATTTTCTTTTTTCGTAACTGAAGATTATATTAGATACAAGGGAAAGTACATAAAGGCCCAACACAAGAAAAGCAAATCAGAAAAACAAAAATACGAGCTACCAGGTGAATTTTTCCATCTATCCCCTGCTTTGCGAATCCTCTATGCCTTTGACTGGCCTCCCCACTTGCTTAAACACCTCTTGAATGGAAGAAGGCAAAGCTTGGAAAATTGGAAATGGAGCCTCCATGGACCTGCAGTGGAAGAAATCCAAGACATCGAGTTAGAAGAATCGCTCTCCACAATTAAGGAAGAAAAAAAAGAGTGGAGAGCTTCTAAATTGGCCGCCTTTATCTCATTAGACTCCTTGATATCCACGTTCTTGGGAAAAATAACCTGCACATCCCCTTTGTCATTTTTAAGCACAACTCCCTCCTATTAGTGCCTGCTGAGACTTCTTTCTCACTACACCATCAACATTGAATTTCAAAGAACTTGCTGGTGGAGACCAAAACTATGATTTTCCAACCAAAGAAGAACCGCAATGAAAACAAGTGCCCAAATTATATGAGATGTCATCAAACCTTGGACTGGAAAATTCCTCAATAAAAGTTCACTTTGCTAATCTCCAAGTCACAATAGAAAGCCATTGAAGTCCTTAGGCCTCTCTTTATTCGGTTCTTTTTCCAAACAAACGAAAGGATGATGCATGGAATGAGCCTACTATATAAATAGCACCACAGCAATAAAAAAAGGGAGACAACCTCCATGCCTCAACCAAGCCCCTCAATGACCTTGGCAAGTGCTAATACGAACCACAATGCTTGACATTGCTCCATATAGAAGAAGAAAACATTGCAATGCAATAAGAAATCATCAACTGTCTCCCTTTCACAAAGAGAAAGATTGGTATGATGAGATGACGTGCATGATGGGATCTACCCAATGCATTCTGAAATTGCATCTAATCCCTCATAATTTCCCCAAATCACAAAATACCCTCCACTAAGCTACTAACCACGATTAATTAACCTTGATTCTAATTATTAAGAATGCCCCATGATACTCAATTGCAATTGCAATGGAAGCCACTGACCTAGGCCATGGGCCTTCTTGATCACCCATTGACCCCATCTAGATAAGTATGTTTTTCTTAACTTCTGACCCTCTTATTATAACTTTTGCTTTAACATTCCTCTTCCTCTTCAATTTCGATATGGGACTTTTCACTCTCCCAACTCAAGTCCTGAGTTCATATATATAAAAAAAAAAAATCCAATCCCTATAAATGACCCAGGCTGTCCAAACAAACATCGCTAACTTGAGTGGTAAGGAGTGACAATTCTCACCTAGAGGATTCAAACTAGAGATGTCAAAAGGGCCTGGCCGTGCTAGCCTGCTATGCCAGGCATGGTTGGCACGATTAGGCACGGCCTGCTAGAGGCACCGCACGAGATATTTGGTTTTTTTTACTATAAATATGAAAAATATAGTCTTTTATTTTTTTTATTATCCAAAAAAGTTGTAAAGGTTTTGAAGGTAATCCTATTGAGAGATTTTCAAATAGAAAAGATCTAAATAGTTCTCTTCTCAATGGAGTAGGTCGAATTTGACAGAACCATCTCTGTGTCATACTCTTCTTTGTGTGTATCTTTCAATTTTTTTAATGCAAAGCTTTTGTTTTTTCAGCCCAAAAGGATGTAAGGCCTTTGTTTTTTTTCGCTCAAAGGAAAGAACTACCCGAAGCCCATGGAATAGTTGGCACAGCACGACCCAGCACGACTCGGGCATGGCACGTGCTGGGCCGACCCCTCGGCCAGACAGACCAGCATGGCACGTGCTGGGCCGACCCCTCGGCCAGACAGACCGGCATGGCACGACACATTTGAGCTGTCGGGCCGGCCAGTGCCTGCACGGCACAGCCTGTTTGACATCCTTAGTTTAAACCCTAGGTACGCCACTTCTTCCCGCATATGCGGGCTCCCTTTCCACTTGTGTGGGCTTTCTTCCCATATGTGCGAGTTTCTTTACCACGTGAGTGGCCTGTCTTCTCGTGTGTGCGCGAGCTCTCTCTTGGGTCCCAGCCCCCTTGGATGGGGTACCAAAAAAAAAAAAAAAAACATCACTAGCAAGCTACACCATTAAAGGCCTTTCATGAAAAAAAGGAGCTTTTTGTATATACACCCCTAAGATTTGTAGGATTTATAAATAGGCCCTTGAGGTTTTAATATTTTACAAATAGGCCCATATATTTTCATTTTAATACCTTCCGTGTCCCAAAATCAATAGTCTTCCAACCACAATAGGTTTTTAGAGAGAAATGACACTTTTGTCCATCTCTTTTATCTTTATATGTATAATTTCAAATGCTTGGACTCAATTTTTATTTATAAAGCACGAACATTAACAATTGCACTTAGTTAGAGAGAATAACCCTACATAAATTCTTTTTTTTTTTATCAATACATGGCTCATTTCATTAAATCCAAATTGATCATGACTACAATTGACACTTGTACCTATAACTGGTTATGATTTATCCAATTCATACATGACCCACCATTGGATTGATGAAAGTCTCAAAATACATGATTATGCTTAATGTGTAGGGGTGTAAATGAAATATTTGGAGAACGAGAAAGTCTAAAAAAAGTATTAGTTTTTACAATTTGCGAGGGGTGGCGGTGTTTGGGTCGATGTAAAAGAAATACTGAGAGGGCAAATGTAATATATATATATATATATATATGTGTGTGTGTGTGTATTAATTTTTAGAACTTGCGCGGGGGGGGGGGGGGGGGGCGGGGGTGGGTTTGGATTTTAAACTTTTCTCAAATATCGGTGGGGTCTTCAGTCCCCAGGCCCTTGTACCTACCGGTTATGTGCATGAGAGAGTTATTGAGAAAAACCATTGAGACTTGAGATAAAATAATGGTGTTTTTGTAAATAATAATATACTCATTTTTTGTTTAATGGATATAAGTGGAAAGTTGTCATTTATATAAAAATCTAACACAAATCTCATGGAGGCTGTCCATTCTTGTTCGGAATATTAGTTTTGGGGGCCTGAAAGGTACTAAAAGTAAAAAAGCAAGGGCCTATTTACAAATACTAAAACCTTAGGGTCCTATTTACAAATCCTACAAACTTTAGAAGGGCCTATTTACAAATACTAAAACTTTAGGATCCTATTTACAAATCCTACAAACTTTAGAAGGGTATATACAAAAAGCTAAAAAGAAAACCCCAATCATGCACCACCGGTATGATACACATGGAAAGGCACATCATGGAAGGGTTGTGCCTAGCAGTTTCTTTACCTAATCTATTAGGGCCCTTTATCTAACTGATTTGTCTTAATAAAGCCTCTTTGGTTAGAGGATATATTTTATACGGGGGTATCTGAATTCACAAAATGTTCAAGGACCATGAGCATTTTAAAACTTGGATATCTAAGAATTTGAAAAACTTCGTGAACATAAAAAAAAAAAAAAAATGAGACATGCTATTAGAAATTCCGAAAGGCAAGAAATCCTTTGTTGTCTCCCCTTCTTGGGTGGAGCTCAATTGCTCATACCTAGCTACTTGGCTCATTCCTATATGACCTTGATGTTCCTTATCAGTTGAGCTAGCAGCCATGAACTTTCAGCTGGATCTGAAATGTGTTGTGGGTGTGTTGTGATTAGGGCTGTCAAAGGCCCGAGCTTGTCCTTACCTAGCTCTCAATATATGAGGGCCAAGTCCGAGGTGGACCAAAGCCCTAGCAAGGTCTATACTACCTAAGCCCCTACCCTACTTTTGTAGGCTACGGTCGAGCCCATGACCTAAAAAAAGAAAATCAATTTTTATTTTCTTGCATCCATTTCATGTATAGTTATCATAGGTTATTTTAGTAATTCTAGATCTTTATTGCAATTTGAGTTATTGTGCCCTCTATCTTTGATCTTATGACTCGATTGTTGATTCTCTTATCTTATCTCGACTTACTCTTTGTTTCCTAGAGTCCGGATCAAGTTTTCTAATGGAGTCAAGAATATCTTAGAAAACTTACAACTAATTTGCACCCATTTCAAACATAGGGGCCCACCAAATGTAAAGGTGGGGCTTGAATATAATAAAATATAATTAGCCCACCCAATGCCCACATGTAGAGTCGTAAATGGGACGATTCCAAATCAAAACCATAGTGGACTAGGACCCGGATCCGTTTTAAAATAACGGTTCCGGATATGGTTTTGAATCGGAACTAATTTTGTTGGTTCCGGACCCAGTTTCGATAATAAAACTCGAATCCGGTTCCGAAATCGGGTTCACCTAGAGGACTCGAATCTAGTTTCAAAATCGATTTTATTATCTTTTTATTCTTCATTTTTTCTTAAAATAAGCATATTATTCAACTTATAACAGTGCATCAAGTCTACAACATCCAATATTATACATAAAAATATAAAAAAAGAATTGGTTTTAAAGTACAAATTATAATATCAAAGACTCAAATGCCGGGTCCCGGGTCCATAGTTCGGAACCTACATGGACGACCCGTTTATCAATCGAAACCTAAATTAGATTCCGGACCCATTTATGAATCAGAATCTAAAATAGGTTTCAAACCCGATTTTTTATGACCCTACCCACATAATATTCAATTGCAATGGGCTGATCTACTTGCCTCATTATAAAATTACCATAATAAATATGTACATACTAAAAAAGGTTTAAGCCAAAATTGGTAGGGGCCGCGCGAACGCAGGCCCCCACTACCACAAATTATGACGTCCACTCTCCCACTTGGGGAGATGGTAAGCCAGTGCTCCTCCCAAGTGCAATGGAGGCCACTAACCTAAGCCATGGGCCTTCCTGATCACCCATTGACCCCGTCCAGGTAAGTATGTTTTTCATAACCTCTAGCCCTCGTATTTATATTATTGCTTTGATATTCTTCTTCCTCTCCATACCCAATGTGGGACATCACACTCTCTCAACTCGAGTCCTGAGTTCCTGTCTCTTGAGATTAAAAAAGTCCCCTCTAATGACCCAGGTTGTCCAAACTCCAGACAAACATTACTAGCCGGCTACACCATCAAAAGCCTTTCATGGAAAAAAAAAAAAGGTTATGCACTGCTGGTGTGATGTGCATGGAGGGCTGTGCCTATGGTTTCTTACCTGATCTATTAGTCCCCTTTATCTAACTTATTTTTATTATAGGGCCTCTTTGGTGAGAGGATATCCAAGAATTCACATGCTATCCCACAAGTTGAATTCACAAATATTCAAAGACTATGAGCATTTTAAAAGCTGGATGGATATCTAAGAATTTAAAAAACTTCATGAATCAAAAAAAAAGAAAAAGACATTCTATTAGAAATTCCAATAAGCCAGACATCCTGTGATGTCTCCCCTTCTTGGGTGGAGCTCAATTACTCAAACCTAGCTACTTGGCTCCTTCCTATAGGTCCTTGATGTTCCTTACCAGTTGAGCGAGTAGCCAAGAACTTTCAACTGGATCTATAGAAACCAAAGCCCGACACGGTCTATACTATCTAGGCCCCTGCCCTACCCTTGTAAGCTACGCTAGGGTTGAGCCCAGGGCCTAAAAAAAAGAAAATCAGTTTTTATTTTTTTGTACAATACCACTAGGGATCGAGTGTCAGCTGGATGTTAATCTTCTTCCATTATTCGAGCTTGTGACCGACAAAGCTTTCAACAAGCAGCATGGTGGAGTGGAGATTTTCTATTTATTCGTTACTAGATTAAATTTAAAAAATAAAAAAGTAGACATTGTTTGCTTTTAAAATTTGTAAGTCCTTATTTTTATGGTGCCAACTTGTATGTGTTAACATTTCAATCAAAAGTTTACGAGAATGACAGGGGGGCACAAATGGTGTTTGAGATTTGCTAATCATGATTCTAATGAAATCATTTTTACCATTAATTTTATGCTTACATGGTCAGCTTTAATGGTTTTTTTAATTGAGACTTAGTACAACTATTCAAAATCCTAAGACAAAGTCAAATTAAGGAGTATCAGTTCTTACTTAGCTGCCCTGGGTTCGAACCCTGGGCACGTCACTTCTTTCCTCTTGTACGGGATCCTTTTCCACTTGCGCGGGCTTTCTTCCAGCATGTACGGGCTTCCTTCCCACACGGGCTGCTTTTTCATATTTTTCCATGTGTATGTGGGTTCTTTCTTAGGTTCCAACCCCTTTGGCCAAGGTAAAAAAAAAATGGAAAAAAAAAACGACAAAGTCAAATTAGGCTGCCTTCCAAATTATTAAACACTGAAACCATGTAGATACAACTTGTTTTAATAAAACATGCAGTATTTTAATATAAGACTTGTACCAATTATAAAAGCAGGGCACTTCCTAACACTTTATTGACCTCCAATAGAGAAATAGCAAAATGGTAAAAAGAAGAAAAGAAGAAACAAGGCAATATAACAAACAAAAAGAGAATACATGGAAAGAATATATGAGAAAAATAGGAATCTTTTAGCAATCACTTATGTACTTGTATATATAAAAGTAAAAAATAAAGAGGGCTGGACCAGGCCAGCATTATTATTGTCCAAGCCTGGCTCAAATTGGTGGGTCCCTAAGAATTTCGTCCAATGAATCAATTCTATATATTCCTATGTATTTAAGATACACCCATTTGATAATGAATTCCTATGTGTTCTTATACCAATTCCATGTATTTGGCTATAATTTCCTATGTATTCCAACTCAATGAAAACCAAACACTTTTAACAAAGTGCAATGTAGGCCACTCACCGAGGCCATGGGCCTTCCTGATCAACAATTGACACCATACAGGTAAATATGTTCGTTCTATCCTTCACTATCCTTCAAGCCTCTTGTTTATACCCAATATGACAACTCTAATCCTCTCCACAACCATGTGGGATTCAGCACTCTCTTGGGTGATAGCAGCCAGCTAAACCATTACAGGCCTTTCATCCTTTCATGCAAATGAACTCAGTTATACTTCATGAGTATGCTGTGCTACTTATTTTCTGTTGGTACTATTGTCTGTGTCCTCCCTCACTAGTTAAGCTAGCAGAGGTCTTAGTATCACTCCCCGATTTATCCTTTTTTAGGAACCGAATGTTGAGTCCACTAGTGCTACCACCTAGGAGCCACAAGGGTTTTACTCAACTTCTTTCTGAGCTCGGAGGGATTAGTTCAGCCCAAAGGGTTGGAAACCCTCCACTAGAAGGGAAAAAAAAAAAAAAAAAAACCCCTCAGTTGTACTTCATGAGTATGCTATGCTACCTATTTTATGTTGGTGCTATTGGCTGTGTCCTCACTCACCAGTTAAGCTAGCAGCCAGGAACTTTTGGTTAGAGCCTGGGTTTTAGTTACAACCGTAGCTAGTTTAGTGTGTATGTAATCCATGGGTTCAAATATCCAGTATTTAGGACTTGGTTTTAGCAAAATCAAAGGAACTTATGTCTTCAGATTTATAAAATTTTCAAAAGCTATTCTCTTGTTGGAATTCCTAAATCCTCCTCTTGGGTGGAGGATTTGCAAATCCTAATGAGATAAATTATTTGAGACTTTATGGTGGTTGGAATTTGAAATCTTAACAAAGAGACATTGCATTTTAGAATGTCAAGCAAACAAGCCGTTACACCATGTCCATAAATTCTAACATCGCAAATTCCACCATGAATTCTGTGAATGAAATGGGCCCTTTGTATAAACCCCAACCAAAGTAAAAATGTGGGTCATATAGGTGATACCAATTGATGTATTGATTCATCATCCAACATCATCTTGATTTCATTTGAGAGCTTATTAAAAAACGTAGTTTGTATCAGCAAGTATCGATCATAAGTATTTGATCAATGTATCAACAATATAAATTGGCTATAACTTTTTATAGAAAGTCCACGTATTAACCCTGAAACCATAGTTCTTCTGACTGGCATGACTCTTTGATAAAGCCCTTGGAATCTTCTTTGAATCCCAATCCATTAATCAGGACTAATTTTGTAGTCTGTGCCACTATGACATGACATGTTGGACAAGACATAAATATGAAGTTGTTCAATCACAACCGACCAAAAAGCATAGGTGGGAGTGGGACATGAATCACAAAACTAATTCTAACACTATTCACATGGCCTCTAGATTAAAAATAGCTCAGTTTGGGGTGCCCTTCTTCACATCAGTATTCCAAATTCCAATGAAAAGCAGAAGAGATAGTGGGGAAGAGCCATGCTACTTGTCCCGGATTTCATGTCCCAGGACAAGCACGACTCCACACAGAGGGGTATTTTGGTCATTTTCAAAAATGACCAAAATGCCCCTCTGTGTGGAGTCGTGCTTGTCCCGGGACATGAAATCTGGGACAAGTAGAATTTTTGAGTGGGGAATTGGGATGATGGGAATTTTCCTCCTGGCAAAGCATTTCATACTGTACAATAAAAAGCTGCTGTTGACCAAGTCTTTCCACACAATTGGAATCAAACTAGTGGTTTTTATGAGCCTTTCATGAGAAAAAGGCTATCAATAAGAGTCCCACCCTTATTTGCCTCTCAAAATATTAATGGTACCTTGCCTCCTTAGCATTAAGAAAAAAAATCCTTAACGCCTGTTATTTATCAGAATTTCAAGAATTTTTAATTGGGAGAATTTTTAAAATTTCAACTAAATGCATCGAGAGTAAAATTTCAGAAATTTCAATGGAAAATATATGGCATTTCAGATTTCAGAGGACAAGTCATCATATCTGAAAAAAACCCCAACATCCCAACTTGTTTTTAGAAATTTTGGAAAAGAAACATGCCCTTGCCATAACTTTTACGGCCTTTGAGTTATGGGTGAAGACTTTTGAGCTTGTTTCTTTGTTGGAATTCAAAGAATCTAATATGTGGATTCTCTGAATTCCTCTGGACATAGTAGAATTTCAAAATGTTTTTTTTTTTTTTTTTGTACTTGAACATATATAAATTCCACAAAAAATCAATGGGGCTGAAATTTCAAAATTCTTTCAAGGCATTTGAGACCTTTTAGGTGACTGAGATTTTAAGATTTTTATGAAGAAACAAGGTATTTACAAATATTAGGGGACAAGACATCACATCATATAAAAAAAACCCCAATACCACAAATCTTGTTAGAAATTATAGAAAAGAAACATGAGTGAAGGATCAAATCTGGAGATCTTTTGTTGCATATCGTATTTCATCAATCTTTATTTTATACCATTCAATTTCTTTTTTCGTTTTTGTAAAATATTACCATTCAATTAGAGTTGTCTAAATGCCAATTAGAATTGGTTTAACGTGACTAATTCAGAATTTAAGTTTTTTTTAGGCTCAGCACTCATGGACATCCCTGAACAAGATTGCTGCTCAGCACCTGCATTAAGATTAATGTGAGCACGACAAGATCCAAATAGCATCCAATTCATCTTTCATTTCATGCGAATAGTTCAAATATAGGGTTTCATGTTCTAGTCCTGTTTATGCTACAACCAACTACTTTATTGATTTGTTTAAAAAAAATTTGGAAAAATATTTTATAGAACATATTAGAAGATGAAAAAAAAAGAAGGAATCCCAACGTACGATAGATTGTTATTTATTTTACATTATCTTATCTAAGAGAGAGCTCATACACATGGAAAGATAGCCCACTGATGTAGAAAAAAAAAACCTGTACACACGAAATGAGGTTGCGCACCGGCGTACTCGGAGTTCAAACCCTAAACAGCGAGGTGAGAATTCGTTCTCTAGCAAAATCCTTATTAAAAGTTAAAAGGTACATCCATTGTAAAAACAAGGGCAGAACAACATTCTTGACCTGTTGGTGCTAACTACTCTTGGCATATCATCAAAATCTTGTGGACCCACTTGAAAATCCAGCACCAACTTGTCCCTGGAGCCTTCTTGGAATTGTATGCTTGTACCAATGTTGACATATGGAAGGGAGGTGAGATTCCTTCTATTGGAGAATATGTGGAATGGCTCCAAAGGAGGACATGTCTTAATCCACCCTCAAGGTGGTCCATACATGTAGATGCTCTCTTTAAAAAATATAGGCATCTATTCTTGGAGTTGGTCAAAAATCAATAGCCCACATTCATCCCAAGTGGACTAGCTTGGTTTGGATGATCTGCATTGTGTGCCCCACCTTATGAATGGCTTGGATGTCATACACTTGTGTAAGGGTGGAGTAGTTTTTCCTCGAGGGGGGCAATTTGCTCACGAAAATTATCAATGGAGGAGCCCAACTTATTGATGGCTTAGGTTAAAAGGGTAATCAATTTTAGAGTGGGCCATAGCATTTTAAATCACAAATATTTTGTTCCTACCCATGACCAGACAACAGAAAATTAGAATTATGGTAACTTAATTACAGCACAACTGAAGATTGGCGAAAGAAGCTCTACTCGAACCGACAGATTATATTTGGAGAGACTATGCTCCACAATTTATTCATGATCTTGTAATCTTCGAATGTGATATTCCTGATAATTCTTAATACAATATGATATTCTCTCTAAAAAAAAATAAAAACTATAGCACAACTAAGTTCTATTGATCCAAACTGCCCTAAGTTATTTAAAAATCTTTCCTATCCTACTTGTGGCCCCTCTCTCTCCCTCTCTCTCTCTCTCTCTCAAAAAGCAATAAGTGTGAATACTTTGTATGTTCATTGGAGTCCCGAATCCAAGGAGATACTTCGTTAAATCCACAATCGCCAATTACGTAAAATCTCTTCCTTGATTTTTTATTTCAAAAAATAATTGAGAGGGTACATTAGCTGGCATAAGACTTTACACAGTATGCGATGGTAGATTGGATTGGACGAAATAGTATCTATGTGTTTTAGGGATCCAGACTCATGTTCATTAAGGATATTTAGTCAAATCTCTTCTGAATTATTGGAAAATGAGCCAATGATCAAAGGGGTGGAGATGCACAACACCCAATAAAATTTCCTTGAAAATGATTATCCACACTTCATACTATCAAAATGAATCTCAGGAATTTGAAGCTCCCTTGGCCATTTACTATAAATCTAGTGAATATCACAATTCATGTGAAAGGGGATTTTACTGAAGGAAGAGTGAAGGACAAAAATCTCCACCAATGATTCATCAGGTCCCTTTGATAAAACCCCATTTCCAAAAACGTCCAAGGCATTTGGTACCCAAATTTGGTGCATTTTTGTGCCATAATGGCGGAGGTCTAGGTTGATTTCAATGAGACTATGAGAGCACAGATTATGAATGGCCATGATGCATTCAGAATGTTCTCCTACACCCACTTGGGCCCACTTTTGACTGGTGCTTGGCAGCCCCTTCAATGCTCTTAACATCCCATGATTTGGCACAGGACCAATTTTATGTTCATCGGACCTTCATTCATGGTTGATTTGAATCTAAAAAGAAAATTCACGGTTAATACATTATTAAACTTTAAGCCTAGTTATCAAATCAAGGCCTAGGATAATTTGGTGGAGCGGATTTTTTTTTGGCCCGCTCTTGTCTATAAGAAGACATTTTCATCTGCCCTCGTATGGACATACATATACCTAAGTGGGCTCAATGAGCTAGACTGTTTTAGCTCATGCTCGCGGGAGGAGTGTATGCATAACACTTTAATCAGTGGAGACTTCTTGTATATGTGGTAGGCTGATGGTTCCCACAAATTCTTCTTTGGTACTATATTTTAAAAGCATTAAAATGGTTCTTCGTGCAGAAGATTTGGGCTCATTTGGTTGTAAGAATAGAAATAGAATGAAGTGGGACCAAAATTGAAATTTCTTGTGAAAGTAATTTTTATGATATCATGCTCATTTAATATATAAAGAAACGATTAGTTATAAAATGTTGCTTTGGAACAAGATCCTGAAAAATTACGTTTCATCAACCGAATATATATATATATATATATATATATATATATGGAGAGTGCTACACAGCGCTCGAGATTTTTTTCTAAAAAATGCCCCTCCTAATTTGACCCATTATGATGCATTATGATCGTGGAAGTTTATTAGATGGAAAGATCCATATGTGGCAAACCTATATGCAAAATCTTAAACCTATAAGATCATCCTAACCTTTTGATCCATGGCCCTAAATTTTAATGGTGCAGAGGCATCATTTTATTATGATTTCAATCCAACGGTGAGGAAAAGTTGGATGAATGTAAAACTTAGACTTGTGACTATTCATTTGGGGGTAGTGTGTGTGAAAAGACTAAATTGACACAATATGGACCCTATCACCAAAAAAAAGAAAGAAAAGAGGGGCGCAAAAAGGGGCGTTTTTAAAGTGGAGCATTTTTGAGAATTTTCATATATATATATATATATATATGGGTAATATTCAGGTGGGAACTGTTCTCGCATATTACGTGAGAACTTTTTGTGGGGTCTAATTGTGGGCCACATTGGGGATGAGACAAGGGAGGACGGAAAGATCTATGTGAGACCACCCCAAGTACTAAGTTTGACCCCAAACCCATGCCCCTAACCCCTTCATCCATGGCCCACAAGTTTAATAGCTTCATATTTAAGAAAACATTCAACATTCGATCCAATGGGTCAGTCCATTCAGATGCTTACCAATCCTTGGGATTAGTGACTTCCATGGGATTCCCTATTGGTTGCTAGGTTTGGATGAGTTGTTAATTGGGCCCCGCAAAAAAGTTCTTATATAATAAGTGAGAACTGAATATTTCCCTATATATATAGTGGAGAAACCTCTCCTTAGCTCGTGCACTAATTAGCTCAACTTATAAATGAGATAGTGGGGCCCACATGATGATCCATTGGGCCATAAAATGGAGGCCCTTTGATAGTTATTGGTCTCGGGGTTTGGCACCCATCCAAAGGACCGAGCCATTGGATTGTTTGTGCACTCATTTTGAATGGTGAAAAATCTACTAGCATTGATCAAGTGGTTAGGATGATCATTTGAGTCTCTATCATCATATAGAGGTAGGTTGGGGGGAGGATGGGGTCTTTTATTGTCCTAATATTTTTTTTAAGTTACTAGAATTCCCAATCTAACTTTGTTTATAGAGGGTTTTATGGAAAAAATCCCCTCAGATGGCCCGTACACGAAAAAAGACTCCATAGTTTCAACTGCACAGAAAAGGCCCTCCCTCCAATTTTAACTTCCTTTTTTACTTTTTTAATTGAGCAACGACATCGCTCGTTTCAAACTTGAACAACGATATCATCCCTCGGGTCTTCTTCTTCCACTTCTTCCTTTCTCTTCTTCCTCTTCTTTCTCCATCTCCCCCACTACATTTTATTGCCCAACCCACTACCGAGGAATTTGAGTGAAAGTGAAGGAAGATAAATCACCAGCCTTCAATGATTTCACAAGAAGTATGTAGCAGAAAACCCCAAAAAATAAAAACTCATAAATTAAATGATACATGAAGAAATGCAAATTTCCAATGGAATTGAAATACATAAATTAAACAACCAAAGAGAAGAATCGATCGTGACACACATTATTTATAAAAGAAGCCGAAGTTAACATCGAAAGTAAAAAACCCAATACAATCGATAAAAAATGGATGTGAAAATCGGAATTGTAGAAGGTGAGTAGAAAGATGGGTACTAATTGAAAGGTACTGAAAACGGGGAAACAAAAGGTGATTAATGTGAACATCAAGAAGAAATGAAAGAGGTAAACTAACATGAGAGATTTTGGTTTTCTGGGGTTAGATCACTTTCTTTTTGGGAAAATGGATGAGGGGTTTGACGAGGGGATTTGTTTGAAGATGGAATTGGGAGATATGGCTATCTTAGATTTTGTAGATTAAAAATAATAGAAGAAAATGAGGTTAGTGCAAGAGCTTTCTATTTCCGCAAACGCACTTTTGTCCTTTTTGGCTCGTTGCCTTGCGTTTGTCATTCAAGATCGCTCTCACCACTTTATTATGTTTTTTATCCGTGTCATCTCCAGCTCCTGAGGTTTGACATTTATGTATCTAAGTGGGCCCAATGAGCTAGACTGTGTTTTAGCTTATGCAGTTTGCTCGCGGGAGAAGAGTGTATGCACAACGCTTTAATTCGTGGAGACTTCATGTATATGTGGTAGGCTGATGGTTCCCACAAATTCTTCTTTGGTACTATGTTTTAAAAGCATTAAAATGCTTCTTCATGCAGAAGATTTGGGCTCATTTGGTTGTAAAAAAAAGAAATAGAATGAAGTGGGACCAAAATTGAAATTTCTTGTGAAAGTAATTTTTATGTTATCATACTCATTTAATAAATAAAGAAACGATTAGTTATAAAATGTTGCTTTGGAACAAGATCATGAAAAATCACCTTTCATCAACCAAATACAAAATCATATATATATATGGAGAAACCTCTCCTTAGCTCGTGCACTAATTAGCTCAAATTACAAATGAGATAGTGGGGCCTGCATGGTGATCAATTGGACCATAAAATGGGGCTCTTTGATAGTTATTGGTCTCGGAGTTTGGCACCCATCCAAAGGAGTGAACCATTGGATTAATTGTGCACTCACTTTGAATGGCGAAAATTTATTGGCCATTGATCAAGTGGTTAGGATGATCATTTAAGTCTCTATCACCGTACATAGATAGGTGGGGGGAGGAGAGCCGGTCTTCAAATTCGAGAGTTTGCCAAAAATCTGTCGAAGCCCTGCCTTGGACTTTTTCTTAAAAATAAAAGTAGTTCATTTTAAGGGTCTATTCAAGGATTAGCCCCTCTTTTGAGGTTCAATGCTTAATAGGGTTTTGAGGGACTGATTTCCTATAAGGCCAAGAATGCAGGAACAAACTACTTCATCAACAATTGTCATCCCAACAATCTCTTGCAGGTCTCAATGCGCATATTCATTGTCAAATCAATCCTCGTTCTAGTTTACTTTCTTGCCCCACTGTGTTGATGATGTTGTGTGATGTTCTTAGGGCAATTATGTTCTGTGCTTATCATGCAATTCAAAGTAAGCTTTTATTGTCCTAATATATTTTTTAAGTTACTATAATTCCCAATTCAACTTTTATAGAGGATTTTACGGAGAAAATCCCCTTAGATGGCCCGTACATGAAAAAAGACCCCATAGTTCCAATTGCACAGAAAAGGCCCTCCCTCCAATTTTAACTTCCTTTTTTACTTTTTTAATTGAGCAATGACATTGCTCGTTTCAAACTTGAACAACGATATCATCCCTCATGTCTTCTTCTTTTGCTTCTTCCTTTCTCTTTTTCCTCCTCTTTCTCCATCTCCTCCACTCCATTTTATTGCCCAACCCACCACCGAGGAATTTGAGTGAAAGTGAAGGAAGATAAATCATCAGCCTTCAATGATTTCACAAGAAGTATGTAGCAGAAAACCCCAAAAAATAAAAACTCATAAATTAAATGATACATGAAGAAATGCAAATTTCTAATGGGATTGAAATACAGAAATTAAACAACCAAAGAGAAGAATCGATTGTTACCCACATTATCTATAAAAAGAAGCGGAAGTTAACATCGAAAGTAAAAAATCCAATACAATCGATAAAAAATGGATGTGAAAATTGGAATCGTAGAAGGTGAGTAGAAAGATGGGTACTAATTGAAAGGTACTGAAAATGAGGAATCAAAAGGTGATGAATGTGAACATCAAGAAGAAATGAAAGAGGTAAACTAACACGAGAGATTTTGGTTTTATGGGGTTAGATCACTTTCTTTTTGGAAAATGGATGAGGGGTTTGACAAGGGGATTTGTTTGAAGAGGGAATTGGGAGATATGGCGATCTTAGGTTTTGTAGATTAAAAATAATAGAAGAAAATCAGGTCAGCTCAAGAGCTTTATGTTTTCCACAAACGCACTTTTGTCCTTTTTGGCTTGTTGCCTTGCGTTTGTCATTCAAGATCGCTCTCACCGCTTTATTATGTTTTTTATCCGTGTCGTCTCCAGCTCCTGAGGTTTGACATACATGTATCTAAGTGAGCCTAACAAGCTAGACTATGTTTTAGCTTATGCAGTTTGCTCGCGGGAGAAGAGTGCATGCACAACACTTTAATTCGTGGAGACTTCTTGTATATGTGGTAGGCTGATGGTTCTCACAAATTCTCCTTTGGTATTATGTTTTAAAAGCATTAAAATGCTTCTTTGTGCAGAAGATTTGGGCTCATTTGGTTGTAGGAAAAAGAAATAGAATGAAGTGGGACCAAAATTGAAATTTCTTGTGAAAGTAATTTTTATGTTATCATACTCATTTAATAAATAAAGAAACGATTAGTTATAAAATGTTGCTTTGGAACAAGATCCTGAAAAATTAGCTTTCATCAACCAAATACAAAATTATATATATATATATATATATGGAAAAACCTCTCCTTAGCTCGTGCACTAATTAGCTCAACTTACAAATGAGATAGTGGGGCTTGCATGGTGATCCATTGGACCAATAAAATGGGGGCCCTTTGATAGTTACTAGTCTCGAGGTTTGGCACCCATCCAAAGGAGTGAACCATTGGATTGATTGTGCACTCATTTTGAATGGTGAAAATTTATTGGCCATTGATCAAGTGGTTAGGATGATCATTTAAGTCTCTATCACCGTACATAGATAGGTGGGGGGAGGAGACCCGGTCCTCAAATTCGAGATTTTGCCAAAAATCTGTCCAAGCCCTGCCTCGGACTTTTTCTAAAAAATAAAAGTATCCATGTAAAGGGTCTATTCGAGGATTAGCCCCTCTTCTGAGGTTCAATGCTCAATAGGGTTTTGAGGGACTGAGTTCCTATAAGGCCAAGAATGCAGGAACAAACTAATTCGTCAACAATTGTCATCCCAACAATCTCTTGCAGGTCTCAATGGGCACATTCATTGTCAAATCAATCCTCGTTCTAGTTTACTTTCCTGTCCCACTGAGTTGATGATGTTTTGTGATGTTCTTAGGGCAATTATGTTCTGTGCTTATCATGCGATTCAAAGTAAGCTTTTATTGTCCTAATATATTTTTTCAGTTACTATAATTACCAATTCAACTTTTATGGAGGATTTTACAGAGAAAACCCCCTTAGATGGCCCGTATACGAAAAAAGACCCCATAGATCCAATTGCACAAAAAAGGCCTTTCTGTCAATTTTAATTTCCATTTTTACCATTTAATTGAGCAATGGCATCGCTCGTCTCAAATTTGAACAACGATATTATCCCTCGAGTATTCTTCTTCAGCCTCTGCCTTTCTTTTCTTCCTCATCTTTCCCCATCTCCCCTACTCAAGTTTATTGCCCAACTCACCATTGAGAAATTGGAATGAAAGTGAAGGAAGACAAAACACTAGCCTTCAATGATTTCATGAGAAGCATGTAGCAGAAAACCCTAGAAAATAAAAACTCATAAATTAAATGATACATGAAGAAATGCACATTTCTAATGGAATTGAAATACAGAAACTAAACAACCAAAGAGAAGAATTGTTTGTTATACACATTATTTATAAAAGAGAAAGTTGACATCGAAAGTTGAAAACCCAGTACAATCAATAAAAAATGGATGTGAAAATCGGAATCCTAGAAAGTGAGTAAAAAGATGGTAAAAAGGTACTAAAAACGAGGGATCAAAAGGTGCTGAATGTGAACATCAAGAAGAAATGAAAGAGGAAAACTAACACGAGAGATTTTGCTTTTCTGGGGTTAGATCACTTTCTTTTTGGGAAATGGATGAGGGGTTTGACGAGGGGAATTGTTTGAAGAGGGGAATTAGGAGCTTTACCCTATGTTTGGGAGGGGAGGGGAGGGGAGGGGAGGGGAGGGGAAATTTGAGGGGGAAGGAAAATGAAGGAGAGGGGAGGGAAAATTAATTTTCCCTCCTCTTGTTTGGGAAGTGAAAAAGTAGGAGAAGGAAAGGGAAAAAGTATAATTTTGTTTGTTTGTGAGGTAGGAAAAAAAAGACCATTTTACCCTTACCCCTTTTTCTCCCTCACTTTCCCCCATTTGGACATTTTAAGGGCAATAGGGTAATTTCCTCCCCTTTCCCCTCTTTCTCCCTCACTTTCCCCCCATTTTTGGGGGGAAAATTTCTGCCACTAAAAGACAAAAATTTTCCCCCCCTTCCCCCTCCCCCCATTTTCCTCCCCCCCTTCCCAAACACACTCCTTCTTTCCTTCCCCCCCCACTTTCCCCTCCTTTTTTTCCTTCCCCCCCTTTTCCTGCCTTCCCAAACAGACCATTAGAGATCTCAGATTTTACATAGTAAAAACAATAGAAGAAAATAAGGTCAGTGCAAGAGCTTTATTTTTCCGCAAACGCACTTTTGTCTTTTGGCTTGTTGCCTTGCGTTTGTCATTCGAGATCACGCTCTCCGCTTTATTTTATTTTTTATTCGTGTCATCTTTTGCTGCTAGGGTTTGAAAAGTGGATGAATTGCTAGGTCGGATTTGGCATGGGTGAACTTAAGATGGAGGAAGAACAGGGACAAGAGGAAGAAAGAAGAGAAAGAAGAAGACACGAACAATATTGGCAAAAAGGAAAGTTAAAATTGGGAGAGGACCTTTTTCGTGCATTTAGAACTATGTGGCCTTTTTTCGTATATGGTACATCTTAGGGGTTTTTCCCCATAAAATCGTCTTGTTATATATTCTCATTTCTTATATAATTTATGGCTCTCTTTCTCTCTACCCCTTATAGATGCAATTGAATTGAAACTTATTTTAAGATTTTTTTATCCTAAGAATGTATTAACAAATTTCTTCCACTCATTTTATTCTAGATATTGAACCTGAATCGAAAGATTCAAAGAAAAATGAAACCTGCAAATGCAAGTAAGGAGTTTTTACACTCCTTTAAGTTGATATCGTGTGTGTGCTTCAAATAAAATATATTTCTAATCCATTCACTTATTCTTCAATTTATAATATATAAATATTGGAATTTTGACAATACAGCTATCCTCACACCTACCATTTGCTTGTCAATGATTGAAGTTTAAGAAATTCCTATAGAGTTGTTTGCAGAACAAAGGGGCTAAAAATTGCAAAAGAAGAAGAAATTGTGTAATATATCATAGTCTTAGGATATCGCATGAATAACCCTATGTAAATTTTTTAAACTTTAACCGTTGACGAGCAAATATTAAATCTTAGAACAAATTTTAGATTTTCAATTATAAGAGCAGCATCACCAAAGAGCCTTCTCTTTGCTAGCTTGGAGATCAAAGATTGAGAGGCAACCCCAGTCCGTTGTCCCAATAAAGACAGGTTAATTACAAAAGCTTTTTAACTTTGAATGATATATCAGTTGGCTTAAGACTATGGTTTGCTTCTTGAGATTAAGGATTCGAAATTGTGCTATCATACTGAGGCCACAACGGATTCACCCGACTCCTTCTGAGCCCGTATGGATTAATCTAGCCCAAAGGGCCGGGACATCCTCCTCCAATATGAAAAATGATTTTTTTTTTTTTTTACAGAAGGGTCTACTTTAGATTCCACAAACACTAGCGGGCGCTCTCGTCGTTCGTTCGTGGGTTCTCTTCTCTCTACGCTATTGCTATTTGCTAATAGATAGAAAAAGGTATGATCTTTGAAACCCCAACTTGTCAAAAGGTCTGATCTTTGGAACCCCAACTTCTCTTTCTTTTGTTTACAAGTTTTCTTGCTTTTGCTTTTTGAGAGAGGGAGAGAGAGACTTTCCAATTGCCCAGAAAGCAGGTAAGATATAATTTTCTGGTGCAGAATTGAAGGGAAGAAGAAAGATATGTCGACACCGGCGAGAAAGAGGCTGATGAGGGATTTCAAGAGGCTGCAGCAGGATCCGCCTGCCGGGATCAGCGGTGCTCCTCAGGACAACAACATCATGCTTTGGAATGCTGTGATTTTTGGGTAATTCCTATTCTTTCAATCTGTTTTTTTTTTTTTTCTCTTTAGATTTAATAGTATGGAGATTTTGGAGTGATGGGGTTGATGGGTTTTTGGGTCTTGATTTGCAGACCTGATGATACACCTTGGGATGGAGGTGAGTTGATTATTTCTTCCATTTTTTGCCCTTTTAATGATTTTTCTGCATTTGTTCTTTGTGTTTTTGCTTTGGGCTTTTGTTTTTGATTGTCAAATTTACTTTTTTTTCTTTTATTTATTTTTTATTTTTTTTAATAGATACTAGACATTAGTGGTATTTGGGTATAGTAGTAAATTGTTGTAAGGTTTTGCTTCTCTATAAGATTGGATATGGCCATATGGTTATATGGGTTTTGGTCTTTAATTGTTTATGGTTGTGGGTGTTTGGTTTTCCCTTGTATATATGGTTAGAGATGGGTTTTGGTTATTTGGGCTTGGAAACAGTTTCTTTCTTCTTTTTTTTTTAATTGGCTAAATTGGAAATTGGTCTTTTGTTTTGGTTGGAGCTGAATGCTTCTTTTACTTCATATTGTTGTTATTATTATTATTATTATTATTATTATTAAAGTTTTAAAATTTTCACCCAATTTTTTGTTATTTGTACATCAGTTTGTATTATGCCTACTAAAAAGTTCATCTGCAATTCTTTTTATTGCCCATTAGTTCTAGAAATGGCTTTGTGTATGTGTAAAACTTGTTTTCTTTTGTAAGTTTAAATTAGCGTAAGACTTATGAATCAACCATAAAAAGGGAACTTAATTTATGAATCGACCATAAAAAAAGGAATATTAGGAAAAGAAAGAAAGAAACAAAAAAGAGAACATTCTTCATCAACATGTGATTTATGCATGATCTTACAAATTTTGGAGACTCAATTTAATTACAATTATTTACCAAAATTCTTCAATTCAATATATTCCCACTAAGGATTATAGAAAATTAGAATCAGTCACCTGTGAATAATTGAGTGAGCCTTCCCATTAAATGTATTAGACAACATCAGTATTTGTATCTTAATTAATGAAAGAACAAAAGGCCAAATAGCATAGAACTCACTTACGATTGTTTTTTATCAACTAAAGATTTGGATAACGGATATTCTCCAGATCGGTGGGAAGAAACAAAACCAATTTCTCATGCTAATGAGTAAATAGAAAAAGAAAAAGAAGAATATCCATAAAGAGTAAGAGCTTAGAGTAAAAAGAGTCTGTAACTAAATTAGAAAGTCATAAACTCATGCTGCCAAATTTGGTACAAGAGTCAAAGGAAAGTACCCGATACTCGTTAAAGCAAGAAATATGCTTTATTAATTATATATATGTTTATATTATGGGACTATTTAAGTGAATGAATAACCAAACCGGCAATAGTGCATTGGTAAGGCATGTTCCGTTGCAGAAGAGGTCCACCCATCAAGTCGAGTCCAGTCTACTGCTTTTTTCTGATGTAAGGAAGAAAAAGTGAAATAAATATAAAATACATAATTTTTTTATAAGAACTTGAAAAGTGAAAAAAGATGCATTTGATTGATAAAAGGAATCTGTACATTAATCAAAAGAAGATTTTGTACCTGAAAATCAAAAAATAAAATAAGAACGTTAAAAATTAGAAACAAAAGGAAGAAGGAAAGAATCTTGCAAAAAAAAAATCTAAACTTGTGAAAAAAGGAAAGTTGAAAATCAAGATACTAAAAGAGACAAATTATTTCGCGGGGCAAGATGACTGCTCAAAGGGGTGTATATTTTTGGAGAATTAGGGTTCCCCATGAGTGTTAGCTTTTTCTTCAGTTGCAACATTGGGCAAAATCCTATCACTCACTAATCTTCCGAGACTAGCATAAGATCGTTATTCTTCATCCATTCATTATTTGCTTTTGGAGTGGACGATTGTAACCACCTATTTGTTCATTGCTCCTTTGCGAGGCGGGTTTGGAGGTTTTTATTTGCTTTTGTTTGAAGTTCCTTGGTTTTGCCTGATACAGGGGTGTTTTGGGTTTCCTAGTAGACGGTTTTTCCCCCTTCTAGTGGGAGTTCTGTGATCCATAATTCCAATACTGCAGGAGAGGACACACAAGGGTCCAAAAGTAATGTTGCTGTGGAAGAGGTTGCAAGAAAGACCCTTTTATGGGCTATATCTTGGTTTCTATCTTTCAAGGAGTTTGCTGCTTTTCCACATCTGATCTTTGGAGATGCTGATTTGAGTGTTGTAGCATCATCATGTTTTATTCATTTCTTCTTCAGTTTTTTTTTTTCGTTGTTGATTAAGCTTTAATAATATTTAAGTTGCCACTTGCCATTTCAGAGAAAAGGAATCTACCTTATAAAAGAAGGAAAATAACACGTTTGTTGCATTATCATTTTGTAAACACAGATTTTAGTTAATTCTAGTATGATAAAACTTGGGTTGATCTGAGCCTATTTTAGTAAAACCGAAAATTGACTTGATTCACAAAGGGCCCAAATCCTGTTGAATCTCACATTGTGACTGTAAATCAAAGCCAACATCAATCTAACAGGTTAATTATAATAATAATAATAGATAAATAAATAAATAAATAAAAATATTTTTATTTGATTGGTAATCTAAGGGTAAAAGCAATTGTCATAAGTGGAAAGCACATGAAGTAGGAAGATGTCTATGGATTTCAACCCAAATCAATAACAACTATTATATTCATAATGTTGAGGTGGAAATTGCATAAAAATGCTAAACTAATGTGGTTTCTGATTCTCACACCGCCCCAAATGCATCAGCAAAACCCTTGTTAGTCAAGATGTGATCTTTTATAATGTCTTGTATATCACATCTTTAAAAACATATGGGAGTGATATGACAAATGTAGCATGAAGTCAATAGACTTTGTGTTGTAAAATCCTCCCCTTTTCATTGGAGATTCTCTCCCATTATATAGAGTACAGTTGCCTTATTTAAAGGCTACAAATCAGCTCTACCAATCAGCTATTCTAATTACAATCTAATTAAGGAAAGAATATTTAACCAAATCTAATTACAATCTATTTTAGGAAGAAAGAAAGCTGTACAAGGATTGACCACATCCAACGAGATTGACACACCACCATATTGGGCCTGGGCCTGAGCCATCTTGGCCCGAGCCATCTTGTAGTTAACACCCCTCCTCAAATTGATGCGGGGGAATCCACAAGCATCAATTTGTTAACTAAGAACTGATGACGAGGTCGCGGAAGGCCTTTTGTGAAGATATCAGCATTTTGAAGATAAGAAGAAATGTGAGGAAGGCTAATCACATCACGTTTGTATTCGTCGCGAATAAAGTGGCAATCAATCTCGATATGTTTAGTGCGTTCGTGAAAAACTGGATTGGCAGTAATACGAATTGCACTAGTATTGTCTGCATAGAGTGGTGTGGCATTATCAGCAGGAAACCCAAGATCTGAAAGCAACCCGCGAAGCCATAGAATTTCGGAACAAGCAGCGGACATGGCACGATACTCAGCTTCGGTGGAAGATTTAGAGACCTTATCTTGTTTCTTACATTTCCACGAAATTAAGCTATCACCCAGATACATGCACCATCCTGTGGTAGAGCGCCGAGTGTCCTGACAACCAACCCAATCAGCATCTGAGTATGCTGTGAGTGTAAGAGAGTTCTGGGCCGGATAAAATAATCCACGGGTTGGTGTCCGAATGAGGTATTTAATAATACGTCGGACTGCGGCCAAATGAAGATGTCTAGGATCAGTCATGAATTGGCTGACTAAATTGACTGCATAAGAAATATCAGGACGAGTTATCGTCAAGTAGATCAAGGTACCAACGAGGCGACGATAGAGGGTAGGATCAGAGAGAGGATCCCCACCTATGATGCCCGGATACGGACACGGGTACGGATACGGGATACGGGAACGAGCGTCCGATACGTCAACTTCAAAATTTTAGGATACGGATACGGGTACGGCATTCCTAGAAATATATAAATATAAGTATTTGGTTAGGGATTTATTTTGGGTGGAATGCTTATTTTATCTCAATTTAGAGCTCAAATATTACGAGACCCACTGTTTGTTTCAAATTTTCAATGAGGTGGGTCTCCTCCTCCTCTCCTCCCCCTCCTCCTCTTTCTTCTTTTTTGTTTTCCCTTTTGATTAAACTAAGAGAGAGATAGAAATTGGCCGAAATGGAAAATCTGCCGAAATATTGGGCGAAAAATAACACAAGCCGTATCCTGAAATTGGACCCCCGTATCCCAGCCGTATCTTACCGTATCCCATACCGGTATCCGTATCGGACCGTATCGGTACGGATACCACTAGTAATTTGCAGTATCCGGGTATCATAGATCCCCACCGTCTTGCTGAAGTTTAACATTGACTTCTACAGGAGTATCGACGGGAGCAGAGCCTTGAAGACCAGCCATTTCAATTAATTCAAGAGCATATTTATGTTGATGGAGTACGATGCCTTTTTCAGATTGATGAACTTCAAGTCCTAAAAAATAGTGTAGAGGGCCGAGATCTTTCATGTGGAAAGATTGATGAAGAGAGGCCTGAAGTTGTTGAATCATATCTGCATCGGTACCTGTAATGATGATGTCATCCACATAAACCAGAAGAATAGTGATCCCTGTAGAAGCATGATGAAGGAACATGGATGGATCATATGGACTAGGATGAAAACCCAAGTGGCTAAGAGCATGTTGGAACTTTTCAAACCATGCCCGGGGGGCTTGTTTGAGACCATAAAGAGAACGCCTTAGTTTGGCAACAGCACCGGGATGATCTATGAAACCCCCTGAGGAAGGCGCATATAAACATCTTCTTTGAGATCACCATGAAGAAATGCATTCTTAACATCCATCTGGTAGAGAGGCCAGGATTTAGATGCTGCAATGGCAAGAATAGTCCTAACAGTTGTCATTTTTGCTACAGGAGCAAAAGTCTCGTCATAATCAATACCATATTCCTGCCGATTACCCAGGGCGACAAGACGCGCCTTGTATCTAGCCAGAGTCCCATCAGGATTGAGCTTGATAGAATAGATCCACTTGCAACCAATTGGCTTAACAGAAGGAGGACACGGAACCACATCCCATTTATGATTTTGTGCAAGAGCATCTAATTCATCCTGCATAGCGTGATTCCAACACTCATGCTGCACAGCCTGAGAATATGAGTTCGGAATAGAAGTAGAAGACATGATGGCCATCAAGGAAGTGTGGGTAAATCCATAACGAGTTGGAGGTACTGAAATCCGAGATGAACGACGTAATGGAGGGTCTTCAGGGGGACCAGATGCAGTTGGGGGATCGGTAGGGGGACTATGTGTGGTCACAGCTTTATTCCGTCTTTGATAAAAGAAATTAGGATTAAATTTAACAAATGGAGTTTTGTCCGAAAAACCAGGGAAGGAAACCACAGATGAGGATGCTACAGAATCAAGATGCTTTTGGAAAAAATATTGATTTTCGAAAAAGACAACATTACGGGAGGTACGAATGCGCCGTAGGTGAGGATCATAACAAAGAAACCCCTTTTGGTTGCTAGCATATCCTAGAAATGCGCATTTGGCAGATTGGGCAGTAAGTTTGTTACGCTCAATAGGAGGTAAATGTACAAAACACACCGATCCAAAAACATGTAGATCATCATAAGACGGTGTAGTTTTGTATAACCGATAAAAAGGACTCTCATTTTCTAAAGAAAAGGAGGGTAATCGATTTATAAGGTGGACAGCAGTGCTAAGAGCTTCTGTCCAAAAACGGGTAGGAACAGAGGATTCAATAAGAAGAGATCGGGTAATATCAAGGAGATGCCGATTTTTCCTTTCAGCGACCCCATTTTGCTGAGGGGTATAAGGACAAGATTTTTGAGAAATGATTCTTTTTTGTTGTAAAAAAGTTTGAAACTCTGTAGACACATATTCACCTCCCGAATCAGAGCGTAAAATTTTAATGCACGTGGAAAATTGATTCTCAACATATGCTAAAAACATCTTGAAAACATTAAAGACATCAGCTTTAGAATGCAGAAAATAGACCCATGTAAATCTACTATAATCATTAATAAATGTCACAAAATATTTATAATTAGCATGAGACAAATGAGGGGCAATACCCCAAACATCGCTATGAACTAAATCAAAACACTGAATGCTATTAGAAGTAGAGACAGAAAAAGGAAGAGTCTTGCTTTTGCCCAACTTACATGTAGCACAATCAAAAGAAACAAACTTAGAAAACCCTATTGAGTTTAACAATCCAGAATTAACTATGTGAGACATGGTTTTAAAATTAGGATGTCCAAGCCTACTATGCCACAATTGGCAATTATTTTGAGCAGAAAAACAAAAATCATTTGCTGAATTATTCCTAATTGGAGTAGATAGATCAAGAGAAAATAAGCGTCCAATTTTAGGCCCCCTCGCGATCTCCCTCCCTGACATCTGGTCCTGCACAACACAACCAGAGGAAGAGAAAGAAACATTACAGTTGTTTTCAACGAGTTGTCCAACTGAAAGAAGGTTTGAAATTAAATGGGGACAGTGATAAACATTCTTTAAGGGCAAGATACTGGAAATATCTCCAAATGCAGTGATAGGAAGATGGCCGCCATCGGCGGTTTGAACATGAGTATTGCCAGTATATTTTGTCAAGCTAGAGAGTTGTGCACTGGAATGAGTCAGGTGATTTGATGCTCCGGAATCAAGATACCAAATGGAAGAAGAGGATTTAGATTTACCTGTGATGCGAAGTGCAGAAAAAGCATTGACAATCATTTGTTGAACTAATTCGGGAGTGAGAGCAGAGGAAGAAGAACCAGGCTGTGAAGGCATAGAGGTGGACGCAGCATCAGCAGTAGAATAGTCTATCTTGGCAGCATAGGCATTGGGAGTCCGAGTTTGTGGACGGCGGCGACATTCAGTAATGATGTGTCCCTTCTTTTTGTAGTAATTACAGAATTTCTGGTTGCATTGTGTTGCAAGATGTCCATATTTTTTGCAAGAGTAGCATTGGACGTTGCTCATATCCCGAGTCTGAGGAGTCGGAGAAGACTGAGAGGTCTGAAGAGACTGAGTGTTCCCTTTAGCAGAGTATGCAACAGGATAAGTTGCAGTGTGCTGTTGTTCCAGATGGGCTTTTGTGTGAATACGTTGTTCTTCTCGCAGAAGCTCATTCAAACAAACATCCAAAGACGGTAATGGGCTCCGGCTCAGCAGAGACGATGTGACAGTCTCATATTCAGGACGTAATTTCATAAAAAACTGGTCCCTGTGACTTGAGGCTTGAAGATCTTGTATAGTTTTAAGAACATTGTGTGGAACAGACGCATATTTAATCCCATCGTATTCACTCCACAAATTGCGGAAACTAGAATAGTAGTCCTGAATGGACAAGGTGCCTTGACTGTATTCTGCAATTTCACACTCAAGTTGAAATTGTCGTGCAGAATTATCTTGGTGATAAACTGTCTGCAAGTAACCCCACATCTCCTTGGCGGTTGTATAGGGTTTGAGGTTCAGAATCAGATGAGGTTCCACAGCCCCAAGAATCCATGTTTTAATTTTTGCATCTTTTGTATTCCAAGTAGCAATCTTTTTATCATCCTCTGTAGGCTTTGGGTCTGAACCAGAGACAAATCCCCATAATTCTTTGGCCTCAAGATATAATTGAAATTGAAAAGCCCAGGCTGGATAGTTTTTACCATTAAATCGAATCAATTGAACTTCAGACTTCTCCATTTAGAACCAAACAAAGAGAGGTAGTATCCAGAGATTATGTGTAACAAACCAGCAATGAAAGACTGCCGTCTGGGAACACAGAGAGCCAAAATTGGTCCAGGCGACCAGAAAAAATGGTGGAGAATCCCTGCGTGGGCCCCACTGGTTGATCAAGTGTAGAATCAGATCAACTATTTGCAGGGAGTATCAAAATCTGTTTCCAGCAATACAAGTTTTATTGAAATCCATCCACAATCCAAGATTTTGTACGACTGTGATCAAAATTATCTGACAAAACTGGAAAACTAAAAGAGATGGTAGATGGCCTACCTCTGATGATCGAAAAATGCTGAAAAAATGTTCAAAAATTTCAGGATGAGTGGTCGACCAAGATGGGAGGCTCCACTGATGTTGTAGTGCTGATCAGAGGTGGGCCCCTGAAGAGATACTCCAAGGTCCTGACGAGAATGGTTCTTAGAACCTAAATCTGATCTCTGATTTCTCTGCTGAGTCAAACGCACGTCCTCAAGGCTCTAAATCAACTGTCGATCAAGATAGAGGGATGTCTATGATGAACTTGGGCTGATCTGTGGTGGGCCACAGCGATCAGACTTCAAGATGTTGATGAAAACTATGTTAACTTGCACGAACAGTCAAGGACAGAATGTCAATGACTATTATCACCAAGATTCGACAAACAAGTCGAAGAAGAAGACTAGAAGAGAAGAGAATTATCAGAGCTCTGATACCATGACAAACGTAGCATGAAGTCAATAGACTTTGTGTTGTAAAATCCTCCCCTTTTCATTGGAGATTCTCTCCCATTATATAGAGTACAGTTGCCTTATTTAAAGGCTACAAATCAGCTCTACCAATCAGCTATTCTAATTACAATCTAATTAAGGAAAGAATATTTAACCAAATCTAATTTCAATCTATTTAAGGAAGAAAGAAAGCTGTACAAGGATTGACCACATCCAACGAGATTGACACACCACCATATTGGGCCTGGGCCTGAGCCGTCTTGGCCTGAGCCATCTTGTAGTTAACAACACGGATTGGGCAACTTGGTTGCGTACCTAAGTGCTCTTTGGGATCGAAGTTCACTTTTTCATTAGTTGGGTCCAGAGCAGAAGACAATCGCTTCCAGGAGCTACCCAATCTCATGGTTTTAAAGGTAGTACTCGTCTAACTACATATCTTCTGAATACCTTTATACATATAGACAGCTTCCAAATCTTTGTGGAATCTGGTGGCCAATAGATATTCAAGATTACTATCTTTAGATGGTTGAATTGCCCTCAGTAAGTTGGTTTATCATTTAGTTTATCTCAGTTTTCAAATGTACAACACTGATTGCTAATAAGATTGAATTGTTGCGGTTGGACTTCCTATGGCAAGATAGGGAGGATAAGAAGTGCCATCTCGTTGATTAAGCCAATATTTCCAAAACTAAGAAAGGGGAACTTGGGGTTTCGACCCTCTGAAACAGATGAATTAATCTCTTTTTGGAATATGGCTTTGAAGGATTGGGGATGAACTGGATTTCCTGTGAAGTAGATTCTTACAGCTAAATATGGTGTGGACAGCAATGGGCGGTATACTTCAGAGTTAAGAAGCCAATCCCTTGTCATTCCAGACTTGGGAAGCAGGGGTGGAACCTAGAACATTTTATTCGGGGGGCCTTTGTAAATGTTTTGCAAAATTATAAAAATTTACTTTAAAAAATGTAAATTTGATTAAAAATGAATAATAATAAAATTAAAAAAATACTTTGTGGCAACCTTAATCAATTTATGGCACTAAAGATGACAAAAGAAATACCATTTCCTAAAAAAGGAAAAGAAAATTATTGTGTAATGAATAGGTATACAAAGAATACATACTTTCATTTTACTGTTATAAAAAAAAGAGAAAAACATACTTTCATAAACCTAAGGCTCTGTTTATGATGAAACAAATACACACACATGTATGAAAGAGATAAATCTTTATTTTATTTATTTTATAACTATAAAAAATTTATTGCTCCAAGAAAAACAAAAAAACAATTACAACAACTAAAAAACAAAATAGACTAAATATAAAACATAATTGTATTGAGAAAAACTCCCTCCTTTGCCAATTTATCAGCCTCAGAATTTGCCTCCCTAAGAACATGATGAAAAGTAGCCTCCAACGGTCTTGAAATATCTCGAACCTCCTCAAGCCAATCCGCCTGATGCCAGGGAATAGAAGTCTTTCCTAACCCCCATTGAATTGCAGAAAAAGAATCACCTTCAACGATAGCATTAAGACCTTCCAAATGGCGCAGCTCACAACAACCAATCGGGAGAGCAAAGACTTCAGCTTCATTAGCATTCGAGCATTCCACTGGACCTGAAAATCTTCTAACAATGTTTCCAGACCAATCTCGAATAACACCTCCAATTCCACCTCTACTTATAGATTTAATGAAGCTACCGCCAAAATTAAGCTTTAGGAAACCTATAGGAGGACATATCCATGAAACTTTCTTCAATTGTTTAGTAGTTCAACCCCCCATTAAAGAAAGAGAGAATCATTTTTAATGAAAACATCAATTTTTAGTGAAAAGAAATTAAGGTTCTAAAATTGTAAAAAAAAAAAAAGAAAAGAAAAAAAACAAAACAGCTCTTTCTGTGAGAAGAGTGTTAAGACTTTTTATATAAATTAAAATCATAGATTAGTAAACTATGAACCATTTTGATAAAGATAAAAATTAGGAAATTGAGATTTACTTAAGATACAAATGGAATTAAAAGACTTAGCCATATATAATATTTTATTTTATTATGAATTGTGATTGATGAATAAGCTATATATCCATCCAACTGTAAGAGAGAAATGAGATATAAACGGTCAGGGAGATGTGATAGAATACGTATATGGAGATGGAGATAAATTGGGAAAGAAATTAGTAGTTATGGTGAGATAAATTCAGACACAGAGAGGAGCATAACATGGAGATAAATTGGGAGAGAAACTAGGAGTTACGATGAGACAATTAAGAGATAGAAGTGGACCGTGACATTGAGATAAATTGGGGGAGAACTAGGAGTTCGAAAGAGAAAGGGGGGCCATGATAAGACTACCATGTATCATCTAATGGAAATTCAAGATGGTGTATGTTTGCTGGTGAGGCCATGGCCTACCTAGTTCCGCTCTTGGTTGGAGGGGTACCTTGTCCGTCAAGGATCATCATCAAATCCTTGTCTAAATGTTGTTGGGTTTGGTTACATGAATTTTGTTTCTCCATTATGGTTTATTGCTAAATCCTCGAGTAGGTTGCACTTCTTCAATTCTATCCTTACCACTTCCATCCATGTCCTCTTCAACCTATCCCTTTTCTTAGGTGGGCCATCAACCCGCTTAGAAAAGCTTTTTCTCAACGGCGCTGGTCTATGTTGGACATGTCCAAACTGTCTCGAACAAGTGAATCTTAATTTATCACCTATTGATGCTACCTCTTCTTCTTCGAAATTGCTCATTTCTGATTCTTTCCTAGTTTTATCACATCCATCTCAAATTCTCATCTATGCTTTTGTGCACGTGTTGCTTCTTGATTGATCAATATTTTGCTCCATAGATCATAGCTAGTCTAATAACTATCTTGAAAAAAAATTTCTTCAATCTTGTTGCTATGTGCCAATCACAAATCACTCCAGAAGTGAGTCTCCACTTCAACCATCCCTCTCTTATCCTATGTTTGACATCTTCCTCAATCTCTCAATTCTTACTAATTATCGAGCCAAGGTATTGGAATGAATCTCTTTGTGATATTTCTCCAACTTCCATTCTCATAGGAGTTTTAGCACTTTGCACATCCCCATTTAAGTTGCAATTCATATATTCTGTCTTTTTACGACTTATTTTATTGCCCTTGGGTTCTAAAGGCTCCCGCCATCTCTCAAGTTTCACCATTCATACTATCTCTTGATTCATCCTCTAACACTATTTTGTTTGCAAACAATATACACTAAGGTGGCTTGTGAATATGAGTAAAGAGATAAGGGCTTAAAGCTGACCCTTGATTGATGAAGGTAGGATTGGTTGAAGAGGGATGGAATGAGGAGCTTGTCAGGAGGGTTTCAACTGTTGGCAACCCACACTAGGCTTGCAACTCTCAAAAATGACATTCTAAAAAATGATGCTATGATTCTGGTCTCGGTCTCCTCCTAGATCGTATTACGAGATTGAGGGCAAACAGTACTACTCTATTTGTTTTCAATCTTCGTGAGACCATTTCCAGGCTGGAGTTAGCGGCCATGTTTTATAAAGTGGGTAAGATTTTAGATTCCTTCATTCCCATTGATCTTGTGCTTCTGCTAGGAAAAGGGGTTTCACTTTTGTTAGATTTGAATCTAATTAAGGAAGCTAAGAAGGCCATAGAGCTGGCGAATGACAAATTCAGGGGTTGGAGGAAGATCCATGTTCAGATTTCTTAGCACGAGGAATTCAGTGTAAAAACCCTAGTCCTCCCCCTCCCTTATGTCTCCTCTCTCTAAAGCAGCCTATTTCATCTTTGTTATGAAATAGTGGACCTATTTTAAAATAAGTAAATCTCAGAGACTTGCATGTAACTTAGAAAAACTGCATTTTCCCCCCTATCAATTTCTTCCCTTCTCTGTTTTCTTCTCTTATTCTAGTTTCTTAATATCTTTGATGGAGAAACCCTAGATTATCATTAATCAGATTGTCCAACTCTCCCTCTGTACTTGACTCCCACAAATGCCCACATCCATTAATCAGATCGTCTAACTCTCCCTCTGTACTTGACTCCCACAAATACCCACATCCATAACAATATCTCTCTCTCTCTCTCTCTCTCTCTCTCTCTCACACACACACACACACACACACACACACACACACACACGTTAGAGGGGGTGAACAGAGCGAAAGAGCCCATGTTAGAGGCATGTTTATATTTGGAAGCTCCTTAGTCAACAATGGGAATGATAACTGCAAAAGGCATTCAAGCTTGATGACGGGTTTCTTGCTTCAATTTATTGTGACTTGTGAGCCTTCTGGGAGGTTCAGGGTTTAAAAAGACGGAATTGGACCTAGATTTGGACTCAGGCGAGTCACTTGTATTGAACTATTTTTCATGAGAGAGAGAGAGAGATCGGTTTCATGAGAGAGTTTATTGGTGTAGGATTTATTGAGTTTTGTTGGGTTAAATGGATTGAGAGAGGGTCTTGAATGATATAGCTACCAAAATCAATTAAGCTTCATTGCTACAGGCCAACGTAGCGGCAAGGAACTGTAGCAATGAGGCTTTTCTGCATAAAGGTGTAGAATGATGAAGTACTGTTCCACTGCCCTAGAAGTGCTCTCTTAATCCTCACCGTGCCGTGTACACTGTCTCCTCAACATTGATGCAAATGGGAATAGTTATCAAATGATCTTTCCTTTCATTTTTAAAGAGCCTCCTGCCAACCATCCAGTTTACAACAAAGGTCAAGGAAAATGGTTTTTTTTTTTTATCAACCTGACCACGAACAAAGCAAACGGTCATTCGACTCCCCGTCCTCATTGCACATTCCACAAATTGTTTGGAGGTAACAATTTCTTTTATTAGTCAAATCCGAAGTAAGCATATCATATGCAGTGCTTGTCCAAGAACAAAAAAAACTTCAGCTGTATACTTTCAAAAAAAAAAAAAAAAATTGCAGTTGTATGAGTGGTCATACACTGACCTTATTATTGGAGAATTGAATTTTTTATTAGGTGTATGTTTTTGTTTTCCACACTATCTCTGTGTTTTGATTGATGATAGATCTACTTGTTGGCAACATATGGAAAACTAAAAAGAAAAAGAACAGTCATAGTGATGTAGATGATATCTAGAAAGGAAGCAAGTTTGTTTTTTCAATTGTTAGGTTGCAGTTTTTTCACTATATCTATACTTTGAATGCATTGTTGCTATTACTTTCATTCTAATTCTTTCTTGAGCTTCTTCAGGTACGTTTAAGTTGACGCTACAATTTACAGAGGATTATCCCAATAAGCCTCCGACAGTTCGATTCGTCTCCCGAATGTTCCACCCAAACAGTAAGTTGGACCCAAGATTACTTTAAAATGCCTTTTCATTGGCCATATAAATGATAAAATTGATTTTCTACTATTCAAAAACAAATAAGATCTCTTTTCCTCTTGATGTTTCTTCGAGACATCTAGTTTCTAGACATTTTTACTGATTTTAGGCAAGTAAACAAGTTATCCAAACTCTTTATCACATTGCTTCTAACTATTCATTTTGCATTTGACTAGTCTATGCAGATGGAAGCATTTGCTTGGATATCTTACAGAATCAGTGGAGTCCTATCTATGACGTTGCAGCTATATTGACTTCTATTCAGGTAAATTTTTGTCATGATCATAAGATTGTATAAAGGGAAACTGATATGCCCGTTTTAACTTGATTGCAAGTCCTTGTCATTATTATCATTTTCTATATAATTTAGATACTAGCAAATAACAAGTGTAATGCAAGGGTTGTTCAAGTATAGATAATGATGTTGTTGATGATGATAATAATAAGTAATAAAAATAGACATAGTAGTGATAATAATAACGACACCACAAACAATGATTAAAGATAAATATAAATGCTGTAATAAATATAAAATAAATATACACTAATTCATATTTAATACAGCCAGTTAATTGATATGCACATTTCTTACAATAACAAAAAAGTATTAATGTTTAATTCTATAAATAAAGTGACAGAAGCACATAATGAGAAATGAGTCTTTTTTGGAAGGTGAGAAGAATATATTTCAAAAGAACAATGTACAATGTACAAGGAAATTAGGAAGAGCTCCATTCAATTACTGCTCCAAGAAAAGATTGGCAATCAAAAGGAGCTGAACCCACCGAGAAATTCGCTCACAGAGCAAAAATGAGAAGAACCCACAGGCCGAGCTAAAAGAAGAGGGAGCAAAACAATGCTCATAGAACAGAACCCACAGCTTGGGCCAAGCAAACAACAACTGCAGCCTCACTGAGGAAGAGCAGCTCCCTGCCTCATCAGATGAATAGCCTCTATCTAAAATATGACAAGAACAACAATCAACACCCTTAAGGAGCTTCCTAATCCTGAGAGCAGTAAAAACCTGTCTCCAGTTAGACTTGGAAGGATCAATCAGAGCTCTGCGGACGAAGCTTTTAACGGGGAGGATTAAGAGCTTCGTATTGTCAGTCAGCGCCTGGCTAATTATTGTATAGGCTGCCATCAGTTCATTGCGATCTTCAACAGATTTCACCCATGAAAGCCCACCTTGGGAGCTCTTCATGAAGCCAATGGAGAAATCTTCCTGAGTGCAGATTAGAAGGTTCCAAGCCTCTGTAGGATGATTGAGAACAGGTGGTGGTTTTTTTCTTCTAATCAATGTGAAAAGAAAGAGTGACTAGTACGAAAGATTTAATTTTCAAATTTTTTATTTGAAAAAAAAAAGAGGAGGGTAAAAATTCTTTAAGGCATATTGAAAATATAAACGTATAGTATAAAAAAATGAAATAATAGCATGAGAAGAGAGCACAAGTAAAAAGAAAATCTCCATCATGATCAACATTGTCATCATCCCCATTGAAAAAACTTCCATAGCATTTGAAATTTGTCAGTGAGGATTCATGGATTTCTAATGAAGGAAATAAATCATAGAAGTAAATTTAAAATAGTTATTTTGAATTAATAATATAATAGGAAAAATAGAAATATAAGATATGAATGGATTGGGAATGTTTTTAAAAAAATATCTGTGATTATGAGAAAACTTTTATCTTAAATCGATGATTGGAAGTTTTTTTAAAGGATCTATGATTATGTGGTTACAAAACTTCTCACACACATCTATCCTCATGAATTGGCAGTCCCACCAATTTGTCATCGATGGAAGCATTTTCCACTGGATTGAACTGTGATAAAAAGGACTGATGAAGAAATAAAAATTGGGAATGAAGCTTTAACATGAACCATGCACCTGTACACACCTGATTCCAACATTCCACGTGCCTATATAACTGTTTCCAAATCCCAGATATGCAAGCATGCATAGATACCACTCTTCCTCATGTGCATGCATGGATGGGGGTGAGTTGTGTTCACAGCTTTCAGGTTTTGAGAGGAACTAAAAAGAATTAAGAACACCAAAAAATTCCCACAAAGATGTGGAGGAGCTTGAACAGCTTTCTCACCAGAAGTATGGATGTCATTATTCATCACCATAGTGATTTTTTTTTTAATGGTAACTTGTATTGAAAGAAAAAGGAACATTACAAAAGAGCTTTACAGTATAAAAGAGCTATACTGAGAAGCGGCCGGGTAGAAGCCCCCAAAAAACAGCCACCTCTCAAAAGGAAGGGAAACAAAAAACAAGGAGATGGGAAAGGAGAACCAAATCAAGTTGAAGTGATTTCCCGCCAATTGTACATAATTGCATTAAAAGATAAGCCCCAGAAATCTGGGAGATAGGAGACCCACGAGGCAACGCAGAATTTCAATCTAAGGATTAAGTCTTCTTGGGAGGAAGATATCCCTTCAAAGCACCTTCTGTTTCTCTCTTTCCAAATTGTCCAGATGCAAGCCAAGAAAGAGAGGCGCCACATAATCTTCCCTTTGGGGGTGTTAATCGGGCTAGCCCACTGATGGAACAAGTCTGGTAAGGACTGTGGCATGACCCAACTACAGTTGAACTCCTCCAGGATCGCTGACCAAAGCGCTTTCGTCTGCTTGCAATGGAGCAAAAGATGGTCAACTGATTCCTCGTTCGCTAAACAGAGGGGGCAAGCGTTAACAAGGAGTAAATGTCTGCGGCGAAGATTATCCATTGTTAAATTTTTTTTTCTGAAGGGCAAGCCAAGCGAAAGCAATGACTCTTGGAAGGGCCTTGATCTTCCATAAAGATGACCAACTTCGAGAAGCAGCTAAATTGATTGATAAGGCGGAGAAGGAAGTGACCGAAAAAGAACCATCACGAGAAAGAATCCAAACCCTGCTATCTTGCCGTTCTCTAGAGCTGTCTATGCCATTAAGCGCCTCTAGAAGATCGAAGAGGTTAGCTTCTTCAGCCTCGGAAAGATTCCTTCGGAAAATAGGCCACCACAATTGATTGTTAGTGCCTGTGTCGAGATAATCACTAATCTTAGCATTGCGGTTTTGGGCACATCTGTAGAGATCAGGAAACTGAAGCATTAAAGGGGTCTCACCCACCCAAACATCATGCCAGAAGGAAATTTGCTCTCCATTGCCAACGTGGTAGCGGATGGATTGGGTGTAAGAAGCCTTGGAACTTTATATCCCTTTCCAGAAATTTGAGCACCTTTGCGGAGGAGTAAAGAGATCCCAACCATTTCTACTTACTTTATATTTGGCTATCAGGATGCTTTTCCAAAGGCCTTGTGAGTCATCTCCTAGTCTCCAAAGCCATTTACCCAACAAAGCCTAATTCATGATCCTTAAAGGTCTTATTTCAAGACCGCTAGAGTCTTTAGGGGGGCAGACTGTTTTCCAATTGACAAGGTGGAATTTTTTAGAATCCTCCCTGCCTTGCCAAAGGAAGTCTCTTTGAAGCTTCTCAATGCGGTCAATGATTGTAGCGGGGCACTTGAGGATGGACATGTAGTAGATACGAAGGTTGGCCAGTGCAGATTGGATCAACGCAATTCTTCCTCCCAAGGATAAATACTTAGATTTCCAGGAAGAAAGCTTTTTCTCAATCCTTTCAAGCGCTGGATTCCAAACAGAATTAGGGACTCTGTCCAAGCATAGGGGAAGGCCAAGGTAGGTGGATGGGAAGGAGTCAGCTCTGCACCCCATAATGGTAGCATAGTGATGGAGGGAGATGTCTTCAATTGAAACTCCAAGGATGGAGCTCTTTGAGAAGTTTATCCTAAGACCCGAGACAGCTTCAAAGCATCTGAGAATGGCAACCATGTTTTTTATTTGGTCATCATCAGCATCGCAGAAAAGGAGGGTGTCATCTGCATATTGGAGGTGGGAGACCGAAGGAGCATTATGAAAAGGCTTGAAACCGTGGATCAAATTGCAGTTTTATGCTTTGGACAGCATACGACTGAGGGTTTCTCCAATAATGACGAATAGAAACGCTGACAAAGGGTCCCCTTGGCGTAAGCCCCTCTCAGCTGGAAAGAAACCCTTCGGTGAGCCATTGATAAGAACGGAGAAGGTAGTAGAAGAGATGCATTCTTTGATCCAAATCCTCCATTTTGATCCGAAGCCCATTCTGCGCATCAAGTATAGGAGGAAGTCCCAGTCCACCATATTGAAAGCCTTTTCCAAATCAAGTTTGCAAATGATGCCGGGAAGTTTTTCCATGTATCTAGAGTGGATGCATTCATTGGCAACAAGAACCCCACCTAAGATCTGTCTGCCTTGAACAAAGGCACCTTGAGATAGAGATATGATGGAAGGAAGGATCTTTTGGAGTCTAGAAGCTAGCACTTTAGCCAAGATTTTGTAGATACTGCCTAAGAGGCTTATTGGCCTGAAGTCCTTAATACTATCAGCTCCTGTCTTCTTTGGAATAAGGGCGATAAAAGAGGTACCAATCGATTTAGACAACCTGCCCCTAGCGTGAAATTCCTTCATGAAGGCCATAATGTCAACACGGAGGAGGTCCCAGAATTTATGGAAGAACGACATTGGGAAACCATCTGGGCCTGGAGCTTTGTCACCGGCAAGATTAAAGACCGCCGCTTTGACTTCTTCCTCTTGAAACTCTTCTTTTAACCAAGTCGCATTCTCTTCACTGATGGTGGAGAAATGGAGATTGTCTAAGGAAGGTTTGCTAGTGCCATTTTTTTTGTACAGGCTTTGAAAGAAACTGAGAATGTGGCTAGTAATTTCATCTCTGTCCTCTAATCTGTTGCCATTGGCCAGCAAGTAAATGATCTTGTTACCCCTCATTCTGGTCATGGCTATACTGTAGAAAAATTTGGTATTCTTGCCCCCTTCCTTTAGCCAACGACATCTAGATCTCTGTTTCCATTTGATCTCTTCTTCTCGGACTTTACGTTCGAAAAGATCTTTAAGATTCAACCTCTTAGAGATATCCGCTCCAGACAGCCCTTGGGATTCTTCCTTAGATTCAAGAGATTGTAATTCTTCTAAAAGTTTAGCCTTGATAGATTCGACAGACACCAAGTTTGTTGTCCTCCAATCTTTGATGCTTAGCTTCAGCTTCTTGAGCTTCTTGAAGAGTCTGAAACCTGCCCAACCATTGATATCATAGCTATTCCACCACTCCTTGATTAGAGCAATGAAATTGTTGTCTTCCAGCCACATCATCTCTAAGCGAAGGGGAGAGGGTCCCCACTTGAGACTTTTGCAATCAAGGAGGATAGGACAGTGATCAAAAGTGGGCTTTGGGAGGGCAATTTGGCAAACTTCAGGATATAAATCAATCCAATCCCCAATAACCAAGAATCTGTCAAGACGTGACAAGGTTGGAGGACTTTGATGATTAGACCAAGTGAATTTTGCCCCCCCCCCACCCCCCAACCCCCCCCCCCCCCCCCCCCCCCCCAACTGAAGATCAACTAGGTAGTGGGAGTTAATCCAATCTGAGAAGGATTCCATATCAGCAAAAATTCTACCAACCCCTGATTTGTCTGAAGGGAATCTGGTGATATTCTAGTTACCACCAATGCACCAAGGGCCAACCCATCTGCTACGAATGGAGTTGAGTTCGCACCAGAAACTGTCACGGAGTCTGCGGTCAGTAGGGCCATAGACTGAGGAGATAATGCAGGAGGAGCCATTTGTCCTATCTTCAAGCACTGCCGAGACAGAGAAGGTACCAATGAAGTGGTCTTTCATGATGTACATCCTACTGTTCCAGCATAGAAGGATACCTCCAGCAGTTTCGACTGCATCAAGGGAGACCCACAAACATTTACTCCAACCCCAAAGATCTCTGATAATGGAATGAGACACTGAACTGAGCTTGGTTTCTTGAAGAAGCAGAAGGTCTGCTCTAAAAGTGTGTATCACCTCCTTAATAACTGCCCGCTTCACTGAATTCCCTAAACCTCGAACATTCTAAGATATAGCCTTCATTGACAACATTTCCTGGAAACTCTAACTCTGTTGGCATGCTGGAGAGAGGAGGAGCTCGCAGTGGGACGGCTGTCATAGTTGATAGAGCATGATAGGTTCTGGAGCTCTCTGCGTCCCTTTCTTTTTGACTTCTTTTTGTAGGTAACGGTTCTTTCAAGGACTGAATCTCTTTCCTTTGCAAAGGCAATAAGGCTTTCCCACCCTCCTTCGCAGTTGTCTACTGAGATACCTATTGCCTTGCCACATTCTCTGATTTTTTGAGGTAACCAGGAGTTTGGGGATCCTGTCAAGGAGCTTTTGTTAACAGGGGCAGAGTGCCTGTGGGGATAGAAAGAGCTGATAGAGTTTGTTTTCTTAGGAGTAGAGCAATCTTCATCGGAATTTTGCCGAGAGGGAGAAATGGCAGAATCCTTGAAGGCTGAGAGCACGGTTGCCGGCACAGAGCAGGGGGAGGAAGGGAGGGTTGGACAGGTAGCAGTATCTGATTTAGAAGAGTCAGTCCGAAACGTAGGAGTTAGCAAGCAGCCATAGGGCGTCTGTCTTCTCCTTCTCCTAGCAGTTGGGGTCGTCTGGAACTAGTAGTGGTTGACTATTGTTCTTGAGTCGATGGAAGATCGGAGGATCCCCTAAGGAAGGGGTAGAAGGGATCCTGCTCGACTCCCTTTCGTCAACCGATGTGTCCGGAGAGGAAGGCGAGTTCGAGGTAGCAATCGCACCAGGTGTTCCAGAGATAGCAGACCTTGATTCCTTTCGATGATTAAAAGGGGCGAAAGCTGGGGCTGATGAGATGGGCCGGCCCAGAGCACTAAGGAAGGAGCATAAAGTTTCTCCATTAGTCAGCCCATGGCCCGCTAGGGTTTTGTTAGCCGTGGGCCAGGTCAATGCTTCAGCTTGGGTCTAGTTAGAGGCCCTGGATCTTCTTGACCTGGACTGCTTGCGGGCCCTAGCTCGTTTCTGGACTCTTCCTTTGGCAGGATTTGAGAAGTCCTCTTCGCCAGCGAGCCCTAGGTCGCCATCTTCAAGCTACATGGTGCTATTTGCCGCTGTGAAGGTTCCAGCGTTGTCGGAGGCGACGGGAATGGGGGGTTCTTCTTCGGCTTTGACTGAGATGAGGAGCTCTCTGATGGACAAAGGGATTAGAAGCGGGAGCTTGCAGAGCCTGCTGGTCCTAACCTTCACACGGCCGTAGACGAGATTTATTTTCTCCGAGGTGCTTCGATCTGTTAGTTAGCAAGGCCCAAGGCCCAAGGCCCATGTGAAAGTCCTTCACATGAGTCTCACGTGGATTAATCTAGTTCTATTACAACTGTACATATTCTATAATTAGTTGTAATTAGTTTCCTCACTCTATGCAGACAATACTAGTGCTATTCGAATTACTGAAAATCCGATTTTCCATGAACGCACTAAGCACATTGAGGTTGATTGTCACTTCATACGTGATGAACTTACACGCGGTGTCATTAGTCTTCCACATATCTCCACTGAGCTTCAAATTGCTGACATTCTTACTAAAGGTCTTCCGCGACCGCGTCATCAATTCTTGGTTGGCAAATTGATGCTTGTTGATTCTCCCGCATCAATTTGAGGGGGGGTGTTAGTTAGCAAGGCCCAAGGCCCAAGGCCCATGTGAAAGTCCTTCACATGAGTCTCACGTGGATTAATCTAGTTCTATTACAAGAGCCGACGAAATCGCCCAGGAGACGGAAGACACCCTCGTTCCAAGCTTGTAGCGATACACAATAGAATCGAATCCATTTGTTGACTGGGGGGGAGCCAATAACCTCCATCCATCTGTCTAGGGCCACAAACGGGTTGGAGAATGACCCTGCTGCACAGCTCAGGACTTGGCAAACTTCCTCATCCGAGAGGAGTTGAATGTGAACGACGTCGTCTTCTAACAGTCTGATCCTGGCAGCTGATTTGCCCCAATGATTATCGAGCCAGCGAACTACATCTTCCACAGTCTGGTTATGCTTTAGGAAGCCAATCAAGCTGAGGCTGAGGACCTTCATTTCCGACTCAACAACTGAAGGGGCCACTCGAACGAAGTGGGATTGGCCGTCCTTGACGATCCACCCTGCACTTGAGTCCGAGATGCACGCTGGAGGGCGATTCCAGGCATTGGGAGGTTGTTGGCGTAGAAGCCCTAATTTGTCAGTGGAGATCTGGGAGATTCCTGCACTTGTTTCTGTTGTACGAGGATGCGCTGTGTCGACGAGGATTCTTCTACCTCCCCAGGATCTCCCATTGACGATCTCGATGCCTTTCTTGGCTTCTATTTCTGTTTTGAATCTGATGAAACCAAAACCTCTCTGCTTGCCAAGTGAGATGATCGGTAGGGATGAAGGTATCTATCACAGCACCGGCCCTGCAGAACATTACCTGAAGCTCTGTCTTGGAGATTTCTGGAGGAAGATTAGAGACAAAGAGGGAGAAAGTTGTGAGTGTTGGACTTTTTCTCCGGGCAGGGTTGAGCTTCTGCCCTCGGAAGCGCTCCATTCTGAAGTCTATACAAGCTTGTCGTTGCATTATAATAGCTAGTTGGTGGCTTGTCTGAATAGTGAGTTTTACTCAACTGTGCTCAGATTCAAATTTTTTAAGAAATATGCAAGATCCTGTTGCCGACATCCTCTTGTTCTTGAAAGGAAGCTTCTATAGTTTTTTTTTTTTAATCGGTAATAGTAACTTTCATTAAAAAAAGGGACACAACCAAACCAAAACCCAACCACGAAGTGGGAAAGGGGAAAAGAAGGTATAAAAGCATTGTACCCTCAATAAGAAGCAACAACAACACAATTGAAAGAGAAATGGCAACAAAACAAAAGAGCACCCAAGCCATAAAGTAGTAGCTATTAAAGGAACCAATCTATCCACCCTTTGCTTTGCCAACGAACCCTCAAAGCTATTAGCCGACCCCCCAACATGATAGAAATCACTGCGATCAAAGAGGAAAGCACCTTAATCTCCTTGAAATAAAACTGAAATCTCCAAGGAGGTAAGGCACTAGAAGACGCCCATGTAAATGACATTCAAAGAATCACTCTCCACCTCATGCTTGGAATGAAAAGAAGCAAAAATGGAAGAGCTTCTAAGATAGCCAACACCTCTGCTTCATTGGATTCCTTGTAACATGCTTTGAGAATAAAGCTTACACTATGCCATCACTATTGTGTAGCACTCCACCAATCCCAGCTAGACTGGGTTTACCTCTGGGCGCACTATCCACATTGAACTTCAAAACTCCTTGGCTTGGAGGAACCCAAAAATCCATCTTCCTCACCTTAGAAGCTGCACTATAAAGAGAGACCTCCCAATTAAAGAGTACCCCATCCACCCATAAGTCATCGAACTCTTTTTTACTTGAGACCCACTTGGCAATCTGCACAAAAACCAAATGCACAATATCCTTCACAACCATTGAAAAACTTCTGAAGATTCCATCATTCCTCTCTTTGCACACTGACCAAAGGATAGCAAGAGGAATAATCCTCCAAAGAATTCCCCCGCAGCCACAAAAAGGAGACATCCTCCACGCCTCAAAGACACCTGCCAACGATCCCGGAAAGCAGCAAGCAACACCACAACTTGACAAAAGATGGCACCAAACAAGTTAAGTGAACTTGCAATGCAGAAATAAATGATCCACCTCCGCCCTCTCCACCCCACAAAGCGAACACACATCACAGATTTCCTCTGACAAGATCCCCCTTCTCCTAAGGGTATCTGCCGGGGCCACCTTCCCTGAGACATCAAGCCAACAAAAATCCTCAACTCTTGCAGGAGCCAAACCCATCTCCATGAGAGCTAGGATGCTTGATTCTTGGCACAAACTCCAAACTCCTCGAAAGAGGCTTTGAAGAGGGAATGTCTAAAGGACATGACTTCCAAATCTGAAGATCCTCCTCACCCTGCAAAAATAAACTTTAGCAATAAGGCACAATAACGACTCAATACTCTTAATTCCTCAAATTGACGCAAACCCCTTTTGAAGGACACATCCCAAGACACAAAGCTTCCCTCACCCCCAAAATTATCTTTAACCAAAGATAACTTATTTACCACCACCCTAAAAAACCTAGGAAAAACAAAAAACAGGGAACCCCCACCCAACCTATCATCGATCCAAAACCAGACACGTCTCCCCTTCCCCACTTTGAAATCCACCCCTCTTATGCTCCTCTCCCGCCAAAGAGAACTCCTCTCTCACTTCAAAATGTTGCCCCAAACACCCGACACCCGATGTCGAGGAGCTCTACAAGGATCCCAACCCCCTCACCCTCCCTATATTTGGCCACTATTCCTTTCCTCCACGATCCCTCCCTTTCGTTCCTGAACCTCCGCCACCGCTTCACCAACAATGCCCAGTTTTTAAATTCCAGATTGCCAATCCGTAATCCTCCCACATCTTTCGGCTTAATTACATTGCCCCACTTCATAAGATGTAATTTCCTATTCTCACTTTGCCCTTCCAACAAGAAACTCCTCTGAATCTGATCCAATCTCTTCCTTACCGCCACCGACATCAAAAGAAGTGACATGTAGTAAACTAGCAAATTAGATAACAAAGCCTTAATCAAATTGATTCTTCCACCAAGAGAGATAATTCTTCTTCCAAGCAGAAAGCTCTCTGAAAATTCTCAACTACAGGATTCCAAACTGAAATGGATTTGGAATGAGCACCAATCGGCAAACCCAAGTATAAAAGCGGCAACTTACCAATCTTGCGTCTGAATGTCGAATCTAGAGATCTAACCACCTCCTCTGAGCAACTCACTCCCACCATCATGCTCTTAGAAAGATTTAAGTTTAGCCATGAAGATAGCTCCAAACACGTAAGGATCCTTTTCAAGGCAACAACCTCCGCTATATTCGCCGAACTAAAAAAAATAGTATCACCGGCAAACTGAAGGTGGGTAATCGCCAAATCCTCACTTCGGCCTTGAATCCCTGTATGGGGCCACATTCTTTAGCTTTAAGGAGGAGCGCTCAAAGCTTCCACCACCATCGTAAACGAAAAAAGGGATAGAGGGTCCCCTTGCCTGAGGCCAGGAGACAATTGGAATAACCTGGTAGGAGAGCCGTTCACCAACACTAAAAAAGAAGGCGATGAAATGTATTCCCAAATCCAATCACACCACTTGCTTCCGAAGCTTTACCGTACATGAAAAGAACAAAGCCCCAGTCAACATGGTCATAAGCTTTTTCCATGTCAATTTTGATAATAACACCTACTAACTTGGAAAGCTTTCTAGAATCAATTACTTCATTCGCTATGAGAATGCCATAAACAATCTGTCTCTCCTGCATGAAAGTCCCTTGGTGAGACCCAATGATAGACGGCAAAGTAACTTTCAATCTGTTAGCTAGAACCTTTGCAACCAGCTTATAAACACAACCCACTAAACTAATAGGTCTAAATTTCTGAAGTTCCACTGGATTAGGGACCTTAGGAATTAGGGCCAGTAAAGGGCGTTAATCTCCTTACCTACTAAAGCTCCTATAGTTGTTTGGCTGGTCTTAAATGGAGAAACTCGAAGGAAAAGGAAGAATCCAAGTACCTTGATGGATATATATAAATTGAGAAAAGAAACCGAAATGACTCAGATGGGGGAAGAAATGAAGATTTTTTGGGTGGGTGAGATGATACCAGTACTGAGTTTTGATGTGGAGTTTCGCAGAAGCTAGCGTTTCATTACTGTTCTTGATCTTCCTTTGCTCATAAAAGGAGAGGGAGGGAGGCTTGTAGACTGGAAAAGGGTAATTCTTAGAAGACAGAGCTGTGTCTTAGAAGAAGTAAAGTTGAATTGAATGACTTGATGTGTACCGTAAAAGACTGCTGAAATGGTTTCATGTGGACATTTTCATTTGAACAAAAAGGAAAAAGTTATTACAATGCTCTTCAACTTGTTTTTCTGGCTTTTATTCAATGGAGAAAACTTGTCACTACATAAATTCCATAGTTATGAAAAGGTAGGACACTACCCCAGTTTTATTAAGAAACATTACTAACAACCCTAATCTTTCAACTATAAAAGTATGTTGAGGGAAGATTTTCACCAACAAGCATACTGACTGTGCTTATGCGGTCCAGGTCGTGCGGCCCACTTGGATGCATTCCTATCATTGTAGGTAGGATAGATGGAAAGGTCTTTTATGGATAAGAGCCATGCAAAAAATCAGCCCTTTCACATTATCCTAGCCCTTGATTTAAAAGCCTTAAAGTTTAGTGAACTTTTATTTATTTATTTTTTTTATTTTTTGAGATTCAATCCAATGGCGAATAAAGGTTCGATGAGCATAGAATTGAGCATGCTGCCAGATCATGGAAGATAAGAGTGTGAAAGGTGCTGTACTGATCAAAGGTTGGCCCAATAGAGCTCAACTGTATGTGCAGTTTGCCCTAGGAGAAGATTCTCCTGTTGAGAGCTTTTAATCATAGAAAAATTAAGAGAAAAGGCCACATCTCAATCACTTGGCTGAATGGGATGGTTTCTGCTTTATAAAATTTAAGTTCCCAAAATAATTTGGAAAAGCAGAGTTAAAAACATAAATGACTAGGACCCTATCTCCTTGACTGACTAAACTGTGGGACATTGTTGTCCAAAGGGACAATTCTTGAGTGCCTCATCATCAACATTTTGGCATAATAGGAGTATATAATGGATCTAGGTTTCAGGATGGGGACAGCAGAAAATATGACATGCTAACTACTTTGTATTATGATATGATGAAACTATATTGTTCAATAATATCAGTTCATGAAAAATAGACCAAAAAAGAAAACATGCTATACAGAAGTGCATAATTGGATGAACATGAATTCAAAAGTACCGTATAAATTTGAAAGTGATCAATAAAAAAGATGGAAGACATGTTTATATATATATATATATATATATATATATATAGTTGTATGTAATTGTACATGCTTTGACAACCCTAAATTTAGATAAAGTGGAGTATGCCTGTTAGTTCTTACATTAATTTATTACTTTAATAAGTGAAATGACCACATGGAATTCATAAAAAACGCGAAGGAAGACATGCAAAAGGACCTATGTCTACAATATACCATTGAAGGTTTAATGCATAATAGAGATGAGGAGGTCCCATAGAAGGACCAAGTTCCACAAATAACCATTAAAGGTTTTGCAAATAATATGAAGGTGGCAATTCCTTTCGTCATTACTAATTCCCAGGCACTTTTGTTTGTCATAGATAGATATGACTAGATGATATTCTAGTCGCTAAAGAATTGACTGATTTAAGAATGGCTCTTTACCCTCGTCAGTTCTTACCTGGCTGCCTGGGGTTCGAACCCCTGGTACGTCACCTCTTTCCGCTCGTGTGGGCTCCTTTCCCACTTGTGTAGGCTTTCTTTCCGCTTGTGCGGGTCTCCTTTCCACTTGAGTGGGCTACCTTCCTATGTGTATGCGGGCTCTCTCTTGGGTCCCAGCTCCCTTGGCTGGGGTACCAAAAAAAAAAAAAAGAATTGAACGCTTCAAGAAAGAATTCCAAGAAAGGAGTAATTTTTAAAAACTGTTATGTAGAAAAGCATATGATCATGTTTCCAGAATTTTGTTGACAACATGTTGAGGAGTGTCAGTGATCAACTTCATCCTCAGTTTTGTTTAGGTTTGGGGGCCTAAAGCAAGGATATCCTTATCTCTTTTCTTTTTCATGCGTGGTGTGGAATGACTCAGTTCTCTTCTAGTTATGCTAAGCTAATTAAAGAAGTTAATTTATATATGGTTCAAAAACATTTAACGAATGGCGATTGAAAACCCTTGTGCTTGTGGCGTTATCAACTGCTGGATTTGAGGTGAAAGATGGTTCCAGTGCTCATACTCATCTGTGGGGGTTTGGGTGCTGCAAGTAATTTGTCCAATATTGTGCTTATAAATCTACAACCTGAATACTATAGTGATGCAAATCGAGCCAAACCCAAGTCCATTGGGCCTAGCTCGTGAGCTTTTGGGTCAATCAGATCCAACCCATTGGAGTAGCCCACAAATCCAATGGGAAATAGCTGACTGTTGTGGGAAGTTATCTCATTTAGCAGTTTTCTAAGTGCTTTAGTATTTTAGAATTAGTAGGATTCTTTAATAGTGGAATTCTATGTTTAGTAATAGAATCGTAATAGGATTAGAAAGGTTCTTTGATCTTCATTATAAATATATAAATCCCGTTTAGGGAACCTTATGACATCTATTATTAAATTGAAATTGAGTTCTGATTTGATATTGATTTGGGTAGTCTACTCTGTGCGTGAGTTATTGGCTGTGAATCCATCTTGGATTCGGCCAAATCCCTGCTGTGGATTTGGTCCTCTTCCCTGGCTGCATCATGTAGCAGCATACAGGAATTGCTGCTGATCTACATTTTCTTGTCAATTTTGCAGTCTTTGCTCTGCGATCCCAACCCAAACTCCCCTGCAAATTCTGAAGCGGCCCGCATGTTCAGTGAGAACAAGCGCGACTACAACCGAAGAGTGCGAGAGGTAGTGGAGCAGAGCTGGACAGCAGACTAAAAAGCTAAGAGCCAGTTCATTTCTGCTGAAAAAGTAGCAGGAATGGTTTGTAGTGAGGAATTATGTTTACTTAATTCGAGAAAGTACTAATTAGTTATGTGTTGTTGGGGATTTGATTCTGGGTTTTGCCTGTCATTGGACTGCTGTGCTGAATTTCATCATTCGGCTTCTTATTTTCTTCATGGAACGTTGTTGCATGTAATCTCTCATATTTGCACCTGTATAGTGAGTAATTGTATGCTAGTATGCAGTAATCATTGTCACAAATCTCTTTCCAGGTAGTTTCTCGTTTCAGAGAAATCTCTGGAATTTACTAATTTCTGCATCTTTCTTGGGTGGTAATCTAGAGAAGGGAGCTCACAGAAAGCAAAATAAGTAAAATCATACAAATTTTACTTGAGACAAATTCATCTGAAAAAGTTGGGTCTGTCTGTTTGCATTAAAATTCATCGGTGGTTCAGTACATTGGATTTTATTTTTTTTTGAAGTGGCCAAAAATGAGCATCAAATATCCTTTTCTTTTATGAAAATAGAATAAGAGGAAGATGGGAAACAAAAAAATAAAAAATAAAAAAAAATTGATGGTCTTCATTTATAACCGCTTAAAAAAAAATTCCTTGGAAACAAACAAGCCTGTGAAACCTTGAGATTCTCAGTTTTTTTTTTTTTTTTGCATTGGAAAAGTCTTAGCACATTATTTGGGTTTATCATCATGCAGTTTCTCATCGAAATCTCATGGCTTTGTTCCCTTGGCTGTTCCTAGTGCCTGAATCCAAGCCTTACAATTCAGAAAATGGGTTAGGCCCAAGTATGCCCATTGGTGAGGCCAGCAGACCATTTGGTGTCAATGACAATCGGCTTCTGCCGGCCCTGCACAACAAAACAAAGCTTCTTTCTTTATTTTCTTGACTTTATATATATATATATATATTCAAATTAATCAATTATCTCAAGTTTCTACACTACGGTTGAAACAAAGGATTTTGCCCAACTAGTGTTATTTTTTTTTTTATCAGCATACTGGTGGTTATGACAATTAACAGGCTCACTTGATAAGTATATGAATCAGGCTTTATGCAGTTTTTCTTCCACAAATTGAGGTGGTGTTTCAAGGAATAATGATTTTTAAACTATTTTAAATCACTGTATGTCAATGGTTTCTAAGCTTTTCAACTTTCAAGGTCAAAAGCCTACAGTTCTTGCCAAAAATAGATTGGACTCCATAGTTGAGGTAAAGAACCATTTTAAACATTTTCTGCAAGTCTTACATTAGTGGAAACATGGATCGCCGATGAAAATATTTTCAGTACCAAACAATTCCAAGTTAAAACCTACGGGAAAATTCCCCCTACGTGGACGTTGCACGAAAAGGTACCCCATAGTTCCGACACTACAAACGGGGTCCGTCAGTCCCTATTGCCTTTTTTTTTTTTTTTTGAAAAATTGGATGAGCGACGCTAGGACTGATGGGTTTGACGCTAGCGTCGCTCCTCATATCTTCCTCTTAAGATCAAGTTCTTATAGTGAAGAACCCAATCCTCTATGTATAGGATCGAGGAACTCGACGAGGAAATGCCCATTTGTTCTCCTGCGAGAAGAACCTCCAAATCTCATTTAGAAAATAAGGCACAAATGTTCAGTCAGTTGAGAACACCAAAGAAGCAAAAGAACTTGATGGGGAAGGAGAACAGGAAGGGAAGAGAAAGTGAACTTGAGGGGAACTTTATCTAACCTATGCATGCTCTCTCTCTCTCTCGGTGTCCGTAGAGTCCATGGTAGTGGACGTAATAGAGAAGAAAATGACACACTTGTAGAGCTCTGCTTGCTACCAAAAGATTGAAAGAGTAAAGTTGCTATTGTCCAATCCTTTTGTAATCCTCACAAAAATGTCAAAAAATACTGATCTTTCTCCATCAATATGACTATTAGCCGGTTGGATGCTATTGTTAGTTAAGGTACCAATTAATGCATGTTGAATATTATTTCTTGTCTGCAATTTCCGATTTGACAAGTGGGTTCGCTTCTTTTTTCTTCTTGTCATTGCCTTTTCTAACAGGTGCAGATTTAGATAATTTTATATATGTTTCCTGGAAAGAAGACCTTGAGGTTGTCTATGATTTGTCAAATGACATGTTGCAACTTCGGTGTCAAGGGGTGTGACTGGGGTTGCGGGCGGCGCAGGCGACATGTGTGATATTGATAGTGAGGACTGTGTTGAGGATGGATTGGGAGTTGAAGGCGGAGAGGACCAGAGTACTCACAATGCAATCAGCATTAGCATCAGCATCTTCAGCAACAGGGAACCAATAAAATAATGATGATGAAGAAGAAGAGAATGATTTGGAAGCTAGATTTCTGCTAAGAAATGAGGAGCGATGCTAGCATTGCCTAAGTCAGAGACGAGCGACGCTAGCGTTACTCTTCTCAAAGTTGAAAAAAAATTGAGATGAAGGAACCATTTCGTAAGGCCCCAACTATGAGGAACCTTTTCGTGTAACGGCCATTTATCGGGAATTTTCCGGTAAAATCCTCTAAAACCAATTATAGAAAATTGAAGTGCAGTTTCCATCTCAAGTTTCCATCTCAAGGAAAGCTGACCAACAGATATGTTCTTTGGGCCTGTTGTTTTCCTGAAATTGGAATTCTAGAAAAATGTATTCCTGTGAAAGTGGTTAAAGATGAAGAAACAAAGGTTGAAAACTTAGACCCGGGCCTGTTGTTTCCTTGAAATTGGAATTCTAGAAAAATGTATTCCTGTGAAAGTGGATAAAGATGAAGAAACAAAGGTTGAAAACTTAGACCCCAGTTTGAAAACTTTTGAACCTGTGTTCTTCTTTGAAATAAGGCCAAAACTTAAGACCTTATTTGGAATTTTAACTAAAAAAAATGATAATAATTACTTTGGGAGGAGGGAGAGAGAGAGAGAGAGAGAGAGAGAGAGAGAATGTTGAATGAAGGATGTGTCATACATAAATAATAAAAATATCGAATGAATTTAGACACTGAATATATGGCCATCTTAATCTTCAATCAGGTATCTGTTTCTCCTGGCACCAAAAGCAAGTCTCTGGATACACATGAAAATATAATTAGAACAGAAAGGGACAATAAAATGAATCATTGAATGCCAGGAAAACACAACAGTGGTTGTGAATAGCACAAAAGAACATGTTTATTATATGGCCATAGCCCAAAAGTTCAGTGACTCGAAAAGATAGATTAACTTTTTAAACTAGAGGACTTTCTAGAGGAAACAAAAAGGGAAGGGTAATGGATTGTTGCTTTTCTCGTCATTAACCATTCCATCTTCTTTCCTTTAAAGTCTAATAAATTGGTTATAACCATCCAATTCAGGAAATTCTAGGCTATCACCATCCAAGGCCTACCAAATGAATGGCTTGGATCTTGTAAGTATGCCACATGTAGTTGCAAAACAGTGTAGCCTAATACCCACCATTGCGCAATTTTGAGATTAAAAGGGGCGCAAGATACACTAGAGTTTATTTCAGAACAAGTTAAAGAATTTCAGAGACAACAAATAGTATCCTTAACTGAAAATATCTGAGAATAGGCTTTCAACCCAGTGAGGAAGCGAATGTAAGTAGGTTTCATTGATCCACTGCTTGGGATGGATCTAATGGCTGGAACAAGATATGTGGCAACCTGCAGAAATAGCAGTTACAATCTACTTAATCATGGATCATATAGGGGTGACAGGTATGCATTTACAAAAGTCATGATGATTCCATGGATCATTTCTTACCACTTCAGCTGGTTCTGCTAAAACATTGATGAAGAATTTGGCCTGTGCAAGTAATGTGTTAATACCTCCTTTAAAGCTATTTTTTTCCTTTTCTTTTCGTTTTTTAAAGGAAGGACTAAATAAAAGTCTATGCAAAAGAACAAAAGAATAAAATGTTATACAAAAGAACAAAAGAATAAAACGTTCTCCTCAACCATGGGATAGTTTCACGTTCTACCTGTTTTGTGAGAGCACCAGACATAAGAAGTTCGGTCGTGACCATACCTGGCTGCAAACCATAAAATAAGAATGTGTCACTAAAATGAAATAAGGTTAGAGATAAAAGTCCCTGAATTACGACTAGAAAGAACTAAATGATCCTCAGCTATGCCACTGAATTAGAAGACTAAGGCCTTGACTTTGTACATTTGGCCCAGTAACTCCATGATCAAGACAATAGATCTCAAGGGCATCACTGTTAAAATACATTGGAAGATCCTACCTTGCAATATTTAGACCTTTACTAAATAAGTGCGGGCTGTTGGAGACTTGTGATAGATCTTTTCTAACCATCTATCTGCAAGGAATCAGTCAAAAGAGCTAGGATAGCTCCATCAGGGAGATTTTTTTGGGGGTATGGTCTATCCACAGTGGGGTCTGTCACACTCAATGGTTAGACTCACTGAGCTTACCCAAACTTTTTGGACAAACTTCAGAAAGATGTCTCCAGTGGCTTCTGTAGAGACCCAAATAACCATTCTCTTGTGCATGGTGCACTTGGTTATGGACATACAGGTCTCCCCCATTGAAGGGTGGGAGCGCACCGGTTGCCCACTGAGCTCTCTTCATGAATAACCCCCTGCCTGTTTGAAGCAGGGCCAAACTGGATCCACAAGTCCAGTAGGGGGCCATAAAAAAAAAGACCAAGAATACCACTTTCTAAGTCCTGCTATTGCACTTTATGTGGTCTCCCCAAAACAACTAACGTGGATGACCTTGGAACTCATAATGAGGATCAGGAATTTCTCCAAGAAAACTGTTTATACTGATTGATTAGCTTATGTAACTAGGGGGTTAAGTTGAAGACATCTCCCTCAGGAGGCGGAAGCATAGGTTTGGACTTGTGGAAGGTTGTTCTTGTGCTCCCAAAAAATGTCAAAAAAAAACAAAAAAAAAAAGGCTAAGGGTCTGTCCCTCAGGGGTCATGTCTTTGAGAGACAGCCTCATCTAGCTTAAGTAGGAACGACTAAAGAACGGTTACTCCTTTCTAGCCACATGACTTATAATTTAGGGTGTACACGGATCGGATTGGTGTGGATTGGGCCAAATCTGTCACCAATCCGTTACCTACAGATTGATGGATTTGGAATCTGTCACCAATCTGTGGCTGTTAAAAACCGATCCGATCTAATTCGTGGAGGACCGGATCGGATCGGATTGGATTAATTCATCCAATCTAATGTTAAAAGAAAAATATCAAACATGTTGTAAAAAATTTAATATTTGACCCCTTAATTTTGTTTTTCTTATTTTATATTTAGACATCTTAACTTATATTTAGAACCCTTAAAATTTTTTATTTATATTTAATGTCAACAGATTAGATCGGATCTGTCACCGATCCGTTACTAACGGATTAAAAAGACAAGATTTTTAATCCGTCACCAATCCGCTTACCTTCGGATAAGTTAAAAATCCGCGGATCGGATTGGGTCGGTTTTACGGATCGACGGATTTTTTGTGCACCCCTACACAAAAGAAAGCATGGATTTTGGTTTCTCTTTTATCCACTATTTCATCAATTGTCTCTGAATACTTACACATAATCTTTCTTGTTAACAAAGTAGAACAATTAAATGCCCAAAAATTAGCGTCAAGGTAGAACCAGTAACATCAAAAGGCAGCACAACTTTGGCAATAAAATTAAAAATAAACAAAGCCCCAACAATTATAAGGCAGAACATACCGATAGATTATGTACCATAACATTTTTCACCTCTTGCATCTGCAGTTCAGCCTGAAACAAATACGAGAACTTTATCTTAACAGAGAGCCATAACAAATGCTGTTAGATTAGTTAGGTTATCACTATGAAAATGAAGTGTTGCCATGAAGCCAGATGTGTAATCAGTTGTACATCAAAAAACCATTTCAATTGTTGCTAGCTCATAAAATGTCTGCACCTTGTTATTTGCTGAAAGATTTCTAAAAACAAAAAGTATTCCCTACTCGAAACAACAATATGGAAATCAGAGGAAACCATAATTTTATAGTAACAAATTCCTGGTCTTTTAGATGAGCCTGAACATTATCTACTCCAAAGTTGCATCACGATTAAAATTGCTTCACTTAATAAAAACAATCTAAAGATAAATAGAATAATACATCATGGGTTAATCTTTCAAGAAAGGAGGAATCTTGTTTGGGTTCAAAAAGTAATTTTTTGCCAAAAAAAAGAAGTTTTTCAACCAAAGATACATGGTTAAATTTAAAAGATTAACTCTTACCAATCCAAACAAAGTAGCAGAGAAGGGACCCATAAGAAAGTTTTGCAAAGTGACAAACATGCAAAAAATAGCAAACAGAACAACAATATGCCTCCCCTAATTGGTGCAGATCCACACCTGCAAGGACTTGGTTAAATGCACCACACTACGCTTTGTTGCACCATAAGCAGCAAATCTACAAAAGGGAATACCAGGCAGTCATCCAACCAGAAGTAGAGGAATTGTATGGCACAGTAAATTAGAAATGGAGAAATTATATCACCCTCACGCCAACAATATACATAATATCCTTAAGCTTTGAGCTTGTGCATACAAGGCCATGGTGGCAATCCAGAAATGGTGTGTGTGTCCACTAAGATAGATTGGTTCATTTGGTTGCTGATAAAAATAATAAATTTAATAGAGATTGCAATAACTTAAATAGTTTTGGTTGATGGAAACAACACAAGTTCAAGAGTGCCAATGGTCTGATGTTTTTCAAAGTTGATCATTGGCTTCCACTAGACCTGGCACCTGTGGAGCACAGTTTAATGAATATCGCATTGCATTGTTGTGTACGCAAATTGCATGAAATGAATGCAACAAACATTAGTCATGTATTGATTTTCAAAGGATTGTATCATGTATGCATGAACATCCATGAAAACATCGGGAAGACCATCATGAGAAACATCATCGAACCTCTTGGATGTCAACTTTACAGTTCCATCCCATTCAGAAGGTGTACACAATCTCAATCACTGGATATAGAAACGAATCATATGGATTGGAGAGGGTTTTGATGATCTATGGAAATTCATCAATGGCCCAGAAAGTATGGTCAAGCCTAAAAGACCTTCTGTTGATGATACCTGATACATCCAACCGTCAGATTCTGCCCGGACGATGAATTCCATAATTGGATTATCTTTGATCGAGGAAGATGTGATTGGATTATCAAGTCTCAATGATTTATACAGTGGCCCATTGGTGATCAGATACAATCAAGCAATGAAAGATCAAAGTCAAATGTTGAATAGTCATTGGTTGCATTGAAGTCACTTTCTTCATTATTAAGTTTGCAAAGCTTTATAAATCAATGCTTGTGTGAGTTTTTTTAAGTCAACACGAGTAAAGTAAGTGACCTAGTCAGCTAGTCATCAATAGTGCATAGTTGGCCATGCCCTTTTGCATGGATACTGGATAGATAGTCATGTCCCTTGCATGGGAACTAAGACATCTCTTTATAAATTGGTGTTCATAACACAAATATTAGCATATAGATAGAGTGCATGTTGCATAGTTGCATTAAGTTTGTCAATTCCCATGTAGCCTACTATAAAAGGTGTTGCAAGAAGTGTAGTGCATGCATGTATGTACAGTTATGTTCTGATGATTCTCTTCCCGTGTCACTATTGTATATGCCTCTTTATGCAATGAAAAGATAGAAGATCTTCATTATGTTAAGCTTGTGAGGGCTGGTTTCCTCTTTGGTAAAGCATGATTTCATCAACTCAATCAAGCCTAAGGCTTGGACCTGATTGAGGAGTCCTACTTTAGCTGGGGTGAGGAGTCTGTCAACCCCCAGTTGAGGATCCCCAATTATCATCTAAGATCAATGTTGTTGTTCAAACAGCTATCGATACAACACTGTCTGATCAATGCTGAAAATTATGGTATCTGCCTTAACAGTCACAAACAATGTCACTTGAAGGTTATCACATCCATCATCTTTCATTGATATGCATGCGGCCATCTATTAGTCTCCTGTGCTGCATCATAGACCATGCCTCAAGGATGTAAGCATTCCAGTACCTTTTGTTTTCAACATGGTGGACCATTGCATTGCTTTCTTAATTATCTATTTAAGAGAATGGATCAGAAGGTTACAATTTCCCTACCTATGCTTTTTAGGCCGTGGTTTTTTTTACAATGGGCAATCAGATCAAGATCTGGATCAGTAAACAGTGGGTCCCACGCGTACATGCTAAAGGCCAAGGACATTATCACACATATCCTATACCATATTGTTTCTTTCAAAACAATGTATCAGATCAAGATCTGGAATGGATCAATAAACAGTGGGTCCCACACTTACATGCACAAGGCCAAGGATACTATCACACACATTTCAAAACTGTGTCTGGCATGTCTTGTGACTACTTGTAGTGAATTTTCAAGAATTAAGGGTGGGTGCATTCTGATGTAAGCCAAAATGCATGCCAATTAGAACATTTTGGCAAATAGATGGGCATCCATTCCGCTTCCATTGGGTGCCACGTGGAATCGAAGACCACATTCTGCAGGTCCTCAATAAGCAAATGTTTGACATCTGATTACAGCACCATCTGAATCACACAGTAGAATGGGTACAGATATATTGCCAATTATACAAACAAGAAGTGATTTTGCGGTACAATCCCCATGCGCCTTAAAGCTCTAGGTTAATTGCAGATCTCCTAGGTATGCAACTCATGATTATGCCTGCACCATGATCGATTAGGAAGATTAATTACATAGCATCTGTTATGGTGCACAGCTTTTGCCACAGTGATTCACTTGGGAGTTATGGCATATGCATTATTGTCCATTTTCTATTTTAACGACACAGCAATAAAATTTGCAAGGTAAACATCAGCTCCAATGCTCTTTTTTCTGCTTAATAGCCAATAAAGGAAATTTAAGATTAAGACACAAGTATGAACTGCCACAACATATATAAAATTGTTTATGAGAACAAAAGCAAAAGTAAAGTGGAATGTGGTACCGAGGCGTTGGCTGTCCATCTGAACCAGCTCCATCAATGTTGAAAATATGACCCCCTCGAAGTTGGTTGGACATCATCATTATTGCCTACAAATGAACATAGAAGAATAAGGGTGAAGGAAGATGCCAAAGTACATTTTACTTTGAACTATTTGAGAAAAGAGAATTAAGAACCATTGTTTTTACCTCTCGGCAACAGATCATCAAACCCAGAGTGTTTGTTGTAACAACTTCTCTGCAAAAGCAACATTTATCATATTATGATTGAAAAGACCACATCATCATGGTTAGTGGAAGGGAAAACAAAACATGAAAGCTTGGTAGCATACATAAGATCTTCATCAGAAGCTTCAGACAACGGCTTATAGCTGTAGGCATTTGATCCAGCATTGTTAATCTGTATCCTTTCTCGAAATAAAGTACAATATCCAATCCAAAAATACAAAAGTCAGCAGAAACATTGAGATTCTGAAAAACCCCTTCGTTTAAACTAGAAATCAATTGACTCTTTTCAGCGCTCAAGTTTGAAAAGCAACAGAATTTAAAAAATCCTTCACATAAGACGACTTAGGTGGCAGCATTGATTTCATAAAATTCCATTTCCAAAAATCAGTGTCAGGCAACATGCATGGAGAAATATTTGGTAGTCAAGAGAATGATGTGAAGGCATGGTCTGATTTGGAGCTTGTTTGATGCATTCACTTCAGCAAGAATAGAAGCAAAATACCATTCAAAAACAGAATAGAAGCAAAGCTAGTTTCCATATAAACACAAATAGGTTGATATCATGGCAATTTAACATCTGTACCATCAGACACAAGCTAGTGTGGACATTTCAAGTCATGAAGATAGCATCGACATGCATAATAAAAACAGAAAAGTAGCCAGTTTGAACATATACCCATATATCTATGTATTTGAGCTTGTCACGCGCAAATGTGACTAATTTCTTGACTTCATCCCCGTTCCTGACATCACAGACGGTACCCTATAACAACAAAAAGGGGGAAAAGATTCACAAGAATACATTCCTGAAGTAGCAAAGTAGCAATGTACTGAAATGTTTCAATCAGGGAGGTGAAAAATAGTCAAAATAATAATAATAATAATAACAACAACTGGAGTTTTGCTTTAACAAAATTCATTTACCAAAACCAAAAGAGAAACAAGCTATGCAGTAGATACCGACACACGCCGCTCCCCAAATTCCTCATTTAAGTTCTGAACTGCGGATTCTACGCGCTCAGCTGCATACGATTGGCTACATGTGTAAGCAATGTAATCTCAGAAACCATCTCAAGTGAAATTATCCAGTAAAAGTTGTAATAGAAACTTTAGTCTAAGGTTGAAATCAATTGTTAATGGTTGTCCTTTATGCTTGAATGATGAGGAAACAGTCCATCGTTTGTTGATTCATTGTCCTTTTGCTCATGGTGTTTGGTTTGCTATCATTAACATGTTTGAAATCAATTGGGTTATGCCTGGAACTGTTGAAGATCTTTTCATTCAGTGGAGGTATGGATGCAAATTCTTTCGTGGAAGGATTTTATGGATAGCAGCTTTGTATGGTACCATTTGGAAGCTTTGGTTGGAAAGAAATAAAAGAGTTTTTCAAAATACTTGCAAACCAGTAAAAGAGGTGGTTGAATCGATTGTATGGTCTGTCTCGGAATGGGTCTTGAAGCAAAAGGAGTTCTTAGGAGTCTATTTGGAAGATCTTTCTAGATCTTGGCCAGTTTTTTCCCAAGGGGGTCGCCAGGTTACTTTTGTTAAGAATAATCTTTGGACAACTCCTCCCAATGGTGTTTTAAAATTAAACTTTGATGGCAGTTTTCTTCACTCTTCGCAAAGGGGTGGTATTGGAGGAGTTATCAGAGATTGGAAAGGTACAGTATTAAGAAATTTCTTGGGACCTGTGGATTCTCTAAGTGCTAATAATGCAAAAGTTTATGCTCTTCTTATTGGTTGTCGTGAGTGTTAACTTTGGAAAAGATCAATGCTGTTATTGAAGGGGGTTCTTATTCAGCTATTCAAATTCAATGGGGTTCCGAGGAAGCTTCTATTCCATGGAGGTTGCTGGATTAGGTGGAGGAGGTGCAAGATATCTCTAGTCGTTTGGGTGCTTCTTTTCACCATATCTTTCGAGAGGCTAATGTCATGGTGGCAGATGCTCTTGCAAAAGAGGGAGGTTCCGTACTTCTATTCTTTTCGATGTTTAGTTGATTTTTTTGGTTCGTCCGAATCGTCCCAGTTTCTTCTTGTAATCTTTTGTTCTCTTTCTTTTTTGAGCAATAAATTTTACCATATTAAAAAAGAAAGAAAGAAACTTTAGTCTAAGAAAAAAAAAAATAATGATAGTAATAATAAAATTGGGTAAGTGGTTCATAAAGTAACAGATTTCCCCAAACCAATTCTGCAGCAGACTTCAACTAAAGAAGAATTTACAGCATGTCAATATAAAGATCAAATCCATACCTGATCTTGAGCATATTATGACATTATCACCTGATTTTAGGAACTCCTTAGCAAGAGCATAACCGATTCCTAAATTAAATGCATAAACTACTACAGTTGAGCAAGGAAGCATGAGAGGAAATAAAGGTAGAAGAGCAAAATGGATTCATATTGCTTCAATTCAACTGACTGACACTGACCTTTGGTGGATCCAGTGATCAAGACATTGTAAGGAGGAATCATGGGTTCTCTCTTCTTCACTTGGGATTGGGATTCAGGTCCTGTAGTGATAATGCTATGGAGACGAAGAGGAAGATTAGGGTTTCCTGGTACCCTACGGATCCCCCTGGTGCAGAGACCAAGAATTTGGGGCTTCCGGCGGGTGAGAGCGGATGAGAAATTGAAGGCGTTGGATGAGGAGGAGAATGGAGGAGAGAGATGAACGGTGGGGATATTGGAGTAGGAAGGAGAGGAGAAGCATAGAGAGGGAAAATGGAGGGAAGCCATTGATTGGATACCCAAGTGAAGTGAAGTGAACTGATAAAACTGATGATTCTGATGATACGATATTAATACCACACACACTCACTCGTTCGTTCCTGGGGCAACTCTACTAATACAGTGAAGTAAAGTAAAATCTTCATTTTTTTCAATAAAAAGTTATATCTAAAGCGTTTTAATTCAAAATTTCTGTCAGTTTTCTTAAAAAAATAAAAAACAACATCTTTTCTCCACTAAAAGACAAAAAAACTCCTTAATTCTGTATAAAAAGTCAAAAAGATTTCATACCAAACAGCTAAAAATAAAATACAATTATGACCCACTTATATTTTATTCTTTCTCTAAAATAATCTTTACTTCACTACACTATATTAGTAAGTTCCCCAAACAGTAATAATTAGGGCCACTTACTGGTTTCTTGCAGGTTTTTTTTTTTTTTTTGTAGAATGCTTGGAGTCCTCCTACTACACAAAAGAGGAGGCTCCTGGGAATTAGGATGCAGTAATTCTATCATAATTCAATACATCTTGGAGAATGACTCCACTTCTTATCACGATGCCATGCGGTCCATCCCAAAGAAGCCCTTAATAGTGAAATAGAGTATCTTGTTGCAAATCATACTTGAGAAATTTTTGTTTGGGTTGGACTAATTCCTTTGGGCCCAGAGGGAAACCGGAATAACTCCCTTGTAGCCCCAGTGTGGTAGTATAGTTTTGAACCTACAACTTCCGGGTGCAAACCGTAGTCTTAGGCCAACTGAGTTACCCCTTGAGGTTTCATACCTGAGAACTTATTGGTTTTCCTTTGGGAACTAAACCATCGGGCTGTGAATGTATTTTCATAAAGAAGCTAAGAACTATTGAGTCAATTAGAAAAATTCAAAATTAAACTGGTTGCAAAAGGATTCAAACAAAAGAGGTAAGATTTTTTACTCCTATGCTCCTGTAACCATAATTACTACCATCAGAATTTTTAATAGCCATGGCTTCTATCCAAAATACGGTCACCCATCATATGATAAAACAGCTTTTTTAAATGAAAGTTGGAAATATATAGATATTGAGTAACCCAAAGGGTTTATTACACCGAGAAAAGAATATAAAGTTTTGTAGATTAATCTTTCTTTTTTTTTTTTGCCTTAAACAAGCTCCTAAACAGTGGTATGAGAAGTTTGACCAAGTTTTAATATATGATCATTTTAAATAAATGAGTCAGATGAATGTGAAAATTCCTATATTATAATTTTTCTTATATATAGATGATATGCTTACTTTCTAAACTAATTTAATTTAAGTAGAGAACACTAATGAATTCCTTTGTTTTAAGTTTGAGATAAAAGATATGGGAGAAGCTAATGTGATTCTACGGGTAATTAAAAAACTCATAAACACTCTCAGGGATAATTGTTTTATCCCAATCTTATTATATTAAGAAAGTGCTTCGTAGCTTTAATATGTTTTGAGTAAATGGTGTTTCCACTCCTTTCGATCCAAGTGTCAAATTATTTAAAAATAAACAAAAAAGTGTATCTCAATTAGATTACTCTAAATTCACTGGATGCTTAATGTATATTATGAAGTGTACTAAACCTGACATAGCATATGCAATAAGCTAGTTAAGCATTAAAGAGCATTGGACGGCTATTTTATATCCGGGTATTTAAATACCTGATGAGAACCATTGACTACAATCTACACTATGAGAAATATCTCACTGTACTAGAAGAGTATTGTGATGCTAACTAGATATCGGATTATAAAGAATCCAAGCCTATAAGCAGATATCTGACCTCCTTCAGTTCAGAAAAGCAATCATGCATGTCCTGATTCACAATGTATTCAGAGATTATTGGCCTGGAATTAGCTGATGAGAAAATAAATTGACTAAAGAACTTATTGACCGACATTCACAACTTTTCACTGTTCACGACAGCCTACCAATAAAGCAAACACTTGCACACATTAGATTTCAAAGAAGTTCCTGGACCTGAAAAGTCCTTCACAACCTGCCCTGATCAATCACGAATAACACCTCTAATTCCTCCCATAAAAACTTGCTGAATGCACAACTGCGTACCTTGTGGAGTTTTTATTCTTCCTTCTTCAATTTAATCAAAAGGGATGAAACAACCGTACGTGAAGTTTCATGGTGACTTGGTACAGAACACCATCCTTATCGCCAAAGTACACTTATTGAACTGATCCAATTATCTTTAAAATCTTCTGAATAATGGATTCCCTATAAGATTGCAATGGTAGATTGTGTAGTTGCCCCCAGAAGGAAATGTCATCTGTTTTGACTAAGCCAAGGGCCTGGTTGCTCCTTGCTTGTTGCGAACCCAAAACCATTCCATCAACAATCCAGGGTCCTTTGCTCCAAACCTGAGATCTGGGGTATGATGAGTCAGCCTTTAGTAGTGGTTTTCACCAAAAGAAGAAGAAAAATTTCCCCATCACTTGACCTTGGGCCCTTTGGCACTTTGCTAAATTAGTTAAAGTCAAGTAAAGCCTTCATTTACAAATACGGGGTCAAACCAATAGCACTTTAATTCAAGATTCCCTCGTGCTTTAAAAAAAAGAGTAAAAATGCCACCTCCTTTCTCCACTAAAATACAAAAAAGCTCCACTTTTTTATAAAAAAAAAGTCAAAAGAATTCCATAACAACAACTAAAAAGAAAATACCATCATAACCCTATTATATTTTATTCTCTCTTGATTTGATGATTTGCTACACTTTATTTTACATGTAGAATTACCGATCAGAAGGATTGGAGTAGAAGTGTCAAGCTGCATAATGTTTGTAGGCTCTTGAGAATCTCAACCCTTCAAGTCAGATGGTCCGTGTTAGAAATAATAAAATATGAGGTTTTCTTTGTACTTTTGAATGGACCTTGTTGTACTATCTGAAAGTATGTTCTAATATATTCATGTTCAGCCTTCGATTAGGGTTGGATCTCTTTTGCCCATTCTCTCTCAAACTCACGAGTCACCCTCAATCTCACAAATCACAGTCGCCAGTCGGTATGCAGACCAACACACGACCTTCTCATCTCCCGGTATGAAGACAAAAGCAGCTCACGGACAGAAGCCAGAGAGCGAAATCTCGAGGCTCTCCCAGAAGCTCAAATGAGTACAGACTTTATTACGTACTGTTGTTAGTGGAGGAAGAAAGATAGAGTAATCATTTCTTTACAGTAGTTGCCATATTAGAAACATGAATAAACTCGATAAACTCGTGTCCGGATCCTATGAGGATTTTAACAGGAAGTGGACCAATTAAGGTCCGCCATGTCACCACAGTCGACCCGCCATGCATCCGGACAAAAGCTGCCTATAGTGAAGTTGGCGGACCGTGATTAGTCCACTTACCGTCGTCGTAAGGAAATTATCCCGATTCAAACAACTCAGGATGGCTTTTGGGAACTTCCAATGGCGACTCACACCATGCAAAACGCCTGTAGTTCCATGTAGTTCCATTTGCTATGTTATGCAGAAAAGCAGTTCCTATCTGGGAAATCTGTAACATGGGCCATACAGGGTCGTTTGGGTCTCAACTGTGCGCATCAGTCCATCTTGTCTTCGCTCTTCTAGGGTAGGTGACCCTACCAAAATCATCTGATATGTCCTGATGAGAATAGAGGCACTACACCTATCAACTACGCATGCCATGCATGCACTCCTGCGCTTTGCTGCACAGCCTGATCGTCCTGCAACGACCATCCACACCATAGCCACTTGTTGGCTACACCACACGTCTACCTGATTACACCGACTCATTGAGGCAGCAGCATTAGCTACTCAGTCGAACAGCATCAAAGAATTTCTAAACTAGGACACCAACCGAATCTGGGGCTGCACCAACTCTTCCTAGGGACCAAGAAAGAAATTACAACCCATGAATCATTTGCTCGTCTAAGTCATCCAATTCACTGTCCACGTTAACCAATAGATTATCCATGTATCATTAATTAGTGTAACACCTATCCAATATTATTTTTTTTTAGCGGTAACGGTAAATTAAATTAAGAACAAAGCAACATTACAAGAAAATCTCCAACGAAAAAAAAGTAAAAAAAGTTGGTACAAAGGCCTTATACCAACATCAAAAACGATAAAACTAAGCAATAGGGGCCACAGGCTAAACAACTCTAAGCACCCCTTGTTTGGCTAGAAAGTCTGCCATACCATTTGCTGACAGATAAATATGAGGGAAATAAACTTTAATCGAAGAAAATAAAGCCTTAATCTCATTGAGATAATATCGAAATCTCCAAGGACCCCTCTCCACCTTAGACACCCACCTAATAACATTCGAAAAATCACTTTCCACAATTAAGCTTCCGTTGAAAGTAGAAGAAAAAATTCTTAAAGCTTCCAAAACAGCAAGCACTTCCGCTTCATTATATTCTTTTATACCAACATTCTAGGAGAACATAAACAACACTTCTCTCTTATCATTCGTAAGAACTCCACCAATACCCGCTAATCCGGGCTTGCCTTTAGCTGCAACATCAACATTAAATTTTGACTCCATCCTTTCTCCCACCATAACACCTATCCAATATCAAACAATAATCTCCATCTCCCTCCCACCAACAGTCCGAATGAAATAAGTCCATTCTCCCGATGTCTAGTTTGGTCCAACCTTGTTGATCCTTTCAAGTATTCACATAATAATCCTTTACACTTGTTGCCCATACAACCACATAAATAATTCATTATGAACCTTGCCGGTCTTTTTAAATATTTATACGCAATCATTTCTCTACAGTAGTTCCCATACAACCAGATGTACGTGATTCATAATGGCTTTTGTAATTAAGGTGGACCCTTAACTTTTATGGACAGCCAAGGGCTCATATCATGTAGTTCCATGTATTTCCATTTGCACTGTTACACGACAGTTCCCACCAAGGAAATGGTCAGGAAAAGTGTATTTATAGGCGGTAAGAGGAAAACTTGATTTTACGTGCAACCCCTTTTCAGTCAGCTTTTACTAGCAACTAGTGGAGCCCTGCACGTGCATTAACATACTCTTTTAATTAGTATGATAATCTGAAAAAATAAAGTCATTAAAAAACTCAATATTAACTATCCTAATGGAGAATGACCATGTAACAAATGTTCCCACCAAGGAAATGGTCAGGAAAAGTGTATTTATAGGCGGTAAGAGGAAAACTTGATTTTCTGTGCAACCCCTTTTCAGTCCTTAGCTTTTACTAGCAACTAGTGGAGCCATTGCACGTGCAAGGAACATACTCTTTCAGTATGATAATCTGAAAAAATAAAGTCATTGAAAAACTCAATATTAACTATCCCAATGGAGAATAACCATGTAACAAATTAAGTAATTTACAATCACTCATTATTCTTATGAAATTTAGTAAAAGCTTCAATAGAAAAAAGTAAGAAGAAGATTGAATAATAAGATATATGGAAGGAAACTAATTTAAAAAAAAGTTGAAAACTAACATTTTCTGGCCATACATGATTAGGCAAAACACTCACTAATTTCAATATAAATCGATAGTCCGGCCTATTTCCCATTAAAATTTGTCTAAAACTTAGCGCTAAATACATACCAAATTCAATGAAACAAAATACTAATCAACCAAAATAATACCCAACTCATAGCTTTAAACGAATCAACAACAAATCACAAGGATTCCAAGCAATGTTTGGCATTCTCATCCCTTCCTCTGACAAGCAAATCGTGTCTTTACAGGCATTGGGATTGAAGTTGAAATTTTCTATACATGAAAATCTCAATTGAAATTTCTCATTTGAGTTCTTACAGTGAATGAACAAATTCTTCAAACACAACCCTTTTCATGATCATTTGAGCTAAGCATTTCATCGAAATATAATAATACTAAGTGGGCCCACAGATGTGTAGTTCTCTTTGATTATATGTATATAATAATACTAAGTGGGGCCCACAGATGTGTAGAGAAAAAGCATAACAAATTCTTATACTAAGTGGGACCCACAAATGTGTAGTTCTCTTTTATTATATATAATATAATAATACTAAGTGGGGCCTACAGATGTGTAGATGTAGAGTAAAAGCATGACAAGTTCTTCTACTAAGTGGGGCCCATAGATGTGTAATTCTCGTTTTATTATATATATATAATATAATAATACTAAGTGGGGCAAACAGATATTATAATAATACTAAGTGGGGCTCACAGATGTGTAGATGTAGAGAAAAACCTTGACAAGTTCTTTTATGAAGTGGGGCCCATAGATGTGTAGTTCTCTTTTATTTAATACATATATATATAATATAATAATACGAAGTGGAGCCCACATGTGTAGTTCTCTTGTATTTTATATATATATATATATATATAAAATATAATAATACTAAGTGGGGCCCACAGATGTCTAAATGTAGAGAAAAAGCATGACAAGTTCTTCTACTAAGTGGGGCCCACAGATGTGTAGTTCTCTTTTATTATATATATAATATAATATAATAATACTAAATGAGGCCCACAGATGTGTAGAGAAAAAGCATGACAACTAGTTCTTCTCTTTTATTGGGGCCCACATATGTGTAGTTCTCTTTTATTTTATATATATAATATCATAATACTAAGTGGGACCCATGGATGTGTAGAGAAAAAACATAACAGTTTTTTTCTCTTTTATAATAAGGGCATAGATAATATATGATTATTATTATAATACAATAAGAATATATTATTATATTATATTATAATATTTGGGAGGGGCCACAGGGTTGTAGTGAAAAAGTATGCAACTTCTCTTTTCTTTTATAATAAAGGTATAGATATAGATTTTATATTATATAATAATAATATAATATTATTATATTATATTATAATATTTGGGGATGGGCCCCACAATGGTGTAGTGAAAAAGTTTGCAATTTCTCATAATAATATATTATTATATTATATGATACTATTTGGAGGTGGGCCCCACAATGGTGTAGTGAAAAGTTTGCGTTATAATATTTGGGGTTGGGCCGAACAAAGGTGTGGTGAAAAAGTTTGTAATTTTTCATAATAATATATTATGATATTATATTATAATATTTGGGAGTGGGCCCCACAATGGTGTAGTGAAAAAAGTTTCCAACATTCCCTCTTTTATAATAGTAGTAGATAGTAGATAGCAGATATTCGAAGGTAGGCCCCACAATGGTGTAGTGAAAAAGTTTGCATTATAATATTTTGGGGTGGGCCCCACAAAGGTGTAGTGAAAAATTTTACAGTTTCTCAAAATCATATATTCTTATATCATATTATAATATTTGAGGGTGGGCCCCATAATGGTTGGTTGAAAAAACCATGCAACATAGCCTCTTTTATAATAGTAGATAGTAAATAGCAGATATTTGGAGGTGGGCCCCACAATGGTGTAGTGAAAAAGTTCGCATTATAATATTTTGGGGTGGGCCCCACAAAGGTGTAATAAAATTTTTTACATTTTCTCAAAATTATATATTCTTATATTATATTATAATATTTGAGGGTGGACCCCACAATGGTTGGTTGAAAAAACCATACAACATAGCCTCTTTTATAATAGTATAGAAACCATTTCCATGCACTTTATAAACTTTCTTTCATGAGAAAAAAAAAAACCAGGCCACCCAAACCTGATAAGTGAAGGGAAAGTAAAAGTGTACAGGGAGACCAAAAAAATCCCTATTTTTAATGGAATGTGTATTATACTGTTGAAGTCAACGTCCACCCTCACTCCATAACTGTGGTCGAGACCTCTCCCTCACCATAAAACTATTGTTGTGCCGTTTCCTATCACCAATTAGTTTTGGGATAAGTGATAGCTCAATAAAGTATAAGATCCTACATACACAACTTTGCCCTAAAAGATAAACTCATTTTCAGAATAATGCTTGGTCCAAATAATGTGAAGATTCAATGCTTGCCATACATTCTGGAACAAGAATCATATCATGTTCGGGCATCTCTGTCACTAAAGAAATTAAATACTATTTCAACCCCAAAAAAAAAAAAAAAAAGAAGGTATTTTAAGAAAGAAAAAAACAGAGAGATCTACACGAGTCTTGGAACTGATGTGGAAGACACAACAGTGACAAGATAAGGCACGTGTTCTGATTTTCAAAATCAAACTGCTCTCAGATAGAGTGTTCGGTAAAATCGATCTTTAGCAAGTCTCTACAAACTGTGGGCCCATGTATTCAACTGGTTTCATTTTCAAGTCCTTGGGCACGTCAATAGCCTTTAACAATCCGTAAGAACAATCATCTTTTACTTCCGTGGCACTCTCTGTAGGCAAAGAACTCTCTGTAGGCAAAGAATAAAATGAAACGACTTAAATTCAATCACAAGATAACATGGTAATTTTGAAGACCATCTAAGTGCTACTTTCTCAAAATGAACATCTTCTTCTACAAGAAGTGGAATCTTGGTCATTTTCCTTACAATCATTGGTCAATGCACTTTTAACGTTTGTACAATAGAATAATGCATCGTACCTATATGTTTTGTGCAACATTTGATTATAGGAATTGAATTACAGTATTTGGTAGTTGGTATCATGAGTGCTGAGATAAGGAATTTTACTGGAAACTGTTGATGATTGTTTTAAAAAGAGACATGCTCACCTGAGAAGTTGGAGTAAGGAAACTCTTTGTAGTATGTGCAATCCCGGTCCTCGGAATAAGGGGGTCCCATCACATCAAGCACAGCACATGGTGTCGAGGCTGTAAAGGAATGGATGTTGCCCCCAGAAGTTGGATAGAGTATCGCTGTGTCGCATGGTGCCGTGAAATTAGAGTCCACCTCCAACCTCGCCAATCTTGCTGCCACATCAACATATCCTCATCAGACAAGGAAAGAAATTCCGGTATCTCAATAACAACCTTTTGTGTGAAATCCATGAAATGATGGGGCTTAGGCGCTTAGCACACAGCTGTTTAGATTCCCAGGAGAAAACCGGTGCAGTCTGTAGAACTCCCATTTTGAAGGAATTTAGGTTGAGGCCATGACATAGTTATGGCAATTTGGAGACTGAAACATATGCCAAAAATGGAGGGCACGAAAATAATGATTTATATGAGAGAGAGAGAGAGAGAGAGAGAGAGAGAGAGAGAGATCACTATATCAACTAAGAAGTTGTTAATAAATGCAGATAAATACAATAAGATCACTTAATTTTGTAAGCGGACGATTTCCTGACTGATTCAGTTGGTTGCACTGTCTATAGGTACTTTCAATTTTGGTTAGAGCTTTCCTCGCATTTTTTTTTTCTGGTGCGATGAATATTTCATTGCAGGAAAGAAAAACCATAATATCACAACTATCTCTAGCATCAGTTGTGAACTTGTCCTGTCATATATTTAATGTGAGAGCTTATATTGAATTGCATATTGCACTCACTCAAAGAGTACATATAGGGATGATTTTCTCCTGCGCTACTATGCTATGCAGACCATTCAGATCGGTGCTGTCATCACGTGGGACCTGTTGAAAATTCACGAGGAGTCCCACCTCTAGGGACGGGCTGAATGTGCACTCCCGCAGGAGCGCATGTACAGGAGAAAATCTTCCGTAAGATTATAGGGGTCTCAACTCTTGATCAGTGGATCTGTCTTTCAAACTGTAGACCTGATGAGGAATGCCCCAAAACTCATCTAGATCAGAAGATGCCATCTGGAGTCCTGGCCCTTTCTCCAGACTGTAGGTGCTTCTTTAAGCATATTTTCGTAGGCCATCAATTGAAGAGCTAGGATTTCACAATGCTGAAAGATTCCATGGCATCCAGCACCAACAACAAGGGCCAAACAAGAGCAGCAGACTGGAACAGTAAAACATGTGCCCCGACAGTATGGAATGGGCACATCACTACACAGTACACCTTCCTAAAGCATTAATTCCAGACAAGTCTTCGTTGTTTATATAAATGTTAACGTCAAGTAAAGGAATCTAAAAGGACAGGAAAAAATACTTACGTTCAGAGGATGGCACCAGATCATCTGATTTGGAAGGATCAACCCAATCATATGCTTTAATTTGCATTGATCCTAAGAGAAGTTTACTGAAAACAGTCATTCCAGGGTGATTATGAAGAGGGATCACCGCTTTTGGGGGCAGAAAGAATATACACAGCTGCAAACATGAATAGAAAAAAATGGAAGACTTTGAGCAAGCAGTAACTAGGGTGAGGGATTAACAATAATAAATAGAATAAAAAAGAGGAAGGGAAAAAAACAATTTTTTGTAGGAGGGGAAGTATTAAATGCTAAGCCCCTGTTAAAAAAGAACTCATTTGGGCCAAATCGCACAAGTAGGGCCCACCTTTCAGTAAAACAGAATTCAAGTAGTGGGCCAGTCAAATGCCAATGCAATGCTGCAGAAATCACCCCCTCCAGGCTGCAGTCAACTCTAACCATCTGAAATGGGCGAGTTCAATAGAAGTTGTGGCCAACGGCCCACATTCGCACTAAAGTCTAATCAATCAGATAACATGATTGCTTTTTTTGTGAAACGTATCTTATCCTACTGCATATCCATGGTTGGTCTCACAGGATGAATTATCGGACTCGCGCAAGGATGCATCCCACCTGGACTACCTTTTCCTGCTACATGCATATCCATGTGGGTCTCACCAGGTGAACCATCAGACTCCTCCAAGGATGCATCCCATCTGGATCCAAATAAAAAGTATCCCAATCCAGGGCAACTGCTGCATTTACTAGAAATGACAGGCTTATCCCCTGATTATGCAAAATGCTGATACATTTCAGGTTGTTGCCATAGTAGGCTGCAGTGAACTCCATTAGTTTGGATTTTGAAGTTCTACATTACTAATGACTTTCTGAAAATTAAACTAGGCATAGGAAAGAACTCATGCCAATTTCAAACACTGATACACTAGACACAAAATGCAGCAGTAGGAAACTGCACACATCAATGCAGCTATTGAAAAAGTGACAGAACCTTCTTTTTCATTGATTGTGGTATTAAGTTATTAGCTATATTAACAATAGCTAAATTCCACTTTTCTTGAGCTGCATGTAGCACGAAATATAATTCTTTAAGAAAGCAATCATAAAGCTAAAAGACAAAGGAAAAAAGTTAACAGCATTAACCAAAAGGCAGGTTACTATGTGGTCCATGACATCACCCTTTTTGTCTGTTAATGTCAACCATTTCAGCTATGCTCAAGAAACAACTCTGTGAGAGAGAGAGAGAGAGAGAGAGAGAGATTGATTTGTCTCAACAGATTATGGTAATACTAACATTTTTTTAATTAACATAAAGATAAAGAATGGTGATGGTGATCTTACTGAGAAGTTCTCGCTCTGGTGTATTGTTGCATATGTAATTCCTGAAGTTCTGAAAAAAGGCAAATCCTTACTGAGCCAGAAATCTTCTGCTTTCATTTTGTCTGCAACAAATAATGATAACAATAAATATTTGAATATGTCAGCTACTGAGGCGGCAGCTATTTGAATGAAAGCTAAAGTTTTAAACACTGGGTAAGAAGATGAATCAATCAAAAGATATGGATAAATCACCAATTACCATAACTTAAAACACATACAAAAGAGTAAATATTTACTCTCAATGACTCGTAGGCTTAAATAGTATAAAGGAATCTTATAGCTGATATATAGTATGAGTGGGTAGTGGGTAAGATATTTGTACCCATTTCAAAGATACCTGACACTCTGCCACTGTAGATATCAATTCTATAATTTGTAAGGAAAGTCATTCGTTGGAAGTTTGTTATTATTTTTAGGAACCCATGGTCAAGATGAACACACATTTGATACAACTCCTAAAGCAACACCATGTGCATTTGAGACAAATTCATAATGCCAATAAAAAGCAGGTCCAGGGAAAAATTTATAAAGTAATATGATAAGCCATAAGGCACATATATAATAGTCTTCAAAAGAAAAAAGATTGAATGCAACGTGCCTTGTAAGCTAAAATACAGGGATTGATGGAAGTACATCTAAACAATGTTGAAGCATATATAACAAATATCCAGACACCAATTCTTTTTTAGGAGAAATTAATACTGTTCTTGTTACAGAACACAAAAGCCGTGAAGAAATGAATGACTACAGGAATATAACACCACCCCTCAGTCCAAATACAAGAACACTCTAATGGATAGCGGATTTTTTTTTTTTAATTATAAATCTGCCTACTCATAGGCATGCAAAAACATACTCCAAAAAAATTCCTTACATGGTAAAATGCCCTCGAGCCGTAGAACTGGTAAGCATCAACCCAAGAGGCATTAAGAGATCGGAAGAGGGATTTCAACATTTTGAATAAAAACCACTCACTTGCAATTCCTAGCTAGAGTTGATTGCAACTATTTGAACCAAACTGCTGCTTGAAGTATGATAATAAAAAAAAATCAAGTGCAAGTATTATTCTATCTACTAATTGAAAAAATAGTTAATAAACACATCTAGAAACATTGATTTATCTAAAGAACCATGCATAAAACAGCAGACAGCCAACCCACATAGTCTCCCCTCCACAACAACTTGCAATTGTCAAAGGCAATACTAAAGATAATATATGCAGGAACAAAGTCATTAGCAAGAATGGCAATGCACAGGTAAACCGCACGTCCCCATGTACAACATTATCTATCAAACAGCGAGAAAATACAGAATCTCTAAAAGTGGCCTTTTGGAGTTCCTTTCACACAAATTGGAAAAGTAGGTATTTTGGATGTTCTAGAGAGACAATTGACCGAACTTTCGGTTTCTCCGTTTCTGTCAAATAGGAAGTATGACATTTTAAGGAAAACATGTTCAAGCAAGGGCATCACTAGTTCCAGAAAATGACAAAAATTGTGAAAACTGATATCAGTTAATAGGGAAGTTCTAAACTTGAGAGGATTGTCATTACCTTCATCATGGTCTGGAAATTACAGGTGGCCCTTTTTCCCATTTGGGAAGAGCTGCATGACCTCTTTTTCAAAGGAAACCACCCAGGTCCAGCACCAAACACTTGGTATGACAGGTATACCTAATCACTATGCCAAAAGTTCACTACCAGGCTATAATAGGGGGATCATGTCAACTAGGGGAAACAACTTAGACCACAATCCTTTTTGAGTCACAACTGAAAACCCCATGTGGTAAAGACAGTTTACCTACATCAGTTCTAGGACCCTTCCATATGAGATCGACTCTTCACCATCAAGCAAGAGTGGGTTCGACAAAGGTCACCTCTTGAAAGCTCAGTGTGTCCATTATTGGGTTAATGGGTTGTAAATAGAGCTCCTTCTATCTTTATGAGAAATGCTCTCGTTATGTTGTTCTGGTCATGAGGCCCACTTAGATGCATGTCTATTAGTGGAATAAATAGAGACAGAAAGGTCTCCTTATTGGTAAGAGAGCAACAAAAAAAAAAAAAAGCCTTAACTGAATTAGGCTAGCACATGATTTGACATCCTTAAATTTTAAAGGTATTTTAACCATGGATTTGTGTTAAGATTCAACCTAAGTGATGGTTTGATGAGAGTAAAATTGGGGCTCATGCCAGATTACAAGATGACAAGACTGAGAGGGGCTGCACTGAACAGGTGGGCCGAAGTGAGCTTATAGAGCTGGACTACACATCCTAGGAAAAACATTTTCCCTATTTTTAGGTACAAATGCAATATTTTTTTATTTTTATTTTCTGGGATGTAAGAGCGTGTATTTTCCAAAAAGAACCGTACAAAGTACAACTACAAACAATACTGGGAAAGCTCCCTCCCAGTTGCAACTCCTAATAAGAGAGAATCAACCAAGGAGGAGCCCACCAAAACAAAACAAAAGTTAGATCCACACCCCGGGCCAGGCTAAACAGGCCCTAAAACACAGGCCGAAAAGAGAACGCCCACAGCTTGGGCAAACCTAAAAACACAAGCTAAAAGGAAGATAGCACAGATCAGCAGTGCATAAAAGCAATCCTTTTTAAAAGTAAAAGTCTAAAAATGCATATGAACCACGCATAGAGATTACTCCCCCGATGCATTTTATCAAGACAATTCGTAAATAGCAAAAACACATTGATTAGGGATCAAATGCTCCCAATTTGAATGGTTAACCACATTTCATTGCCATTCATTTGATGGCACCCCTCAGAAACATATGGTGCGCCTGGAGGGTCATTTTTGGAGTGTGCCATTGATACTCGGCAACCCTGAGCCAAGACCATGAAACATCATATTTCAACTTTTATATCAAAATCATACAGTTGATCATCCATCTAATCACCCCCTTACAAAAAGGGTTGGTCCCCCAGATTATGTTCTCTAAGCCAATCATCAAAATGGGTCATTTCTTCAAACACCCACCTTAGATTTCTTACAAATCCAAAGGATCACTCCAATCAAGGGAATCCTAACCATGTCAATTTCTCAACCGGAACTCCTACCATCTCATGAAACGATGGAACAACACTCAACAATAATATTGGGGTTCATTTGGAGAGGGAGAAAAATGTTGAGGACCCTCTCAGACTATGTCATCATCCAAAGAGACCCAATGATCATCTTCTGATCAAATGTAAGTTTTCACTAGTTACCACATGAGACCAAACAGTAAAAGGCCACTCCTGGCTGTTAGTATGAAACAGTTCAACTGTCAACATGTGCTTACACATCCAGTACAGTACTTAGACTATGATCCCCGCAGAAGTATCTGATAAGACAAGACTACTCTAATCAACAACAAGGGCCTATAATTATAAAAAAAAGGCTAGCAAATGCAAATGCAGAATCAATCAGGATAAAGAAAGAAAGAGAAATTGAGATATCAAACCATACTAACCGAGTACAAGCTGCATCTTCTCTACGTCGCATGGCGTAGGAACGGTCCCAGGGCCCTTGAACACCTCTCTGCAGGTGTCGTAAAGCTGCTGAACTATTGTAGACGGAGAGCTCGTCGGTCTCCTGCAGCATTTCTTCTTAATCATCTTCTCCCTCTGGCCGAGCGCATCTCTCTTCTTCCCCACGAAGCTCGATTCGGTTTTCATCATATAGAAGCCAAAACCAATAAATATAGATATATATACACCAACACCGGGTGAGAGTAGAAACCCTCAAATTGCAAAGGAGAGAAGATCAGATCAATCAAAATCGGATCTCAAATGCAAAAGAACTGATCGAAATGCGGTCGATCTAAGCCAAAAACCGATTTTTCTTCCCTGAAGAATTCAGAAAGCTATGAGATTTCACGCTGATCAGGTAACAGATCAAACAACTTTTCTTGTAAATCCTCGATGAATCAAACAGAATACGGGATTAGAAAATCACACACTAGATCAGATCAACTAATCTAGAAATCGAATCGCTTATCCACAAATCCCGCCAAGAAAAACAACCAAAACAGCCAATCCAATCTCCGTATTCCACCAGAAAAACCGCTTCAAATCTCAAAATCCCTCCATCAAACAACAATCATCAACTCACATTCAAATCTCCGTTCTTTCAACAAAACCAACAAATCAAAATCCAAAAACCCTTAAATTGCACCCGCAAAACCCAAACTCCCTCGAATTCCACTGCAAAAACCCAAAAAAAAAAACCAAACTTTCGATCAATTCAAATCCAACCGGCAAACAAAAACACAGATTGCATCCAAAATCATCAAATCTCACCCGGAACAAAACAGGAAAAAGCGCAAAACTTTCGCCAAACAAGCTGTAGATCGAGAGCGACAGATCTACGGCGCGGAGATGGAGAAGTTCCAAACGTCTATTGAAAGCCTCTTCCACAGATGTGAGAAGTTGGGATTTGGATGGATGAGATGAAAGAGGAGAAAGGAAGGAAGGTGTATATATATAAATGTATGTGTAGAAGGTGGAGATAAAAAACCAGGGGCCATGAAGAGAGTTTTTAGTTTCGTTGAAAATTTTGAATGTGCGCGTGGAAAGCGTATCATAGAGAGAACAGGGCAGTTTCTCTCCCGCCCCCTAGATTTGATAAAACTGCCGGGAAAACAGTACCTGGTTTCTTTCGCTTTTCTCTCTCCTCCTTTTGATATCTGGAATGTCAAGGGGAGTTTACTGTTATGCCCCTCACAGTCATTGCTTTTGAGGGATCGACGTGTCGCCGTGTCGGGTTTTAAAGTGTCCTAGTGGGAACAGGAATGGAAGAGTTTTTGCTGCTGATATGGACTCCTAGACTCAACTCAAGTCGTTGGTTTTTCTTTTTAGGTTCTTGATTCCTGCCCACAGAACTGTCCTGAGACTCAAAAGGTAAAAGTTTTAATACTTCCCTTACATATACTCAGAAATATCATTGTGTGCAATATTTTAGGATATTACGATATCGCATTTTTATTGTACGAACGGTTCTATACAATTCTACTAAAATTATACAAATTTAAGCTGTTGTAAACAAATGTCACATTTAAGGACAGCCATATCGTCAACATCCCTCTTTTTCTGATATGGATATCATGTTTTAGTAATTCACTTGAAAAGTGAATTGAAGTTAATGGGCAAATCTTGAAAAGCTAAAAATAGAGAATGTTAAATCAAGATAAGTGTGGCTTTTTGTCATTTTTGTGGTTTGAGAAAGAATGTTTGACTTTTATTTTTGGAAGTTGAAGACTTTTTTCTTATCATTATTTAGTGGGATGGGAGATTTGCTTTTTGACACTGATTTTTTTTAGAAAGGAAGATGTGTTTTTTAAATTGGGTACTTTTTTATACGGCCCTTCATCTTTTTATGTCTCTTAAATTGAGTCTTTTTCAATTAAAGCGTCACTTTAAAAGATTAGAAAACAAGAGGGATCTTATTACAAAAATACAAGTTTCAACAATTAGCTCTCTTTTTAAAGAAATTTTCAAAAAGTCAGTCTCTCATTCTACTAAAAACCAAAAAAGTCTCTTCTTTTTTACTCAAAAAAGTCAAAAAAGTTCTTCAACATGCCACAAAATGACAAGAGGTTAAGAAAATAAAATTTTAAATTTTGTACTTTTTGAAACTGCCTACTTCTTTACTTGTCTCTTAAAAGTAACCATGTACTCAAATTCACTCTGGCAAGTGAATTACTTAAACAGACGGTTACACACACACACACACAAAAAAAAATATAAAAATATAAAAAAAAAGCCCCAAAAGGTTTTTTACCCTATGGGACTGATCTCTAGGTGGTACTCGCTAAATTCACATAAATGCACACCAAGCAAATTTAGGACGATCTCTAACACAAGACGTTGGGAGCAAACCCACGCCTTATGCTATTCCACCAACTCTTTAAAGAAATTAAGGGGTCGTTTATATAAACAATGCACCTACCTAATGGTTGCACATCATGAGTGTTTTTTTTTTTTTTTTCTTGTTTGTGTACTCATTTATGCATGTGATGTGTGAATGATAAGTGAAAATTGTGTGCAAATAAGGATACACCAAAAATCTCACGAATAGGACTTGATTGATTGCAAGAATTTCAGATAAGGTTTCTTTTTGCCTAGAATTCTTGATAACACTTTGAGCGTAGTTGCCTTGAAATACAAAATGCCTTGTTTGATTGAGAAGTATTCTTTAAATTGATATTCTAAATGATGGTTTTGTCATATAGAATTCTTAGAAATCCACTTTTTGGAATGCTAATCAGCCATGGCATTCCGAAATTTTAGGGGGTGTTTGGGTACAAGCATAAAAAAATATCTATAGATTTAAATATTAACAAATTTCTTGTGCATGTATTGAGATATTGATGTAGGGAAATTCTATATGCACCCACACATATTGCTGTGCACACCCACATTCTTCAATGAACAGTGATTTTTAAATCACTGTTCATAGAAGAATGTGGGTGTGTTCAGCAGAACAATGGGTGCATATAGAATTTCCCATTGATGTATTATAATACATTGTTGCTTTTGACGTTTGGTAGTTTTCGCAAATTTTGAGAAATTATTGTTAGAATTACTGGGCTTAATGTGGCCCAATGACCACAAGCCCATGTGGATCCCATACTTTAAAAGACCAACTCACATAAAGACTCCTATATTGGTAAGTCTCCTTAATAGAGATATCTTTGGTGTTTAGGGAAAGTTGTTAACCTAATAGAGTTTCCTATACTAAGAGTAATCTAAATCCTAATTAATTAAGAACTCCATGATGGAAATGGAGTTGTCTTGGAACACACACACACAGGGTTTAGTGGTTACAGTTCATCCTTACACAATATAGCCCCATAGAGATCACGTAGAAAGGTCATAATGGAGGAGTGTAGTAAATCCTCAATCAAAGATAGCGGTGCAGATCAAGTGAACGCGATGGAGCCCTGTGCACGTTTAGATTTCGTATTTATGTTGTGTTATTCAGATCAATCATATATTTATGTAGATCCATTTAAAGTTGCTTTAATTCCAAATTAACAATCATAACTTTCAATGTTGGGAATTGCAACCAACATATTTTATGATTATGCCTTTTGCTATTCAAGAATACTAGAAAAATGCTAAAACTAAATTATAAGAAAGAAATGATTTGAAATGGGAGTTTACAAAATATTGTTTAAAAATCATTGACATGTCAAAGTTATCATCATTATTCATGAGACAATTAATTTGATGGCAACAATCTTCCAGCATTGCCCTCTAGTATCAACTTGTGGACAAAAATAATCCTATTGATTAATTCATTGCCCTCTTGTTTCACGATATATATATTTTGTTATCAAGGGATTTACAATTTGGGAATCACGGGGTGTTGCTGTGGATGGCAACCGCCGCTCCTATAGCCCCCTGTTAAGGGATCGATCCCTGACAGGGTGGTTTAAACTTCCCTCCCCTGGCCACTTGGCCAACTTAATAAAAAAAGAATCTAAAATATCCAATATCCATTCCTATATATCCTAAAGAAAGCAAAGAAACATACATGGAGTAAGTGTTATATATATATATATATATATATATATATAAGGGATAATAGCAGAATACCTACCTGTACTTTGGTCATATTTTAGACTACTCCCCTGCATTTTGATCTTTTGTACTAAACCTACTTGTAGTTTTAATTAATATGCAAAACTCACAGATTCTGTTAGTATTAACGGCGTAGGTCGTATAAATAGTATCTGGTGCATACTGACGGTAAATTACTCATCCAAAAAGACTTATTTGCCCTTGGGGAGAAAAAATCCCAGCCCCCCCTTTTTTTTTCTCATTTCCCCCTTTCCAAATTTCTGAACCCAATCGATCTGCAGCTCTCCCTCTCTCTGACCAATACAGAAAATCTCCGGCCTGCGCTCCACCCTGCAATCTCATATGGACCATCACCATTCATCTTAGCTTCTCAAATGGACCATCCACATGACCCCATCACCAACAATCCGGATTACAATCATTTCCATGTTCGAGTCCGTTGGTGGAGCGTCGCTCAAGATATAGAAGAAAGCAGTAGATGCTGAGAGATTTACGAGAAAAGGGGTTGATGGTGTATTGATGGAGACGATTAACCAAGGACGATGTGGTTTGGGAGAAGATTGATGGGGTATTGATGGAGACGATCAAAGCTTCTAATCCCAAATGATCCACCTCGACGCACTATAGCGTTTGTGGCACCCCAGCCGAGGCCGATGGTGATCATCTTCTCTACATCGCTCATCTTTCTCTCTGTGAGTCTCTCTGAGTCTCTTTTCGTGTTGGGTAGTGACCCATCTTGATTCGTCAATTTCAATCTCAACCGTCCACCTTGCTTTGACGCGTGGAGAATCTCGTACCAATCGATCTTCTTCACCTCAATATGCAAATCCACACCCATTTCAAGTTCAGCAATGGCAGCGGCAGTGAGCGCTCCGCCCTGTACGCCGCCGGACACCTCTTCCTTGCCCCCCTTTTCATGCTCAACTTGATGGGATTTTATTATAGAGGTTGTGGGGTTTCATTGGAGAAAATGATTAGAGACATTTTTGAGACAAACAGAGGAGGGTTTTTACCAAAAAAGAAAAAAAAGGGTTGGACTAATTGGGATGGGTTGGAGTGCCTGGTTATTTTTGCCGGAGAAGAAGGATTGTTGGGCTGTCGGTTTTCATCCTTGTAGCAATCTTGTCGTCAGAGCCGTGGAAAAGAACCGGAAAAGGGAGTAGCCGGAACAGTAAACCCCTGTTTCAACTTTCAACCAAACAGGGGATCCGGACTCTTTTCATATTCAGCTTCTTTGTTTGCAACTTTTTTTGATATCTTCATCTTCACCTTATCGATGGCAGAGGATTGGCTGTAGAGGTTGGAGAAGAGTTGCTCTGGATATGCAGACGAGAGAGGGAGAAGACTCAATTTGAAGAAACGCTAAGACACATCTTATATATGGAGGGGTAAATTTGTCATTCTATATTTTCCGTCACGGTCATCTCTATTTGCATTGTGATTTAAACTACAGGTAGGTTTAGTACAAAAGACCAAAATACAGGGGGGTAATCTAAAATATGATCAAAGTACAGGTAGGTATTCTGCTATTATCCCTATATAAAACAAAGGGTGTCACAAACATTTGGGCCAGACTAATCTCTACGGGCCCAAGGGGAGATCGATAAATCCCATGTGGCCCCAATGTAGTAGTGATATAATCTTTTCAAACACCACAACATCTAAATGGGATATTACTATCTAATACATCAAACAATAAGTTAAAATCTCTAAAATATGTGGTTTCTAAACATGCCCTACTTTGGAGGAAAGTATTTAGAACCCTACAAATGCTCCATTAGACATATCCCTAAATGCTTGCAACCAAATAGGCCCTAAGGAGGTGTGCTTATGCAAAAAGCACTAGTGCAGTCTCACACAGTTCTTGTCAATTGCGTCAACCATGCTTCTTTTTTTTTCGTTCATGTGAGTCTCATTTCTAAAATTTGAATCGTTAAATCTATTTATTAAACTAATAAACCCCAAGACCTTGAAATTGATTGTCTTAAGTTTTAAAGACTCTGAGTAATTTCTGAGAAGCCCCAATCTATAAATCTAATTTTCTACACTTTCGTGGGCTCCGTATTCAAGATCCAAACCTATCAACATTCTCGTTTTAATGATAAATATCAAGACATTTAGTTTTATACCTTAAATCTTTATGGGTTTTAAGAGCCTTGTGAAAAAATAACCCAAACATTTAAATACATCAAAATGGTTGGGCGTACTAGTGTACTCATTTTTTAGACATGTTTTGACAAACATGATCATGCGTATTCACATGTGTAACATTTGCATGTGTAAAACTGATTTTTCTATCCCATGCGCTATCAACCTATAGTGAAAATTTGTGACTATGAAATAATCTCTCTTTATACTGCCTTTATCATGATAAATCAATTTTTCATTTCTCCCTAATTCTCTCGTTTTTTTAAAGGGTGATGGTTTATTGATTGCGAAGAAAATTATCATGATTTTTTGTGCATCCCACTCCTCCTGGCCTTCTACGTTTTTTTAAAATGTCTTCTAATTTTTAAAACTCAATGTGGTTTTTACATATTGCCTCCTCAAAATTTTTTTAGATAGTGTCTCCCAAGAAAAGTTTCTTAGGTCCGCCAATAATTGATCTTTTATTTAGTGCGCTCATCTTTCTATCAAAAAAAGAAAAAAATGAATTGATTATTCTTGGCAAAGAGGGTTTTGATTTCCTATGTGAAGGGTGGGAATGCGGAATTAGATCTTTTGTGAAAATAAAAATATTTGGAATATGGTCCTCTTGTTGCACAATCAACTCCTAATTAGAGAGAGACTTATATACACCTTTAATTTAAAAGAAACTAACCACTTTTTTACATTCTTTTAAAAAAGTTTAGTCGAGCTTGTTAACAAATAAGTTCTATATCCTTAAGTGTATAGCTCGGCTGGTTGGGCATATGGGCATGGGAGTGAAAGCGAGAGTGTCCTAAATTGGAATCAGCAGCAAGAAATAAATAAATAATTGTGTGTGTCTATATATATATATATATATATATATATATATATATATATATAAACAGAAAACCCTAGTGCATGTTTCAAATAATCCTTCCCAAAACCAAATAAAATTGTCAGGCAGTTATGCATCAAATCCAATCTGGTTATAGTAAACATCCCATGTTGAATTGGATGTAGACTGGATGTCAATCTAATCAGAGTTCTTACCACGTTCCACCCAATTTATCATGTTTTAGTTCCATTTCCTGTTTGGGTGATGTGAGCAGGAACTAAAACAGGTATGATTAAAAAGTGGTGGTGAAACAAAATTGGATTTTACATGGGGCCCTAGTGATCAATCACTGAAATTGACTTGAGTGTCCTGATGGATGTGAAGGCAACAATGTCACTTTCAGATTATTCGGCTCTACAAGGAAAAACTTGGAATAGTCCCATCATGGTAACGTGGAAAATCATTCAATTACAATTCATGCTATTAACATTCCATGGGCACGAAACAAGTTTGGAGGACTGTTGTGAAAAACGACATCCCTTTTAGTCGCAATGGCATTTCATCTCCTCCATATGAACCATATGTAGAGAGTCTAGATGGTTTCACAAGCTTTAACCATTGTTTTCTAATAAAAAAGTCAAAAAATGCCACTAGAGTTGCTTGATTCTAATCAATATTTTTAAAAAGATTATTTGCTCAAGATCTCATAAAACTATAAGAACAGTGTGTCACAGAAAATGATAAATCCTATGATATCATGGTTTTTTTGCACCATCTTACAAATTCTTTTCCCGAATGAGATAGGACCTGAATAATGGTGGTAAGATGTGTATTTAATTTCTACAAAATGTTCTTTTTCGTATTGCGTAAAAAAACAATTTTGTTGCTTGGTTGTAGAAAGTGCATGCTACATAAAGTTATAAATCTCATTATATATCATGGACTATACTATGATATCATATGATATGATACAATTTAAACAATGTTAATAAGAGTCAAGCGACTCTAGTGACATAATTTGAACTTCAATCATGAAATTGAAAAAAATCGGATTTAAGGAGGCCTAATATGTGAAAAATAAAAAAAATAGTATGCATGACGGGGGGAAGACGATCTCCATCCAGCTCATGGCGCCCGGAGAAGTGCAAGTTTATCAATGGGAAAAGTCTCCTCATGGATAAGAGATCATCAAAAAAACCAACCCCGCCAAATTATCTTAGCCCTTGATTTAATTGCCCTCGGTCAAGGACTCTGGTGCGCCTCAAGAAGCGGAGAGGTCTTGTGTTCAACACCTATCTTCGTTGAGCTCCAACCAATATTAGTTCTCGACTGTCTAGAATCGAATCTTTCGGGCTCAGGGCCAAAGGTTTCCAGTCTAGCACGGAAATACTCTTTGTAATTATAATATGTATATAAAAAAAAGCCCTAGTGTGAAAGACTAATGGAAAGATGAATCAAAATTACGAGGAGCCAGGTCATGAAATAATGAGAGAGATTTCATCCACTAATGTCAATGTGATTAGGCACACAGTTTAAAGTAGTGCAGATTGGCATTTAACCAAGTTAAACGTTGTCGAAAACTCCACTTCGCACAAAGTTAAGCTTTGTAAATGACAGCTTACAGCCGAAGGGGGGATGCATGCTTCAACATAAAGTTACATCGTGATGGTCAGAGCCAGACGAGACATTTGTACATCTCTTACTTGCATGTTTTAGGAAACTTTTTCTACTAGCAGCAAAAAAAAATTCCAATGACTATGAAGATGAATGCATGCGGACATTCCAATCAGGACATTATAGAGGCGGCCCACATCAAAAGCTTGGGAATTATGTGAATTTTATGGCACTTGGCCACCTACCATGACAACAACATGCTGCATGCAGAAACATTCCTAGAAGAAAATTCCATTATTCTAAAAATCACTTCTTCATTTTTGTTTTTTTTTTTGGAAATAGAAATAGAAAAAACGCATTTGTTTACCATGTTGCCATGTTCCAAAAACAATTTACTTGGAACATTCTGCCCAAGAAATGGAATGTGATGGTAAAACAAGAAACAAAAATTAATCCTTGTCAGCAGGGAAAGTTTTGGACCAAAGGGAAGTTTTGTGATTTAATCAAAAGAATACCCCATGAATCTCTGCCTCAACTGTTCTCCTTCTCTCTCTCCTTTCTCAAACTGTACTTACAAGTCACATACCACTCATACTCTCCCACCGCAAGTCTTCTATTTACACTACTCTCTCCAGCAGCTAGAGTTTGACAAACAAGTTCCTCCCCCACTCATTTTCACATAGAGAATTTTTAGCATTTCATTTTCAGTTTGCATAATTTTCGACATTGGAATGATGACAAACGCAGATGCAAGTGTTCCTGATGTTTGAGAATTACTATTAAAGATATTTAAGTTCTTCAAAGGGGTTTTGACATGTTACTCCCTTAAACTCAAATGTTCCAATTTCATAACCAAGATTGAGGTATGTCACCAAAGTCGTTTGACTTTGGTCAATATTTTTTTAAATTGTTTTGCTTTGGATCGCATGATTTCACGGGAATGGTGAACATAGAAATTGATAAATGCTATGATATCATGGCTTTTATACATCATCTTAGGGAAATTCTTTTTCAAATGATAAAACTTGAGAAATGGTGATCAAATGTGTATTTACTTTTCACAAAATGTTTGTTTTTGTGTTCTATAAAAAAATAAATTTATTTACTATTTACATAAGATATATGATAGAAAAATTGATAAATCCCATGATATCATGGGGTATGGTGCCAAAAAAGTTAAAAAAATAACGTTGACTAGAGTCGAATGAATCTCGTGACATTATCTAAGTTTGGGTTATGAAATTGAGAAAACAAAATTTAAGGTAAACCGATATGTCAAAACCCCTTATTCAAATTATATTTTTCAATCGAATTCACAAATGCTCCAGGATCTCTTAATATAGAAATGGCGGAGATTGGAAAATTGTACGAGCAAAAAAATACCAATCCACAAGTATAAATATTTGAGAATTTCAAACATTAAACAAAAAGTTTTGAACAACAACTGATTGGTTTGAAAAGTTTACAACAATTTGAATTCTTTCAAAAATTTTGAAAACAAATGCACGCTTTTTGTATACACTACTTTTTAGCTACTGGAACATTTGTGCACATGCCATGGAAAATCAATTCCGCGGAAAATAATATTTTTTACCCTTAAGAATTTATTTTCTAAGGAACCACAAAAAAATTAGCTCATTTTATCGAAAGTGAATGCATCAAATGTAAATATTAGTGTATCATGAAAAATCATTTCCGCCATCTTCACCTTTTCTACATAAAACCAACAACATAATTAAATGTGCTCTAAAACAAACACCAAACACTCCAGCGGCAAAGGTGCCTCATCTAACATAGCTGCCAGAGGCAGCAGTGTCTCATCTCACATATTTGACAGGGATCGATCACTGAGAAGTTGGCAATCTCTCACTATTTATGTACCAGTCATCCATCTAGCAAGAACATGGTGTACTTGTACATAAAATGGAACAATTTAGGGCTACTCGGGCACTTTATTTAGCATGGTAAAAGTCAAGTAAAGCCTCTATTTTTCAAACAAGATGTCACATCAAAAGCACTTTAATTCAAAACTCCCTCCATATTTTTCAAAGTAAGACAAAAGGCAACCCACCTTTATCCACTTAAATGCAAAAAAATAAAAAAATCTACTTTCCCATAGAAAAAGTCAAAAAGAATCCATAACAAACAACTAAAAATAAAATACCATCATAACCCACTTATATTTTATTCTTTTTTTAAAATCAACTTTACTTTACTTGACTGAATTAGTAGATCGAGTTGCCAAAGTGGCCACACTTTACTAACACATTAAAAATCAAGTAAAGCCACCATTTTTCAAACAAAATGTCACACGAAAAACACTTTAATTCAAAACTCCATCTATCTTTAAAAAATGTGAAAAAAACAACTTTTATCCACTAAAATACAAAAAAAAAATCCACTTTAAAAAAAATTCAAAAGATTTCATAACAAACAACTAAAAATAAAATACCATTAGAACCCACTAATATTTAATTCTTTCTTTAAAATTAATTTCACTTCACTTCACTTAGGGCCTGTTTGGAAAAATGAAAAGTGGAGTAAAATGAAGTGGATTTCACATGTGGAGTGGAGTGAAGATAAATAGGTTGAAGTTAAAATAGAGTACTTCACTTCATTCCGTTTGGATGTTTATTTTGAAGTTAAGATTTGGAATAGAATCTACTTTTACTCATTGAAATGGAAATATTTAGAGCTGAAGTGAATTGGAGTACACATGGCTCACAACATTACTTCATCTATTGGGCCAGACTCATCTAAACGGGGTAGACTTGAAATTTTAGACTGTTCGAGCCCATTTAACTTCACTCTACCCTATTTTTGCCTATCCAAACATGCCCTCAGTAGAATTTCCAAACCCACTTCCCTTTTGGGCGTGTTTGGTAAGGACCGGAAAAGAGAAAGCCCAATCTCTTACCACCCGCGCAGGATGTCCGAGTCCACTTTCACGTTAAAAACAAGACAAAAAAGCAAAAGAAGGAATCTCCAACTATTACTCCTAACCACAGTTTTGAGGAATCGAGAAAGCGGATTCGTTAAGAAGGGTAATAGTGGCATCTTACACAAGCTTCACACATTTGACTTTTCCCATCCATGATATCGTCACGTGCAGTCCACGTGCGCAGTTGGCTGGCGCCTTCAAATCTATGCAACTCGGAGCCGTCCGCCACGTGTCCCACGCAGCTTTTTTAACCCTAATATTAAGCGTCCTCGGGGGTGCGTCTTACGTGGCAGTGGGGCGTGACACGTGTTGGGGCGCGCATGCGGAGGTAGGGAAGCATGAGAAGACCCACGTCGATGCGTGCGTGCCACGCCTGAAAAGCAGTTGTTACTTGTAAGCGTCGCCATCTATGTACACGTGTCCCAAACTCTCCATCTTGGGGTTTTATCATTCCGTGATGATATTTGGATGACGCCGCGATATTTTGGAATCCTGTATTGGGAATTGGGATGATGATGAGTGACACAATCTATTATTAGATGCGTTAATAAAAGAGATAATTAGCGAAAGGTCTTTTTAAAAGTGGATCTATCCCGTTTCTAATTTAAGCAATTTTTTTTTAAGGACTTTGGTCCAATCAGTTAGACTATTTGCAGCCAGAGGTCCTCATATCCACATAATCACATATTTCAGGACTAATTTGCCTTTTCAACCCTTTTAGACATAAAATTTTGAAATTTCAAATTTCAAATATTATATTCTCCCTCCTTGCATGAACTGATCCAGGATCTCATAAGATCAGTCTCTTGGTGGGCCACACATATCAAAGAACCGAAGGAGGCATTGGATCCGGCCTAGCGCTTGCAAAGTTCTGTTGTTTCATTCTTTGAAATGGAACGAGGAAGAAAAGGTGATAGGGCACTATTTTCCGGACGTCGCCAAAGAAGATCTAGTGATCTGGTATTGCCGAAGTCGAAGGTAGTTCCACAGAGAAAGCCTTCTGGTTCTTCGCAGAAGACGGCCTAGATCCTTGTTAATCGATCTCATCCATGGTTGCAGAATATTGCCCGAAAAGAAACGACGCCGATGCTCTTCGTCGGACTGCAAAAATCTCGCCAGAGAAGTGTCGTGCATGGCTAGAGCGAAAGAAGACAACGGGAAGGGGGGCGGTTTGGGTTATGTATTCTCTGTTTGCAGACCGGAGAAGAACATCAGAAGTCTCTTTTTTTTTTTTTGCTGGGCCCCACATCACCAGGATTCTGCATCCATCGCCGAAGTCTCCGTCGTCGTTGGGCATCACCGAAAAGAAGCGCCGCTGTGCTGTTGCTGTGGAAAGAGGAGAAGACAGTAGGGAGTTGCCTTCCCAGTTGCAGAAAGATAAAAGGAGGAAGAAGACAACCTTCTTGGGTCAGTTTTTATTCTGGGTTTAAGTTCAGGTCAGGTGAAGCTTGACCCGCTTGAAAAGCCCTATGAATCTGGACAATGCAGAACGTGGAGAGAAGAGGAAAACAACCTAGGTTCATTGGGTTCAATTCGGGGTTTGGGTCGGTTTCGCCTAACCCGTGAAGCAGAAAGCAATCTTAATTTATCTGAGTTTTTATAAATTTATCTGAGTTTCTGTGAAATTTATTTAAGTTTTTGTCAAGTTTATTTGAGCTTTTAACCAATTTTATGAGTTTCTGTCCAAATTATCTGAATTTTTTCATTTTTTGTCAAATTTATTTGAGTTTTGCGCAAATTTATCTGACTTCTAAAATAAATTTCTTTGAGTTCTGGACAAATCTATCTGAGTTTTTGGCTAATTTCTGGAACTAATTTATCTCATTTCTGGAATAGATTTATCTGGGTTCTGAAATTTGAAAAATTAGTTTATCTTAGTTTTGGCAAGTTTATTTGTGTTTTTTTTAATTTATTTGCATTTTTAAAATTTATTTATGTTTTTTGAAATCTATATCGTTTTCAAATTTTATTTACGTTTTTTGAAATTTATTTGCTTTTTTGAAATAAATTTAATTGAGTATTGGCAAAAATACTTGAGTTTTTAACAAAATTTTCAGAAATTTTGGAAATAATTTATCTTAGTTTTGGCAAATGTGTTTGCGTTTTTTAATTTTATTTGCTTCTTTTGAAATTCATTTGCGTCTTTTGAACTTTACTTGCATTTCTTGAATTTTCTTTTGAGAATTATTTGAGTCTTTTGAAATTTATTTACATTTTCTGAAATTTATTTTGATCTTTTGAAACTTATTTGCATCTTTTTAAATTTATTTGGGTTCTTTTGAAGTTTATTTCATTTTTAAAAAAAATTATTGCTTTTTTTTAAATTATTGCGTTTTTTAAAATTTATTTGCGTTATTTTGAAATTTACTTGTGTTTTTTTAAAATTTATTTGAAAATCTCATTAATGGGATTCTATTAATCGTGGGCAGTTAAATGGTAGTTGGCCATTATTAATGGGATATCCCACTAATCATGGGATATGATTTAAATAAAGGGCAAATTGGGCATTTCAGGTATGGAAATGTGTGTGAGAGACCTTTGGCTGCATGACTTTTTTTTTTGTGAACTGTTTGTATTAAAGTCAAAACTTGAGAGACCTCCAATCAAAGCCCCCTTTAAAATATCGTCATATTCTCGTAATAGGCCCTGTTTGGTAAATTTTTGTTTGGATTGTTTCAAGCGTGGCCCACATTGACTGGGACTAGGGTAAATAGAGTGCTCCATATTTATCAAAATTCTCAAAAAGATGAATTAGCTTAAAAGATTATATCTAATTTTGGTAGGAATATTATTTGATAACTCATAAGTTTATCTAAAATGTTACATATGTAAATGGTTCATGTGCATATGTTATATATGCAAGTGTTACGCATGTGAAACACAATGTCATGTTTGTTAAATCACCATTTTCAAATGAGAAAATGAGTATATCCGGCAGATTTAGATTTATTTGAATTTTTTTGGATGTTTTCCATAAATCTCTCAAAATACATGAAGAGTTAAGATATGATATCTTACGACTTGATTTCATCATTAATACAAGAATATTAAACGGTTTGGATTATGAATTGGGGCCCACAAAATTCCAAAAACTTAGATATATAGGTTATAATTTTTTTTTCCACAAATTACTCAAAAACTGTAAAGGTTTATGATAATCAGTTTCCAAGTATTTGGGTTAATTAATTCAATAAATAAATTAAATGGTTTGGATTGTAAATATTGTGGGGCATGTGGGAATGAGAAGAGTAAAGGTCTTCTGAGGGGGCCAGGTGAGAAAAGATTAGCACGTATCATATGTACCAATGCCTTTCTCTCTCTGTTTTTTCTTCTTAAATATGCATCCATGCCTTTTGCAATGTGCGAATGTTAATTGGTTCGACACTTATTTTGGTGTTAAACTATCGACTACAAGCGTAAATCTTAGTAAACCAACATGACAAGTGTAATAGCTAGACATATGAATCATTTATACATGTAAATGAGCCCAATTAAACAACTCATTCTTATGGATACTCATTTTTTATGATTGAAATTAAAATATTAGTGAGGGATTCCATCATATAAGGGCCCATCTAAATGTCACTAAAAATAATTTATGAGTGAATCACAAAGGTTTTTGCAGCTCAAATGACAAGTGATGGAAAGTCAAACTTTTATGTCATGTGGCAACCAAATTCTGTAACGATATTTGGATCATCCAAACTTGGTTTCCCTTCTCTTGCATCACATTCAAATATAATCAGATGTAGCTTTATTTAGTTGCATTTAGTAGGAAGAAAATGACATTTACATATAAATTATGTTATTTAAATATAAAACTTTAATTTTTGAAAGGTAAGCCGAGTCTTTTATATGAAAACAAAAGAAAAGTACAATACAAAATGATAGAGTACTACCTCTCAAGGAAGGCAAGCATCACCGGGAAAGAAAAAAAAAACTCAAATAAAGACTTAATAACCCACAACTCGGGTTAAGCAAAACTTAATGATTATATAGCCATTCCAACTTATTTGCATTGAATTGAATGGGTCCTAGACCAAGTCTCTTTAATTTCACACTCAATTTAATTGTAGAGCCTGTAATAAGACCAAAATGTATATCCTGAATTTCATGTATTGTTCTCACCACCCTACGCACATGAAAGCGGTCTCCCCATTTAGATAATAAAGGATTTTGAAGGATTTTCAGCAATGATCCATCCGTTTCCAAATACGTCGAACGAAAATGATTAGGAATTAACCCCAATAAACTCAACACAAGCCCATAGTAATCTGAACTACTCTACAAAGCTGCTTTCATAGGCTTTCATAAATCATCCCAAACCACTACAATAACAAATGGATGACAAAGAAAAATGGACAGACGCAAATTAGGTTGATCATGCACTATCTTTGTAGAAGATGGAGAAGGAGGAGGAAGAATATTCCAATGACTTGCCACAACACTTGGGAGATCCAAATCGAAGAAAATAATATGGCTTCGAAATTGACAAATAATTTGATGAAGGACCTGAGCATTAGTGAAAAAAGTGCTCCTAAAAATGCGACCTTTCCATTCTCTCCACACATGCCACACAAGTGCTGGGAAAAATTACTTTCTAAGGGCGTGTTTGGCTGTGTGGTGAAGTGAGGTGAGGTGAGGTAAAGCCTCCATTATTCAGACAAGAAAAGACAATAGGTCATATCAAAAGTATACAATTTCAAATTCCCTTCATCTTTTAAAAAAAAAAAGTCAAAAAAGCAACCTCCTTTCTCCACAAAAAGACAAAAAAAAAAACTCCATTTTTCTATACAAAATGTCAAAAAGAGTCCTTACCAAACAACTAAAAACAAAACATCATCATAACACCTTATATTTTATTCTCTCTTGATTTGATGCTTCACATCACCATACTTCAATTCACCATACATCCAAACAGGCCCTAAGAGTTTATAGACCCTTACAATTGTCATCGAGCCTTGTGGTAGTAGACTAGCATCTCATGAATGGACAGATATGCAGCGGGTTGAAGTCCTACCTTGTCTAACAAATTTATCCAAACATTATGAGTGAATGGACAAAAGAGTAATAAATGATGTAAATCTTCCCAAGTGCTCTCACAGAGAGCACAACTGGTGATTTTATATCCCGTTGAGCTGCCACTTATTCCAAAAGTAATTGGTTATGGAAAATGGCACAACAATAATTTGATGAAGAGGGCGGAAGCTTAACCACAAATATGACCGATCATGAGTGGGGATGGACGTTGAATACCGTAAAGAGAAAAGACACCAGTCTCTTCTAAATGTAATTTGTGGATTTTATTCCAAATAGAAATAAGATCTCCGGAAGTTGGTGGCGGTAGAGTCCAACCCCCCTGCCCGATAAACCGACTGACAAAAATATCAGCTCACATTCCCAAATCATTGACAGCTCTATCACCAAGATCATCTTTCAGTCTTAATTCCTCCTGGAATTCAACAATCAGTCCAAAAATAATAGAGGAATCCCATAATCAGTCTAAAAATGAATAGAGGAATCCCATAATCAATCTAAAATGAATAGAGGAATCCCATAATCAGTCCAAAAATGAATAGATGCACCATTCCCAACCAAATGCCAGATATAAGGAAGAAATGCACCTCACAAAGAAAGAATATGTCGCCAGCATGCAGATGCTTGAGAAGAAACTTAGACATCCCATATTGACAATCCTTTCAAATATTTTGCTTTTATCAACAGATTCCAGCATGTGGGTCTATTCAACACAATATTCCAAAGTTGCCTAATAAAAGCAACTTTATTGAAACCATTAACTGACTTAATACAGATGACTTGGGAGAGTCCAGAGTGAACTTGAAAAGTAAGGATCATGGCTATGTGTATGTGAAGTTTGGTTGTTAGGAAAGGTGGTGATGAAAGTGGGTGTGTTTGTTTGGGAGGGTGAGTTTGATAGAGATGGAGATAATGGTGAAACGGGTTGCAGGTGAACATAGGGCTTCTGGTTTGAAGTTGGCAAGTGAATTAAAGTGGGTTCAATTGACTGGGTCAGTGGTCAATGGGCTAAGTGGGGTAGGCTGAAAGATGGGCTGGTCATTGCAACTTAAGAGAGCAAAGAGGGTGCAGAAGCATAGGAGATGGAGGAGAAAGATGGGTGGGCCGTCTGACTTAGATGAATGGTGGTCATGATGTCGTGTTGGCCTGGTTGTCACTCATAATATTCGGGTCGGTTGTGGTTCAAGCTTTCCTAAACCGCATTTAAATTGGTTGGGTTAGGCTCAACCCATTTAACCCGCATGACCCACGTAATCTATTTGCCCTTTTCTTACAGCTAAGACTTCATGTTTTATGCTCAATAGTTAATTCTGTGGAGTGTATCTTTCTATTTTGATATAATGTTTTTTTTATTTTTTTGGGAAATTTATTTTATTTTCATTAGCTTTGCTATTATATTTCTATAGTCACTATTTAAAAAAAATGTATATCATACTGATTGCATAAATAATTTATTCTCTTTCTTTTTTCTCAAGTTGACCTTTTGTTTACTTCAGAATATTTTTATGTGTTTTTCTTCTCTTAGGAGGACTGTAGACATGAATATGAAGAAAATACAATGGATGTGACAAAAACTAAAATAAAATAATCAAGTAATGGTTAAGCTCGTGCTAGTTTGTACACTATTTTGTCTATATGCCAGCAGAAGCTACAAAGAAGGGTGAATAACAGCATCATGACCCGGGCGTAGGCCTAAACTCTTAACCTAATATTAGTTGACCCTAAGTTTAATTTAAGATCCTATAAGAAGCAAATTAACATTAGACTTACCATAACCCAAACAAACTTGTCCATATTGCCTATCATGATAGTCTTAAATTGCACCAATAAGATTTAGAAAGTTAAGGATTGTTCATTTAGATCTTAGCTTATTGTTCATATAGATCTTATCTCATTTGTATGTATGAACTTACTGGTTTGGGTCCAATTTAAACTTTGGGCATGGTTAAAATCTTAAGAGGACTCTTGTTAATAAATTAAAGTTTGAGTGCAAGTTATGTGGGTTAACCCAACCCACAGTAACTCGCAATGGTTACAGTGGTTAATGTGAGATGAGTCGGGTTGAACCACAATGGGTGCGGGTTAGGAGCTTCTGACCCGTTTATTAAAAGGATCAAATGCGGGTTAAGTGTATCTGACCCATTTAATAAACAGCTCCGACCCGTTTGCCACCCCTTTGCAGGTGGGTTATTGAGGATGGGTGGAAGGTAGTGTCTGGGTTCACGTGTTTGGTGAGCAGGGTATGAATTCTAATGATGGCTATGTTGCAAGGATTGTTGAGGATGGTGATGTTTGGAGGGGCTTTGAGAGATTAAAGTGCTGATGGGTCTCAATTGTGTTGTCCGCCGAATGGATTGGTGGGACGATGTAGAGGGTTGAAGGTGAAGATGATGGATGGTGAGGAAGAGGAGACTAGGGGGCCTTGGATTGATGGGTTGTGAAGGTGTTTGGTTGATGGTGGTAGCTCTTTGGTTGTAGATATGTTGCCGGGTATTGATGAAGGTGATGAGAGGATGGTGTTAGTGTTTGGATGGACAAGGAAGATGGGTAGGAGTCGAATGGGTAGGTGTGTTTGGTTCGAGGGATTGGAAAAAGGGTGCATAAATGGTACATAGAAGAAGGGATAACCAGCAGCAAGAGGAGGGCATTTTGGGTATTTAGAAATAAGTGCAGAAATAAATTGTCGGAAATTTAATATTATCGCCGGATGTCCTAACTTGAAATGTATATGGGAGAATTAAGTCCTATTTTTTCTACCAAAAAAAAATGTCCTATTTTAAAAACTAAGGTTTTTTTTTTGAAATCCGGGCAAAATTTGAGCCCGTTTTGAAATCTCCTAAAAAAAAATATATTAAGAAAAGGAATCTGCTATTGCCACATCCCTCATTATTCCTCCCACATCCAATTTCTTGAAGTCGCGTGCACCCATATGTGAATTTACGAAAGTAGACATGAGGAATACTTTGAGGGCTCATCCAATTTCTCCGTACATATTCCCTCCCATCTCTCTTTCCCTCCCATTCCAACAATAAGAGCTTCTTCTTCAACTCACCTTCACATCTCCTTCTCCCTTTTCACATCTACATCTCCTTTCATTTTCGCTTTTGATGCATAATAGAGAGGAGGGTTGGCCCCAAAATATCTAAAGGGGCTAGAGAGATTACCAATCACTCCTTCCTTGGTCAATTGCTCAATGGGGAAGCTTCTTTTTTTTTTTTTTTTTTTTTCGTGTTTGTTAGAGCTTTCAGGTCGAAACAGACATTAAAAAAAAAAAAAACCCTTCACCACTGAGCGATTGACCAAGAAAGGAGCGATTGGTGATCTCCCAAGCCCCTTTAGACATTTTGGGGCCAACCCTCCTCTCTATTATGCATCGAAATCTAAAACGAAAAGAGATGGAGTTGTAGAAAGGGAGAGAAAACGTACCTTGCTTGTAAGAAGAGAGGAGGGAAAAATGGAAGAGGAAGAATACTATCATTGGAACTTCTTGTTCGGAGGTTCATATGGCTGCATTGTCAACTAAGAATGGAAGCCGAGTGTGGTGTTTGGACAGTTTGGGAAAAGAGGGCTATAAAATGAGCATTTTCTATAAAATTCTGAATGTATACCAAGAAGGAATGTGCTAAGAGCAACTATGGATGTCGCAATAGAAGCTCCTTAAGAAAAATCACTACAATATAATTTTACCTACGTACATAGGAATATATCTTACTATGACTGATGTTGCAATAATCATCCATAAACCCATACTTGACCCAAAGTTCAATCTATCAAAACCAAATCAAACTCCACTCTAAGTAGGTCCCACATTTATCATCCCTTATCATTGTTGTCATCCTTGGGCCCTTGGCAATGTTTCATAATCTTCCAAATGTCTCACTCACACTTTGGGTGAGTGAGATCAGTGAAACTCACTTGTCCCATCTATTGAAAATTCTCATCCACTCAAAATAAACCGCCTACCGTGGCTAAATTTCACTTCTTGTAGGAGTTAATTCAATTGTTAGAAAAAACTAATGTGTTTTGTGCGGTATTAATTATTTATGAGACAACTCCTGGTGGAGTAAACTTTCACAACATCTGTATACGAGGAAGTATTAATTTCACGGTTTTTTAAATTTAGGCTTGTTTAGTAGATGGGCCAGACTTGGATTTAGCATGAGAGCCCGGCCCGGCCCGAATATAATGATGGTGGTAGCAAAAAATAATGCAGGGATTTGAACAGTTACAACCTAACCTGACCAAACTAATCAAGCTACCCTACAAACAAAGCAAGCTACCCATTTTCTAAATTATAAACCTAAACTCAGGCTGGGCTTGGGCTTCATTTTTTAGATAGGTTGGGATTGGGTCGGCTAATTATGGCCTGATTTGGGCCTGGGCAGGCTTGGCACTACGGTTTAGAAGTTGGGCCGGGCCTGAATATTCCTTTGTCCGGCCCATTAACACCCTTATCTACCTGTATAAGTTGCATGACCAAACTCCTTCAATCATCCCAGACGTTCAATATTCTCAAATGAATGATACGCATCAAGAGGTTTAGTTTCATATCACGAAATTTAGCTCTCTCGAGAATTATATAAAAACACACAAATCCATCTAAACACATCTAACTGTTGAATATATTCATTTAAAAATAATAATTTTAATAAACATAATTACATGTTTCACATAAGTAATATGCGGTGAGGCACCTCTATTACACAGTGTATGAGTGGGAATGCATATAAAAACACTTTGTACGCGAACCACGGATAAAACTCTTTTTTTTTTTTTTAACTAGGGATGCATGCAAATGGGTTGGACCGGGGGCAGAATGATGGTGGGTCCATTTTTATAATCCAAATGGGGACCTGAATCTGGTTTCGATATGTAACCTATTTTTTTGATATCTAATTCCAACTTCCACTTAAAAAAAAAATTCAGTTCGAAATCTGATTATGAAATAAGACGTATATTGCATTAATATAATTGAATAAAATAGCTTAAAAACATTTTTTTTTAAATTCGGTTCGAAATCCGATTATGAAATAAGACATATATTGCATTAATATAATTGAATAAAATAGCTTAAAACCATTTTTTTTTTAAAAATTCAGTTCGAAATCCGATTATGAAATAAGACGTATATTGCATTAATATAGTTGAATAAAATAGCTTAAAAATGATTTTTTAAAATATAAAAGTAGGACTAATAAATAATAAATGATTAAAATTAAGTATACTATCGAATATGAATTCCATACCCGCTTTATTCCAACCTATATAGGACTTTAAAACCTACATATAATTTGTTTTCCATAAATGTAATCTCAATATATCTAAAGCCTCATGTTAGAACAAACTAGAAACCGGTCCAAACCGATTGTTCTAGATCCTATATGCATGTTCCGAATTTGAATCCCTTTTAAAAATAAATTCCATACCTGCTTTATTCCAAGCCGGAGAATTCAGATTATCGGATAATCGGATACCTATTTTCAAAATAACCTTTTGCAACCTATTAACTAGGGTTGTAAAATGGGTCGGTTTTAGTCCGGGTCCATGGTGGACCCAGAACCGTAACCATTAAAGAGAAGGTGGAATCAAAACCGTTTCGAAACCGGTTTCTTGGCTTTGAAACCGAAACCAAAACCATATATAGGTTGGATCTGGATTCGTGTCTAGGTCTAGGTAGAGAATGATATTAAAAAAAATATGATTTTTATGAGATATTTTCGAAAATTGAGGTAATATGTTGGGTCTCGAGTCCATGGATCCGAATCAAGGTGGAGCTGAACCCGGATTTGAATCTATTTAATTATCGATGCCTAAATAAGGATTTAGACCCCATTTTTAACGGAACGGAACCTTATGATAACGAGAGAAGGGAACAACTACATCCATGCTCTTAACGTGATTCTCAAGCATTCTATGTGTAAAGGGCCAACCTAGACTCACCCGGACTCCTCTCCCCATGTAATAAAACTCCTTGCCTCTTCTTCTACACCGAAGTCGCCCTCCCTCCTGTCCTTTTTGCTCTTCAAGCTGTGCCATTCTCTCCGAATCAGGTATGCATCCTCTCTATCTACCTCCTTCATCTCAAAGTAGAACAAGAAGAAGAAGAAGAAAAAAAGAATCTTTCTTGATTTCTTCCTTGCATTACCCTAATACATTAGATCTACATCGCCTTTATGCAAACCCTAATTTCAAAATCGCGTTTTTTTTCCTCTCTCCGAGAAACTTCGTTTCGCATCGAGGCATACTTATCTGTTTGTGATTTTATCTACTCTTTGTTAACACCATAAACCCTAATCTGATCCCAACTTGGATGACAGATTTGGGGAAAGTTTGGGTTTTTGTGGAATTATCTTGACATGTATGAAACAAGAGGTAGAAATACATTGCACATTGGAAGATGTTTTCATTGGGCAAACGATAGAAACTGAAATCGTGGGGGGGTGAAGTGTTATTGGGAATTTACTGGGCTTGATTTCTTATTCTTGTCGCAATTGGGTTTGTTTATTGAATGGAGAAATCACGGGGCGAATTCGCGCGCTTCTGTTTACTCCTGCCTTTAATTTGAGGAACTTAGGGCTTTGCTTGGATGGTGGAAAGTGGGGCTGAGGAAGTGTTTGCCCTAGAGAATCCCTTTGTCCTATTTGGGTGACCACTTGGGGTGGAGTTTTTCCTCAACTTGTTGGAGAAAGCAGAAAACCCCATTAAAAGTCAGGGAAAGTTCAGTTTCCCCTACTTCAACAGTTCAACCATAGGACAATATCTCTCTCTGCCTCTAGTTTTCTACTTGCAAGTATTAAATAATAGTGAAGTGATAGATGGGGTCTATCCACCTCCCAAGTTTCTCATGGTTTTCTTTGACCAGTGAGAATCGAACTTTCATTACCACATCCGAACACCACCTGAAAGTCTCATTGCTGGTTTATATGGGATGTGCTTTGTTTTATTTTATTATAAGTATGAGCAGCATGTGTTTAGATTTTTATGTTGATGGCTCTGTCTGTAAATTCTGATGGGGTTTTGTAACCTTTGTTTTTTGTTCCTGACCTTTGTAAAGAGGAGAAGAAGAGTTACAGAACCATACAATTTTCATTGCATAGTAGTATATAGGGACAGAAAGTGAAAGATGGAAGGTCAAGAAGGAGAGCAGCAGCCTCACCTTGTACTCGCCCATAAGCTCTTCCTTCTCACCCATCCCGACGTTCCGGACATTGAGAAAGTCCATCTCAGAGATGAGGTCTTTGCTTCTGTGAAAGCTGACAGTAAGACTTTCTCTTTTGCTGCTTCTTTATTCTTAATCAGCCCTCCTCGTCTTCTTTTTGCCATAATGCCATCATTTGCACACAGATATGGCTAGCCTCTATGAAAGCCTTGTTGCCAGTTCAGTGCTGGAGTTGGACCAAGCTGTTCTTGATTCCATGCGCGCCCAGATTGATGAAGAACTGAAAAAGCTCGATGAAAAGTAATCTTCTTTATCCCTCTTTATTCTTTCCCCTATTATTAATATTGCATTAATATTATGGGCATCATTATTTGTGGTCTTCCAAACTTAAGAGGAAGACATATTCCAAGATTCAGCTACAAGTAGAAATCTTAGCTTTGCCTCATGCCTGATTGGCCTCTGCATTGATATATTTCATATTTTTATTTTTTATTCAGGCTAGTTATGTTACATATATTACTGTTTGGATGTATTTCGTTTTATTTTGATTGAAAAAGGAGCTGTTTGATCAACCAATAAAAAAAAAGAGCTGTTTGAGAGTGAATTTTTTGGTATGTGGATAAACACTACTTCTTCATATGTGGGTAAACACAACTTCTTCAAAGGGCATTGTGGAATGTGTTGATTAGGCCTGCTGGATCAGATGGTGCCCATTCTTTGCAAAGCATCGTGTGGAACTATGACATGGGATATGATAAAAATATCTAAAGATCACACACATCTTTGCTAAGTGCAATTTGAATTGCAACAGAATTAGGGAAGATTACATGTAACGTTGAATGAGTTCTAGAAAATAAAATATTAATGAAGGGTTAGAAAATATTCTTGATAGCAGTGAGAAAATGGGGGAGAGGAGTAGTCAAAACTTCAGCCCTTTCATTGTGCAGAACATACCACAGGGAGTTTCATCACCTCTCATATTGGAGTTTTTCTATGATAATTGATAACTCCATTTCAAAAGATAGGTTGTTAGGTAGGCTGTGGTTTTGGCTTTATAATGTTCAAAGTAGCGAGCACAGTCAAAGGGTGATGCAGGCCGATCAAAGGCAAAGGCCCACAAGACCGGATGACCGCTTAATGGGGTCCATGTGATCTCTAATTTAGGGTCCCTATCCTTATATTAGATAATTTCTAAATTAATAGGTTGCTTAATTGAATTACCTTTCTATTTCATATAGGATTAGTTGTTTCCTATTTAGAATTAATCATACTCTATATATATAGAGGCATTCCCTAATGTAATGTTCATGCCATAATTTTAATAAGAATTCAGTTATTCTCAACGTGAGTTTTCTTCCTAAAGATATTAGGGTTTTTGAGTCCCTGGACTCGATCTCACCGTTGGAGGTGTAGATCCTTCACATCAATTGGTATCAGAGCCGACGATCCATCTCCGATCGCCGGTTTGATCGCCGATCCAAGGTATTCCGTCAACCGTATCCCATCTTCCCACTTACTGTCCAGCCATTACCATCCTCACCTATCGTCATCTTCGTTCACCATCCCCAACTTTCCCATCACAGCCGACCTCACTGCAAACCCCAAATCACTAAACCCTAACTCTACCCGAACCACAGAAACCACTGCTGCAACCAATTCCAACCCTCCACCGAAACCCAACGTCCGTCATCCTCTTCACCTAAATCCAACCCCTGCTGACCTATCCTCCATCATCATCTAACCCAACCCTCTACATACCTGATGGCAGCCACCGCCAATCCCACCTAGATCCAATCTCCACCCACCAAAACCCTTTCTGATCATCCATTCCCAAACCCTAGAGAAAAAATAAATAAATAAATAAAACAAACAAAGAAGAAGAAAAGGGACAGACGAAGAGAAGAAGGAGATCTGAGTTGAGGCGTACCTGGCGCCACGAGTCATCGCTGCCCTTTCCCCGACGACCACCAGCTCTCCAACCAGCACCGTCGCCAGCCATCCACCTCGCTGCTGCCTTCGTCCCCTTCTTCCTCGCCATCGCTCGTCACTGCTTCTCGAGAAACAGCAGCAACGTCACCGGTGTTGCTCTGCAGCAGCGTCGCCATCACCCTTCGATCTTCTGTTTTTGTTCTCTTTTCCACATCGACTCAGGTAAAGAGGCTAAACCCTCTTATTTTTCTTCTTGCGCAAATACCCAGACAGGGCCACCACGTGCTGTGAGTTCTGTTAGTTTGGGCCTCACCAGAAGTTGGGCCTGATCTGAGTCCAGTTCTACACCGGCCCAGCCCACCCGTTCAAAAAAAAAAAAAAAAAAAAAAATTGTAGTTGAAAGTTCATGGCTACCCGAGGACATCAATACCATGGGTATTTCACCAATTACCAGCGGGATGAACTATTGACAAAATTAGGTCTTGACATGGACACTGTGATTGAGCGAATGAAAATTGTTGAAGCTGCTCTTAATGAATTTCATGGACATCGGGCCACAGGCTTAACTGAATCTATTCTCATAGAGTGGGATCCGCAAACATCCGGGACTGGACCTCAGGTCAACCTGGTTAACCCCGCTCCCCATGCACACGGATGTGTTTAATGGGATTGTGATAGTCAACAAGAAGTTTGTTTGTTGGAAACTGCGTGGGAGGAGAGGGGGGAGGGAGGGAGGATGCATGGAAAATACCACAGTGGTGAAAAAGTATTGTGGACTATGTCTACTTTTTATTTTTTATTTTTATTTTTAAAGAGGGCCATGTCTTACTATTGAGGTAACGCTAAATGAAATCTACTCCAGGATGGAGATGTTTTTTTTTTTTAAAGGGAGTGGGGATTGGGATTTCGTCTCTATCATGCAGCTAAACTATATTTAAATTGGATTGTTGCAGCTTTATGTTAACCGTTATTAATAAGAGCTGGTTGACTTGTTCCTTTATATACCAATTTGTGTCACACCATATTAAAGCAAAATTGAGTTAGCTTGAAGTTAAGCATGGGCTTCTATGTTGTAAATGAATCCTGTTGTTCTAGAAGAAATTGCAGCATGTTGTACATTTCCAGATATGCAACTTGAACCTTGTTTCAGTCATGCATCACTCTGTTCACTCCCTTGCTCATTCATTTGAAAGTAGATATGAGTAATTAACGAAGGTAACAAAAAGTAAGGCCTTGCAATCACTTCCCACAGAATTTTTGTCTTGGCTTGTTGTCTCAATGAGTTGCGATTGAACGTAACATATTTTGATAGGCTTTAGATGTCTTTGGTTTTGTAACTGGTCTTTGAGTACTTAGCATGCATTAACCAATAAAAAATGGAAAGAGCATGTATTTAGGAGACAGCCAAAGATGCAACCTATACTTAAGGTGTTTCCAATTATTTACTCTTTTTTATAATTTTACAGGATTGCTGATGCTGAAGAAAACTTGGGTGAAAGTGAAGTGCGAGAAGCTCATTTAGCCAAATCCTTGTTTTACATCCGAATTAGTGAGAAGGTATGTTCAATCTTCACTTTGCAAGCTTCACAATGAGTGTGTGATTTCTTTTGGATTTTCTTTGAATACATTTAGTGAATCCATTGGGTTTCTTCCACAGGAGAAGGCGCTAGAACAGCTAAAAGTAACAGAAAGCAAAACAGTTGCTGTGGGTCAAAAGATGGACTTAGTCTTTTATACCCTTCAACTTGGATTTTTCTATATGGATTTTGATCTCATTTCCAAAAGCATTGATAAAGCCAAGAAGTAAGTTGGACCTTGATTTTCTCCTCTGTGGAACTATTTTTTGTTCTCTTCATGTTTGGAAATTTTGTTGTTGATTCTTCTGACGTCCCAATTATATGGATATTGATGGCAGCTTGTTTGAAGAGGGTGGTGATTGGGAAAGGAAAAACCGTCTGAAGGTTTATGAAGGCCTATATTGCATGTCCACAAGAAACTTTAAGAAAGCAGCGGATCTATTTCTAGATTCCATATCGACCTTTACTACTTATGAACTTTTCCCTTACGATACTTTCATCTTCTATACTGTCCTTACAAGCATAATCTCATTGGACAGAGTTTCACTGAAACAGAAGGTAAATGATTTTTGCACATGGGCTTGGTTCTTTATACTGGTTATTTATCTCCTCATGTAAAACTTGGCAGGTGGTGGATGCCCCAGAAATCCTGACAGTGATCGGAAAAGTCCCATATCTTTCAGAGTTCCTGAACTCTCTTTATGAATGTCAGTACAAGTCATTCTTTTTGGCATTTGGTAAGTGTGTGGAGTTGATGAGTCTTACCTTTTAAAGAATAAATAAAGAAAGTTTTTTTTTCTGAGGTGTTTCAGAGTTATAGGTCCCTTGGGCAACTCTTGTGGGGGGTTTCATTTGCACAAATTTGGTTTAGATCTCTCGGTTTGCTTGATTATTTAGTTTGGTTACATATTTTTGGATCTCTGGAAAATCTTTTGTGGGTATCCTCTTATTTACCATTGAATCAGCTTTTACCCACCAGAAGGGAAAATCTTCTTTCTGTCACGATGCTGCTACTACCAGTTTATGATTGAGTTTAACCCCCTTTTTTTTTTTTTTTTTTTTTTGCTTCTTTGGGTTCATTTTTATGGTTTGCAGCCGGCTTGACGGAACAAATAAAATTGGACCGCTATCTACAGCCCCATTTCCGGTATTACATGAGGGAGATCCGTGCTGTTGTCTATTCACAATTTTTGGAATCCTATAAGAGTGTGACAATGGAAGCAATGGCAACTGCATTTGGTGTAACAGTGGACTTCATTGATGTGTAAGTACTAAGTATTACTTAGTGGCTTGGACAAGAGTTAATATATTATAATCTAAAGGAATCGTTGTTTGTTCTGTTACAAGGACTAGAGGTTGTGCAATCATGCACTCACATGTGTGACCATGACGGAATCATTGTTTTGATTAGGCAGCAATTGTTCAGGTGTCTGTTTGTTAATATAAGCCAATTATGTGTTGGGTTCATGATGAGATAAATCATATCCAAATATCTCATGTATACATTGTCGGATTGGTGGCTTTCAAATGGATAGCCATACTGAATTGTCTTCATTAGTGAGGCCAAAAGATGATTAGGATCACAAGCTATGGTATCTGGATACTTGCACATGCCCAACATATCCGTGTTGGACTGATATTCGTAGCACTACTCTACTGTCCCCAATTCTTAAGAGGGTACAAGTTCAGCATATCTTACTTAAAAGTCCAACACGGATATTGGTATAATTCTTTTTTTAATTTTCTTAGTTTTTGAAAATAGAAAATGATAGAAAGGATTGTAAACATTGATGATTTCATTAATTCAGAAATGCTATAATGAAAAAAATTAGGAGAGCTGTATACGTATCCTAGATTTTAAAAAATGTGGAGTTGTATCCCGGATTTAGGACAGCTGTATCTGTATCCTTGATTTCCAAGAAATGTAGAGTTGTATCCTCGATCCGTGTGTCCATATCCGTATCTGTGCATCATAGTTCAGATGGTGTGGAAGATTTTAGGGTAGTTTTCAATCCACAGTGGGGCTCACCCTTATGAATGTCTTAGATAACAGGAAAAGGTTGGCTCCAATTATATTGTTTGTTTGGCCCCAAAAATAGCACTATCAAACATTTTGCTATTTCTTTGTTTGGATAATGACTATTACAAACATTTTGTTATTTCTTTGTCAGATGGTTATTTGTGGGTTTAGATTCTTGTGGCGTGCCATGCTTCATCTTATCACTGGCGATCTTATTGTTTTGAATTCTTTACTTTAAACCATCTGATAAGTTTCTCCATTCATCGTTAATGTTTTCAGGGAACTGTCACGTTTCATAGCGGCAGGGAAGCTTCATTGCAAGATCGACAAAGTTGCAGGTGTCCTAGAAACAAACAGACCAGATGCAAAGAATGCTCTCTATCAGACAACTATCAAGCAAGGAGACTTCTTACTGAATAGGATTCAGAAGCTGTCCCGTGTTATTGATCTGTAGAACTCACATGGTTCTTTTTTGTTTTTTTTTTTCTTGGCTAGCAATGGATGATGTTATTTAAGTGTCACATTGTTTGAATCTGATCTCCCAATTGGAAACTGTTGGTCAAGTACACCTCCCTGGGAGATGAAATCATTGTTGCATTTTCTTGAACATTTCATATATTTCTCATACTTAGCATCTCTGATTGTTCTTGTTACCTTTGGCCCTATGTGTTTGTTGTTGATGCATGGAGTGGTGATTACTCTTTCCAGATGTTTTCTGGAGATGTTTGAACTTTAAATACAGTTTATGTTTAAACTGGCAAGATGGAAGAAATTCAGCTGCAGTGCAGATTAAGATTGAAATACAGGTATAAAGTTGGCTGGCTGCATGTTAATTTGTTTCCTCAGAGCTAAAATGCTGATTTCCTACATCATAGTACTCCCAAGAAACACATCACAATGTGGGGCACCGTTTCTCCCCGGACAACTTGGGGCACGTTTGTGTACATGCAATTTTTATGGAAAAATGAAATTGCTACATCAGCAAGGTTTATTAAATACCTCATAAAAGGTTTTATGCGGAAGTTAGAAATTTGTATTTGGTGCAAGTTTTTAAATCTATAAATTGGTGCTAATGTTGTGAGGCTGTGGATTCTATATTAAAATTAGTACTAAAGAGGGGGGTGAGAATGAAGTAATAAAGAGGGGAGAAGTTTTATACGGAAATGGACTTCACACACTATGTACGAAATTGCAGCACCAAATAAACTAAAAAACAGTTTTTCATAGAAAGATACAGGATTGCGCAAATGTGCTTTTAATGTTTTGTTTCTTAAATGCTGTTTTAAACTATATCTTCCTCGTCGCGGGGGGGGGGGGGGGGGGGGGGGTGTGAGAGGCATGAATATTCTTTATGGCTTTTTCTATATAAACTATATCTTCCTCGTCGGGGGCGTGGGGGGTGGTTGGGGTGCATCCATCCCTCATTATAAGGTGAGAGGCACCTATATGGCTTTTCCTCTTTATACATTAATATTCTTTATGGCTTTTTCTATATATGACGTTTCCTCTTTTGCATATGAATATTTTCAATTATATAATTATTTCTCACCTTATGATGAGGGATGGATGTACATGAATATTTTCCTAACCAGCTGGAAGGAACCCTATCAATGAATAACTCCAAAGCCTGACTTGGAAGGGCTAAGTTGCGGAGGGTGGTTCGTGTTATTGAACTTATTTCACTCACCAAGCGTGCAAGCTTCCACCAAAGAATAAAAAAATTGGTGCGTGCAAGCAACAAAAAAGGCATATTCTAATGGCATCAAGTGAGCGAAAAATAAGACATAGGTGCACCATGTTTAGTTTCCCCTCCCATGATCGCAGCCACAAGTTTAATAAAAACTTGAAACATGTTGACATGTCTACTAGCAATTGGAGGAACAATGAGAAAACAAACCATACGAAGTGGTCTAGGGGGCCCACCTGATGATGATGATCAGAGCCATTTATACAATGCAACCAACCATTCCAACTAACCATCCAAGCCCATTTAGAATCCAGGCTTTCTGTTATAGATACTAGATAGTGGTTACACGGGCTAACAGGAAAAACAGAACGGACGGTCCTGATTGACAATGGGAATGACCCAAGTACCTAGTGGAGCAACTTGTGGGTGTACGCACTACACTGTGCACCTGGTGGTGCACTGGATTATTGTTTCAGTAGTCCCAGATATATATAGCAAATGCGAGTGCACATGGGTCGTCACCACCACCACCACCACCACCACCACACGTTTCATCCGTGCCGTGCATGGCGAAATTCACCGCCCAAGGAGGCCTGAAACTGCACTTGAATGGCGACAGAGGCTCATTCTCCTTTGATTCCAGAGACCCATTTCATTCCAGACTTGGGAAGTTGAGATTTCTTGACACCCCAGCTCAAATCCGCAGGAACAAGGTCAGGACTCCTGGGTCTGGGAGGGTTCTGTCAGTAAGCAGGAAATCAAGCACTTCTAAAGCTGCTGATGAACATTTGAATGATGATTATGATGAGGATGATTATGAGAAGGATGACTTGTCTTGCTTCAGGGGTTTGGTGTTGGACATCTCTTACAGGTCAGTGATATTCTGCTTTGTCTTTTTTTTTTTTTTTTTTTCACTATCTATATGATTGATACATATATTTTTACTACCTTTGGTACTTGGAGTCTTGGACTGTACATACAAGTAGAATAATGCCTGGATTAAAGAAACAGGGGTACACCTGTTACTACCCCTTTTTTTTTTATTATTATTTTTTGCATTTCCTTTGAGTTCAGTGAAGTGGGTTGTTGGTTGTGTGTGCTAAACATTGAAGTTGATTAAGTATTGGTTTTTGCAATTTTTTATTGGGCATGTTTGTTAAATTATTGGCTTAATGAAATGTGTCACTACCATGATGTTACTTGATTGACTTGTGTATTATGTTCTTGCTAGTTTGTAATTGGTGTTTTTTAGAGTTGGATTGTAGTTGTTTGCTTCTACAGTTTCTACAGTTTTCTTAATTGGCCTTTTGTCAGCGTGTTGATAATGAAGAATTCAGAGCGGGTCATGCAAACATCAAGGATCATACTCATGAATACAACAACTATGCACATACCCATGAACATATCCTCTGTGCAAAGTGCACACAACATATGGTTATGTCAATCTGGACCATTCAAGTCATGGCCCCCAACTGTGATGGTGCATGGCCTTCCCTGAATGACACTGGTAGAAGCATCATGCTTGGCTTGTTGGTGGCATGAAATAGTGGGTCGACAAAGAAAATATTAGGTGTTCTAGATTCTAATTTAACATGCAAAGTAGGCAGTTATTATCACCCAATTCGTGTTGCCCTGTGATTTTGAGCTATGCACAAGTCGCATTGGGATTCAGGATTATATGTATACAATTGCTAGGGAGGACATGTGCTTGAGTATGGAATTATATCTCATGGTTTAGTTGTTCCTTTTAGCACAGCAATAGTTGTTCTTTCTTGTCCTCCTAATCTTTAAAGTTTTGCTTCTTTCAATCTATTACCATGTCCTAATTTCGGTTCTTGGACAGTCGTCTTAGGTGGGAGCCACTTTTCAATATTGCTGTTGTCGGCAAATTTAGGCTTCTTTATATCTTTTTGAGTTGCATCTGGCTTTCAATTTTTTTGACAATTAGTTTCTTTTGTTATTCTAATTGAGATGGGAAGTAGCTGGTTTGCTAGCCATTTTCTATCTGTCGATTTGAGTTCCCTACAGTTGTTTTTTGACTGGTGCAATAGTCAGTTGACAGTTAATGCTTCATTAATTATGACCTATGGATGTTCTATTTTGTTTGTATTGATTTTGAATCCATCTTGAGTTACAGGCACAATCTCCTTTTCTTTTTTCTTTTTTTTTGGCCCCTTCTGTTGGAAACTTATATTTTCCTAATGATGTATTTCTGTGCAAAATTCCTTCAGAAGATGAGTGAAAACAGGCAATTACACTGAGGGGGACAATTGCACCTATGAAATGGAATTCTCACCTCTGTGGTGTCATTTTCTGCATCCAATCATCTTTGTAATTTTCTAGTTGTATATGTCCCTTCTTAGTTCTCTATCGGCCCTTTTGTTTGCTTGGTATTGAATGTAAGAATTCTAATTAGCCTTGCTACGGAAGAGACCAAAATTGATGAAGTAAAGGTGAAGAATGTACAACTAGCCATCAAAAAGTCTCCCCTTTCGTTGGAATTGATTGCCCAGCCTCCAGCCTAGTAAATTAAGCCCTAGGAAAGTGAGGCTCCCATCTACATCTCCACCTTATATCATTCTCTTCTTACCTATTTAATTTTCCTTCTTTACATCTCACTTAATACTTAATAGTGAATTCGTAGGAGTTTAATATGGAGTAGACAATTGGGCCCTATATGTCTACATATATCCTCCTGTAATCTATCACTTGTGTGCATACACTTGGCATCAATTATGTGTGCATGAAGGAACTAGTGTTAATTGTCCTAAAATAAACTCTATTCAGGTTATGTTGGAGTCCGGCCTAGTAAATTGTATGCACTAGGCTTTGCTAATGATTGAAAGACATTTATGAATCCGTCCACCCATTATTGCACATGTTCATTTTCCTTTTCTATTATGCAGACCAATGATCTTGTTTTATCTGGTATTGCAAGGTTTGCTTCACATTTTTTTATCTGATGTTGCTCATACTGTTGTAGGCCTGTTAATGTTGTGTGCTGGAGGCGTGCGATTTGTTTGGAATTTATGGAAAAGGTTAGAAAACCCCTCTAACTGTTAGTTCTCACTACTGTTCATGGAGTTTGATGAATTTATAAATTGTATGTTGGCTTACCCTCTCTCTCTCTCTCTCTCCCCCCCCCCCCCCCTGCGCGCGTGTTGGTATTCTGTAGCGACGAAGTTTAATAATGTTGAACCGATGTGCTTTAGTCCAAGAATTAGGCTGGCTTGTTACCAGGTGGGCCACTGTATGGATAACCTAAGACATAACAGTTGGCTGATGATTCACATTATATACGCTCTTGGAGTTTGTTGAGTGGATCAGCTTGCTTTATGAAGTATGTGATCCATACGGTGGTCCCTGCCTCATGCATTGCTTTGATGTGGCACACCTGTGGTTCCATAGAAAGGGTAATGGAGCCGCAACAGCATCGAAGCAAAGATTTGTTCTCGTACCATGATGATTCTGTAGAGATTTGCAATTTTTGAGGACATCTGATATTTTGATAATTTTGACAATTTTTTTTTAATCTGTGAACTTAATCTAACTACAGATAGAACTTAATCTACCTACCTATCTGTAGTTTTGACTGAATCCTTGATCTTGTTTTAATCCAGGCTGATGTTCTCGAATATTATGACCAGACTGTATCTTCTCCTAGTGGGTCTTTCTATATACCAGCTGTCCTGAGGGTATGCAATTAATCCTATGAATTTTAACTTTGTCGTGTAGTTGTTGAATTGGACTAGTACCTCCTACTTGTACTCTCCATTGTATAGATCAATTTTCTTCAACTTACTAAGCCTTCCCCTATTTTCAGGTTCCACATTTATTGCAGGTTGTTAAGAGAAGAAGGATTAGACACCACCTAAGTCGTAAAAACATATTTTTTCGGGATATTTTTACTTGCCAGTGAGTACCCATCTGAATCACAAATTTATCGTTAGGAGTGTTTCATTGCAACCCATCTCACATTCAGTTGAATCAGTGTTGATTTCGGGCTGTATAAACTTAGAAATCAAACTATAGGAGCACTGTTTTCTGATTTTTTGAGCCGCAACTGATATGCTGTCAGAAAGAATGTTGATTTGGGCTGGAAAAAATTATCTCACTTAATGTGATTTCCAATATCTTTTCTGCACTGAATGCATAGTGGATTATATAGCCTTCCATTATGCTTAACATATCAAACCACTTGCAATTTGTGATACATCCAAGTGCATGATAATGGTTGGCAGATGCAATCATTTTCAGTTCTTGGTGATTTTATTAACAAGCATTTATTACGTGACGAGGGTGATTTTGAGCATGCTTTAGGGATTTAAGAATCAGGCCTTCATTTAATTCACAACTAGTTTACATGCATTTCAAAAAACAAACAAACAAACATGCGATAGATAGATATTTGCCAAAATTCATGGGAGTTTAAATCCAAAAAAATGGTAGATCCACCTAAGATTTGATTAAAGACTAGGTTTGGCTGCCTCATTGTGAGAGGATTGAAAAGTATAGTTCGTGATATCTTAAAATTTTTAACTTTTTTGGAAATTAATTTTAAAAAACATTTTTAACATGAGATGTTCGATAAAAAATGAACATGGACTTTTGATCATCATCATCATCACCACCAAAGCCTTGTTCTAACTATGTTGGGTCAGCTGTATGAGTTCTGTTTGGCCATTCTATTTTATCCTGGCCAAATCCTTGAAATATGTTCCACTTCTTCAAATCTACCCTTCCTGCTTCCATGACTTATGACTTGGATTCGACTTGTCTAATGCAAAAATATACATTTATAAACATGCATTCATGATAATCGAATTAATAAATTTATATACATAAGAAAAATCCTATAATAAGGAAAATAAAAGGGAAAAAAGTCTTGCATATTACATATTTTTTAGTCCAAGTATCGAATGTAAGAAATCAAATATAAGTTTCAAATTACATTCCAATCATCAATTTTAAATTATTGACTTCAAATCTCGAGCGTAATTACTTAAAAATAAATATCAATTGTTTAAAATCAGATCTATTAATCAAATCTTTAGAATGAATACAACTTACCAAAATGAGGTGACTTGGCCGAGTCTCCCTGGTATTTGACTTGGTACTTTGTGAAAACGAGATGACTTGGTAAAGTCAAGAGTCAACTTGTCGATTTTTACTACCTGCTTCGTCTATGACCTACCTGCATAGAGAAACTTTTCATTACCGACATTGCTGCTGGCCTACGTTGGACATGTCTAGTCCATCTCAAATGAGTCTCTTTTAATTCATAATCTACATAAACAGGGAGAGAGAGGGAGAGGGAGAGAGAGAGAGAGAGAGAGAGAGAGAGAGAGAGAGAGAGAGAGAGAGAGAAAAGAAATTATAATCTACCGATGCTACCCCTAAAAATGCTTCCGACTGTTCTCATTTTTCATTCTATATTTCGTGGTTTTACTACACTTCTATTTTAATATTTTCATTCATGCTATACTCATTTTCTTGCATGCATTGTTTCCTTATTGACCAACATTCTACTCCATAGTTCATAGCTGATCTAAGCGCTGCTTGTAAACTTTTTCTTTCAATATTGCTGATATACACTAATCACATAGTACTTTAGAAGCAAGTGTCCACTTCAACCATCCAGGCCTGATCCTATGTTCAACATTCTCCTCAATCTTCCCATTCTTACTAATTACAAAGCCAATGTATCAAAAGGACTCTCTTTGTAGTGTCTCTTGAGCTTAAGATCTTACAAAAGTTACATCTTTCTACACATTCCCATTAAAGTTGCAATTCATATATTTTGTCTTTATTCGACTTATTCTAAAGCTCTTGGATTCTAAAGCTTCCCACCATCTCTTAAGTTTTGAATTCACGCCATCTCTCGATTGGTTTGCCAACACTATATCATCTCCAAACAATATACACCAAGGTACCTTCTTTTAAATATGAGCAGTTAACTCATCTATAATCAGCCCAAAGAAATAAGGGCTTAAAGCTAGACCCTTGTGCAAAGTTGCAAACCTATGGTCACTGGAAAGTGACCTATATCTCCGCAAGTAGTTCTCACACTTGTTATCGCTCCCTCATACATGTCTTTAATAATCATTAATATAACCTATTAGTACACTCCTTTTATCGAAAACTCATCAAATTAAATCTTTAGGTACCTTGTCATATGCTTTCTCTAGGTTGATATAGGCCATATGAAGTTTTTTGTTTTCTCCTCTCTCGGTATTTTTTTAATTAATTGTCTAAGTGAGAAGTTGACTTTCATAGTTGACATCCCTGTCATGAAGAAAAATTAATTTTTCAGATATCTTGGTATTTCGTCTAATTTTTTTGTTCCATACTCTCTCTCACATTTTCATAGTGCGACTCATAAGTTTAATCCTATGATAATTGGTGCAACTTTGTATATCTTATTTGTTCTTGTATATAGGTACCACAACAACTTCTCGATTCAACCAACATTTTCTTTGTCCTTAGTAACTTATTGAAGAGTCTTGTTAACCAAATCCATCATCCTCTTAAGCATTTCCAAGTCTCTATTGGAATGTCATTTTGACTTCTGATGCAGGCCTTAGGGTTAGGGCTTGCGTAGATGCCGAAGCACGTGTCAAAGACACCTCAAATTATCTCCGCAGAGATTTCTAACACAAGGAAAACCTCTCCAAGGGAAAATCCCAATTTTATTCTATTCCAAAATCTGAGATTATCATCTCTACAATGCAATATATATAGGCAAAGTAAACTTAAGGTCTAAGAAAACCTAATCTAATAATAGAAACTATCCTAATCGAACTAGGAAACCAAATAAATTAGAATACTAATCCTAATTACAATAAAATTAGGAAGCTACTAAAAAAAAAAATATCCTAAATCTATGTGGGCCCTACACGTGTGGCCATGAGGTCTACGCTGCATCATTCTCCCCCACTTGAAAAGAACTCGACCTCGAGTTCGGAATATGTCCACCCGGATCAAAGATCAATCGAACGAACTTTCTATTAGTTGGCTCATCTTGAGTTTGTACATAGATCTTGAAAATGCTGCACATGACACATCCTTTGATTTGACAGTGGAAGTGTGTTTGGAGGTATACGTGAGCCGTTGGGAATGTCACATGTGGAATTCGCATAATCAAATTGCAATCTTTGACTAAGTGTTCTTGATCTCCTAATTTCCATTGTTGATCCCCAAAGACAAAATCAATTTGAGAGTTTATATGGGGAATATCTGCAACTTGCTCTTCAAGGTGAACTAACAAAATCCATTGTTGACACCCATATCTGACTCTTTGAAGTGTATTGTAGAACTTACTCATATGGAATTTCATTATGGACCGACCTAATTTGTAAATCTGCTATCTACGATCACACAGGCGAAGACAGATCTGAAATCTGACGGTAGATGATCCTGATATCGCAAAATTAAATTGTAGCCGTTGATCCGGACAAAAATGCAAGTAACTGAAAGCTGCTGATGGTACTGGGTTTCACTGCTTCAATGCGGCAGAAAGAAACTAGACACATTTCCTTTTTGCTGTTTGGCTTCTTAATGGGTCGGATTCACTTGTGGGCCGAACTAGAAACCAGCCCAACACTTAAATCTGTAATGCACAAAGGCTTAGAGGGGTTTGCTGAACGAGGAGAAAAGGGGTTGCCTTAACTTGTTTGTTGTATTGGACTCGAAGGTGGGAGCGATGGACGATGGGAGAGAATGGCGAGTGGGCAGTCGAGTGCAGGCAAAGTATGACAACAGCAGAGATGCAGAAGGAGCAGAACTGCTCCTCTCATTTGCAGATGAAGACGGCGCTGGTGGTCCACGAGGATGTTGCTCACGGGTCACTGGTGGTGATTGATGGCAGTAAGTGCGGCACGTGGTGGTGGATTGCGATGAACCAGGTACACTCCCTTCCATGCGCTCTCTTCTCAGTTTTTCTTCCTCACTGCTCGCCCTTTTATTTATTTATTTATTTATGTGGATGGAGATGTTGAGGAAAGGCTGGAGATAGTGGTTTTTCGGCGGTGGATGACACAAGTGGAAGGGTGGTTGTCGCAAGGGACTAACGAAGGGCTGTGTGTAGGATATTGGGGATTTGGTGCAAGATATTGGGGATTTGGTGTGGGTTGAGGCACTAGGTGTGATGATGACGATGGAGCTTGGGCGTCGAGGGTTCTGGCAGGGGACGGTGACAGGGGTTTGGTTTGTACAAGGGTTAGGCAGATTTGGGATCTGGGATGGAGACAGAGGTTGAGATTGGGGGTTTTGGAAGGGTTCTGGAAGGGCTTGATTGGTTGGGGTGGCGAGGGCCTCTTGGTTTGGGCAACAAGGAAGTTGTGGGGTGTGTCAGGATGGATGGTGGACGATGGGTAGGCTCCGATCGGTGATCAGAGACGGATCGAAGCGTTGTGATCTTCGCTCTGATACTAACTGATGCAGGCCTTAGGGTTAGGGCTTGCATAGACGCCGAAGCACGTGTCAAACACACGTCAAATTATCTCTATAGAGATTTCTAACACGAGGAAAACCTCTCCAAGGGAAAATCCCAATTTTATTCTATTCCAAAATATTAGATTATCATCTCTACAATGCAATATAAATAGGCGAAGTAAACTTAGTGTCTAAGAAAACCTAATCTAATAATAGAAACTATCCTAATCAAACTAGGAAACCAAATAAATTAGAATACTAATCCTAATTACAATAAATTAGGAAGCTACTAAAAAAATAAATATCCTAAATCTATGTGGGCCCTACATGTGTGGCCATGAAGTCTACGCTGCATCAACTTTGTAGCCTTTCCTATTGAGTATGGGCCTTTTTATTGTGACAAAAGAAGTACTGAAATGGAAAAATATGCTTTTCTTCTTTCTTTTAATGCTTAGATGGAAAAAAAGAAATCTTGATCCCATGTCGTCGCTCATTAGTTCACTATAAAAAAAAATACTTAAATAAGAAATAATCATTCTATGCACTAATTTAAAGCGATATGAAGGGGGGGGGGGGGGGGGGGGGGGTGCGAATACCAAAGTTGGATCTAGTGTCTAGACACGCCTTCCTTCTTAAGAGTGTTGTGATCTCATTATCCTTCCTAGAGACATTTGAAAGAAATTCTGAATTTCAAAATCTCGTCTATCCTCCCGGTGTCCAAAATAGTAAACACCATGACCTACCTAGGGACTGAGATCTTTACTCCACTTAGGGGCTGTGAATGGATTTGTCTCCTTACGAAAATTCGCAAACGGATAGCGAATTGGAAAGGGACGATGTTATCCCCAGTAGGGAGATGTATCCTAATTCAATCAGTGTGCATGTAGACCCCAAACTATTGGTCTTCTCTCTATTCCTTATGTTAATCTTTCTTTTGGTTGGGCCAAAACAACAGCGATGCCGACACCTGTCTTACATTGCCTTGGATCAAGTCTCCCAACCAACTGCCATGGTGACCTGGACATTTGAGACCTCTCTAGTCAAAGCCCAAGCTTTTATAGCACACATGATCTAGTGGCTTATTGCTAATCCGAAAGCCTTTTGGGCCTCCCTTCTACACCAGAAGTACCTTCGCAATTCCACTCTTGACCTCTTGTTTTTCGAAACCCAAAGCAAACTGACTTTCAGTTTTGGAAACTGATCCTCGCAGATAATGATGCCTGTGATTACTATGAGAACTTGGTCTAGGTGGCACCCTTAACCATGGGGCGTAGCGTATCGACCACGGGCTTTAAACGGTGAGTCTCCGCTAGCCCGCAACGGAAATATCTAAGTCCTGATCCTGGGCTTATAAGTCAAACTCCGTCTTAACTCAACATGAGGCCTTTTAAAACCGTGCGGCCCCAGAAACTGTAAGAACTCTGGAGTCAAGCGTGCTCGGGCAGGAGCAGTACTAGGATGGGATGGGTGACCTCCTAGGAAGTCCCGCGCGTGCTTGTGTGCCAAAGTGGACATTTTCATGTTGAGTTGGGCGGGGCTATGATAATTACCTTCCTTTGATGATAGTAAACATCCAAGAAAATTTGTGCTTATGCATGAATTCCATGAAAATAGTAATGAGAAAAGCCGTAAGGGAACTTTAATAGCTCTTGCCCCAAAATTGATGGTGTGTATGATTTTAAAGATTGGATTACAATAAGTATTATTATTTTGAATTGGTGAAAGATTAGATAATTATTCTACCTATTAGAAGTGTTTACAAGATATGCATGTGGATCCTTTTAAGAGACTAAGAGTTCAGTTCATCATTCTACCATCCAAAAGAGCTTTCTTACTGACAGTCAAGTGCTAGATGGAATCCTAATAACTAATGAACATGTTGATGAAGGAGCAAAGTTGAGGAAACTAGAATTGATTCATGATGCCTTGGTGATGAGGTATCACAAACCTTGCTAGATCTTTGTTTAAAATACTCACCAAGTTAAAAGGTATTCGTTGATGGCTGGTGAAAATATTATACTCATTGAGGTTCATGTACAAAGTAGAAATTACAATTTCCAAAGCTTTGTTCTATAGGTGATAAAGTCAAAGACGGCAAGGGGTTTGGGTTTGGGGAACTTGGAATTAATAAATTGGTCTTTACTAGTGAAGTGGTGGTGAAGATATGGGGAACAAAAAGAGGCACTATGGAGAAGTATCAGTGTCAAAGTATGGGGAGGATGAATTAGGGTGGGTTTAAAAAAAATGTCCCTAGGTATAGGTTGTTAGGTCTTTGGGCTGTTATTTCCAGTTTTGGGGATGTCTCAAAAGTCAGGGGGAGGTCTTTGTCAAAGGTTTCCTTTTTATTGTGGGGGAGGGAGATAGAGTTTGTTTTTGGCTTGATGATTGGGTGGGAGTATGCCTCCTACGTTTTTTGTTTCCTAGATTATTAAGGGTTGTGTCCGATAAAGAATGTTCAGTCAAAGAGTGTTATGTCTGGGTTGGTAATACGATGTCCTGGGATATTAGTGTTAGGAGGGCCCTTTGTCAAATAGAGTTCGGGGAGCATGAGTCCTTGTTGTGTCTTTTAGCTAATGTTGTTTTATGCAGGGATTCTTCTAATCGTTGCATTTTGAAGCCAGATTCCATAGGATCTTTTTCCTCGAGGTCCTACCGGGAGATTGATTCCTCAAGTGCAGCATGGTCCCCATGTGGATGGGTCTTGGCCCTCCCAGAGTGGAGGCCTTTTGTTGGTTCGTGGTGAGGGGCAAGTTCTCAACAACAGATGATTTAAGAAGGGGGTTGATGTCGATGGATATTTCTGATATGTGTTGCCTATGCAGGAGGGAGATGGAATAATTAGATCATCTGTTTTTACATTGCCATGTCACTTCATTTAATTGGAGGTATTTAATTAAAGCATGTGGTGTGAGTTGGTGTTTTCCAGGTTCTGTACCGATGTTTTTTAGGCTTAGAAGGGGATGCCATTAGTTGGAAATGGTAGAATTTTATGGAGGATCATCCCTCTTTCCGTCCTTTGTCAATTTGGAAAGAGAGAAATGATAGAATTTTTCTTAGAAAAGAATCGTCAAGGGAGGATCTATTGGCTCTTGTACAATTAAGGATTGCCAATTGGGCATGTGCTTGAAAGGAATTTGCAGACATCAAGATTGATAACATCATGCACAGTTGGGGAGGTTGTTTGAAGATGGGAGGTTTCAAGAGGAAAATTAAAGTTTGTTGGTTCCTTCCTTCATTTGGAGTTCTAAAGTTTAATGTAGATGGAGCAGCTAAAGGAAAACCAGGTTTGGCTGGTATTGGGGTTTCCTAAGAAATCACAAAGGGGAGGTTATTTATATATTTTCCAAGCGTGTTGGGATCAAATACTCTACTAAAGCAGAAGCTCTGGCCAATTGGAAGCTCTTCGCATTTATCATTCCTCATATCAACAAAATCTAATTGTGCAGAGTGACTCAGCTAATGCCATTTCCTAGGTGAAATCTATGAAAGGACCTTGGAAAATGCAATAATTTTCAATGAAATCAATCTTCTATTTTCAAGCTTACAAGTTTTGTTTCAGCACGTTAGTAGTGTTAAGTAGTTGTTTATGCAATTTCCTATCACTAATTGGTTTTGGGATTACTGGCTACCAATTTTGTTATGGTATCAGAGCTAGAGGTCTTGAGTTTGAAACCACGTAGGGCAAAAATGCCCCATGCCGCATTTTGTGTTAGTGCGGGTGTACAAGTGCGTCGGGCAAGAAGGCCCAATGCTGCGTTTTGGTCTTGTGTGGGCGTGTGCTTGGGTTCTGGGTGCAGTGTTCCGCCGCGCGTAGGGGGGGGGGGGGGGGTAAGTACCGGCTAGCAACTCTATCAAGTAGATCGGCAAATGAAATGGCGGATTGTCTAGCTAAGCAAGGGGTAGATCGGTCTTGTACTCTTAGCTCTTAGTGCTCCTGTAATGTACTTGTGATTCATGGCCGGTATGTCTCTTATACCGGTGCACCTTTGATAGGTTTTTTTGTGTTGTACCTTCTTTCTCTTTAATGAAAGTTTACTCTAAAAAAAAAAAGGCTTTGTTCTATACGTTGAGAGGAAGAGGAAAATGCATACCCCTTATGGCTCCATTGCAATGGTTAGAAATCATATAGGGCCATTTCATAAAGCTTCCTCTCTCTCTCTCTCTCTCTGCGCGCGTGCCATATCTCTAACCCATGACGTAATGTTGTAAACCAAAGGTTTAAACCATCAAGACAAGGCAGAGATTGGGCATTGCATAAATCTTTCTGTGGATAAACTTTTGTATATGAAATGGGTTCACTACTCTAGACGTGAGTTGTTAGAGTTGGATGTGTACCTTTGAGTATACTAGATATTGTTTAAAAAAGTATGGGAGAAAGGCGGGTATGGAGACTTTCCCAAGTTAATGGTATGATTGGGGAATCTCTTCTAAATTAACAGTGTAATTGCCCGAGTTTGGATTTCCCATACATGCATTCAAGGAGAGATTGATGGGTATGCTTCCTTGAAACTTGTGAGGTGCGAGTATCTTCTGTATTTTTCAAGATTAACGGTGTGATGCATAGAACTTAGGTTGGTTAACATATGTGGATTATCTACTATGTTTGAGAGGAAAGGAACAATAGATGCTTGGTACGGAAGTTGGACCTTCAAACAAGAATTAAATCTGATAAGGTTGAGTTGCCTCCTATATAGAAACTAAGAAAGAATTCTCAAGGTGAAGACTTCTTAGGCAAATGAAAGATCTTAATGTGACTATTTCCCTGACTTTTTCCTTGCCTTTTTTCTTCTTTGGACAACTTATGAGAAAGATGTCTCATAGATATCCCTGGATTCATGTTTTGTTGTACCTTTTGAAACAAATTTATTCACGCTGTTTTTGGCTCATATTTTTATTTGTTTCAATTGACTCAATCTGGAGAAAAAGACTGATAACATCAATTTCTACTGATAGTCTGACAAAAGATGTGAAACCTACAATATTCAACCATACACCAGAGTATAACATTCCACTGGAAATTTACTTTACTAACTTGAAATTTTCAATAGGATGCTTGACATGGCAGTTGGGCCTTCGAACAAGTATTAAATTTGATAAGGTTGATTTGCCTCTTACATAGAATTGAGAAAGAAGTCAAATGTTCCAAGGTAGAAGACATATTAGGCAAGTGGAAGTTCTTAATGTAACTGTTTACCTGACTTTTTTCTTGGCTTTTTTCTTCCTTGAACGACTTATGAGAAAGATATCTCATAGACATCCCTGGATTCATGTTTTTTGTAACTTTTGAAATAATCTGTTGTTGACTCACATTTTTATTTGTTTCAAATTTTCAATTGCCTCAATCTGGAGAAAAAGACTGATAACATCAATTTCTACCGATAGTCTGACAACAGATTTGAAGACTCCAATATTCAACCATACACCAGCATCTATTAATATTCCACTGGAAATTTGCTTTACTAGATGGTAAGCATTCATCTGTAAAAGAAAAGAAGTCAATTTTAGGCAATATTTTTCCTGCTTGAGCAGCCACCTTGGCATGGACTACATATCTCAACCCTTGTGCCAAGGGTCTCATCATGTTACATGGATTTTGCAATTCCCTGTCAAGTTTAGTTGTGCTCTTTCATGTCATCTGTGTGGTTAATACTCAACTGAAAGAACGAATCATTTGTACCTTGTGCCCCTTACTTTGATCTTAAATGCCTATGAACTATCTCTGTTTTAATGGACTAAGTGGAAGCAAAGTAAGATACCATGTATGTTACTAATATCATATGTACTATCTTTTTTATTCACAGATATTGTTCTTCCCGAGAGAACTTGACTGTTGATCATGTATTGCCGATTTCACGAGGTGGTGAATGGAAATGGGAGAATCTGGTATGCATGATTGTTTGATCTCGATTTGGGTTTAATGTTTATTATCTTCTTGTTTTTATCCATATATATGTTTTGTTTTAAATGGGCACACATCCCCATTTTTATTAAATGTGACACATTCCTTTACTTTTGTGTAAAATGACCAAAATGACCTTCGGAAAACTTATTAGTATTTGACAACTTGCATATTTTACATTGCCGAAAATGTATTCCTAAAGGTGGCTAAAAGAATAAACAAAGGTGAAGATCTGCATATGTCCATCAAATAATCTTCCCTTCAATGGAAAAAGAATGAAGGGAAGATGAAAAATGAATACCCAGCCATCACCCTAGTAAATCAAATCCTAGGAAAAACGAAGGTCCCATCTGTATCTCTTCCTTACATCTTTCACCTTCGTCTTTTAATGATCCTCTGTTGGAATGCATTTTACCATCAATCCAGTCTACTTTTAAACTGTATTCCCTATTTTCTCCAATCTAGTTCCGATTGTTCATATGCATCATATGTGCCTGCTTTTCTAGTACACTGTCACTTGAGATAGTCATCGGAGTAAGTTTTGCTCTCCTGTCCACTAGCCATTCTGATTTGAATGCACTATATCTAGGTATATGAGGAATTATATGGTGGTTAATGCCTTATCCAGGTCCTTATAGGTGCGTGTAAGTTGGTTTGCATGGAACTCAAGTTCATTAATTTTGAGCACCCGATCAACATGTAAACTGAGTTACTTGGTAAACTACTTTCAGCAAAAACCAAATGGCGCCATTTTCCTAATAAATTGGTTAATTATAGTCATTGAGTTAGTGAATTACTTGGTAATAGTAGTTGTTTGGATCAGCAGCTTTTAATTTGATGTGTAATCGATCTGTTGCCCTTTTATGTCTCCTTTGCTTGATAAAATTTATTTCCTCAAGGAACGGATGAAAACAGTTTTCTCAAATTTTAATCAAAGAAGTTCCTTATTATTATTAATTTTGTTCCAATTTTTGACCAGATGTCTTTGAAGAGTCAATATTGTTTTACTATTATTGCTGCCATTCATCTTATCATGCAGGTTACTGCTTGTGCAAAATGCAATTCAAAAAAAGGGCAGAAAACTCTGGAGGAAGCAAGCATGAAGCTGATTAAGGTCCCAAAGGTCAGCCAGCTTTATTTATCTATGTCTGCTTCTCTATGCTATATATTATCCACTTCCTGTTCTTCATTGATTGATATGGGTTAGAGCTGCTTTACATTTATATATTGTAGGTTCCAAAAGACTACGACATACTTGCCATACCTTTGACAACTGCAGCTATAAAGATGCTTCGGATGAAAAAAGGGGTGCCTGATGAGTGGCGTCAGTACCTAGCAAAGCCAATTTCAGAGCCATGACATGAATGATCACATTTTTTTTGAATGGCGAATGATGCACATTGCTGAATGTATATTACAGGTCTGCTCTGTCTAGTCTGTTATTGTGGGCGCCATGTAATGATTACTGAAATGCTCAACATAGTCCATCATTTACCCTCTTGTGGATGTTAGTACTTTCCTCACAAGCATGTAAATCCATTTCATGCGACAACAAAGTGCCCCAAAAGTGCGGTGCTAACTGTTTCTTGGATGATGATGAATTGTTATACCATTAGTCTTTTGCTAACTCAGCTTCTAACTTTTTCTTATTGACTTAACCAACTATCAGGATAAAACATATGGCCATATTCCACTGGAAGTGTCCATTTCGACTGTGTAAATTATGCAGCTGTACTGGAAATGGGCTTGCTAGTTAATTTCATATGGGTCTGAGAATTCAGGTAGTTTTGTCCTACAGTCATGTTTTATTATCTACAGATGGTTAAAAGTGGCTTAACCTGTGTTTCTGGTCACTTATGCTTTGGGCTGTTTCCAAGCTAGATTGACTTGTCAAGCTCTTTGGATATTAAAATCAAAGGCCCTTAATCGGAGGTCCGGGTCAGGACACACCATCCATATTCAACTCTTCGCATTTTTTGGCCTGCTAAGAGCTTCTTTATTCATTTCAATTATGACCACATTTTTTTGTAGGGTATGCTGATGTTAACCTTTATTGGTTTATTGCAGGGTTGCGTAGATTGCTGTACTAGCTGATCTGTAATCTGGGTTATAACCAATGATGCCCATATACTACATGGATACGGATAGGATACGCCATAGACACAGCATGTTACACCTTGACCCAAATTAATCGTGATTAAGGCTAATTAATTAAGGTTAATGCTAATTAAGCATGAGTAATCGGGTTAATGAAGGTTAAAGACCAAAGAGAGACAGATTAGTCTCAAATGATGCATTAAGCATAACGAAATGGGTTTGAATGGAATTGAGGTTGGTTAAAGTGAGTTTAGACTCAAATAAGGTAGGCTAAGGACTTTTTCGTAATTACGGGTTTCAACGAATTTCATCCAATACAGAGATTCTTGATACCAACGTGTGTATCTCGAGTGGTACGTTAACTTTCATAGTAGGCACGATTCCATTTGACCTCAAATGGACCCAATGTGGTTTCATTTGACTCAAATTGTAATAACACTTAATATAAGGGGGTTCCAATGTAAGAGAGGCTTATATTAGAATGAAATGAGGAGATGGGCTCATTTCACCCAAAACCTAGACGTCTCCTTCATCTTCCTCTTCTCTCTTGCATTCTTTTCTTCAAGAGTGACTTTTGGTGGAGTGATTAAGTGGTTTGGAGTGAGAGGCTTCATCTTCATCTCCATCTTCATCTTCTTCCTCAAGCCTTTTCTCCATTGTTGAAGTGTCAAGCTTGAAGGAGAACCCAAACTTCCTTTGCTTAAAGCTACAAGTAAGTTGTTAGTCCTTTCTTAGGGATTTCCAAGTTATGTGGAGTAGTGATGAGAGGTTTCTAGCATGAATAGCTTATGAGTGGTGTTTTCAATGTATTCTTGGATTTAGAGTTTAAGATTTGGGGATTTTCATCTCCAAAAGCAATCCAAGCTGAAGAAAAAGGGGGATTTTGCCACTAGACTTCAAGAGATGCAAGTATAAACATTTTCTTTGTAATTAATGTTAACCATTGTAGAAATTGTAGAATTTATATGGATTGAATGTGAAGATTAATGGGTATTAGAGGTACTGTTAGTGAATGGATGATGATGTGTGAGTATGGAACTTGAAGTTCCAATGGTCATTCCCGAGAGTATGCATTTTCTGGGATTTTTATAGATTGTTGAAGAGACTGGAGTTCAAGGAACTCAGTTTTCAGATATTGCTTCAGAAGTTCTGAAGCTCGAAATGGGATTCTGAGTGAGTTTCGGCCAGCCGCGAGGCTAATCGTGAAGCTAACCGCCGAAATCCATAAAATGGGTGAGCTTCTGGAAAGCTAACCGCCAGATTTCGGTTAGTCGAAATTCAAATTTCGGCTAGCCGCAAGGTAACCGTGACCTGACCGGAGTTGAGTCAGAAATTCCTGCCAAAATGCCAGCTTCTGGAAAGCTGACCGTAAGCTGACCGCCGCCAGTTAGAGGTCGGCTAGCCGCCAGTTCGAGGTCGGCTAGCCGCCAACTAGATTTCGGCTAGTCGCTAGCCAGATTCGGCTAGCCGCCGACCAAGTTTCGGCTAACCGCCAGGTGAACCTGATACTGGCCAACGCATTAATTGTGAGTAAAAATTTAGCCAATCGATCGGACCGTCCAATGGAAATTGGATTTTAAGTAAGTTTGAAGCACTCCTTGTGAGTATAATTGCTCCCCAATTTAGTTCTAAGACTAATCATGAGGTAAAGTAAAACTCTTAAGAATTAAGGATAATGGAAGAAGAATTTCATAGTTAATAAGTTGCGGTCTAAAACTTCCATGGGTGTTAACTACGGAGACTTTAATGCACATATTAAATATATAAATGTGGTGCTCATCAAAGAATAACACGTGCATTGGTAACTGTTGGTTACACCTATATGGTTGTTTAGGATCGAGATAGAATTAAATAGAAACATGATTGACCGGCAAGTCCCTCATTATAACACTGTGTCCCAATCTAATGAGATTGGTATATTACTCTTCTCTTCCCTTGTTATGAAGGGAATCATGGAATTGAATCGAATTTAGAAATGGATTGCTCACTGAAAAGTATTGACCCTTGAGTCTGGCACTACCTAACTATTGTATTAGAACTCTAAATGAATTCAATGAATTAATAAATGAAAGAAATAACTAATACTACTGTAGTAGATGGATTTGGGGGCGTTCCGGAGCTCCGTGGTGATGCTAGTTGTCCCTGGCCCGGACACTAGTAAGTCCCACTAATTTCCGATCGTATCTATGGGTATTGATCGATGCCTTCCATTGGAAGAAGAATCCTTCCTTTGAGGGAATATGGTAATGATGAATCCTTCCTTTGAGGGAAGATGGTAAATGAAATGAAATGAATGCTATGGTAGTGACTACCCTATACATGTCCACATGATTGACTTTTATGTCTGCTTATTGTTATTGTAGGAACTTTCTAGACTTATCTAGAATTGGAACTGTTAGTGATATATTGAATGAGTCTTACTCATGGATTAACATGCTATTGCAAGATTTGTTTATACATTGTTGAACCGTCGTGTTCATTAATGTTATTGATGGTATTATAGGCCCGTTTCCCCTTACCGGTGCAGTAGCGCCCCAGGCGGGAGCGGAGGAGACCGCTTCGGTTCCTCCAGGAGGACTGAACGAGTGGAATGGCCGGGATACCGTTTGATATAGGTATCCGAGAGCAAAACAGATATTTGAACATTTTGAGAGAATGTTAAGGAAAAATGTTTTGAGAGGTTATTCTTTTGTATAATCATTTTAGTATGTAATTAATTGACATTGTACAATGTTTGGATATGCACTGATTGACAAGTAGTTGATGGAAATGATACATGTATAAGGAACATTATTTTGTATACATGTAAATCGTAAATTAATATTGTCAAATATAAATGTTTCCGCAAGTTGTGTATTTGATAGGTTTATTGAGATTGTCATCCCTTGTGGATTTCGTTTTAACTTCGGTTAATTCGGGATTTACGGGAGTAAGTATGGGCTCACAGCTTGGGGTTTCCGGATCTCGTGCCCGGGTCGTGACACGGCAAGAGGCACGGATTTTACACATAAAAAGTTGAGTATCAATTAAATACGTTGCCCATTTCAAAGTATCCATTCATCATAGGTTATAAGCCAAATCACATCCTATCCAACTGTATACATTATTTTGATTCATGACTTAGTTCGGTAGGGTTAAAAACATGGTCTTCCAAGCAGATCCTAAACTGATTAACATCAAGACATGGGCCCATCCTATCTGAAGCCTGATCCCACTTGTAAATTTAAAAGATTGTCGTATTCATACCGACGCAAGTTTTTAGCAACCCATCTATATCAACATGAAATCATGTCAATCACAGTGGCATGGCAACGTTCGGTATCTTTGCCGCATCATAATTGATCTTGATTTAGACAGTTAAAATTGACAGACTAATCAACATTGGAATGGTTAAAATATCTGAGCCTGGCTGCGGGCTTGAAGCTATTTTAAATGGCAGGGCTTGTGCTTGACTTCAGGGCCAGGCCTGTGATTCAGGCACAATCATTGTAGTTGTTGCCAGTGCAGCTTGACACTCTTTTGGTTTGTAGTTTGATGGCAGTGTCTATTGATGGAGAGGCCATGAACCACCTATTGCAGTTCAATAATAGAAAGGAAATTGCAGACCACAAAACAGGAAAAATTCTACACCTGACCCCATATTCCTGTTCTCTATACAGTTACAGATAATTAACATAGATGTCAAATTTTCCATATGTTAAAAATATTCAGTGGAGTCATGAGCATGTACATTTCTTTTTTATGCTATCGGAGGGTTCTCAACTAATCACTATGGGCCGAGAGGGAAGCCAGGGTAAACTCCCATGTAGCCCAAGTATGGTAGTGCAGTTTTGAACCTACAATCTCCGGGTGCAAACCGTTGTCCTAAGCCAACTGAGCTACCCCTGGGGTTTGAGCATGTACATATGATATGTGGAGCAATGTAGCTCACCCTTTTGCCTGGTGACATCCCCTGTAGCTTGAAGGGATTACTAGTCCCTTCTTTATTCAAGCTGGGGACTGTCAATGCATTGTAACGAACACTGTTATCGTAGATGAAAATCCCACTTTACAATAACCTGATTTAATAGAGTGATAGCTAGGCAATCATTTATTATCCAGAAGAAGACTATTTGATGGTATTGATGAATCGTATCTTTTAAATCATCAATTTTAGCCCCTTGATAGAAGCAATGCATTGAATTCTCATGAATTAAATACAGAATAAAAAAATGGGTCCTATATAAAAAGTAAAAAAAAAATTATCTCGTAATTTTCTTGACAACATGATATTGGAATTTTGTAGCATTTTATTTTACAAACTATGACCCGTCCAAGAGATGGGTCATTGGAGTTGTTAAACATTAGATCTCTAACTAAAGAGAATTGATCCCAATCTATTAAGAATCCATATAAGAACCATGCTCAAACAAATTTACATATATAGCAACTGTGTGTAGATAAGCTATTTCAAAATTCAAACAAAACACGTTTCTTTAAAAAAAAAAAAAAAAACCACTTGGGAGTTGGTTACCTAAGAATAAATATAAGTCACCTATGAACCATATAAGACCGATGCTCATATATATATATATATATATATATATATATATATATATATATATATGGGAAATGCTCCTATGAGAGGCACTCTCACCAACTTTATGAGAGATGGGTGGGGGCCCTCACATTTAAGTTGGGGGTCCTTACATTTAAGTTGGTGAGAGTGGATATGGAAGTGAGGGCCCCCACCTATCTCTCATAAAGTTGGTGAGAGTGTCTCTCATAGGAGCATTTCCCTATATATATATATATATATATATATATATATATATATATATATATGGCAAGGCTTTGAATTGCACATGTCCACCAACTTTCTGTCAGATCTGAATTGACTAGACCATTGGATCGATTGTGTACCGATCCGAATGAACTACTGACCATTAAACTTTGGGGCCATATGGAGATGATAAAAACCACGGTTGTATTTGATTTTTTTGCAGAGAAGGGGGTCCTAGGGATTCCTTGAAATCCACCCCATCCCCATGTGGGTCCTCAGGTGGGCCCCACCACACAGTTAAGCTTACCTTAACATAAGCTTGAGCTTAAGAGAGCTACCCCCTATAAATATATATGTATATATGTATGTATATGTATATAAATATATATATAGGGAAATGCTTCTATGAGAGACACTCTCACCAACTTTATGAGAGATGGGTGGGGGCTCTCACTTCCATATCCACTCTCACCAACTTAAATGTAAGGACTCTCAACTTAAATGTGAGGGCCCCCACCAATCTCTCATAAAGTTGGTGAGAGTGTCTTTCATAGGAGCACTTCCCTATATATATATATATATATATATATATATATATATATATGTATATGTGTATTATATGTATATTTATGTATACGTATATGTATATGTATGTGTATGTATATGTATATATATATATATATATATATATGTATGTGTATATGTATCCTCTCCTCAGCTCGAGCCGGCAAAGGAGCTCTATCCGCCCGCTCGTGTGGAGCCCACTGGTGGGTATCCCAACTGGGACACACATACCCCTCCTGAATTTCACATGGGTCCTCGGTTTAGATAGTTCCAAATGGATTGAACTTGTGGGCCCTGGATGATAAGGTTAGGATAATCTGACTAGGAATTTTTTTTTTTTTTTTTTTTTTGTCCATAGAAGGGGCACACACAGATCTTCAAATCCCCCTAGCCCAATCCCTATGTGGGCCCCAAAAGCTTGAGCGGACGGACTCCTCCATCAGCTCGAGCTGAGGAGAAGAGGGCCCATATATATATATATATATATATATATATATATATATATATATAGGGAGGTGCTCCTATGAGAGACACTCTCACCAAGTTGGTGAGAGATGGGTGGGGGGCCCTCACTTTCATATCCACTCTCACTAACTTAAATGCAAAGACCCCCAACTTAAATGTAAGGGCCCCCACCCATCTCTCACCAACTTGGTGAGAGTGTCTCTCATAGGAGCACATCCCATATATATATGGGCCAGCTCTCCTAAGCTGCAGCTTAGCTTATCCTAAGCTGAAACAAAGCTGGTCCTACAAAATCAAAGTCGATTATGCTGTTTTTTGCATGATGATTATCTTCAAAATCAAGATAAATCCAATCAAAACTGGATTTTTCAGTTCCATCATGCAAAAAAACAGATATAATTATATATATATATATATAGATATATATAAACAAGAGGGTTGAGTCCAGTATTATCCAAACTTGGCCTTAATTTCACAAGCGTGCAAAAATCTTGTCCAAGCCTCACACTTGGTCTTTCTAAAGGAAAAATAAAAGCCTCATTTTGCATGCTTTTTTAGGGTGGAGGGCCAAATTGTAGCTCTCTCCACATGTTTTAGTTCTGACAGTTTCATATATTAGTAATTTTCAACCTGTTATTTTCTATTTCTCAACGGTGATCGTTTCACTCTGTTCACTCTTTCAAACACAAATAAAATCTACTTCACCAAAATCTCTCCCCCTTTTGTCTCTCTCTCTCTCTCTCTGTGGAAACTAAAGATATAAAGGATCAGAGTACCACCAGAAGAGGCAAGAGGATCATGCTTGTACATGGGAATTTCTCAAAGACTATAGGGCACGTTTGGCAACAACCCATGCTAGAGGGAGGAATCCTCTGTTTAGAGGATTCTTTCCTTCTTCTCATACGAAGCTATCCACATCGAGGATGTCTCATGCAGAAGTTTTTGTGCATTCCACGTTTGGCAAAAGGCAAAGAATATGTGGATTAACGTATGCTACATCCAACGGTCAAAGATTTTTTGTCATTTTCTCACGATCCGTGATGAATCAAGCCATGAGATTTGAATCCATAGCTCTTTTGGGCCTTCTACATATTATCAACGGATATGATTTTCATTATGGGTCTCACAGAAATTAAAAATTATATTTTTAGGTTGTGAGATAGAAATTAAAAATTATATTTTTAGGTTGTGGATATTTTGAAAATATTTCAAAATATATGATGGATCAACGGTTAAAAATTGACCTACCAGCCATTTTGGACATTCTAAACATGATGAATGGTTCGGATCTTGATTAATTGTTGGACCCATTAGATAGGTTTCTAAGGTAAAAGGGGGTCACCACAAAGTACCACTCGAGTCTGCACGTTTGGCATGTTGGGTTGTTTTTGGCACTATGAATGATCAACGGCCAAGAATGTTTTCCAATTTTTTCATGATTCCTGATGAATAAACCTACCAAATTTGAGCCCACGGCCAGTGTAACTCTTTTGCAAAGACTGAATGGCTCAAATTTTACAAACGGACCCCACAAAAGTTCAAAAATTATGATCAATGTTTTGGATGTTTTCTTACAAATATATCAAAATATAAGATGGATCAACGGATGATTTTTTGTGTACTAGCTGTATTGGAACTTTAAACATGATTTACAGTTTGGATTGTGATTGTGGGACCCAGAAGATAGGTTCCCAAAGCAGAAGGGGGCACCCACAAGATTACAGCCTTTTTTACTATTCATGTGCAAATCAGCTTAGCGCACGGATTTTCAGAATTCAACCTGGAGAGGTCAGATGTCAATTTTCTATGCTTTTGATGACTTCTATGTATAAATGGGATTCTTCTCATATGCTTGGATTTGCAACCAAACATGGATTTTCCTTATATCCGAGGAAAATGGGCAAGGGATCCCCGCAGTGGACTTTTGCCAAACATGTCCTAAAAGATTTTTTTCTTTCTTGCCACTTATGCTTTCATAAAAAAAAAAAAAAGAAATTTGAAATAGGACAATCTCTTCTTTCAAAGGTGGAAGCTTGGGACCTTATGCAACAAAAAAGACAGACACTCTTCACCACATGGTTTACATTTGAATATGAAACCAGTTGGTTTCAAATGACCAAACTACCCTTGAATTCGAACTTGGAAAAGAGGCAGGGGCATTTTGGGTAATCTACTTATACACATGATTCATGATTGTACCAAGCTCTCTCATGTAATATTTAAAAGGTGAGACACTCTGCTATAAGTACACAAGTTTTTTTTAAATAATTTTTGACTAATAACCCCTCCATCTAATCTTGGGATGGCAACCGGGTAACCCGCCCCATCTCAAGTTTGTCTCGCCTAAATTCAACCCATCTCGTGACGGGTCACTCTTATGTGATACCGTCTTGTTTGGCTAGGGGTCAAATCAAATTTAAATCTTAAGAAAAATCAAAATGTATAAGTTCATGGAAAATAGTGTGTTAGAATTCAACCATACAATCTTATCTTCAAGATGCCTTTACGTTAATGCCCCAACACCACTTCTACCATATGAAATTATTTTGTTTATACACAATAAACAAATATATATTATGTATATGGAGCGAGGCAAATTACATCAACAAAACCCAAATTATCCCGTTACAAGAAAACCACTATCAAACATGTCCCTAATAAAAACGGGTGGAACCCGTCCCATTAAAATTCGACCCATTGCCATCCCTACATGCATCTAACGAGTAATAATCATGTTTAGTTTCAATTTCTTATTTTGGTATGTCTCAAAAGAGGGATTGGATCCAAAGAGGCTGATAGAATCCAATGCATAGCATAGTCTATTGGTCTCTCTCTCTCTCTCTCTCTCTCTCTCTAAACAATGAGAGAAACTTTTCCGCTCATTTATCTATCACACTCCATTATTAAGGCACCGAAGAATCCGTCCCACAATAATTGCTTTGCTAGGCCCTTTTCAGGGAAACATGACACATGTTGAACGCACAGAAATTATAGAGTCAGGATTCAGGAATGTACATCATCTCACATTGCCATGCATGTGGGGTCCACTGTGATCAATACCATTGAAAATTTTGTTCTCTCTCACAGTTCCACACATGTGGATTCCCATGTTTGGAATCGATACAATTCAATCATCCATTTCCCCTATCTTACCATGGCTTCAAAGTGTACATATAACAGACATGATGGGATGGAAGGATAGATAAGAACCTTATGGTATGATAATGTATTCATGGTTTTAAGCTTGGTATCTAACTTGGAGTCGGATTCCCAAAAATGGGGTGATATGCATTGGATATATTGGTGATTTTGCAAATAGTAGATTTTTCAAAAATATCTGAAAAACTAAGAAAAAGAAAATCTAGAAGCTAAGTGACATAGTGTAGTGATTAGATACTCTATTGTGGGGGTTTTTTTTTTTTCTTAGGGCAATGTCTGCATGTGCTATTAATTTGATGCTGATAAGTTGTTGCCCTCTGTGACAAGCCAAGCAATATTGATTGGATGGGAGTATTTACTTTTTGGAACCTTACTACAAAAGGGAACAGCTCATGGAGCCACCTAGGTGGATGGCTATTAATGAGGTTAGGAGAAATGGAAAGTTCTTTATCATAGATGAAGGTCAAGCAATTAATAGCTCTATTCGCATTATACTATCTCTAGATTTAACCACCTTTAAATTTAATTATTTTTGAATTATATATATATATATATATCCACAGACTCTGTTTTTAGGAGGGTTTTTTTTTATATATATAGTATGAAGTCTCTACTGATTTATTTATTTTTCAAATAGGATTTGAACAAAAAGTTTGTGAGGCTTTCCACTCATATAGAATACACTTCGTCATGCTACCATTTAAGAAATGTAAGGGGACTTTGTGATCTAGCCATTTATAAAAATGGACAATTATTAGCTGGCATATGAAAATCGGACTATGCAACAAGCATGATCATTATTTTGATTTTATCATGACAATAATACAACCATTACCACAATCATCATCATAGCCATGAATCAGGATCATTTGAGGCTTTTCCTGAGGTTTATCTTGGTCTGTTAGGTCACTATGGGTGCCGGCCTCTGCCCGGGCATAGGGTAGTAGTCCTACATATAAGACAGGCTTCTCGTGGTGACATAGCAAACCATGATAGATCCACTTACGGTCACAGTGAGAAAAGGCCTCACCACATCCAGACTGCATAGCCATTGTACCCACTGTCATTTGTCTCGAGATGGACAACTCATTTAGTGCCATATGCCCTTATCCCCACTTCAATTCCCAAACCTTGTTCAGGGGCAGAACTAGTGGGGATCCATGGGGGCCATGGCCTCCCTTGAAATTTCAAAAAAAACCCTCATATTTTATGTGGTGTTTTATGACTTCTTTACATATAGCCCTCCAACTCCAAGAAACTCTTTTCTTCTTCTTCTTCTTCTTTTTTTTTCATGTAGTGGCTCGCTAAGGAAAATTTTCTAGTTCCAACCCTGGCTTTTATTGTCGGCTACCCAAAATTTGGTTCAGTCCAACCTACAATTCCACTCACCCTTGACCTTTCCACCAAATTCTCATGCTATCATTCATTATATCCAATGATCCTGATCAGCTAGCGCAATTCTCTATCACAATTTACTTTTCAACAAGGACTTTTGTTTTGCCTTACTTTCCCTTTTCTAGCAGGAGTTGCTTGGCCGACATTTGCTAAAATGTAGATCTTGGGTTACAGCTTATTATGGCAGTCATGTAAATCTAACACTCTCTTTTGCTAAAGAAAGAATGGTTTATCCTGCATGACAAAAGAAGATCTTCAAGACTGACATGTTTCCTTTACAAATAGACAAGTGTGTTACTGTTGGTTATAAATCTCCCTCTTTTAACTCTTTAAATAGAGATCCATTTAATCTTAACCTGAGTGAGTTGTACTTCAATTCAAGTTCTACTTTTCTGTTCTGCTATTTACTTTAATTTGTCCATTGCTGTCTTCAGCTTGGGCTTTTACAAGGAAATCTTTTTCAATCCTGTGAACAACTTGGTGCCTGCTATATTTGAACTAAACATTAAAACTTCTCCTTTGTGAAAGCCCTTTCATATCCACTTTTGTTTTAGCAGATAAAGCTTATGGCTCATTTAACTTAGCCATAAAACTTCTACAATGGCTTGACCCACTTGAGATCTTCCTTGGTTCTGTTTTTGGGAGGCTTTTTACTCTGAGACTCAGTTATATAAGAGTGTGTCTTCAAACGAAGTGTAGCAACCTTTTTATTTATAGCCGAGTGTTGATATGAAGGCAACATGTAACAAATTTATGTAAAAGAATTCTTATGGACAAATTTGTGGTATTTTAAAAAATCAAAAAAATGAAAAATTGCTTGAAACTCACAAAGTTTTCATGACAAAATTGCAAAAACTGTTTAAAAATCCAAATAGTAATATGTACTGTATATTTTATTTATTGAGAAACTACTTTCCATGAAATTTTCCCAACAGGATGATTTTGTGAACCTAAACTGACCCAAGTGGCAATATGCTAGTCTCAGGTGGGATCTATGCCGGATTTGCTCCGATCATCTTTATATCCGGCAATGGTAAACCTTTCAAACTCAACGGTGCTTGAATTTGCTTGTTGATAGGCTCCCAACTCCCTTAAATAAGTAATCCCTATGAGTCAAAAAGTTTAGGGGTTTTGACATATTAGTCCCCCTTAAACTCAAATGTTACAATTTCATTACCAAAATTTAGGTAATGTCACCAGAGTCGTTCAACTCTGGTTAACATTTTTTTAAAAAATTATTTTGCTCTAGTTCCCATGATATCATGAAAACGGTGAATGTCATAAAAATTAATAAATCCCATGATATCATGGCTTTTATACATCATTTTAGGGGAAAAAAATTTCAAATGATAAAACTCAAGAAATGGTGATAAGAAGTATATTTACTTTTCACATAATGTCTGTTTCCGTATTCTATATAAATGAATTTATTTACTATTTACAAAATATATATGATATAGAGATTGATAAATCCCATGATATCTTGGAATATGGTGCAAAAAAAAGTAAAAAAAAAATAATGTTGACTAGAGTCAAAAGACTCCGATAAAATTATCTAAATTTGGGTCATGAAATTGAAAAAACAAGATTTAAAGTGAACACTATGTCAAAACCCCAAAAGTCTACTCCGCTTGGAATTCATCATCTCTTGACTAGCAGGGATGATATGTCATACCAACCTAGATGCCAATCTTACAACTTCAATCCGATCGATGTAAGATCCCGATCCAAATCAACAACAAATTAAGACTTGATCAAGACGTTGGCAACAACAAATTAAGACTTGATCGAGACGTTGGCCCTTGTCAACTGCTTAATATTACATAAGACCCGTGGCATGCGGGGCACACAATTTCTCATACAACCTTTATTAGTAACATGTATGTTTCAGACCTCCATGAAGGAACCTGGTAATTTTTTGCCCCCAATAAAAACAACAGTACCCCACATGGAAGTCCTCATAGATAAAGAAAAAAAAGACAGAAGAAAATACCCATCTTATAGATTCCATAAAAAAGTAATTGAAAATTGAACTGAAACCATGTAGGCGCTAGACACTACACATTTCCATTCTGCCATTTCCTTTCATTTTGTTATACATTACATTGCCATTCTCATCTCCATAACCTTCTTATGAGAGTTGGAGTGCTTGTAGCTCAGAAAGGTGGGGCTCTTAGCAGGCCTATACTCGGGCAGCAGCCTGCCCGACTTAAACCTGACCCCACAAGCATTGCAAAGGGTTTTGGGCCCCAATGGCCCTGCCCTCCACTGTGGGGTCCTCTGTGCCAAGCAATGGCTGCACCTCCTTGGCTGCCCGGGCCCCACCTCCACCCTGCCCGAACTGCCCCCCTCCTCTTCCACCACCTTCTCTTTCTCCTTTGGTACAACAAACAGCTCACTCTCTGCTAGCCAATAGGCTTGTTGTAGTAGAGGTGGGTCCGAGCTGATCACGTGGGAGGGTTGCTCCTGCACGTGCCCATGAGGCCCACCACTTAAATGGGTTGTTGTGGTAGATGCTGATGATGATGAAGATGATGGTGTTTTTATTATTGCCGTTGGTATTCTTCTTCTTCTTCTTTTGGTCCTTGCCTTGCCTGGGAGAGGGTATACAAGGTCTTGTAGAGAGGTTCTTGGATGGGTTTCAGAGGGTTTTGATGGGTTTGAGTTTGGGTTTTGGAGATGAGTGGGTTGGGTCAGGTTTGGATTGGCTTGTGGAAGATTGTACCCACTGCTAGAAAAGCAGTCCTCTAAGAAAACTGATAGCCATTCAAGCCCCACATCAAGTTCCTGTAAAGTATACAGATAAATAAGTGGAAAAAAAAATAAAGAAAAATAAAATCAATACATAGCTTACAAAGAAAATCTAAAGGGAATCTATGTATAGAATAAGGAAAGAACCACTACAAATATGGAAAAGATTGGATGAACATGAGAGTGACATGCATAAAGATACCAAATTATATATAGAGCTGAGTCTACAAATATGGGGTGTTTGGTTTAAAATCTTAAAAGAGAAAGGGCTTATAAAGAAAATGCATGGGAACATGACTGAGAGGTCTTGAGAGTTGAGAGTCCCATGAAAAATACAAGCATGTTTGGACTTCAAATTACACAACAGAACCAAAAGCAGAACCACAACATTTGGGACAATCAAAATAATAAAGATAGAAATGACCCTGTAATTTAGAAATGAACTAACATAATTGTAATAATTCCACTACCAGAACCACAACACATTTAAATACTAAAAAAGTGAAAGAAAGATCATACAAAGATTTAGAAATGGGTAATACATATGTAATGATAACACAAACATTGAAAAATGTGTAATATAAAGATTTAGAAATGGGTAATACATATGTAAAGATAACACAAACATAGAAAAATGGGTAATATACATGTAGTAATAAGCATACTCCCCCACCCCAACAACCCATCAAACACAATAGTAAAGAGAAGGAATCATAACAGAGTGGAAATAAATAAGCCTCCCAAAAAAACCCATATGAAAGAATGAGTGGGGAGGGGGGTTTTCAAACTCACCTTGTTCTCACCAGGGAAAAACTCATCAAGCTTAGAACTTTCCTGAGATATGACAGTTTCCGGCGGGTATTCTGACGGTAAGCCGCCGGACACTGACACATTTCGGCAAAAATCCATCGCCGGAAGGAAAACCCACAATCCCAAGAAGCAAAGAGAGAGAGAGAGAGAGAGAGAGAGTTTTGTGGGAAGAGTTATCATAGTCCCCAGTCCACTTTTATGTGCCCATTCTCTGTCGGCAGAGACAGCAACTGAAGAAAAAACAAAACTCTTTCTATCTCAGGTCTACTTTGGTACTCCTCGATACTTCGAAAATTACTTCCTTTATGTTACCATCTGCATTTCGAATTTTGAAATGCTTGCATTGGTAGGCCCACCTCTGATTGACCAATCAACCAACGTTACATCAATCAGAAAATCCTGTCTTGTTGAAGGAAGGATACAATCACTTGCAAATCTCTCCCTATTCTTTTTTACATTTTGGAATTTTCACAATGAAGTTATGATAATATCCATCATCTTTCAAGTTTAAATATTTCCTACAAAATTTTTCTTTTCGAGATTGATTTTAGGACAGCGTGATACCGCTTTGTTTCTGGGGTTCGGTTTTAGGATAGCGTGACATTGCCTTTCTCCTGGGATTTGGTTTTGAGACGACATGATATTGCTTTCGCGCATACCGCCCTAAGTAATATCTTAAGATCTTGTGGTATTTTACACATTTTGCACAATGTGATATCATAAGATTATGGGATATTTCACATTTGCTCTGCGAATATTTTTGAGAGAAATATATAAACTTCAACTGTTTTAGGAAAAATACCAAGCCTAACAATAGTTGTAAGGTTAAAATGCCCCTTTTGTATGGCGCCCACCTATGACGAATCTAGTCCCTTTTCGGACATCCTTCTAAATTGGTGCTGGCCCTAATTTGATACAGATCCAAGTACATGCAAATTGTTGAGCTTAATTAAAGCACGTTATATAGCAATTAAATTGAGTAATAAGGGGTTAGGATATTGAGGGTTTAATATTTTACCCCTACTTAGTTAAAAAAGATACATTTTCAGACCCCTTTGTTTTTGGGTTTGGGAGAGATAAAAATGCACACTTCCATGTCCAGGCATGACTGCATTGATGAGATCAGGACCGCTCATTCACTCAATCCAATGATGAAATGATTAAGATAATTAATAGCTTAATAAACAGGGTTGATGGTTCTGATTTCTCTGATGATGGCCACATGTATTGCTCAAATTGGTGGCCCATTTAAGTTTGTAACCTTATGGGTCAATCAAACACTGACACTTAGGTGGGCTCATGGAAATTTGATCCGAGGACTACAATTTGTTGTACTAGTTCGAGCTGTGTCTCTTTATCTTCTTTTCTTTTCTTTTCTTATTCACTGCTGCAGAAAAGCAGAGATAGAGTGGGACAAAAAAAAAAAAAAAAAAAAAGGTGGGCCTGCTTTTCTGGGGCCCAGTTTTTACAGTATCATATTTAAATGTCTTTCATTCCACATGGCCGAAACAACAGGAATCCGTGGCAGCTGCCTTTCCCTGCATTATAAGTAATGCTCTGTAGAGAAAATGACAAGTTTTACCCATGTATGCCTCTCTAATTAGGTTTGGAAATGAATCGGGCCGGGTTAACTACCGTAGAAAAATTTAGAAGTTAAAAGGGTCAACTAAAATCCTAAATTATTAGATCGGATTAACATATTTACGTGAAATTAGTCGAGTTAGACAGCGTTGGAATCAGGTTCCAGGTCAGCCTTAGCAAGTGTTTGTTTTAGGTAAAGATAAACCCAACCAATTTAGTATCCAAGTTGGGAATGTCAACCCTAAACCAATCTAAAAGTTAAAAGGGTCAACTCCACTTTATTTTACTCGGCTAGGTCCGGGTTGGATTGGTGGATTGGGTCTTAAATTGCCACCCTATATATAATGTCTGAAACTTGCTTCTTATTATTGAATGGCCCATGCAAGGATGTAAATGTAGCAGGCTCATAGTGGATCTAAATCCAAATCAATGTTTTAACCTTTTTTTTACTTTAAATCACATTGATACAACAAATACAAGATAATCCCAAAAATAGGCTGATATGGAATGATTTATGGAAAAATCAATTCAAAGTCCAAGTCCAATACTTGAAACCATGCATGGATGGATGAATACTTGAATAAGGCCTTATAAAGATGTGAATATTCAACATCCTCTACGAAAGGGTAGATGTACACGATGTGATTAAAACATTACAAACCCTATTGGTTCCCTTCACTTCACATGCCACCACCCTTCATGAATGGGCACTCAATACTTATCCGAAAGAGACCTATGGATCCTACTTTTATATCAAATGGGAGGAGAAATATATTATTTGAAAGAAAAAAACAGTCAAACCTGTTTGGACACAAGAAAAATCTAAACAAAATATATGTATGGGAAATTTGCAATTTTGTTGATAGGAATTTGAATCTAGGTAGAATAGCTTTTAACTCTTGATATGCCCAAGATTGGAGATCAAAGACCCTTGATGTTCCTTTTACAATCTTGAAAGGACACAAAATTAAACTAAGCAAATTGCCTTAAGTCCAAATACAATTTTGTGTTAAGTTATAGTAAAAATACTCACCAAAAAAAAGAATTGGAATGATAAAATACAAAATTTATGGTTTAAATCCAAGAAAGAGAGAAGTATGAGAAGAAATGCTTCTAGAGTTTTTTTTTTTTAAATCCAAGAAATGATTCTAGAGTTGAAGGCCTTACTCCTTTTCTTCCTTTTTTTTTTTTTTCCTACCACAGCTCCCAAGAGAAAGCCCGCATACACACAAGAAAGGTAGCTCATTCAAGTAGGAAGGAGACTCACACAAGCGGGAAGAAAGCCTATACAAGTGGGAAAGGAGCTCATACAAGCGAGAAGAGGTAACGTACCCGAAGTTCATGGGGTTCAAAGCCTGGACAGCCAGGTAAGAACTAACGCTCCTTACCACTTGAGTAAGGAGCCGTTCTTGTTAATTCAAGTGGGAAGGAGGCTCGCACAAATGGAAAGAAAGTCCACACAAGTGGGAAAGGAGTCTACACAAGCGAGAAGAGGTGCCGTACCCGGGGTTCTCAGAGTTCAAATCCCGGACAGCCAGGTAAGAACGAACGCTCCTTACCACTCAGGTAAGGAGCCGTTCCTGTTAAAGGCCTTACTCGGACGTCGGAAACTGGCTTGTCAGCTCCCAACGTTCAAGTTTGGAGATCAAGTTTCAAGGTTCACATATAATGTCATTTTCAAGTATGAACTGTAGTAGGAATTTTCGATATAATGTATTGCTGAAAAGCTTTTAAACTAGAGAATACCATAATGCAAAGATTTGTATCATCTGAAATCACTTGAGCAAACAAAAGGTGTGAAGAGACAAGTGCATCTCATTTTCTGCTTTTGACCTTAGCTTCCAGGGTTTTTATCTTCTTACCTGCTTATTCAGATTTTGGATTTCTATATGATGTTTGAATTCTTTCTTCAAGAGGATCAAAAGAATAGATTTGTTTGTCCCATTTAAAGATGTTTATATGTATTAAATCTTAGTTTAATCTAGTAGACTTTTCACTTTTTTTTTATCATCTGCACTTGGTCATCAATTTGCTTGGGCCCACCATGATTTGCCTTTGATCAACATTTTCTCTTTCTAAACAGAAATAGAAAAAAAGGTTAGTCCACATGACAATGGGCTAGTGTTTTAGGTTTGGCCCATCAGATGTGGAAAATAATAAAATTGAACGGTCTCTATTTGATGATATAGACTGATGATATGGACTAAATTAAATGTCCAAATGCACACCACACACCACTGATGATATGCACTAAATGAAGTGTCCAAATGCACACCACAACCTTTGGTGTGTGGAAGGAAAGTTCAAGTGGAGAACTCTACTTGATTGCACACTATTGACCTACTTTTAATCTTTTACAATCCATTAAAAGCCCATCACGTATGATCCACTGTTCTCCACTTTCACCCAACACGTTCCATACATGATTAGGCTTTGGGCTTGGGCTGTTGATTGGAGTTGGCATTTAATAAGATTTAATAAGGGAAATGCTCCCCAGAGAGTTAACTCTCACCGCTTAACGGTGATAGATACCAAGATGGGCCCCACCTAGGGTCCCACTGATCACGAGACAAAGGGGCGTGGAAAGAGTTGGGTTCAATTTCATGCTTCTAGCCCCTTGATATGTAGCCCATAAGTTTAACGACTCGTATTAAAGAAAAGAACTCGACCCTCAATCCAATGGTCCAGTTCATTTGAATGGATGCAAACCCATGGCACCCGATGTAAAAGAAAGGAGTCTTGTGTGTGTGGACGGTTTGGATTGGTGATAGGTGGGGGCCATTATTGTGTCTCTCACCGTAAAATAGTGAGAGTTAATTCTCACAAGAGCATTTCCCATTTAACAAGGGAAATGCTCCCATCCCATGAGAGTTAACTCTCACCAGTTATGGTGAGAAATACCATGATGGGCCCTGCTGACTATGAGACTAGGGGGATGGAAATAGCCATCCTTGATGGGTCCAACTGTCAGGTTTGGGTTCAATCACATGCCTAAAAACCCCTTGTTCCATAGTCCACAATTTTAACAACTTATATTAAGAAAAAGAATTTGACCCTCGATCTAACAGTCCAATCTATTCGAATGGGTGCAAATCCATGGGCTTTGGTGTAATTCAAAAGAGTCCCCCGTGTGTGTAGATGGTTCAGATTGGGCCCCATCGATCACAAGACCAGGGGATGGAAAGAGTCATCTTTCATGGGCCCCGCATCTATCAAGTTTGGGCCCAATCCCATGGTATGGATTTTGAGAATTTCCAACATTTTTCATGGTATGGACCATGTTTGTTTAAAATAGAGTAAAGTGAAGGAGGATTGAGATGTTTGTTTGCATTAACCCAAATAAGTAAAGTAAATAGGTCTGCCCATCTGGCAATTGCTCTAACTTTACTTTTTTCTCTCCCACAAGTAGTTGGAGGTACCATAATAAAGTGGGGTAGAGTAATTCATTCCCCATGCTCTTTATCCAACTGCCAACAATCCAAACGCATAAAAAGTAGTTAATCTATTAATTTATTTCAACACACTCCTCTCTAATTACTTTATCCTAAAGTTACATCATACTCCTCTTCTATTCCTCTCCTAATGCAAACAAACCGAAAAACGTACTGAAGCAATCCTAGATATGTAGACACTAAAATAGGTCTATAAATTCAAAGATAAAAACACATAAAAACTCTTTATTTTCATGTTTGACATGCATTTCGAATACATTTGACAATATCATCAACTCACGGGCAAATCATCAACTACTCTCCGTTATTTGGAAGGAAATTTTCAAATACGGCCTTAAGTTTTTGCTTTATTTCAAAAAAGGACATAGGTTTTGAAAATTTTCAAATTAGTCCCTAAGTTTTCCAGTAAATTTTCAATTAAGGACATTCGGCCATTTAAAGGTATTTGTTGGTGACTTTTTCCCTCAATATTTTGAAAATACCCAAATTACCCTTGATTTAAAGCCATGACATGGTTTCGGCAGCCACTACATGCAGCCAGTCGCTATGGAAATATTGGGTGCCCTTGATCATTGTGAGGACACCGACGAGGAAAATGAGGAAAATATAGAGGAAGTGAATAAGAGTTTTATTACAATGAAGGGTAATTTGGGTATTTAAAAAAAAGGAAAAAAGTTGCCTAAAAATAACTCTAAATAGATGGATGTCCTTAATTGAAAACTTCTTGAGAAACTTAGGGACTAATTTGAAAAGTTTTGAAACTTGTCTTTTTTTTAAATAAGGCCGAAACTTAAGGACTTTTTTAAATTTCTCCCTTATTTGGATCTCAATTATTTTTTCCAAGTAGAGATAACTAACTGATGTTGACCTAGATGTATCGATTTTCAAATACGTTAATCATTTTGCAAATTGAGATAAGGGGGGAGGGGATTTTAAAGATAGGGATTAAAGATGCTTGAGTGTTCAATTTGTCAATAGGCCCTCCCCGCGGCGGCTTTCACTCTTGCATTAGGTAGCCCTTTTCTCTATTTTTTTAGATGGCTCACACTCTACTCCTGGTAGCCCTTTCCGTGACTCAAACCCAAGACGTGGAGGTTGGCTCTAATACTAAATGTTACGCCAAAAGCCCCAGGACTGATGGAACGCATCAAATTAAGTCTTATAATCATTTAGGACCGTAACAAGAGGAGGAACTCTAATGTAATCTTGAGGGTTTTGGAGATTTTTTTTGGGTAAGAAATGAAAGAGAAAGCAAAGTGCTATTGGGCAACAGTAAGGGGAAGAAGATGAAAATGTGTTTCAAAATCAAGAGTCCCGGTTTTTTTTTTTTTTTTTTTTGGTATGGGAACTTGACAATACAATCAAGGTTCAACAAGGGTAATTTCATTAAAAAAATTGTGAAAAGCTCTATGGTTATTTTATTATTTTTCTTCGTAAATCTTATAATTTTTTCATAAAAATCCTTTTATGAAAAAATTATCCGATGAGGGCATGTTTGTCAGTTTCTTTTAATTTTTTATGGAGACGACTCAATTGAAACAAGCACAGAAAAATTTGCATATATTTTTAAAATATTTAAATCTTAATATACTTTTTTTTAAATGTGTCAAAATTTTTCTACTTTTTTGAAAATCCCCTTTTTTTAATAATAATATATCTGATCTTGACCGGCCATCATAATCTTTTCCACTTTCAAAGCCTGCAAATATTCTCCATTTTTTTTTTTTGTTTTGCAAAACAACACAAGTGCCACTCGATCTAATTGGCCATCTTTCAAGTTGATATTGGTGGCTATGCTGCTAGGACCCAAATTTGATTAAATCATGCCACATAAATTCAATATTTACATGATGGGTGGCTCTAGCCTAAATATCAAGGAGGGGGATACACCTGACAAGTAGCCTGTAGGGCCACTAAAACAAGCCAACATTTCGAGGCTTGAGATGAACTGGGCCCCATTTTGAGGCATTGGTGATATCAAACTCTCTTGCCTCTATCATGTATAAGGGACAATTACCCTATAACGTGTTAAAGCTGAACATAGCCGATATCCTATGGATATAGGATATCCTACAATCAGAAGCAGGAAGACTCGAACAATCCGTTTTTTTTTTTTTTTTTTCTTTAACCGTAGGACAACCAAACCACAATCCAAACCGTTGGATAGCTATACGAGTGTAGAAACTAATATCGCACCAAATTTGAATCGTTGATCTATAACGGTTATCGAGAAATTTGCAAAAAAATCACATTATTTTGCTAATTATAAGAACATATTAAAAGCCATGTTTTTTTTTTCAAATTTTTCGACAACCGTGATAGATCAATAGTTCAAATTTAGTACGATATTACTTCTTACATTCATACAGCTATCAAACCGTTTAATTGGTGGTTTGGTTAAAAAAAAAAAGAACTAATTGTGGGATAACACCTTCCGTACGGTAATTGTCCCGTAAAAGTATCTCAAGCCTCTTTCAACCAAAGTAGAAGAGAAGATAAAAACTTTAATAGAATAATTTACCCTTAATTAACTTAATAATAACATTCTAATTAGCAATAAGTAAACTGCTAGAAGAGGTCAAAACAGCCCAAACTAGAATTCCACTTGAGTAGGAATATGCAAACCTGTACCAGAAACATCAACACCACCACCAAAACCTGCCACAATAGGCTCTGGTCAGGGCAGGAGACCATTCAACCTGACCATTTATCAATACTACTACAACATGGGCCAAAGCCTAGCCCATCTGCAGATTGAAACAATACACAACGTATTATCATCCACCAACAAGACAATATATTAAGATTTTTAAGCACAGGCAAGAAACATGGCAAAGGAATAACCAGTACAAATCAATAAACTAGCCGTAAATACTGCTATTAATCTTAACTCAACCAGATATTCGAAAGGAACACTAGGCAGCTGAATATTGTCCAATGCATCAGTTCATATCAACCACAATACAAGTTAAAAATTCTGAGTAAAAAGAGTCATATCATGGCTACACACCAATATTGGACTGAGATCATTACTTTGTGACAAGAACCAGCCAAATGGATCCTTATTTAAATGAGGCCCAGAAAACAATCAGCCACAGATCATTCAGAGGGCATACCAATCAAGGCCCGATCTAGACTGTTGAATCCCACTGCAGATAGAAATTAACCCAACAGGTTGGTAACAAACTGAATCTGACAGGCTGAAGGAATTTTAATCCATAATGGAGCCTGCAATTTTACTTAAATGGAAATGAACCAGCCCTTGCCTGTTTACAATAGAACCAACCATCTTTAACTGCTGACCCAGAGTACGGATAAGTCTCTGATGATGACCATGGATTCTGCAGTTTACAAATTACAGTTTAACATAGACGTCTTAGGGCTTGTTTGTTTACATTCGATTACATAGGAATTGAATACCATATATATGTTCAAATGAGCCCCAAGGAAGAATTATTCAAGGGGTGAAATGATATAAGGTGGAAATGTAGATGGGACCTTGATAGTCATTGGACTACTAGGTGATACCGGGGTATTCATATCCCTTCTTCACATGATTCAATTTCTATTGAAGAGGTCATTTGATATTCATTTTTTTTATATTCACCTTTGGTCTTCATTTTTAACCATTTATGGTAAGAATTCCCAAATGTATTCAATTCCAATGTATTTCTATGCAAACAAACAGTCCCTACACCAAATTACTAATACAAGCAAAGGAAAATACATCCATGGAAAAGAACTCATGGTTTTGACTCCTTGATTCCTCTGTTGCTGCAATATACCCATCGATTTGTTGAGGTTCCTTACACAAGAGAAGAGGGGGAACTAAGTAAATTTACAAGGTACTGACGGAAGGAGGAAGGACTACAAGCAAATGGAAACAGGGGAGAGGGAAAAAAAAAAAAAAAACACACTGGCTCCATTCCCCGGTTAAAAATGAAAAACCAGATGCTACTCACTACCAGGTCAAGAAAAGGAGCAGCAGGATCCAAACCAAGAGAGACGATTGAACCAATACCTTCAATTACTTGCTGAACTGGCTGCATAACCCCTCCCTCCTACTGACAGCTCTCCTTTTATTGTGAATAACCAGCCACTTTGGCTTGCGGAGGCCTCGGACACCCGGTCTGTGTTTTGACTCTGTATGTATACTTGAAAGGTTTAAACCAAAACTAATGTCTGGACTACCTAAGAAAGGGCTATGGCTAAATATGGGTCAAAACTAACAACCATCTTTAATGTCATCCACACAACACGATTCTCAGCTGGCTGGTTTCTCGGCAGTTGGGGCATCTCCAGCTCCTGCAACCAGGCCATTCTCAGAGAGATCCCGGTCTCCAGTAACCTGACCGACTTCCTGGTCTGTATCTTTGGGCTGTTCCAGAGGCTCTTGCAATCTTGCATTCGTGTTGGACACATCCTCATCTTTCTCATGGGCAGTAGCATCGGATGCTTTTCCACCTTGCACCTACAGCTTGCAGCATATTAGTGTAAAGGAGTAGATCTAATGGATTACAACTTCAAATAGTGAAAAAACAACTATAGAAACTTACACATCCAGCTAAGAAATGCTAACTGAATGGGCCAAGATATATGCATCTTTCAATAGATATGGTTAGGTCCATCCGTTTTAATAGATAGGGGTCATGACGTCAAGCAACACATAAACCAAACCCAATGTTCAAAATCACTAGAGCAAGGGCATCGTACCAAAAAAACCTAAGGATACTCTCCTGCATAATACTCAGGATGAGGATCACAAAATCACCCTGGGCCCGGGATCATTATGCCAACTTCCAAATCTAGGCAATGATAAATTTGAAAAACACAGATTTATGTTTTAACTGGGATTAGATAAAACAATAGCACCTTGCTAAAATAACAATGACAGCAATGCATATAGAATTCCACATTGTCAGCAAAGAAGAGGGATGAAGGTCTTACCTGTTTCTGGATTGGCTGTAGCTTAGCCTTTCTCTCCTGCATTGCTTTTTGGCGGGCCTCGTAAAACAAAAAATCTTCCAGCATGTTTGACTTGCTGACGTGATCCTTGAAGATTTTGAGCATTTCCAGCCCCTGTTCAAACTTCACCTGCAAACTGCCAGTGGTTAGCCTCTAAAGAATTTTAGCAGTGAAGAGAAGAGTGCCACAATCTTTTATTGAGGTGCACTCACCTCCTGTGTGTCTCTGCTGTTTGTCACAGGCTTGTAGTCATTATTCTCAAGAGTGATGTGCTTGAGCAGACTGTTGGGCACATCCTTCACAATATGCCACTTGACAGGGAAACAGCCAATCCATTTATCCTGTTGCCAATATTCCACTTTCTTGTTAAAATCAACAGGACCACCCATCTCAGCAAGACCAACAAATTGCCCGCTAGTATTGACCTGAGGCAAAAAAAAAGAGTATCAAGCGCAATGTAAAAGACGGGACCTAACACAAGAAACAATGATTAATATAAAATACCCAATCATAGGCTAAAAAGTCATTGATAAATGGGTCCCACATGAAAACATCTCCATGTTAACCTCAATGGAAAGGAAAAAAAAAAAAAAAAACTAATGCATCAACAGCATCACTCCATTAAAATAAAAGTTAAGATTATAACAGAACTGTGAACACTCAACAGAAGATGAGAGACAAATAACAAATGATTGAGTCTTCAAATCAGACAAGCATTGCACACCACCAATCTATGCATATAGATGAGTAGCGCTCACTCTGAATAGAGTATTTACATGAACCTGGGATCAACCACGATATACCCAATTACTCTGGACCCAAGTCAAAAACCGATATTGTTGCAACCGCAGGGGTGCAGGTTTGGGACATGTTACCAATAAAAAAAAAAGATATAATACTAGATTTAAATGTGCAGGTGGCATCAGAAACTAATAGAACATGCAACCCATCATAATTATCTTCAAAGGCCGCTACCACCAATGTTGACTACTGTGGGTTGCCCATTGATCTATAAAACAACATTTTAATAATAGGAATTAATACATATCATATAGTATTTTATATACATTACTCAGATAATCAGACAATCGAGTATCCAGGGAATCAACCAATAAACCTATTATCAATCACTCTAAAATAAGGGCATGCCCAAAAACTTTCGGATCAGAACCTTTCTTTTTAATAACCTAGGGTTCCAACACCACCGCCCCACCCACCCACCCCCCCCTCCTACCCCCAAAGCCCAGCACAAAAGCCTTTGGCCCTGAGCCCGAGGAACACTCGATTATGGACAGCCGAAGCCGAGAACTAATCCTTAGGGGCAAAAGAATGTCAAACATAAGATAAGAGCATGACTAGTAGAAGTGGATACTTGTTCTGAAGTGCTTTGTGATTGGTGCACACCAAAGAAATTTTTACACAAAAATTATTAGACAAGCTACAACCTTTGAAGCATAATGTTGGCCAATCATGATGCAACACATGCACAAAATGAGAGCAACAAAGATGAGACGGATGTGTGGTAAAACTGAGAAAGACGTAACCAGAAATGAATGTTTTTTAGGGAGCTTAGGGTAGCATTAACCTCATATAAATTAAGAGAGATTGTTTGGGATAGTTTTTGGATATGTCCAACATAGGTTGGCAACAACAACTTATCCGAGGATTTGCCTCAGGATAGATTGGAATGGAGACACAAGACCCTTTTCAGAGAATCATTTACATACCTGAGAAGGTGGTGAATGGCTATGGAGAAAAGGCACTAACAAAGAAACAATAGTGCATTTGCCCAGTGCAGGCTGTGGGTTCGAAGTTCAAACCCCTTCAACCCTTTTTTTTTTCTCTTGTTTGCACTTTTGTGGGCCCCGAATAGGAAATCCAAGCCATGCATATAAGTCTAAAAACTGAGGACATTTAATTTCATATCTTAAATCTTCACATATTTTGAGAATTTTGTAAAAAATGTCCAAAAAGTCCCAACTTATATATCTGATTCCCTGCACTTTTGTGGGCCCTAATTCATGAGCCGAACAGTTAATATTCTCATATTAATGATGAGCATCAAGACATTTAGGTTCATTATATAAATCTTCATAGATTTTGAGATCCATGTGAAAAACACATACGCATCTAAATGCATCTTAAACCATTGAATGTAATCATTTACTAGTGTAAAAATGGTGATTTTTGACAAACATGGCTATGTGTTTCACATATAACATTTGCATATGAAAAGTTACATATGAACCCTTTACATGTGTTAAAACTCATTTTTATATCCCATGCATAAAAGGCAAACAACACCTAAGCATTTGTTTGGATTAAGTTGAAAACCAGCCTGAATTCATGCATCATTTGGATTCACACATCACTTGGATTCTCACATATCTACGTATACTCATGCAACATAGCCACCAAGACATGGGCCACTTATGCACAATGTAAGGTCAGCATAGACTGCATATTATTTGGTCATGATACATATCACTATTTGAAAGAGATGCCAATACTCACAGAGAAAAACAGAAATACAGGGCAGCCGTCAAATTTGTCCTGAGCTTCCCGGTATGCAGCATCCAGCTTCTTATTTCCATTGGGGGTGCTGGCCCAGACACTATACTTTATGCTTCGGTGAATATCATCCTCACTGTAAGACTTAATAACAAAAAACTTCGCACCAGAATATTGGACAGGAAAGTCAGCTTGGTTATATTGATTACTGTCCAGAACCGCACTATACTCATCATTATTCCCATTTGAAGAAAGGTTTTCTCCCTTCCCGGCTATAGTAATGTTGGGGGTTGTCCCCCTCTGATTTTTGAAGCGGCCAGCCCTCGGTCCCCTGTTTAGCTCGTTCAAACCATCAGCATTCTCATTACCATAACCATAGAATCCATTAGCTTGGCCCCTAGGTTTGTACTTGTTGTCAGCAGCCACCCAACCACGCCCATTTGTTCTGAAATTAAAACCACCAGATGCAACGCTGGGACCAGTTCTAACCATATTCCCAAACTGACCGTACACTCTGTTATTTGGATACATAGTATTCATGAATCCAGGAGAAGGACTCATGCCAGATGGTGGTCTGGGATGCAATCCCTGAAAACAATACAAGGAATACAACAGAAAATTAGAAGTTCATCTAAAACACAGTGAAATGTAGCAAAAGACATTAAATAACTAATCCGAGATAGCAAAAAAAAAAAAAAGGGAATATAGGAAATCAGGATGGAACATTAAGGAAACAAAAAAAGGAAATAACCATCATCTACCATAACGTTAAAGCTCTTAAATCAGAACAGGAAAAAGAGGCATTGCGAAAAAAAAAAAAAAAAAAACCTTTAAAAACTAGCGAAGATTCGTCATAAAATCAGTTATTGTACAGATTCTCAAAAAAGGGTGTTCTGAATAAGAAACACTGCAAAATGATGAGCAGGATCTTCTTGAAATTATAAATTTCAATAAAAACTGAATACCTATGGTTGCATTTTGGGACCAACAGAAATCTCGTTTCTTGCTGTGCTCTTTTTTTTTATATTTTAAAAAGCTAAAGAAAAATAGAGAAGAAAGCAGAGACTAGAATAACATCCAATAACGAAATAAAAATGAATAAATAAATCATGTTTCTCATGAAAAAGGGACATGTCCTTGACTAAGCGTTCCAAACAACATCACAATCAAACTTTAACCTTTTACACCCAATTCTATCATGAGAGAAGACAGGATGAAGTAGAAAAAGAAAACTACGCACAAGCACTGCAATCAAGACAACAAGAACACCTTTCCCATACAAAAGAGAGGTTCAAGAAAGAGAGATAAAATGGGCACAATCATGCTAGAAGCTGCATCTTACATACCATCAGATGTGGAAGCGGATGAAGATTCTGATTCCTTGATGGTGGAATAGTCGCAGAAGCAGAACTACTTGTCATTGTTCTCTGACGTCCATCAGAGAAGATAGGACCATCATATCTAAATCCCTGGTCCTGGTACCCAGAAGAAGCAGCACTTCCCTGCATCCTGCCTCTTCCATAAGAACCATTTGAGGTCTGCAACGAACTCGGATAGTTTGGCCTAGGTGGAATTGGTCCATTGTCCTTCAAATTATCACTTCCCTTAGCATTTCCATTACCCTTTTCCACAGGCAGGGGTGCCTGGTCAGCTGCAACAGAGGTGGATGCCTCCCCCTGAGTGGCAGCTTGGTTATGGGCATACGTCGCATCAGGAGTCGGCGGTAAGTAATAGGGAGCTGCATACTGGTAGTGCTGGGGACCATAAAGTTGACCATCATGTCCCATAGTGGGTACAGGGGAACCAGGTGGCGGGTATGCACCATAAGGTGCATATCCATAACCTTGTTGATACATAAGTGAGCCACTGTCACCATAGAGCCCCTGCCAAAATCACAAAATTCATCAAAACCCAAACAACAGGAAGGAAGAGGGGGGGAGGGGGGGAGGGGAGAGATTAGGTGGCCAGGATTTTTCCAATCAGTTATTCAAGCTCATGGCTAATGGTGGAAAACTTTGGTTACTTAGAAACCAATCATATGTATGAGAAACACATTGCTTAGAGGAAAAGAAAGTGCCAAACATCCACAATCTCCCAAAAAATAGCATTAAAAATGCCGAAAAGGTAGGTTAGGTTCTCAGGATCAAGTCTCTGGCTTTTAGACTTTAAATGAAAAACACATCAACCATTGTATGATGAAGATGATGACATTTTTGCATTCACTTGGACAATTCCCATCAATGCCATCATCAATCAGAAATTTCATTTTGCCCAGTCCACCTACCAAATTCCATAGGTCAACATGTAAAAAACACATCGATTTGATGATCATGCCAACAAAATATTGGTCATTCTTTCTATAAACCACCCTTGGTCATGCAAAAATTGAAATATTTAGAAGGTCTTGTTCGAACAATTGTTTAGTCGAAGGCAATCCAATATGGGTCCTGAAAGTGGATGATTCAGATTCATAAATTAAACCTTTAGTTCGTTAAAAACAAACTGAAATGCCCAGCCATTTACAAACGATTTTCACGAGTTAGTCAATGAAACCTGGACTGAACCAACGTGGAATGTCTGAACTCGGAAGTGTCTGAAGGGATTATATGGAGTATCCAGCATCCAAACTCAATTAGGCGCTGTAACTTAGAGTCAGAGAAGCACTGGATTGTTTCATGTAACAAAAAGAGGCATCAATGCCAAGTGCACATGCACAAGCACACACCCAAACCTGACAGGAGAAAATCTGTGCTTGTCAAAGACGAGTGTATCCCAATCCTTGAACCCTTGACCTCTTTTGCATGCCTCTGAGCATGCAACGATAGAGATACAAGCAAGATTGGCGAAAATTAATACTTACATGCATACAGTGCAGGAATGAAAACTTACAGGTGCAGGCGCAGTCATCTCCACTCCATCTGGATGGACATATCTAGGGTACTCCTCCCACTCATTCATAGAACCATCATAGCCTGAAAACATGGAAGTCAAAGGATGAGAACTCCGGAGACACTTCAAACAAGGATAAATGAAAAGTTAATATGGTCAAGCAAACTGATAGAACAACAATCAAAACAGAAGTACTACTAAATCACAAAATATCAGGTTTTACAGGTTGAAAGCTACAATGCACAGATAGGAAATGGATACGGCAGGGGCAAGTCATGGATCACATATTTCACACATAAAAGGTCAAGACTAGGATATGATAATAACAAGATGCATAGCCTATTTGGAGTATCCGGGCATCACAGGTTGAAAGTTGAAACATTCACAACTTGTAATCAATGACCATGCAAGGAGAAATCAGCAATACCTCCATAGTAATAGGTGGCGCCGGGTTGATATGCATTTGGATAATAGCACATGCTCGGATCCATGAAATCCGAAAGTGAAGGGGTTGTTGACTGTTCGCGAGATGGGATTGGCCCACTTGGAATTTCTCCATCCACAGAACTGTATTGAATTGTGGATGGCTTCTAAAATGCAATTGCAAAAATATTAGCACTAAGATTTTAAAAACTCAACAGACAATAGATGGAAAATATCATTCAAAGTTTGTAAAAAGTTTACAGAACAGACCTTCACATTCACCGTTTTGGTAGCCTCAGCAGCTTCAAGAGTATTGGTTTGAGAATCTAGAGATAACTTTTGCAGTAATTCAGTACCTTCTGTGAAAAATGTGAAGGAAACAGGAGCAACCCATCTTTGGAGATATTTGAATTGATCAATTAAGTTATTCTACACACACACACCCCTCCCCCTATAGAGAAACTCTACAAAACGCCCACTTCAAAAAGGGGCATTTCTGCCCCTATGTAATGAACAATGAAAGCTCCTTTAACGGAGACAATTTATTCCTTCTACCTTTTCTCTTCTTTCAAAAAGGGGAGGTTGAAGTTTTTAGCTAACCTCTAAATATGCTTTTACCTGCAAATAACCTCCCATCATGATTTCCAAATTAAGGTAGTTCTTATTGTCATTACAGCAACTGAGTCTAACGGTGATTGCCAAAATAAGAATTTTTAGTGGGCCCTTCTTGTGCTTGCTTACTTCTTCACTTAAAAGAGGGGCATACATGGACTTTAGCATTACTATGGAAGAAATGCTAAAAATTTATTAGTGAGTTCACCAATAAAAATATGGAGTTGTGCTAACCAAAAATTGGGGAGATATCCATGGGTCCCACTTTCAAAGCACCCAAACCAATCAAATTAAATGACCCTTTTTTTAAGTTTGATAGGGTTGGATTTACCATAAGTGGATCCCAGTAAATAAGTTCTCCAAATTGCCCCTTTATAGAGGGTCCCCGTAAAAGGCAGCCACAACAGTAAGTGGGGCCCACTAAATGGTCTTTATTTAGCAATTTGAGTTTTATAAAAGAGGCCCGCTAATGGGTTTTACAATGTTATAATAAAAAAAGATGTCATTCCATCAATGGGCCCACTATTAAGTTTAAACCATTCGAGATTACAACATTTATGTCAATTAGTCCAACCATTAATTTTATAAGAGGGCACGCCTAAAAAATCTAAGCATCAAAATATTTTCTATTTTGAAATTGCAAAAGTGGTAAGATTATCAAGATCTTCTAAAGGAGAGAAAATGGAGGGAGTATGTTGAGCTTTCTTTCCTTTAAGTTAGGATCTAAATATCCTAACATTGAATGATACCTTGTGGTGTTTTGTGCTAGACAAAGAAAGGGGCGTTCTTTTCTAAACTAGCGCAGAAAATAACACAACATACTCTCATTGATAGAAGAGGATGAGGCGTTTTGCCCGGGCATTTTCTAGCACTCCTCATACATGCATACATACATACATACATACATATATATATGCATGTAGAGTCGCCTTCACCTGCGCTCCTACGCTCAATAAAATTACATGCAATGCAGAATCTCATTACGTTAGAGGGAGCTAAACGGTCAGCTGTAAATCATATATAAATCCATTCAAAAGGAATTTAAACTAGCTGGAAAATCCCAAAATTAATGGAGTTGGTTCCCAGGTACATCTGTCTCTCTCTGCCCATCTCTCTTTCTCTCTCCTCTCGTTCCATCTATAAGACTGTAACCCACTAACCAATATCTCTATCTCATCTTGTTTCAAATTGCACATGGATGTGATCCATCTTGTCTCGTTGCAGATCCTGGTTTTCCATCAACAACAAAAAAAAAAAAAAAAAAAAAAAAAACTACTATTTTCTTATCAAGGGTTAAAAGTTATATTTCCCACCTAATGGACTTGATTTTAGATCATGAATGCAAAAACGTTTCTTCCATGAACAATCGCAATTTTTGGATGAAATTGAAATAAATTAATACCAGGCACCATACTACTTTATGAAATCTCTGCCATATTGGTTTTTGATGAGATTTGAAGCAAAGTACTAAAAAAATTAAGAAAAACTAAATGTGAATGGGGCCTCTTAATGATGAAAAAGTAATTGTTGGACTATAATGCAAGAGTGAGTACATTCCCTATCAATTGTTGTGTCTGATCTTTTGTTTTACTTGGCACGGACATGGGTGGAGAGATACTCAAGGCTTGAAGCTTGTAAGCATATGTTTTATTATAAAGAGTTAACTAGGCTTTTTCGTTCTCAAAATTTTGAGTGTTGTTTTCTACTGTTCCATGCATTTTGATAGAAGATTTGATCCTAATTTTCAACAATGAATTTGGAAAAAATGAAAAAGAGATATAGAGCACGAGAGACAGTCTTAGAAATGGAACAAGAGGAGAGAGAAAGAGAGATGGGAGGAGAGAGAGAGAGACGGATATGTGTTGGAACCAACTCCATTAATTTCAGGATTTTCCTGACCTGTTTTAAATATGATTTACATCTGAACGTTGAGCTCCCTCCAATGTAACGAGATTCAGTAGCACATATAATTCCATTGAGCATGCCAGCGCAGGTGAAGCGACTATATAAATATATATATTATCAAAGCCTTGTCCTAATTATGTAAGAGTCGGCTACACAAATTCTGTTTTTCCATTCCAATCTATCTGGAGAGTCAAATCCTCATATAAGTTACACTTCTTCGTATCTATTTTTACTACCTCCATCCATGTCCACTTTGTGGATGGCAAAGTTACCCCTTTCCCCTTGGTGGGCAATCAACCTTCATGGCCAAACTTTTCCTTACCGGCCTACGTTGGACATGTCCAAACCATCTCAAACGAGTTTCTCTAATTTTATCCCCTATTGTTGCTACCCCTAAATGCTCTCAAAATCGCTCATTTCTAATTCTATGCTTCCTAGTTTTACCACACATCCACCTCAACATTGTCATCTCTACTACATCCATTTTGTGCATATGCTGCTTCTCGATTGACCAACATGCTGCTCTATCGGCCATAGCTAGTTAAATTGTTATCCTGTAAAATTCCCCCTTCAATCTTGTTGGCATTCGTCCCTCACAAAGCACTCCCAAGCAAGGAGAGAGAGATGGATGCATGCATCTAACCCAAATAAACCCAAAACATAAATGATTATCAGAACAAATAAAAAAAAGAATAAAAAATAAAGAAATTTGGAAGCATTCAGGAGTGGCATCGATGCAAGCGAGTTAAGGTCTGCATCAGGCATCAATAAATGATAAACTAAGAGAGACTCATTTGAGATGGTTTGGGCATATCCAACACGGCACGTTGATAGCATGGTTTCAAACTCAAGTGCTGGTCGGGACCAGGACGAGTCTTTGCCGACTGTGCCGGTCCGGTACGGCCGCACTGGTCCTAAAAGGTGTAAAAAAAAATTAAACTAGAAAAATAAAAAAAATAGAAAGCCAGTAAAAAAAAATGAAAATTTAGCTATGTAACAAGTATCAAATATAAATAAAGCGATGTTTACTGTTGTTGACGATGTAATATATAACTAAAAGATTTTAAGAGAGAAAATTATCGGTTTTATATATTAACATAAGAAAGAAGTCTTAAAGGTAAGTTGGTCAAAAACGAGAAACAAAAAGGACATAGGGAGCATATAACTAGCACAGTGTTTATGAATAAATGACATAAATCACTTTTATTTAAGCTGACAGAGTTCAAACTTTTATTTAAGCTGACAAAGTTCACTAACTCAATTTACTTTCAAGAAGGCCCGCACCTAGCCTTTGATTTTGTATGCTCTAAGTTTAAGAGGCAAAATTATCTTTTTATCTTAAGGAATAAAACATTTGAGTTCCTTTTTAAGGACAAATTGATCAAAAAACAAAAAAAAAAAATTTTTTGAGGGTCTCATTAACTTTTGTCCAATGAGACTGTGAGTCAAAGGAGATTTTGATAGAAACACAAAATATAGCACCCAATTTGAGAATATGTGAAAATAAGGGATCCTATATGTAAAAATCTTTCTATTTTAAGGAATAATTCATTTGAGTTTCTTTTTAAGGATAAACTGGTCAAAAATATTAAAGAAAAAAAAAAAAGGTTCTCATTAAGATGTGAGTGTGAGTTCCGGGAGACTTTGATAGAGACAAAAAAATATAGATGCATTTTTTAGAATATGTAAAAATAAAGGGTCCTATATGTAAAAAATCTATTAGGAAGAAAAAAAAATTCGATCACTGGAGGGACTCGAACTTGTGTATGCCCAAAACCATCACAATTTCATTACCAGTGAACCTATAAAGTATGTCTACAAGTGCAATAAATTATATAAAACAAGGTATTATTTTCCACAGCACTACAATGGTGCTGGTGCCTGACCACTTTCAGACCTGGCCTGCACCAGTGTTGACCCGTCCAAGTCGACCCGGTGTCAACCAGGATTTAAAACCATGGTTAATATCCCACTCAAGGAAAAGAGGTGGGCCAAAGGAGGCATGGATGAAAGTAGCAAGGATAGACTTGAAGAAGTGCAACCTTTCGGGCAGATTTGGACATGATAACCTGGAATGTAAAAACAGAATTCATGGAATTGATCCAAACATAAGTTGGGACAAGGCTTTGACGATGTTAGAAAAATAAAACAAAACAGAACATAATCCATTTCTGAAAATCCAAAATTATAGAGATAAGGGGAAAATCCAGAAACAAATAATCACAAAGGAAATATCCACAAGAAATGAATCAGGAAACAGATCAGCAGCAATGGAAAGTATCCACTTTGGTTCAAAAACTCAGTTTCAGTAGCTGCAACGAAATGCATATATACTGCACTACGAACAATATATAAACAATACCATCAATTTATATTTTGAACTATCAAAAGTAATACAGTAGCCTAACTGTCTCCAATTCTAACATAATCTACCATGGTCATGGTTTCTTGCCTACTTCAAGATACCCCAAATAAATAATATATTGTGCTAAAGCTGCAGACTTAGCAGTGTTCAGCTAAAACCATTATGAAAAAAATAGTAACAGTCACTTCAAAACCATTACTTAACCGGCAGAATCGTTACATAACAACTGTTTTTTATTTAAAATCGGTAAAGTAATAGCAGTTATTAACCATGGTTTCCATCTCCACTCTCCTACTTGTCAAATCTAAATATCCAAAAAATCAAGTAAGAAGAATTGATCAATCAAATGCTATAGTTTGGTGTTCCACCCATTGAGTGGATCTATGATTCTGTTCTGCACCAATTCACAATCTGAATCCAGCGGGTGGTTTAAGGAACCACCAAACAGCACCTGCGGTTAGATTTTGCTATATCATCTTCTTGGGAGACAAGCAGAGGAAAAGGTTTCAAACCCATTGAACTAAACGCCTGTTACATCTCAATGCACTACGAAATATTAATTCAAGATAAAAAGGACAAAGTTAACTGTTCAACAGAATTCCCACTTGCCAAACTCTCTCTCTCTCTCTCTCTCTCTCTCTCTCTCTCTCTGAAATCGCTAATTTCCAATAGAGGGTACAACCAAAAATTACCACGCAACACAAGAAGAAGGCAGACCCATATCCAAAAGGCCAAAAGTATCAACAAAAGAAGAAAACATATCATACCCAACAACGCCACAGCAAAACAAAACACAACCCACTACCAAAAACACCATTACAACCACAAACCCCCCAACAGAACCCCTCAAAGAACAAAACCCATATAGATTTTTTTTCACCCATCAAAACCTTAAAACCCCCATCAACCACTAAACCCTACAAACCCAAATCCTAGAAAACACATCCCATCTATCTCAGATCTACACAAAAACCGCATCAAAACCCAGAAATCAAACACACCCAAAAAAAAAAAAAGAGGGAAAAATACAAAACCCCATCTCATAGAAAACCCCATCTCATCACCAAATCAGCAGATGAGAATAAAAACAGAACTAGAAAAGAAAAATAACGAGTACCCAGATGAAAGAACCATGAAAGGATACGATCAGCAGCTGGAGATGCGGGCGCCATGATCAGATCTTCGAGTTAATGGAGCAAGCTCTGCTAAAACCCTAACCCTAGGAAAGAGAAAAACCCTAAATATCGTTAGAGAGAGAGAGAGAGAGAGGGAGACGCCGCCACCAAGTAGGGGTTTTGAAGAAAGAGCGAAAAAGGGAAAGAGTAGGAAAAAAAAGGGGGGGTTTTTGCACTCGGGCATGCAAAGTGGTGTGTTTCAAATCTCTCTCCTTCCTACTTTCCTGCTTTTGGAGGGAATCTGTAGATCTCAGACTACCCTACTTTTAGTAGTGCTCATCTTGCTCATCTTAGTGGGCCATATGTAAAATCTGATGTAAATGGGTCCCTTATTATTTGATTATTCGAAGGTTTCAACCGTTTGAAACCAAATTTGAGTTCTTATTTAGGTCCCGATAAGTAAATAGGTCCGGGTCCAGCTCCACTTTAATTCGGACCCATGGACCCGAAACTCGACGTAATATCTTGATTTTTGAAAATCTCTCCTATATATTATGTTTTTTTTAATATCATACTATACCTAGACCCGGATTCGGATCCAAATCCGTACTATATATGGTTTAAGTTTTAGTTTCCAAGCCAAGAAACTGGTATCGAAACGATTCCGGTTCCACATTTTCCTTAACGGATCCGGTTTCAGATCCACCATGGATCCGAACCGAAACTGACCCGTTTACAACCTTAGTAAAATATAAAATGGTCCCACCATGGACATGACTGAACTCATTTATAATTTGTAAAAGAAGTTTGCTTCTAATCTAGAAAGAAGAAGGATTTGGATTTAAACAGTTGATCTTTTGATCTCCTGTTCTTTTTACCATTGGATTGATGGTGATTTTCGTCTGTGAAATTCCTGACGATGGACGGTCGTGATTGTGGCGGGGCATTCTTGGACTGTTTGGATCACTCAATGCAGGTGGGCTCATAAGATGGAATAAAATCAATAGGTGGTCCTGCGGACTAGCAATGTAAAGTGCCCTTTATACTGTTCATCTATTGATCTTGTTAGGGCTTTCTTGTGGAGTACAAAAAGGAGTCTAGTAGGGTCTTGAGCCCTAGCCAATCAAAGGACTTTTCTCTCCCCACTTGAGGGATTTGTATTCAACCAACCAACTTTTGGGTCCCATATTGGATTCTCCACATGCTCTAACATTTTGTTTGTGGGGCCCATCATGGATCGTGTTGTGTTTATCCCATGGTCTCAGGACCATATACAAATCCTTGACAGGACTTCTGGCCTGTGGGCTTCAATAGGTGCATTACTATATTTCCCAGCTTCAATCGGGCCCACATTTTGATGAGCCACACCATTGAGTTGGGCCACCTGCTATTGTGATTTACTGATGAATAGGTGGAACCCCTCATCAACTGCAATTGACAAAATCAGTGATTGATCTGATCAAGTCCCTGGTTAAGGGATGGCTCATTTTGTATTCTTCAGTTTGGTGGTTATGGTAATCCAATTTTGGCCATTTGTGGGCCCAGTGAAATCCGTGGCGGCCCGCTTTTGGAATTCGACCTTAGCAATGATTCATATGTAAATTAAAATTAATTGATGAAGAGGATCTTACCACCTTGAGTTTAATTCAGGTAGATTCCACCCATCCCCACTTGATCAATCAAATTGGTGGACCATTGATCATGGGCTCCACAAGTGAGTAATGAGTCACACGATATGAATGTGCCCAATGTGAGTTGAAAATTGGACTCCTAAGGCCCAACTAGGATGGCATATGGCCCATGAAGACTGACCCAAACCCATTTTACCTACGGGTTTGGCTATAAGAATGGGCAATCCCCAGGCCTAACTATATGGCCCACTATGGTCTTAAAGCTAAATGGAGCAGGCTTGGACCCAACTGCATGTATCGTTGCAGTCATGTAGATGTGCATGTCTCGTCTGGGAGAATTTTGTGATGGAAATTCTAATTACACGTGGGTGGGCCCTAAGCACAAAAGTGTTTTGGCTGTAAAGTTCAAAAGGCCCAGATAAAGGTTCTCATCTTAATTCAAATGTCATTTGAAAGGGAGTTTGGATGAATGCTCTTATCTTAATTCAAATGACATTTCAAAGGAATTTGAAAGGAGTTTATGGATCCACCCTGTCAGCCTCTCTGGATAAAAAGAAAGGAAAGAACTCCATTTTGAGAAAATCTTAATTCATATTTGATCTAGGTTGATCATAGTAGGGATCTTTATGGGCCGGGTTAGGCCAGGACGAGGCATATCCAGGCCCGAAACGACTTTAGCAAGGCACGCCCATATTGACCCAAACCCAACATGAGCCGTAAATGTCAGGCCCAAGCCCGCCCATTTAGTCAATTGAGCAAGTTCGGGCCGAACTGGCTTTTTATCTGGCTTTCTATCAATTGTTTAGCTGAATTACACTAACTTACAAGTTACAAGCACTCCTTAATCAGAACAGGTTGGGGCTTTGGGCTTTCTAACACTTAATCCAAGCCCCATCCCAAATATTAAAAGGGTCCTTATTATATATCCAAGCCCAGCCCATGCGGGCTGGCATAGCCAATGGATGCCCTTAGAAATTAGGCATTTAACATCTAACTCCATATCAGGGTGCCCATCCTTACTCTTAGATCGTGCAGAGTGAAATAAACAAAATGATCTTTAGTGGGTAATTTTAGATTACCCGGTCAAGTACCATATCCTACATTATATGCGGTTCATCTTTGCATTTTGAACGACGGTTTCGTCTTCAATTAGAATTTTCACAATGCTTGTAGTTGGATTCCTTATTTGATTTGTGAAACCCCAAACACCCAACCTTTTTGAAATGTTTTTTTTGGCCTTTCACAAATTTCAAATTCCAAAAACCTAAATGCTAGGTGTGCTAGGGTGAGATATTGAATTTGAAGAATTTGTAATAACTATCTTAAACATTAATTCTCCAAAATTCCAACAAGCAAATGCCCCCTAAGCCCATCAAATCCCTTCCGAGTTCCAAGTAGGTAGGAAGTGATTATTCAATTTGTACCCTACTAAATCAAATCATGGAAAAATAAGATATAACCTAAATCTCCTACTAGAATTATTGGGTTAGTGTAGCCCAATGACCACATGCCCATGTGCCCCCCCCATACGAATGACCCAACTACCTTAAGGCTTTTTATTAAAGTATACATATTTGGTATTTTAGAAAAGTTGCAAACCTAATGAAGTTTTACATGCTAAGAGAAATTTAAATTCTAATTAGACCAGGACTCATGATGGAAGGGAGTTCGCCTGAAAAACCTATATAAAAGGATTTAGAATTTACAATGCCTCTCTACACCAATACATTGATTGTCCCATCGAAATCACGTAAATAGGCAAATAGGCAAATGGGCAGTAGTAGAGGAGCGTAGTAAATCTTCAATCAAAGGTTGATGTTCGAATTAGGTGTGTACAACGGATTCTAACTAATAATATACTATCTTTTACAGGTTAAAATGGGTTAACCCAAAGCTTACTCGCTTACATGTGGGTCACAACAACTTTATCAATGACCGGCTTATTTTTACGTGTTAGGTTTGGTGGGTCACATGCAGTTTGGATCATGATCAAGTTTGCCTGGTTGGGTCATATTTTGCCATCTCTAGATAGGGTCCTAAGCATTTTTATAATAGGCTGATGGTTTTTATTTATTTATTTATTTATTGAAATACAAGTTTGTACCGAAGAAAGAGAAAAGCCATGAGTAGAGTTAGCCCCCAAAAAGAATACTTCTGGAAGCACCTAGACAAGCTTCATAAGAGGACGATCTTTTTATTTAAATAACATATTCAATTATCATCATCACTATTTTATATTTTTATAATTCTTTTATACAGATTCAAAAGCAAGATAGCATTAGAGTTACAGTATAACTTTTATAGATAAATTAATTTAGTTGTGAAACTGAGCTTGTGTTTTTCTTTTTTAAAATAAATATTTATTTATTCTCAAATATTATTTATAATAATATTATTAAAATATTAATATTAAATATATTTTGATTTTCTTGCCCCGGCCCTTGTTGCTAGTATAGTACAACAATATAAGATCAAAAAAGACCAAAAGCCCCAAACAACATAAGAAATAAAAAAGCCCGCATCACAGGCATAGGAAAATCAGTAGCAGGATGCTCATAAAAAAAAGCTAAAAAATCCCAAGATATACTATGGAGACTGACCAAACAAAACTAATCCTGAAAATGTAAATTTTTAAAAGCCCCAAAGGATGCTTATACTAAAGGAGAAAAAGACAAAAAACTTTAACAAGCTTAGCCAAGTAACATAGCTTAAAAGACATGCAACCAAATCAACAACTACACCCAACTCAAACTCATGAGCAGGAAGAATAGCAGGCTCAGAAAAACAATACCCAAATAGCAACTGCAAGTCTGGGTTAAAAAAACAAACAACAAATCAGCAAGCAACCCAGCGTACTGGAAAATTGGCAAACTACATGTCACGTCCCCCAAAATAAGAATTGGGAAAACGTGAAAAATTAAAAACAAATTCAAATTCCTGTGTTTAATACAACACAAGCTTCCAAAAGTGGACCCACATAAAATTTCAACCTGTGGTGAGTCAAAATAAATTTCATTAAATGCAACGGAAGCTTTATTCAATTGGTATTGAATATCCATAAATGAAACCCAACATAAAAATCAAATAAACATTAATAATTAAAGTTGAAGAATGAATTCAATAATTTCTAAATGGTCTCAATACTAAAAGAAAGTTTATTCAAAGAGAATTTCTAAGCTGTCGTTCTCTCGTTTGCTGGCTCAGACGGCTCCAAAGCCATCTCCGGCATCCCACTCGGGTTCGTCAGTTGGTTCAAACGTTTGAAACGCTTGATCCTCCTCCGTCTCCTGGGTAAAGTAGGGCTCGGTACCTATGCACCAATTATTACAAAGTAAATAGCAAGAACATAATCATAATTCAAAATTTAATACGATAACGAGAAAATATAGACAAGTGTGATCATATCGAAGTAATGACAATGACAATGATAAAAGAACGTATAGAATAATCCAAATAAAGCAAATGGAGCAATATGATTCACACGAAGACAAGTGTCCTCGTTTCGGGTGGTCAGCCCTAAATAAATCGGGAAAGCCCGTCCACAACGTCGGTGGTCATAAACCGATCAAATAAAACAAATATCAGGATAACCTGTTCACATTCATAGCGGATTATAAGTGATCCGGTCACATCGGTGATCAACCGTCCACATATCGATCTGCAGTCGTCCATAAATGACCCACATAAACATATAAACATAAACATATAAATATAATAGACCTGAATAATAAAGCTCCGACACAAGAGTCCTAAGTCAAAGTAAAGTGCTGGCTTTTCCACATTCCATATCATAATCGAATCGTCACACAAAATTTGCCAAGCCACTTTATAGTCCATAACACACAATAGGGTATGCATCTAAAGGAATACTCATCCTAACCAACATATATATGCATGCGAAGGTTAAGACATAAATACAAAGCGATCCTAAGGTCAAACATAAGGTCTCGTACCTAATAACTACAGGAATTTCTAATATATAGAAGATCAACGCATCTCTTCTCCATCAGTGGTGCATAGACCCAATTAAGGGTTTTCCAATAGAGATGGGTTGAACTCAAATCCATTAGAAATTTCCCGAGGTGATACTAAGTACTAACCCCATGTTAGTAAGATACCGTTTGCCCGGACGGTATTTACTCGGTCTAATGATTCAATTAACAAGGTCCAAATTATAATTTTTAACACATTTAAAATCAAAGGTAACATTTAATATTTAATTTGTAAATTTATAATGATAAATGACCTAATTTTATAATTTTAGAAACTTAAAAAATGGGCTTAAGACTATAACCCAATAGAGCTCTAAGTTTGTCACCAAGTGTCTCCCCCTTTTCCCAAACTTGCCCACGTCAACACAAGGATTTAAGGGGTTTATTAAAGGCTAAAGGTGCCTTTTTTTATAATTCCTAGAAATTCACAAGGCATGGTGGCAACTTCAAGTTATCTCATCATATGAGAAACACCTTTTCCTAAAAGCAAGTCCAGGTCAACTATCTTTAATTCTTTATCCCCCATACATATGAGGTCATCACATACCATCAGGTCATCTCAATACAGGTCATCAGTCCTTGGGTTCAATACCATCCTCCTTATCCCATGACATCATCGTTTCATCCCTTCCATACCATTAGTTACAGGTCTTAACTATTCATAGAAACAATTCCTGTAATAATGTTTGACGCCAACAACCTGGGACACTCGATAGTGGGTCATGCTTATCAAAAGCCAAGATCAGCCTCCACTAACAGTGTCGCCCAGCCATACATGACAATGGGACCGGGTAAGATTTATGGATCCCCTAGTGGGTCCCGCTACTACATGATGCCCAACAAAAACAATATAAACCAGCAACTCCGCCCAGGTTCTTAGAACCAATGGATGATGGGCCAGATGGGACCCACTCCTCACGGGTCCACCGCCTCTAAGGTCGCCCGTGGGTCCTCTGCTGGATCCATGGATCGGATCTACCATCGAGTGGCCCCACGTGGGTTCCATGGTAAAAAGAACACAGACAGTTCCAAAATCATGCGTTCTTGTTACAGTCCCTGTTACAAATCACTTTCTCTGCGCATGCAGGTTACTGGAAACAATGGTTGCACATCCTTTTACCAATCTATATCCAAACAACAGTAGATGAACAAAAAGGATTCTTTGAAAATCCAAACAATAACCGATGGTAAATCGAATCAATTGGGTCATCCCCAGAATCTCCGATCTCATTGCAAAACTAATAGTATCATAAAAAGACAATCAAAGGGTTTCTATATGCAAAATAATGGAATCAACGAAAAACATAGGTATTAAATTCAGAGATTATAATTAAGTACTTGCCTTCTACCGAGGTTGAAAAAGAAAGCAACAGATCCTAACCAATACCCAATCTGAGATTACCACAGCGCTCGAACACAATCCCAACACCAATCTGACATAAGAGATGGGAAAGAAATACCCAGGTGATCAGATCTATGGTTCTCTCAACCAGATCTACCATTGGAAGAAAAGAAGATAAAATCCAAGAATATAGATCTATTCCTAATGATTTGAGGAGAAGGTTACCTGAGATGAGAAAATCGAGACAATAATGGTGGTGTCCTCTGATCTTGGTTCTGATGGCTGGATCCTAAAGCTGGAAAGGTTTGGGAAGCTGAAGGAGGAAGAAGATGAAACGGGAAGAGTTGCAGACGAAAGAGGGGGATAAGAACGTGCAGTTCTTTAAAATAGGGATTAGGTTAAAAAAAGAGATCTCTTATGGGCTTAAGTCATTGGGTCAAACTACGGGTCAGGTTATCTACCCATTAACCCAACTCACCGATCCAAGCATCTAATCTATCGTGTGGCCCAATTAATCCTACCCACTTAAATAACTATAATACATTTAATTAAAATAATAATAATATTCTAATTAAAATATAATAAAATATTATAGCGGGACCGGGATCTTACACTACATAGCAACTGGATGGAGAGCATTGAAGCTGCACCAAAAAGCTCCAAGCAAGAATACCTCACTAGATCCTGACTCGACTCCTCCTGCATCATCTCTTCTATGCAAGGAGGAATCTGATGAAAGATTGAGACAAAATGTCAACAACACATATTCTTACTGGATGTCCGGATTTGGATTGTTAATGAAAAACTAAACCCCTATTTTGAAATGCAAATCTTTTTTGTCTTGATTTGAACACTAGGCAGAACTCAGGTCCTATTTACTGAGATTTTTCATTATTAAAAAAAAACTCCTATGTAGAGTATAGATTTTCCAAGAGGTAGCTCGGTTGATCTAGGACCACGGTTTTGTAAGGTCCCGTCCCAAGTTAATTAAGATTAACTTTAGTTAATTGAGATTAATGCTAATTAATCGTATTTAATTAGCCAAATGATAGTTGATGACTAAACTCAATGAGAATAGTCACAAATGAGTGTAATGAACTGATAATGAGAAGATTAAATGAATTGAATGAGTTTTAAGTCTAAACTAAGAAAATGAGACCTTTTTCGTAAATACGGATTTATACGTATGTTGCCGAATATGGAAACTCTTGATACCAACGTGTGTATCTCGACGAGTACGTCAACTTTCGTAATAGACTCGAAGTCGTTTGACGAGAGTCTGGTCAAATGACCCTTTATTTGACTCAAAACGTAAATAGCCTTGATAAAGTGGACTTAGTTGCAACGTGAACTCATATAAAAAGGAATGAACTTCCTTTGAGTTCATTTCACCTAAAATCCATTGCAAAGACAAACCCTAGGCTACTTCTTCTTTTCTTTTCTTCTTTCTCCTTCCATTTCTCTCCATCTAGAGTGAGGATTGGAAGCTTGGCAAGTGGTTGGAGTGGAGCTTCACCTTCTTCATCTTCTTCCTCGTCTTGGTTTTCATTTCGGAGTAGTGAAGCTTGTAGAGGAACTCAAGGATTTCCTTCTTGGAGCTACAAGTGAAGAAGTTCTTGCTAAATAGACTTCAAGAGACAAGTGTAATTGCATATCTATGATTCAAATGCTAGTTTATAAACTTTCTTGAGTTATAGTGAATGGGTTCTCAAACCCTTTCTTTGTGGTAGAATGGGTTTTGTTAGGGATTGAATGGGAATGGTGAATGGTTACTCCAAGAGTATGTTTTCTTGGATTTTATAAATTGTTAAAGAGCCTTGAGTTTAAGGAACTCAGTCTTTAAAAATTTGCTTCAGAAGTTCTGAAGCTCGAAAATGACATTCTGGGCGAATTTCGGCTAGTCGTAATGCTAACCGGGAAGCTAACCGTCAAAATCTGTAAAATGGGTGAGCTTCTGTAAAGCTAATCACCAATTTTCGATTAGCCGAAATTTGAATTTCGGCTATCCGCAAGGTAACCGAAATTGAGTCAGAAATTCTATCAGGAATACCAGCTTCTGAAAAGCTGACCGTAAGCTAACCGCGAAATGGCGGTTAGCCGAAATTGAAATTTCGGCTAGCCGCCAGCCACATTCCGGCTAGCCGCCGACTGCATTTCGGCTAACTGCCAGTGAACTTAATACCGACCAGTGGATTTTGAAATCGTGGATGAAAATTTTGGGAACTAAATGCACACCTTAAACATATAAATGTGATGTCCATTGATAATAACACGTGCATTTGGTAACCAATATTCTCACCTAATTAGTTGTCTAAGTGTGAAAGAAAGTTCAGTAGAAACGGACATAGATAGGGAGTTCTAACCCGTATGTGACAACGTTGACTAAACGCAACATAATGATTACTGATACAATGAATTAATGAATAGTTACTAAAGGTAACAATATAATGATTACTGAACTAATGAACAGTTACTAAAGGTAACAATGCAATGAATAATTCCTACTGCAGCAGATGATTGGGGTGTTCCGGAGCTCCGTGGTGATGCCAGTGATCTCTGATCAAGACACTGGTAGATCACACACTTAGACTGAAAAGTCAATGAATTGATAAGACATGTAATGAAAACTGAAACGATATTGAAGCCTCGGCCATGAATGGTTTGCCCTTCCGCCTTGTGCTTAAACTGAAAACATGAAATGAATGAAAGGAAATGAACGAAATGAATGAAATGAATGAACACTGAATGAAATGAACTGACTAACACTTCCTTTGGGAAGAAACTGAATTGAATGATGATAATACTACTATTGTAGTTGAAATTAGTCATCGATTATTGATTATCTGCACTATACAAGATTTTGTACTATTCTAGATTTGATTCTAGAGTTATTACATTGAGGAATGAACATGCCTAGCATGATTTATTATAGATTGTTTATACATTGCTGAACCGTCTTGCTCATAGTGTTATTGATGGCATTACAGGCTCAGTTACCCGTGCCGGTCTTGCAGAGGCCGCGCCGCCTGCGGAGGAGGCCCATCCGATACCTCCAGGAGGTTTAGCAGAGTAGGCATAGTTCGGAGAGCGACCGAACTTGGATATTTTGATTAATATTTTTGTAGTAAGTCGTTTAGAGATGTAATTAGATACCACCTGCATTGTATTTTAAATGTGCAGTGTTGGTATATGTTGACTGTCATTTTGTATATGTGGACTTTACTTTTAATGTAAAGTTAATTGTTGTCAATGTATGTATGTATATTCCGCAAATTGTACATTGGCAGGTTTTATGATTTGATATCCCTTGTGAATTTCGTTTTAAGCTATGCTAATTCGAAGTTTACGGGAGTAAGTATGATCTCACGACTCGGGGTCTGTCCGAAGTAATCAGATATCGGGCCCGGGTTGTGACAGGTTTGCACCCGTAAAGGGAGTTTACCCAGTTTTTCTTTGGGCCTGGAGGGATTAGTCCAGTCCAAAAAGTTGGGAATCCTCTGATAGCAAAAAAAAAAAAAGAAGGTAATGTTTAATCAAATATCCATGCAATATATCAATCATTTGGGCTTACCTTTTGAATGATAAAAAATTAAATCAAATCATCCACCTTGTATTTTTTTTTTTAGATAGATTTTACTTTAATCAGACTTATTTTTATTGTTAGATTTATAATATCTAATACATCTGACTAAATCAATAAAACAACAATGAACCACTTGCTCCACTTCTCATCAACTTGATGAAAATATAACTCACGTTTCGAATAAAGTTTGTCATTGTGATAATAGTATGGTGATTTTTAGTTGATTTGGACTTGAAAGGTAGACCTTGCTCTTCGACTTTTATTACTGGGCTTGGATAATACATTAAACCACTCCCCTCTAGGATCCATACTTCATATGCATGGTTGGAAGAGGGGAAAATGACAGAGTAGGGAATCCTCATTGGGTGGATATAGGAGGATACATATAAGGGTGGTGGATAACCTCATTGTACAAAATAATTGTATTTCTTTAGTAATAACTAGCAACAACACCCGTGCTTAGCCCAGGGCAAAAAAGTAAGATATTATATTTTGAATTTATGAGATATCAAAATTAATTATAAACATATAAGCATATATTCATGTATATTTATATAAAAACAGTCAACACATCTTCAATCACAAATACAAGTGATCAGCATAATAATAAACTATTACAAAGATAAAGCTAAAGAAAATCCATTCAACAACAACATAAAAATAACAATAACAGCAATAATTACTAAATAATATGTAAAAAGAGAATTTTGTTAATACATATAATATTAGTAATAAGAAATGCAATCAAGTTTTTGTTGCCCATTGATAATTTCAAAGCCCAATAAAACAAAGCCACCCCATTTGGCAATCTTTGAATAGAGTAGTAGAGCTATATTTGGAAAATAAAAGAAAATAATTTCTTAATGAAAAATTTATCAGTATGAATTATAGAAAGGTGGGCATCAAATATTAAAATAAAAAGATGACAATCTTGAGATGATGGAAGATAGATGGTGTTAAGAGAGAGAATAAGTATGGCAAAATAGAGAGATTTTAGGGGATATTAATTGAAAGACTTTATGAGATATAGGATATGGACAAAGAGACCTTTTTGGAGAAACAATTGTGGCATGTGATGACATGGCACTTTAAAGCACTATATGTTTTTTCTCCATATTTATTTAAAAGGAGAATGATTTGGTTGTTGAGGTGGCACCCTCATAGCCCACCTCCCCCTTTGTTTTAATATGTATAATTCATTGCTGTGTTTGGATTTGAATGGCAAAAAAATCATATAGGAAAAAAAAAGAGAATCTGAAAAATCTCTTTGGAGAATGAGATGGTATTGTGCACCTTTGAATAATAAAAGACCAGTCTCATTAGAGTAAATTGTGTTTTTCTTCTGCTCAATCAAAGAGAGATTTCCAACAAACCATCCAATAATAAAAAAAAGTAAGAGTATTTTGTATATACCTCCCTAAGGTTTTTAGGATTTATAAATAGGCTCATGTGGTTTTAGCATTTGTAAATAGGCTCCTGCCTTTTTCATTTTAATCCCTTCTATGTCCAAGGTTTTTAGGATTTATAAATAGGCTCATGTGGTTTTAGTATTTGTAAATAGGCTCCTGCATTTTTCATTTTAATACCTTCTATGTCCCGCAAAATCAGTAGCCTTCCAGCCACCATAAGTTTTTAAAGAAAAATGACACTTTTGCCCATCTCTTTATCCCTACATGCATAATTTCAAAACACTGGACTTATTTTCCTTTTAAGCTTATAACATTAATAGTTACTGTAGCACATATATTCATTTTTATGATTACCGGGCCGATTTCATTGACTTCATATCAATCATAATGACAATCAACACCTATACTTATATTTGGTTATAATTGATGTAATCCATGCACGTCCCACCATTGGATTGATAAAGTTTCAAAATTCATGATTAGGCTTCATGTGCATGAGAGAGTTATTGAGAGAGAGAAAGCATTGGGACTAGTGATAAAATAAAATACTTTTTTAAATAATGACATACACATTTTGTTTAATGAATATAAGGGCAAAGTTGATATTTTTATAAAGATTCAACAAATGCCTCACGGTAGTTGCCCATTCTCTTGATTTTGGAAATATCAAAGGTATCAAAATGAAAAGGTAGTACCTATTTATAAAGACAAAAATTATAGGGGCTTATTTACAAATCTTAGAAACCCTAAGGGGGGGAATATACAAAAAAAAAAAAAAAAAAACCAAAAAGAATTAATAAAGAGAAAAACTTGCATAAGAAGGATAAGAAAATTAGGGGTATAACGGTTCGATTAACCGGTCATGTTGGGAAAACCGTTAACCGAACCGTAACCGCGGTTTTCTATCTTTAAAAACCGTAACCTTAATCGTATCCACAAGAACCGTGGAAAACCGAACCGTGGTTAACCGTATTAGACGGTTCGTTACGGTTAATAACCGTGGAAAAAAATTGTTCTCATTTCTTGTTTCTCATATGTAGAAAACACAATTATCTCAATATGCATGGCAAACACCCAAGAAAAGATGCACCTTTATCATTTTACCAATTAAGAAATAAAACCCATGATTTGAATGTGGAAACAACACCCATGAACTGAATGTGGAAACAAAACCAAATTCCAGACTACGTATTGTTCGATGGGTAATCCATATTCAACTGCAAAAGATAATGTGTTAGACTATTGGGATCATTCAAGTGTAGATTTTCATTCCACCTACTATTCACAAAGGGTCCTATTTTTTCACAAAGTTTGATGGGTAATCCATATTCAGTCCCCTTATTTTTTTTCTTTTATTTGTATAATAGTACGGTTAACCGTATGCAGTTAACCGAACCGTATTTTACGGTTCGGTTCGGTTAATAACCGTGAGTTATCACAGAAAACCGTAACCGAACCGAACCGAACCGTACGGTTTTTGGATTTCATTAACCGTAACCGAACCGTGAAACACGGTTATTAACCGCGGTTCGGTTCGGTTCGGTTAGACGGTTTTTCGGTTTTTTTTACACCCTTAAAGAAAATATAGGAAGTAGACCCATTGACAATCAAAATCAACACATTTGTCAAAATGAAAGATCAACCTTAATTAAAGAAGATTAACTTGAACATCAATGCTGAAACGCACAGGTATGTATATGCATAGATTAAAGTCATAGTAGCATTGATAAAGGCCAACATTTAAGAAATATAGCTAGTTTTATGAGTTGTGTATTTTAAATTTTATTGGCAGAATGCTCTAAAATGTAATTAGTTTGACAAATTATGTTTTGTAAGTTTTATTGGCACCAATGTTCAATAATTAGAGAATAAAAAAAAAATAGAGCAATGTAAAATTTTATGTGACGTAATAGGAATTAAAATGAATTTAAGTTGAATATTGTGAAATTTAAAAGAAAATATATTATTTATACATTTAATAGTATTGACAAAGGAGATAAGAGACCAGCAGCCCAGGTCACACAAAACTCAGTATCTGAGTCTTAGTGAAAACCACTCCTAGAGTGACTGAGTTTGTGATAGTCTAATTGTACACATGACTCCGAGTCTATGATCTTCACATGTATTTATATTCAGATGTAGCTTCTTGTTGAGTTCATGAATTTGCACATTTACGTATCACATTAGAATGAATTAGATATTTAATTAGGTGAATTGCATCGTTATTCATATAATTTTATCATTTCATGCATTTTCATATAGAAACGCGAATTTTTATACTTTTCATACATTTTCTACATTAACTTAAAATGTTTTACAATTTTTTTCCGAAGAGTCTTAGTTGGAGTAGAACTCTGTCCGGATGGGTCTCGCCTCAATATGGGCTCTTCAATATTTAATGTGTTGAATTAGAATGTGCAGAAAATGAGAATTACATGCCTCTATCATGGAACCCACTTTCAAGCACACATTGTCATCATCCTTGGCCCTGCATCGCTGAATTAAAGTAAATTGAAGAATTCACCATGTGGACCCCACACACAAGCCTAATGCAAATTAATCAAAGGAGGGGTCCACTCATCATGTCAGTGAAGAGTCTTAACTACAGTAGAAGACTTCTCATAGGGCCCACTGTTCAAGCAGATGAAATGTCCCACTTGGCAGGGTCCACAGTAGTTGCAAATTTGAAATTATTAATGGATAAATTAAAGAGTACAATTCTGATTAGAACAAAAGAAAAAGAGTTTGAATTATCTACATCTGATGTCTTTTCAAAAATGAAAGTTGTGCATAGATAGAATCCAATGCAAATCAAAATTTATAAGTTAATCTCGTTTTTCTCAGGATAACTCATCTTCAAATGGCCATAACTTTCAATCCGACCGTCGGATCGATGAAATTTACCTACCATTGGAAAGCTTATTTAAAGTAGATATCATTGGAGCCTAAGAACGTGCAAATCAGAGCTATATTGACAAAATTATGGGCCCGGAGATTTTCATGTTTATTTTTAGACTTGATTGCAATTAAATCCACACTGTCGATAATCAATCGCTACACATTCCTTGTGGGACCCCATCTGAAGATTAGCCAAGCCACCCAGAGGTTTCCAGAAGCTTCTACCTCATTCAAATTCAAAAAGGATAAGAGATATACCTTATCAATGAAGAAAAATCAAATCTGTAGAGAATGTGTCCAGATTCAATGTATCTTATAGATAACTAGAGAAATAAAAGGAAGCAAAAAGTAGCATACGAGACTAAATTCCCTCCCCTTGGACATCCACTATTACTCTCTCTCATCTTTCTCTTATTTCCCTAATTAATAGAGTTTAAGAGTTATTTTTTGGTATTCTGGAGCCCTGTTCCAGAACTAGGTTAGAAGAGTGTGAGAGAAAATTGTAATTGCTATGAAGTTCTTAATGAAAATCACATATTTTGCAATAGAGGAGTAGATCCCTGGATTAGAGTGTCAGATGAAGTTAAGTATTTCTCATCGTTAATTTATGTGATATTTTTGTCTCTTGCGTATTGATTATAATAATAAATATGCCTTCTGTCATTGACAGCCTATGTTATTCAATTTCTTTATTTGAACAATGCTTTAATCATGTATGTTTTCTTAATAGATTATTCTTAGATTAAAATTCCTTGATAATTTATTTTTGATTAATATGTGATTTTTAGTTAAGTTCATAATTTGATTAGGTGAAGGAGATTTTTGCCTTAAATAAATTATGAAAAATTGTGCTCTTTGATAGACAAATTATCCGAATCAGAAACATTGATTTGTTTCTGATTTGAAGAATTTTTTGGACAAATTTATTTTATCTATTGCATAGAATGATGATGAGACTACTTAATGGATTCATGATATTCTGATATGCATTTTATCATATTTTATTGCTGCACTTTAGATCTAGCATTTTCTTAATCTTATTATTGTTTTTCTTTTCTTTATCTCTCTTGTCATTATCATTGATAAAAAAAATCAGATTTTAAAATTTAACTTAGTAGTGCTCCTTATGGGATTCGACCTGTTCTTACTATTGTCTCAAAAGGACAGCTGTGCACTTGCAGTATTAAAAGATTGAATTTAAATTCACATCACTTATAAAACAAGTAATCAATGAAAAGATCTCTTTCTGCTTCCTCCTCCTTTCTTTGCTTTCAATGTGTTTCTCTACCAGTAGGTACCAAGAATTAGAAAGAAATAAAAGAAATTTAGAATTCCTTGTAATCTTAGATTTCCAAAATAAGTAAAAAAAAAAAAAAAAAACAAATTAATGAAATTCATAATGGATGTCTATAGTTATTGATGTATTCCTATAACTTAAAAATCAAGGGTATTTTTATGTGACATTTAGATTGATTTATTGTAAAATCAATGTATGATGATGTTGGTGGTGATGATGACGACGACCACGGCCACCACCACAGCAACAACAATGTTGGGCTTTAAGTTAGGCCTAACATTGGTCGAGTCCATTGAAGTCAAGTTTTGGACCAGTGAAATCCAAATGGATCGAGTACTCATATAGATCCCAACCAAACTTGTCCAGCCCTCTTTGGGCTGCAAGACTCTCACCCAATATCCACGAACTCAGATCTTGTGTTTGCATTTTGTACCCAATGATTTACCATCAAAAGTAAATGGTTTCAGAAGAATTTTCTCCTACGAGCAACGGGACATGGGAGATCTCGTCCAAACCCTCCATGAGGTGGGAACCCTCAAATTTCACAGATAGGCTTATGATGAAGGCATTTGTTCGTTGGAGAATATCTTCCATGCTTCCATATATCTTTTTTTTTTATAGCTAGTTTTGGACCATCAGCACATTACTTCATCTTGACTGCCTATTGGCTTGTTGGAATTAGGGGTGTCCGTGGGTTGGGCTCATAAATATAACACAACCAAACGCAGCTCGGGCCATAAATGCCTAGCCCGAGCACTACCTGCCTAAAATTTGTTAAGCCCGAGCCTGGCCCATCTAGTTAATCGGGCCCTAGCTAGATTAAAACCTATCTAGTTGATCACATTTGATACTTAATGTGGATTGGTCAAACAGGATAACATAGAAAGAGGAGTGTTTTGAAAATCTCTTGTATTATTTGAGGAGATTATCTCCTTGACTTTGTTGTACATGTTGGGTTTAACACAAATATAAAGAGGAATACTTTTTAGATAGGACCATTTCAAGATGAGATTCGATTTATTCATTGATTTCTCTCATCTTTATCTATTAGGAGGGAAAGGGTACTCAAAAGGGGAAATGGGGAAGGGAAGACAACTTGTTACTCTTGCAAGGCTTCTTGCTATCCCTCTTATTCGGGCCGACCTGTGCTTTGGGCTTTCTACCATTTAATCCAAGCCCGACTCATATAATAAATGGGCCTAACAATTTAATTCAGGCCCACCCAGAGCACTCATACATAAGGCACAAGCCCGACCCCTATGCGGGCTAGCCCAGGTCAGGCTCGGGCCCAGGCCAGCCTGGTCCACAAGCACCCCTAGTTGGAATACTCCGTTTTGAATGTCTTTGTGCACACCAATAGAGTGATGCTCGTTTCAATGTCCCTCCAACACAAGACCCTCATAGTGGATGATCAAGATTCATGCAATTGGAGTACTCTAGTGTCTTATTGTGGGATTTTTTCAATAATTAAAGTACTTTTAAGAATACCCTTTAGATCACATCAACAACACTATTGGGGAAAAATGAAAACACTACTGGGAGAAAGAAAAGGGGGATGGATATGATCTTTTATTTGATGGGCCAATGAAGCTAACACCACTCAAATATAAGCGTGTTGTGAAACTAATTGCATTTGTAGATTTCAGGTTTGGAAAACCTTAAAAGCCTTTACAATATGGGCTTCAAGTTTTCAATTACCTTACTAGCTTACGAATGATGCAACTTGTGGGTTCAGGTAAGCTCCTGTTGTGAATCTAAAGCTTACACACGTGTTTGATTCTCCTTGTATTTTATAGATCATTCATTTGTAGTAGATAGCTCTAAAGAAAAAGGTAGGTTGAAGAGGACATAAATGAAAGTAATAAAGATGGATATGAATAGGTGTAACATATTAGAGGACATGCCTAGAATAGGTTAAATTGAAGAAACACGAAATATTTGACGCACGATTAGGAGTGGCAAATGAGTAGGGTTGGGTCTACCTTGGGTCCATGATTTGGGCCGAACCCATATTCAATTCATTTTGAAAACAGGCCAGATATTCCGAGCCCACACTCGATGCAATTTCATTTCAAGAAAATGTGTCATGTGAGTTAAGCAGTTCAACCCCTAATTGACCCGCTTTTTATACAGGTTAGAAAAGTCTACCATGTGACCGGCTTGTATATTATGTGGGTTAAGTTTGGCAGATCAAATACAGGTTGGATTAGGGTCGGGTTAGGAGGTCAGGTCAAGCTTCGTCACCCGTACTTACGGGTAAAGAACCACAACTATGAAGTCTTTAAAACAGTACCTAATATGATCAAATAGTACTATTGTTATTGTTTATTTCTTACATGTGTGGTAAGTAGATCTCCAAACCCTTGCCCACACACCAACCATTGTCATAAAAAAACATCTTGGTGAAACTATCATTCTAGGAAAGGTATAGATATTCTCAAAGTTGAGTGTTTGTTTTTTTTTTTTTTTTTTTTTTTTTTTTCGGGAAGTGTATGGAGAAAATGGCAAAGAGAATAAGTGAAATCTGAGAAAGAAATCCCATGAGACCTATTTCTATAGTTTCCCATGTTTTCCATTTTCATTCAGATATGATCGCAAATTTGTGATATTTCTTGTTTTGTTGATATTTTGAGAGTATCATGATATACTACCAAATTTGAAATTCCATTCCACCAAAATTTTGCAATATTTTACAAGTGGCATTTGCCAAATTGAAATAAATCAGTAGGGTCCACCTCTCAAGTCTAAACCAATTGGACTTGAGTCCAACATCAGTATATAAAGCAGAAGGTGCTTTTAAGACGATGAATTTAACAATGTCCTAACTCCGATTTGGGTGAAAATCCGCTCATAAAGTAATTTTGAGCGATTTGAATTTAAGAGTTCGGCTAAAAAAAAAATTTGTCCCTCGGAAAATCAGAGCCATCCGTTATGGTCGGCCGATCACAGATTTTATGCCCCTACCTTGTTTATAGGGATAGTAGACATTAAAAGGAATTCTATACGGCGGGGCCTCAAAAGAATAGAAGATTCTGATTGTGCACGTACCAACTGCTCGTAACCCACGAAGATTACAATGAATTGAATTCCCATGTATTTCTCCGTCTTTCTTGCGTTGCAGTTTTGATTTGAGTTCCCAAAAATGAAGCCATCAGTTTAGGATAATTTTTCATGGATAGCTTGGATCTCAAGACATGTGTGCACATCAGTGTGTTGAGGCTATAAGAAGATGGGCCGTTTAAGAACTTCTCAGCTTTGTGGGACCCACCTGATGAATGGATTGGATCAACTCTGAGCCATGCAGTGGGGCCCACCTTCTCACGTTCTCATTTGCTCGGGCCTATTTTTTTCTTTTCAGCTAAATGGATGGGCCTATATATAGGTCACATCTCACATGGGCCCTACATGTGGCATGATGGGCCACACCAGTATGTCTAAGGATATGGTTATAATGGAATGATCCTTGAGCATTTATTGATCATGACTGCAAAACTCAAAATGGTTATGAAAAGTTAAGTCCTATTAGTGTGTTTGTGGTGATGTAATCCCATCAGCCAAGGGCCCAAAAATTTGAACGGCTGAGATTGGTGTGAATAAGGATGTATTGTGAACCATGGTAATTTTAATTTTCGGTGGAAGACTATCATAGCACTTTCTAGCCCATGAAAAACTCGGTTGGCAGCTCATGCACCTAACATGTGCATACAAGCATACCAATCCAAATCGAGGCAACTCAAGCACCTAACATTGTTTATTAACATTCTAATTAGTGGTGATCGAAACGATGATTAACAAGAAACCTTCAACATTAACAATCCAATTGATGTCAATCAGACGGCTACGATCGTCTGATCATCGGGATTAGCGTTGCAAGGAGGTGGGCCGAGTTGCATACAATAATTGAAGTTGGGCCGGATATAATGATGGGCCTAAAAACTAGTTTGGTCCATATCTGAATCAGACAAGACTCGACGAGTTAACTCGGACCAGGCAGAAAACATGGTACTCGTCGAAAACTCATTTGAATCGTCCTTGACTTTTAGTTAGTTAATTTCTCTTTATTAGTTTAATATGCATTAACATTAGGCTTGACTTTCTAACACAGTCATGACTCAGCCAAGTCTCTGAGTCGACCCATGTGTGGGCCGAGTTTCCGAGCTTTTAAATAATGGGCTGGAGTTGAGCTTTAAGTCAAAATGGTCCATCCCCCACAATTATGATCTCTCCAAAGAAGCATTAATTTTGACTAGCTTTTTCACTGAATAAGGCAGGCACAAACAGAGAAAGAATAGGCATTTGCTCGTTTCTTGGCCTTCAAGAATCTCCGTACAGGCACACACATCATATGCTTTCTAACGATCAGAGCCGTTCATCTTCTTGATCCTACAATGGACGGATCACAACCCAAGACCCACCATCATTGTTCAAATCCAACCTTTCATCTGGAAAATCTTGTCCCTAAAAAGTGTGGACGATCATCAAACCTTAGCTTGACAAAGGCTTAAGCCTGAACGGTTAAGATCGTCCGATGACTTGCATTTCTTGACCTCTTGAACATCCAAGATAAGGCCCATTTGATGATCGGCTCAGATCTTACACATGCAATTTAAAAATTGGGTTTAACATTAGAGTCCTTTATCCAGTTCTAAGTAAAGATGGACTCTAAAAAAAGCGAACTTTTTGTGTTTAGTCACTTCACTGAGAAACAGTAAAATGTGGTGACAAAGTCTTCCAACCATTGGATCCTTGCCAAAAGTGGGCCCGACCACATCGCCGACCCGGCCCGAAAACCAGATGAGCCCATTGACCCATGGAAATCCAGACCGTCCAAAGCACGATCCCCATTGCGTTCACGGATGATCGGCTCTGATTCGTCGATGGGACCGTCGGATTTTACGGATTAAATGTGGATGAGTGGCTACATTATTCTGTTTAATGACATAATTGAATGGCCTTAAACCATTCTTTTCATTAATTTTCTCATTCTCCCCCTTTGCAACTTTCTCTCTCATTTACATTCTCCCAAACATATTAAAATACAGAAACTTCATGCACAGGAAAGGAAACAGCAATCACCAAACCAAACCAAAGACCAAACCCACACCAAAAACCCCAAGAAAAATTACCAAAGAAAGCCAAAGAAGGAAAGTGAGAAAAGAAAAAGAAAGAATCCATGCATGCCATGTTTACATGCTATATGCTCCTTTGTGTCCTTTGAAAACAAAACACTACCTCTCTCCTTCTCTTCTACGCCGCTCTCCCCTCTCTCTCTCTCTCTCAATCCTTGGCATTTCTTCCAATTTCCCTAAACATCCAACTCTCACTTCCTTCCATTTCTCAGACCAAAGCATAGTTTTGCAGGTATGTGAGTCTGTATGTGTATTCTTTTGTCTTTTTTGTTTTTTTTCATGGTTTTTAATTTTTTTCTTCATTTTCACGTACTTTTACTCATACCCATGTGATTGAATCGGCTGTTTGGATTTGTATCCTTGATGGGTTTTTGTCAAACATGTCATTGATAGCCTTCTTTTTGTGAAAGATTGTGTTTTTGGAGTGTGTTTTTTAGTTTTGGGTTTTGGGGTGGGATGATCAGGGTTTTAGGGGTTTTTCTGTTTGATTGTCTTTGATGGATGGATTGAATTGGAGATGGGTTTTTCTGGGTTTTTGTTTCGAAATCGGATTCGGGTTTTTTTTTTCTCTCTCTTTTTACTTGATGGATGTTTTTTTGTGGGGGGCGTCGTTGAATTCAAGGAGTAATGTGTTGAAAATTCTTTGTTGATGATGATCTCGGATGTAAAGCCTTGTCACGTTCTTTCTTTTAAACTGATTGATGAGCAATGATCGCGTTTATTGTTTCTTATGTCGGGTAGAATTTCTTGGTATTGACTGTAAACTTGGATGGTTGTGTGTGTTAGTTTTTTCCGGATTTTCTTGAAGTTTGGGGGAATTCGGAGACGGGTTTTGGTGATTTGGTTGTGATCAGATTGCGTCGATGAAAAAGTGACGATCTTTTATATTTTTCCCACTTCATGAAAGAGATTGAGTTTTCTGCAACTTATGGTGTCTAAAGATTGTTGGGATTTCGTTAAATTGTGTGATGGAGATGAAGGCAATGCGTTCTTCTTTTCCATCCTAGGATCTTAGTTATTGTTGAATTAATGAGTTTTATAATCTTATCTAGCAGCAGCAGATTAAGGGTTTTGGGTTATGGATTTTTTTTATATTGTGACTGTCAAATGTTTTGTTGAGGAAAAATACAAGTATCTAATTAAATGTTTAATGTGAATCCAAATAAAAGTAAACTTTTTTTTTTTTCTTTTTGGGAGAATTTCATGATGCAGTTAAGAGTATTGGGATTACTTCAATTTATAAACTTTTCATAGTCTGGTTGCAGTCTGCATTGCTGAATAGAGCTGGCTCTGTTTCTCAGTTTGAGTCGGATTCAAACTTCCTACCATTTGTGTGATGGAAGGAGGGGGGACTGAGCCTGATTTTGATGAAATTGAGAGGCTTCTGGGCGAGATCCCGAATGTGACTTCTGGCAATACTCATCCCAATGAATCTGGCCTAGCGGCTTCCTCCACAGATTTGAAAATGATCCCACTGGAAAAGGGCAATGGGAAGTCTTCTCCTTCTGGTGGTTTTACTGATTTCTATCGTGGTCACCAACCGGGAAAGCAAGGAAGCAATCCAGCTTTCTATAGCAGCCTGACCTTCCAAAGACCCACTAGTATGAACTCTTTTACGAGCCCATTCAATCAGAGACTTCACAGTGATGGTAGTCCAGATAAAGTAAAAATCAGTGAACATAATGAGTATAAAACACCTATTGGAGATATCAATCAGGTTGAATCAAACCTACCAGACGACCAGTCCCTGACATCTGCTTTTGCGGGAATGAGCTTCAAGGAAGGTGGGGAAATGGAATCAACAGCCCCAGGATTGGTCAAGTATAAAACCTCACCAGATTGTGCAATTTTGATGGATGGGCAGTATTCAAACAGCCTATCGAATTCTCTTTTGGGGTTGGATTCTATTGGCACTGTGGTTTCTCGGACGCCTAATATGCTAAACAGCTTGAATTTGGTAAATCCCACATCAAAGTTTTATCCGCCTTTTGCAAATGTGAATGGGATCAGTAAATTCAATGGAGAAATGAACAGTAGAGACAGCGAGATGAAGATGCAGCTACGTGGACCAATAGAAAGCTTTCCAAGTGATAATAGGGGGGAGCAGTTGCAGAGCCTCCCAGTGTACCCAGGAGCTATGCCGTTTCCTTCTGGAATGCATGCTCCTCCGATGCTTACTAAAGCTCCTGTTCCAGGAATTGATTTTGCAGTTCCGTCTTTTCAACAGCAGTATTACTTGGATGCACAATCTCCTTACATACAGGCGCAGCAGCCACAGCAACATTTGAATGGGTCCCACATTGCATGGCGGCATATGGAGGAAGAGCAGCTTTGCAGAATGCCGCAATACTTCTACTTGCCACAGCTGCAAAATCATGAATCCGAACTTCATCCGGTTCAAGCGACTACTAACTTAGTCATGGGTTCCATGACAAAAGGCCCAAGACAATCTTATCCTGAGATGCCCGTCGCCAATCAAGAATCATTTTGGAATAGCAATGCTGTTCCGGTGGGATTCAATCAGTCAGATCTTACTCTGGCAGGCAGCGGCCTCTGTCATTACCATGCTCAGGGACTCTGTGGAGGGGGCGAGAGCTGCCCTTATGCACATGGGCAGAAGCACACATCTGCTACAAGCAGTCTAACCTTTCGTTCAGCTGCTATTTCTTGTAAAGAATTTCAAGGAGTCCATGTTTTAGACAAAGGGGTGAGGCAAATGTTTCCCGAAAAGATTTTGACTCGATCGCATGGGTTGAATTCCCTCAAAGTCATCAAACCTGGCAACATTAGTGGGCACGAGTCACAGAACCATGTGATTTCCAATGGAAGACCATTTTCAAATGGTCACTTCCCTTCTCTTTCAAATACCACACCCTTCCAGCTGGATGGCCGAAGTTCCAGGGACTCATCCCCTGATAATGTGGATTTCAGAAATACTTTGAGATTGCAGAATCAGAAATATAACTCAGTAGATGAAGTTGTGGGTAGAATCTATCTCATGGCAAAGGATCAGCATGGCTGCCGATTCCTGCAAAGAAAGTTCACCGAGGGTTCTTCTGAGGATGTTCAGAAGATATTTGTTGAGATCATTGGCCACATTGTTGAACTCATGATTGACCCTTTCGGGAACTATCTTGTACAGAAGCTGCTTGAAGTGTGTGATGAAGACCAGAGAATGCAGATACTTCAAGTGGTCACCCGAAAATCTGGTGACCTCATTAGAATCTCGTGTGATATGCATGGGTAAGTGTTCTTGTGTGTTCATATTTCTCTATGTACATACCAGTTATGATGCTGCTTGAATCTTCTTCTTGGATGAAGCACTAATGTCTAGACATGTCGATTTGGCACTGCACTTCCTTTGTTCAGTTTTTGTTTGAGTAAGATGAACTTTATTTACATTTAGTGGTATTATAAAATGGTTAGTATTGCAAACCTCTTTGCTCACGCTGAACATTCTTTACAGATGGGACCTGTCTTTTGGTGTATCAGATCCTTCACATGGTGTGGCCCACCATGGACATTAATTTTTGTAAACTGATTAACACACTCACACACACACACACACTTCTACGGGAATAGCTGAATTGTGCATTCCATACTGAGGTCTATTCTGACATGCTTATCCATATGCAGCTTAGTTACCTACTGATTCTTTTGCCGTTGTAATTTGTTGCTATTCGAACATAGAACTCGAGCTGTACAGAAGGTGATTGAAACCCTTAAGACCCCGGAGCAAATTTCTATGGTGGTTTCATCTCTCAAGCCTGGAATAGTGATGTTGATAAAAGACATGAATGGTAATCATGTTGCGCAACGTTGCTTGAGCTACCTATTGCCTGAATACAGTGAGGTAATGGATATATATTCATTGCAGTTTGCTTACTATATATGGGAGTTTCATTTAATATGCTTAACTTGTTGGGTATTGATTATGTGTTCAATTTAAAAAATGTTTAAGGGGAGAAGTTTTGAGTATCAAGTTACTAATTGAGCTAATGATGATTTATGAGGAGAAATTTGGCATGATGTTAGTCAGAAAGCTACACTAGGAGGCTAATTTGCCCTAGTGTGGCATTCTTCTCTCTATCTATCTGCCCTAAGGAAATTACCTTTATCTAGACTTGTTGCCTGTTGGATCCAACGAGAGAAATTACTTCTCTGTCTTATATTCTAGGTTTGTGAAGATATGATAGTACCATCTCCCCATTAATGATTTAACTACGATATAGTCAAGTGCCTGGAACCTTGGAAATTCCTTTAGTCTATGCAGTTGCATTACTTTGATTACCTTCCACAACCATGAGACGTAAAAAACTGAGATTTATAATGTAGCATTAGTGGATAAATCGAGAAATGGTGTGAATGCGAAACTTGAGATATGGCTGGAGGCTTTAGAATCCAAGGGATTTAAAACAAGTTGTACTAAGAATATATGACTTGCAACTTTTATGGGGATGTGGAAAGAGTTGAAACTCGTACGAGAATTGAAGCTCTAGAGACCCCACAAAGAAATTTCTTCTGTTATGCTGGCTCTATAATTAGTAAGGATAGAGAGATTGAGGAGGATTTCGAACACAGGATAAGAGCTAGATGGTTGTAGTGGAGATTTGCTTTTGGAGTGCATTGTGATTGGTGCATACCAACAAGAGGCTCTATAACTAGTAAGGATGGAGAGATTGAGGAGGATGTCGAACATAGGTAAGAGCTAGATTTTTGTAGTGGAGATTTGCTTTTGGAGTGCATTGTGACTTGCACATACCAACAAGATTGAAGGAAAATTTTTGTAGGACAATAACTAGATAAGCTATGACCTATGGGGCAGAATGTTGGCTAATGAAAATATAACACATGCAAAAAATTAGTGTCAGAGATGAGAACGTTGAGATGGATGTATGGTAAAACTACAAAAGATGGAATTAGAAATGAGTGTATTTTGGAACATTTAGAGGTAGTATCAATTGGTGATAAATTAAGAGATGACTTGTTTGAGATGGTTTGGATATGTCCAATGCAAGCTAGCAACAACGTGACAATGAAAAGTTTTTCTATGCAAGTTGATGGCCCCTCAAGGAAAAAAGGTATGAAAGAGGACATGGATGGAAGTAGTAAGGATAGATCTGAAGAAGGGCAACCCATCCAAGGATTTGGTTCACGATGGATTGGAATGGAGAAACAAAATGCACTTAGTTGACCCCAATAAAGTTGGGACAGGGCTTTGATGATGATGATGATATAACTTTCAATTCTTATTTTAAAGTGAGGAGTTTCCTATAGGAATCTCCCAATCTCATGGGGCCTGGGAAAGCTTAAAAGATCTTGCCTTTATTGAAAGTATTTACAAGCTTCTTAGAATGTTGGAAATAGCTTCTCTTCTTTTGATCAACTAAAAGATTCAAGTGAAAGAGAGCCGAGGACATTGATTTTAATGACCCCAAAAGTCTTATACTTGCAAACAAAATCAAAACTTCAATATCATATTCACATCATAAATCCTTTACATTTGTAATAATGGTTAGCAACTTTAGCCATCTTCCAGTTGTCTTATCTTTGAATGTGCATGATACAATCATACAACCTACTGAAACTAATTCAAGGAGTTGATTAATTATCTGAAAAGAGAGTGAGCCACAAATTGGAGTAGGAGAAGCTTTTCCTCATTCCACACCAGTGGATTGTTTCATATAAGGCAGTTAGTACTTATTTTGTTTTTTTAGGTTAACTTTTGAGATAATTTTTCCCAGTCGCCTACATGTGTAGTTACTTTCTTCGGTTAGCCATTTGAATGCTGCCATTAACATTACATTGTACATGTCTCAAGTTTTTATTTTTAATCTTTTGACATCACCTTTTGTGATTCTGTGGTTTTTATATTCATATATGGATCTTTCTTCTTTACTATATCTTAATCTACGCCCTTAATATTAAACATATTCATTTCATATTGCCAATTAGTTTTTACCTTTCGTCTATACAAGAAATGAAACAAGAGAGATGTTTTTGTGATCATATGTTTTTCCAAATGCATTCCTCTCCTGACATTTCTGTTTAAGGTGAAAGCGCCTGAACCCTCTACTTGTATGTCATATGCTGGATTGGTTTAATCACTGGAAGTTGGATGAATCATCATCATCGTTAGTTGTTACTACTACTAGTCTCGTAATACATAAAGTATTGCCTTCATGTAGCAAGCATGAAGTTAATTTTCTTGTTAGAGAGCAATTCTTCTTGATAAGTAATGTAAAAGAATGTAAAACAAAATGGCTAAATCCAATTAGGAAAAAAAAAGTCATTGTGGAGGTCCATGAGGAGTGACTTCCTTGCCATATTTTCCATGTTACCTGGGTACACGACAATTGTTGATACTCAGCTAAAAAGAAGATGAAGATCCACAAGTTCTCCCTTCCATGCTTTTCTATACCATCAACTATCCTTCATCCCATATGTCCTCCAATTCCTATTAACTTCTTTCACTTTGTTTCCCTTTTCCTCCTCTTGTATTCCTACTTTTTGTTTAAAGGAAAAAGGATTCATCATCTCCTCCACCATATGATAAATATGGAATTGAATATTCCTAGGGTTAAGATGATTGTCACTGCGGATATTGTCAAAGAAAGAAAAATCATGTAAAAGCTTGTTGTACCGGTTCATAACTTGTGTTAAAAAGGCTCAAGCATCTTAGGGAAGAAGCAGATGGGAGGAGATTCAGGGTGTTAGTTCACAAATACACCTCCAGGGGGTGCTCTTTCCACATACACAAAAAGGTAGTACAAAAGAAGAAGAAACTCCATCTCACATCAACAAGGAAAATCATCTAAAACATTTTTACTGCATCATACTGTGTTAAAAGGCACCACACTTTAGAGAAGCAAATGTTAGTAGAGGAGTTTCAGGACATTGGCTCAAGGGACAAAATGATTTTTGAGACTTCAGACAATGGAAGACGGAGATCCACAAGTTTGCCCTCCTATGCTTTATTTACCATCAACTATCCTTCATTATGTATTTCCTCCAAGTCCCCTTCAAAATTTCCACTTTGGTTTCCCTGCTCCCTTTCCCCCCCTTTTTTTTAATGACATTTATTTCCCTAATCATCTTGTTTTCTTGTTTTCCGTATAAAAGAAAAAAACGAATCATAATCCCCTCTTTCAAGTAATGTGTATAGAGGATCAAGGATGCTGCCCAACCCTCGTTTGGCTGCATCAATTTGGTACCACTTTTTATTATTATATTATTTTATTATATTTATTGGTAAATTTTGTACGGCCATGCTGAAGATACTTGTCATTAAAGTCATTGATAGACAGAGAAAATCAACTAAAAGCTTGTGATGCATCATCCCCTTTGTTAAAAATCACAAGCACCTTAAGGAAGCAAATGTTTAAATAGGAGATTCCAGATGTTGGTTCTTGATGCCAGTTTAGTTTTCATGACATTCTAAGGGAAGTGAATGATGTGGATGATTGATTGGCTTAAGGAGCCAATCATTTGTCCCTATCATGTTTATTTTCAGTTCCCATATTTAAAAAGAAAAAGAGACCCAGACTGGGCTGCATATATTAACCTACACCCTAAATGATGAAGGCCGAACAATTCCTCTCTTGACGGCCCTTGTATCTCTAAGAGGTCTTCCACCCCGTTTGCATTTTCTACAAACACTAGAGGATACAGCTAAAGTTTGACATAAAACCCTTATCTCAAAAAATAAAAATGAAATATCACAATCCTTAAATTTAAAGCTGCCCATGCTATCACATCAGTTGAGCCCCTTTTGCTGTCAACCTTTTTGTGAAGGATTAACACACCTGAATGCATCCCTCAATTTTAATTTCTCAGTGCCATTACCTTTATTTACAATTATTGCCTAAGGTACCTGAGAACAATAATTATATTGGTCCTGTTTCATTTCCTACAATGTCCCACTGTGAGTGTGTAGATTCCCTTTTGGGGCTTAATACAAGTTAATTTCCAAGAAGGCCATTGACAAAAAAATCATCTATGTTTAGGAACATTCTTCAATATTTTTTTTCCTTACAAACTGGCTTACCAGTTTCTCAAAAAATCACTCATATTAAAACCTTTTACTCCTTCCTAACCATGCCACTTTATATGAGGTTTTAGCTCAACACTTTTTAATGATAATGACTCCTTAATTAGAAGAAAGGAACAACATAAAATAAAATAAAATAAACATCATACAACATTGCATCTCGATTAGCCCCATCTTTTCTTATTCACCCCTTAAAGGCAACCTCTTGACCCCCGTGCTTAACTATGGGCATTAGCTGATATAATGTCTTGATAGAAAACTACATCAAGAGAATCCCTAATTTCATTAAAATGAAACGGAAACTTCCAAGGAAACAATTTCCTAGTAGGCGCCCTAGTGATCACATTCGAAGAATCACTTTCCACAATCAATGCATCAAAAAAATTCCTATTGAACAAACAAAGAGCTTCCAAAATCACCAACACCTCCACTTCATTAGAATCTCAAACTCCAACATGCTTAGAGAATATAATTAAAACCTTGCCTTTATAATTTCAAAGCACACCACAAGTACTTGTTGGCTCAGGCTGCCCCTTAAAGGTCCATCCACTTTGAATTTCAAAACCCTAATTGAAGGGGGAGTCTAAGGAACAAAACTCCTCACCTTGGAAGGCCACACCCCATACAAGCTTCCCAATTTTCAAGAATATCATTAAGGCGGACATTAGAGAACTTCTTTCTAACCAATGCTCATTTTGCAATCCTTAAAGCAACCCTTGGAATTAAATCTATTGAAGAAGATGAAGATCCTCTAATGATCCTATCATTTCTTTCCTTCCAAAGTTACCACAATATAGCAAATGGGCTAACCCTCATAATATGCGCTTACACCCAACAATGGCCCCACCCATCCAAGACTATGTCGCATCTGCAATATCCTTCAAGCAACACCAAGCAAGACTGTACCTCCCGATAAAGCTACTCCAAACACTAACCTCTTCCTCACAATGAAGAAATAGATGATTAACCTTCTCCTCCTCCTTACCACACACAACACAAATGTCTAGGATGCTTTCTAAAGTCAATCCTCTTTTCCTTAGACTGTCCGCTGTGGAAACCTTAGTTGCTACAATGAGCCAATAGAAACGCTCAACCCTAGTAGGGAACAGACCTTACCAAACAAGAGAAAAAGAGCCCTTGGGAGAGAGGTTTCCCACCAAGGTTGAGTGGAAGGCTTGTCGAAAATTTCCTAGAAGTGGAAGGCTTCCAAATTTGAGAGTCCTTAGTACCCTGGAAAGAAATAAGTTAGAAAGAAGATTAACAATTCCTCATAATGAACCCCCCTCCAAAGGATGAAGACTCCTCCTAAAGTGAACAGCCCACAACATACTACCACCCCTCTTTTGAAAACAATCACAAATAGAAGAGTCCTTAATCTAAAAAGCCTGGGGAATAGCACACATAAAGGTCCCACCCCCACCAAGTCATCCACCCAAAACCTTACATCCCTCCCCTCCCATCCCCCACCACAAAGTCCATCCCTTTGTACAACACTTCCCCCCTTATTGAAGACCTATTGCCAACCGCCGCGATACCCCCGAAGGCCCGGTCTACAATAACTAGGACTGGGATTAGGCCACCACCCCCACTTGTCCTCTCCATATTTGAAGCAATCAATCTTTGCCACGGAACCTCCTTTTCCTCCCCAAATATCCACCACTATTTAACCAATGAAGTCCAATTTTTATTTTCCAAGCTATCAAGACCAAGACCCCCATTCTATTTAGGTTTAATCACCTCATTTCACTTTGATAAGTGTAATTTCTTCTTGTTGCCTTGGCCTTCCCACAAAAAATACCTCTGAATGCGATCCAGTCTCTTGATCACAGCTTTCAACATCCTTAAGAGCGACATATAATAGACTGTGAGATTGCTCAAACAAGCTTTAATCATAGCGATCCTCCTATCCAAAGACAAATACTGTCTCTTCCAAGAAGACAACTTCCTATCAAAATTCTCAACCACTGGATCCCACAAAGACTTTGATCTTGAGTTTACTCCAATGGGAAGGCTGAGATAAATAATGGGGAGACGCTTAGATTTGCACCGAATTATATTAGCCAACACCCTAGTTGTCTCCTCGGAATAGCAAATCCCAACCAAAGGACTCTTAGAAATGTTGACCTTCAACCCTAACACTAACTGGAAACACCAGATAATTCTCTAAAGAACTAAGATTTCTTACCTCTTGGAAGAACTAAAAAGAATTGTGCCATAAGCAAGCTGAAGATTTGTAACTGCCTTCCCACAACAACCCATCTCAAAGCCACCAATCACCCCCAGCTCCTTCGCTTTTAACAATAGCAAACTCAGGGCCTCCACCAGAATTGTAAACAAGACAGGAGAGGGGGCCCCTTGACAAATACCACTAAAAGCTTTGAACAACTTGGAAGGAGAGCCGTTAACCAACACAAAAAGGGAAGTGGAAAAGATGCATTTGCGGATCCATCCTTGCCAAATATCCCCAAAACCCAGCCGATGAAACATGTAGTCTACAAAATCCCAATACACATGATCATATGCTTTTTCTAGGTCGGTTTTAAAGATCACTCCTCTCTTTGACCTCTTTCTATAATCAATGAGTTCACCCCATCAAGAATCTGCCTGCTTGCAACAAAGGCCCCTTGGAAAGGACTAATAATACATGGGAGAACACTCTTCAGACGATTAGCCAAAATCTCAACCAACAATATATACGAGCACCCCACAAGGCTAATGTGCCTATAAACCCTTAACTCCACTTGGTTAGGCACTTTCGGAATAAGAGTTAAAAAAGATTGCGTTCATCTCCCTATTAATTTTGCCTCTTTGATGAAATTCTGAAAGCACGGTGATATTATCTAGAGTGGATTGTTCTTGTCTCTTTTGGTTAGTCTGCAAACAGGGCAAACTTAGTCTAGTCTAGTCCAGTGGATTGTTCTTGTCTCTTTTGGTTTCCCTGTTTGCTTGCTTTTGCCTGTCAGTATATTTCTCTTGTACTAATTGTGTGTTTTATTAATGAAAGTAGCCATTCAAAAAAAAAAAATGTTTAAATGTATTCTGTTAAATTGCTTGTAGCCAAGGAAGAATGAAGCTATAGAACACCCGTTTGATTGTACAGTAAAAGCCATCCGTCCTCTTCAACACCAATTTCATTACCTCTTTGTAACCGTCCAACATAGCTGTATCTTCTGGCTCATTGGAGTTGGATCATGTATACAAAATAATTTTGGATTTTTTTTTTAAAGGTAAGTGCTCAAACACCCACCTACACGCACTCACCCAAGTCTCTCACCATTGGTGCTATAGCCAGGGATTGATCCATGATTGTTTGTGAGGAAGGGAGGTGCCTCACCAACTAACCAAAATAATTTTGAATTTGAACAACGTTAAATCTCTAATCACTCTAAAGCCCCACCCTTATTTTGAAATTTTCTCCTGAGGCACTACCATCAGGATTAAGTTTCCACACTTCCATTAGAGGAGACCGAGAAGTTGTTGCTTGGCTAACAGAAGTACTAATAGAAATCAATAAGTGCCAAACCAACATCGTGAGGGGAACCAACAATGGATGGAGCCTTCAGCTTCACAATAGATGGCCAGTGTTAATTACCATAGCTGTCAAATTTGTTCTGTTCCGGCTGGAATTGGCCTAAGGTGGAGCACAATGCCCCCTTGAAAGGTTTGGCCCCCATTCCAGTCCATATTGGTATTTTTGTGCCCAATACTTTTCCTAATTTTGGCTAACCGCAGCCCATTCTGGACCGAACAGCCCACCCCCTTATGTTTATTAAGTAGTTTTGATAAGTTCACATGTTTCACGCTTTCATTCATACAAAGCGAAAACTAAAAAATAGTCAATTATAGCATGTAGTTTAATTTAAATGATGTAAGTATGCATTTTTAGTCTTTATCTATCATTTTACTATTTTTTTTTTTCCAATTTTAGATATTCTTTTAGAATGTCTTTTATAGAATGGAACAATGGAATTGATCGGAATACCAGAACATTCCACTATAGGGCCAAACCGGAATAGTGACCAGAATGGAATTGACAACTATGGTCATTACCATTGGCAACTCAAGGAGTCTTCACACGAGGGAAAACATTTGCTCATGATAATGAGAGGGGAAGAGAGTTTTTCATTGATTCAGAAATGAGAGATTACAATGTATTTATAGAGGAGGGTAGACCAATCTGCTTATAATTAGATATGATTTCCCTTTTCCCTCCATAAATTAATTACATGCCAATCTCTTTGTGCTTAATATCCTCTCCTCTCTTTCATTGATTACATGTTGATAAATTATCTTTATTGAATGAATCAATCATCTTAATTAATTGCATGTCAATCAATCATTTGAATTAATTGTAATCTTATCTGGATCTATGAACTTTATTAGAAAGCTACATATTATTATAGAATGCATAGTTGGGCTATTGGGGTGGTTGTCCTTGGGTTCGGCCCAATTGATCAATCATCCATGGGCTCGGCCCCATGGGATGGCCCAAAATGTTTAGGCTCAATGGGCTAGCCCACTATAAGCTGGGCTCAATGGGCTGGCTGACAATGGGAAAAATCGTTATCCTATGATGCACCTGGACTACATTGATTCTTTCCAGCTTGATAGAACTCGACCATAACTAGTTAAGATGGAGTCCTCTTGGATCAAAGATTAGCTGTATCATCTCCCGATTAGTTAACCACTCAATTTGCAATTGTTGCTTTGGTGATACACATGGATTTCTCCATTATGTCTGTTGGCGATGTAGATAGAGTTGACGGTGCCATCAAATCATTGGATCAACAAGGGATTTAAATTTTCCCACCAGATCCATGAAATAGTGTAATTTGTCTATCAAAGTCTTGTCTGTATATATCCACCATCAATCTCCAAACACGATGTTAATTTGGTATAACTCAGTGGTAGAATATTTCACTGGTTGCGTCATCACCAATGATCTATCATTTGATGTCTCTAGAGGTGCTCATGAGATGTCTGATCATGGTGTCTGGATCTTTTTCTTTTGGCCCTAATGTTTGACGACGTCTTTGACTGCCTCCTCAATGTTTTCATCGTTTCCTTGATCTTCTATCTGAACCAGAAGAATTTTGTTTGCAGATGTTTCCTTTTCTGTTCCTATTATGAGCTCTGTCCTTTCTACTTCAACCATGACTTTTTTCTGCCTTATCTTCTGTCTTATGCTCTTCATTCTCCAATAATGCTTGGAATATATTCATAGGCTTTCTACATTGCTTATGTCCTTCAAAAGTGAAGGAGTAAGTGTTGTCCTCTTCATCATGGTATGCATCTCTTTCCTAAAGCCGTGGGTTTTCCAAGAATATGTGAGTAACATTAGTTGGAAACACCGCACACCAAATGTTGTATTCATATTTTCCAAATCTAATACTCACCAAGCGTTTTTTTCTTTTAAATTTATTTATCAAGACTCTGTGTTATTCACCCATGTGATGTGATAAGGACTTATAGATGTATCTCAGCTTAATGCTGTAACTTAGAGACGACTTCTTGTGAGACTATATTTTTGCTTCTTTCTTTTTTCACAAAATGAGCTAGATCTTTGCACCATACACGTGTGCAGAAAGTCTCGTTGTTCAGTCATCTTCGATAATGAATAATCGGTAAGCAAAACTCTCTATGTTCTTCCTTAGAACTGACTGACTGTTGCGAGTTTCTACCCTTACCTTCTTCTCAGCTATGAGTTTCTTTTACATGCATTCGAATCTGTTGAAACTGTTCACTAGATTTGAATAAAGTTGTCATGCATGGGGGACATATAATACCTTTCTTTTTCACTAAGTCTCCCTCGATAATGATGATCTCTATGGGCATATATGATGACAAAACCAAAGGAAGAGAACTCATTGCAGAATGGATGACCTGATGTAATTAGTGACTTAAACTGAATGATTGCTAAATGGAAACAGACTATGAAAAGAAGGAAACCAAAAAAGGAGAGCTACATGATGGATGAAAGTGAATGGTGACTACTGACTACAATCAGTCACTTTTAGTTGTTATCTGAGTGGCTATTTTTCAGGCTTGTGAAGGTATGGTTAGGGTAAGGCTAGATACGGCTAGGGACTGCAAGTCTGCAACAGTAACTTAAAACCTGCTGTTGGAGAGACCAGGGCGCTGTTTAGGGACATTTTTAATTTAGGGACATCAATCAGGTTGTTGTCTGGGTTTAAATAGCTGCTGAGTCTTGATGGTGTTGATGTTTCAGCAAAATAAGATTTCTGCAATTCTGGAAAATATGTCAGGCTGCTGTCTGAATGGAATTAGGTTAGGTGTGGGATTCTTTTAGGGAAAGGACAGCAGGGTGTTGTATATGGAGGGATGTCAAATTAGGGTTAATTTTTGGGAACAAAAATTAAGGTTAATTAGGCTCAAATAGGGGCTGACTTGGGATTTCTACAGGAACTGCTCTATGTGGTTTCTGCAGTGGTCATGAGTTTTCGCAAAAGCAAGGATTCCACCAAGGAAAACTTGAAAGGATTTGGATAGGGTTCTAAAGGGAAAGTGAGGGAGAAATGTTAGGGTTTATTTGATGGAAGGTTAGAGGTTAAAAGGGGGTTGAATGGAGTGATCTTGAAGCTGTCATGAGGACTGATTTGTGGACTGTTTCAGGGACTGCGGCAATGCAATTTTTGTTGCTACAAGAATTCAGGCAAAACAGGTGGTTTGATTTCAAAGGGCTATCATAAGGTTATAGAGTTTAGGTTTTATGGGGATTGAATCCAAAGATTTTTAGACTCAATAACAACAGAAGTAGCGGTTGATAAATAAAGAAACAAAACAGCAACAAGAACTTGAATGGAGCTCACAGTAATAATGTAGGAAACTAACTTAATTGCAAGAAACATAGCTTTTTTTTATATATATTTATTGCTTTTCTTGAATTTTCGGACTGATTATTTTTTCTTTGATGAATGCTAATGAGTTAAAGGGGAATCCTAACACCTAAGACTGGGGAATCAAAACAAGATAACATGAATGATCTTACTTGATTTGATACCAAATATGATGGGACCTAATGATGGATGGAGTCTTCACACATTCACCACAGATGCCTGGCCTTTTGAATCATCACCGTTGGCAACCTAAGGATTCTTCACACAAGGGAAAACACTTGCTTACAATAATGAGAGGGAAAGAGAATTTTTCATTGATTCACAAATATGATGAGACCTGATGATGGATGGAGTCTTCACACATTCACCACAGATGCCTGGCCATTTGAATCATCATCGTTGGCAACCTAAGGAGTCTCACACAAGGGGAAACACTTGCTTACAATAATGAGAGGGAAAGAGAATTTTTCATTGATTCACAAATGAGAGATTACCACGGATTTATAGAGGAGGTGAGGTCAATCCTGCCTATTAGGGACCTAGATATGATTTCCCTTCTCCCATCATGAATTGGTTACCTGGCAATATCTGGGTGCTTAATATCCTCTCTTTCAACAATTACGTGTCAATCAATTATCTTGATTGATTGAAATAATCATCTTATTGATTGGATGGCAATTAATCATTATAATTGATTGTAATCTTATCCAGATCTATGAACTCCATTGGAACACTACATATTAAGATATAAAGTGTAATTGTGCGACTGGGTTGGCCGTCCTTCTGTTAGGTTGTATGGATCAATTATCTATGGACTTGGCCTAATTGGATGGCTTAATATGTTTAGCCTCCAACAGTGGGCCAGATCTTCGGCCAATGGTGCACCTCGACTGCATCCCAGTGCTTTGGCACTGGGGTTGTAGACCCTCAAACTCCTTTCTCGATAGGGCCCGTAAAATCACCTTCCACTAAGCAGCCTCAATTGTTGTTGACAGTTTCTTATTCCTTGAACTTTGATCATTGTATTCATACCAAAGTGAGTTAGAGATGATAGATTTGAAGAACACCCCATCCCCCGTCTCTCTTCTTAACACACACACACACACACACATACACACACGCACACTCACACTCACACTCACACACACAACACATGCACACGCACACACGCGCGCGCGCACACACACACAATCTCCCATAAGAGTTAAATGCTGCACCAAACAATCGCCTGTCACAATTGCACAATCTTCAGCTTGTCAGATAATTAAATAATGCATACACACGCACACGTACTCCCATAAGAGTTAAATGCGGCACCAAACAATCGCCTGTCACAATTGCACAATCTTCAGCTTGTCAGATAATTAAATAACGCATCAAACACAACACGCCAAATTTCATGTCAATTGGACATTGTTTTACATATTCTAAGAAACATGCATCATTATCATCATCAAAGCCTTTTCCCCACTGTGTTGAAAATAGTCTTTGAGAGTCCTTATCCCCAATTAAATCTAGAGCCATAACAAGAGGCAAAAATCTGCTACGAACTGGCCACAAAAGGTGTTTGTCTGAACTATGCTGTGGGGCCCATCTTAATGCATACCAGTCACATGGATGTGCTGGTATGGTAATGCATTAATGTGGATTAGACGTGGGCCATATATCAGTATGATCTGATGATTGTAATCATTTAATTAAGGGCCTCAAGATTTATTGATCATAGATGCATTTATAAATCTGTAAACTTCAGGCTTCTACTGCATATGAAAACAAACTAGGTGTCATCACATATGGGTTTCCCATGGAGTCTTCACAAAAGGAGAAGGGATGCATGTAGTCATTACCATACAACATAAAATTCAAGTCAAAACTTCACTGTTTTTTTAATGTGTAGCAAGTTTCCATGTGTAGATGCTGTAATGCCATTTGTTGCAAGACAGAGGAATCCCTCTTTTACACCTACTCAATCATTCTCTTCCTCACAAGGTCTATGCTTCTTTACAAGTTGACATGAATTATTATTGATGAATCTTATTTTCATTAAGTTTTGTCCAATTTCTCTCTATGATAACGTATTTTACTTAAATAACTGATAACATGAAACATCACCTCTCTTTTCCCTGGTCACATGAGGAAGGAGCTATTATGATGAATTAAACAACTACTGACCTTCATAAAACTGAACTGAAATAGATATGCTAAGGCTTTGAGTACGATGATGACAATAAATGATGATTACATCTTGTATCTATAGCAATAACATGCAGTCAATAGCTCCTTTTCTTTTTCATTTTTTCCCCTCAGTATTACTAATTACATTGTCTTCCTTTGCAGTTCCTTTTTGAAGCTGCTACTGCTCATTGTGTTGACCTTGCTACAGACCGTCATGGCTGCTGTGTTCTGCAAAAGTGTCTCCAGCATTCAGGTGGTGAGCAGAAACACCGTTTAATGTCGGAGATCACTTCAAATGCTCTTCTCCTTTCTCAAGATCCATTTGGGTTAGACTGATCTTACTTTTTTTTTTCTTGCTGTTCTTGAATACTTAGTTACAGTTATATCATGTTTTCATGCACTGAGAATTGAGAGCTTTTGGCAACCTTTTTGCTGCAGCAATCAGGCTGGACCCTTATATCCAAGACCAATCAGTGGAGAATGTAGCCCTTGCTAGCCCGGGCCAACTTGGCCCAATTATTACCAAAGGTCCAGGGTAGGACCCACAAAGTAATTTTCAATTCCCTTGCCCAGCCTGAGGGCTTTACCCTAATACAGTCCCATGCTCTGCTGCCTGGACTCAATTGCAACCATTATGGGGCTTATTTCCACCCGATTAGCAGCAGTCCAGAGTCAAAGATGTTGAAAGTTCTTATTTCATTTGACAATGGTTACGAATTTGAGTGCTGAAATCAAACACATTTTGCAGGAATTACGTTGTGCAATATATTATTGATCAAGGGATCCCATGGGCTACTGATAATGTGCTGGACCAGCTTGAGGGTAACTATGGCTATCTCTCCATGCAAAAATATAGTAGCAATGTGGTCGAGAAATGCCTGAAATTTTCTGGAGATGAACAGCGTGCGCGTATCATTCGGGAACTGATAGATAATTCCCAAATAGGTCAAATCTTGCAGGACCCTTATGGAAATTATGTTGTTCAATCTGCACTTGCTGAATCAAAGGTTAGATTCCTCAACTATTTCTTGATCAGAGGATATCTGTACTATCTTTTGGCCTTGAGTTTGTGCATGTGCAATTATGGCTGTTGACTTGCATGTGGGCTGTGTTTTGAAGAGTCGGGCTCACTATAAAAAAAGACTTGTGCATGGATTTTGAATCTAGGTTTGGAATTTCTTCATTTTGACCAGATTTATATCCTGGCCACAAGCCTGTCGGCTCTAAGGACTTATTTTTTATTGTGGATTTGGACCCAACTGGTCATTTAGAATTTGAAACTGGACTCAGATTAAGGTTCAGACTCTAATTGGCATATTAAAATTTTGAATTTGTGCTTGGATTAGAATTCCAACTTGAACCTGAATCTGGGAAGCTCTTTATGGGTTCAGATCTTATGTGAACACCTTGAGCTTTGATTATTTTTTATATGGGCAGACTCAGATTTTGGTCTTCTGATTGAAGCCCAGGTCTGCAACTTGCAAAATAAATTAATGTGGATTCATGTCAGCCCAGCACAAATCCATCCTGTTGACCACCGTATGTGCAACACTTGGTTGATCCAGATGTTGATCTGACTGGTTGTTCCATTGAGTCAGAGAAGCTCCTTCATGTCAGTTAAGAAGACAAAAGGCATCATGATCCCTATAAGGTCAAACAATGTTGATGGTCCTTTTGGATGGCTAAAACATGGTAACCATATTTGAAATTGGGGCCTAGGGATACTATTCACTTCATCAGCTTTTAGTATCATGCAATTCTTTTCAAGTCATACTTTATTTCATCCCAACTTGCCATGCATTTTGTATTTGCCTTTTTTGCCTAACTGTAACTCTGTTGAGCAGGGGGCTATTCATGCTGCTTTTGTGGAGGCTATAAGGCCACATGTCCCAGCGCTCCGGAGCAGCCCTTACGGGAAGAAAGTCCTTTCCTGTAACAGTCTCAAGAAGTAAATTCCTGCTAGTTTTGAGGAAGTTTCAAGTGTTAGATCTCCACGTATTCCCACATGATGGTTTGGGTTGTTCGATCTTTTATAGGAAAGTGCTGCTAAAAATTCTATGGCAGTTGGTTTTGGAAGTTCTAAGGGGATCCTGTAAACTTCTTAATAAGTAGGAATGTTTCAGTTGAGACATGGGTTTTCATAGGACGGGGTTGGAACTTGAAACTCACTTGAGAGAGAGAGAGAGAAAGGCCACATGCAATGTACAGCTTCAACGTAGAAGTTGGAGGTGAATTTCGCATTTATTTTGGTTTCTTGTTTTGATGCTTACAGCGGGCACTTCTGAAAGGCAATTTTGAGAGCAAGACCAGTTTCGCTTGTTAGTATACTGTAGGGAGTTGGATAATAATAAAAAGAAAATGTGGGAAAGATGTAGAGTGCTGCTCAATATTATCACCTGAGAGTGTAATTACCAGAGCTTGAAGTATGATGCTGATTTATGAGGTTATTGTCCAGTCTTCATGCCAAAGGGCCTAGGTGTGATGTACTGACTTGTATAGGATGTTTATATTATATGGTTCTATCAATTGAATCTGGCAAGATTCTTGTGTTTCTGATTAAAATCTCTACTTTTCATTTCCATTTATCTGAAACGGTGTCGATGGTGATTAAACCGTGGAAGGGATGTTTGGGATGCAAAGGAGTGCAAGCGTAGAGGGTGTGTAGCAAACCATCTTCTCCCAATTGAGTAGATTATTATTATTTTTTTTTTTTTCTCCTTCATGTCAGGTAAAGTGGGTGCTGCTGAATGAATGTTAAAGAAATGAGAGTGAAGGATATGGTAAAGTGGGTTCTATTGAATGAATGTTAAGAGAGATGAGAGTGAAGGTTATAAGCTGTCATTTGTGCATTTTCACCTTAAATTTTTGCCTCTTTTATGGGAAGCTGTTTTTAAGAACTCCCAAGTATTCCATACCAAACAAGCAAAAAATTCAAAAGTTGATTTAGATTTTAATTGTCTTTTTTTTGTTTGATTGCCTTGATTTTGTTAAATACAGCTTTGTAAAAATAAAAAGGAAGGATGTTTTTATATTTGTCTAAAAAATATAGGAGGTTATTCGTAACTTTCCCTATTATAAAGCTTGCACTGCTAAATTTGCCAAACTCCTGTTAGTTTGGATGAGAAAAGTGGATCAGTTCAATATATCTTATGAACATTTCTTCTCCACACCAAACAACCCCTTATTGTAAGTCAAAGCAACAAGGAGATTACATGCTTGGAAAAGCTACCATGTTATGTAATTTAAAGAGGCTTCAAAAACAATTATGCCCCCCATTTCGGTTATCTATGAGAACTAAATCTTGGTGTGGAGAATTTAGCAATTTAAATGTAAAGTTTGGTCAATAACTATGCTTCAAAGTTTGCCTTAAATGACTAATTAAGAAATTCAGTAGACAACCAATTAATTTAAACACATTTCAGCAGAAAATCACCAAAACAGCCCCCGGTTGATTAAGTTCTCCAATTCCCTTCCAGACACCTGAAACATGAAGTTAATAGGGACAGATTTAAGATAAAAATCAATGTATCTATTAGGTACTTTTCAAAGGTCTTAAAAACATGAGACTTCTGATTATGAAGATCCAAAGGGCCCTATATATACATTGAAGTCTCCATGCCGAGGTTGTTGGGAAGAATGAATGTTGAAAGGGATAGGCTATTACATCAGGCCTGCAAGAATGATTGTAGAATTAAGAGTTATCAAGATCCCTCAAGGTCTAATGAATTCCAATGCATTTAAGATTTTGGAGTAAACCCTAGAAGATGTTTAAAAACCATGGTAAAAGAAAGTTAGTGATTATGAAGATCCAAAGGGCCCTATGTGTATTTGAAGAGTACATGTCAAGGTTGTTGGGCAGAAGGAATGTTGAAAGGGATAGGCTATTATATCAGGCCTGCAAGAACTTATTGTGGAATTAAGAGTTCTCAAGATCCCTGAAGGCCTTACGAATTCCAATGCATTTAAGACTTTGGACTAAACCCTAGAAGATTTTGTTTTAAAACCATGGTAAAAGAAAGCTAACTCTCTTCCTATTCTATACTTAGGGCCCACTAAAAATCAATCTAAATCTGTTCATGCACACCTACCTTATAAATTGGCGCTCATTGCAGTTTGACACCATTGCAATTATCATCCAACATTTTATAGAATTGCAGTTATTAAGAATATGAAAACACTTGGGGCCCTTTCGTTTCATGTAATTACATTCCTCTGATTGTATTTCTATAAGTCGTGAAACATGAAGAGTAAAATGTGATTAACCAAAAATGACCATAAAAAACAACCTACCCTTTACTTGAAAGTGAATCAAAGGAAGATGAGAAATGAATACCCAGCCATCACCCTCATGATTCAAATCCGAAGAAAGTCAAAGTCGCATCTACCTCACTACCTTATATTGTTCACCACTAACCTCATGTGCTTCACTCCTTTTCTCTTTAATCATCCTTCGATAGAGTTAATTTGACCATTAATTCCAATGTATTCTATGTATTCTAGAAGCGATATGAAAGAAAAGGTTGAAAATTTCCATTACTTCAATGCTGTGAGATAAATGGTAAGCAACATCTTGTTTTTTAATAGATGGGGCAACATCCACATCTCAAGTGTTTTTTCAAGCCCTACCTTCAATATAGGCAAGCCGGCTGTAGGGCGGGCCAAAGTCCTCAGAAGGCCTACACTACCTAGCGTCTTACTTGGCCCTTGTACGCCACCGATAATTAATCCCATGGTTAGAAAAGAAGGGAAATAAAAAATATTAGTGTTTTCTATATTGCAATTGGACACCGAGTGTAAATTTGTTGCTAATGCTTCTTTATTTGAGCTTGGCATCGTCAAAAGGCAATGGAACATGCAGCATGGCACTAGATGGAAATTCACATTACTGCAATCTAGTTTAAGATGATTGCTAGGCACTCATTTACTATCTAAGAGAAGACTATTTGATGGTATTAGTGAATCTAATTATCTTTTATACCCTTGGTAAAATGCATTACATTGAATTCTCATGAATTAAGTACTGTATAAATGAACCGGTCATTTATAAAAAACAAAAAAGAAAATAAATTGTCTCATAATTTCTCTACAACTTACCATTTTGGGTTTTGTAAAACTTTGTTTTCCAAGTTGTGGTTCATGCAAGAAGTAGGCCATTAGAGTAGAATATGAATAGAAGGCTAAACATTAGACCCAATAATTAAGCAAACGTAATCCCATGTTATTAAGAACACACATCAGAATCACGCTCAAATAAACCCACATGAATGCTCAACACATATTCAATAGTAAATAAATCCCAGACATAAAACAATAATAAGTGAAGAAGTCATTGCAAAATAATAATAATAATAATAATAATAAAATAAGAATCATGCGTGGCTAAGTTAAAAAAAAAATCTCGTAGGAATGATATAAAAGAATTAATATAAAAATCACATAAGAACCCAAATAAGAGTCATACTCAAATAAACCCACATATATGCTCAAATAATTTTACACATACACACGAGTAAGCATTTGTGCCCATTGCGCGAGTTGCTAACCGGCAGTAGGGCCCACCTGTGGGTCCATCCGAGTTGACCAAAACCCACCTTATAGTTCACGGGTCCGAATGTCTTTGCACCCATCCGAATGGTTGGATGACTCATATATATAAAAGAACAAGGGAGATATACAAAATTGTACTGACTGTTGTAGTATTAAACTTATGAGTCGTACTGCTTATGTTGTAGATTAAAGACCAAGATATCCAAGAATCAATTGGGTTTTATAACAGGGAAGTCAACTATGGAAGTTATCTTCTCACTTAGGCAATTGATAAAAAATATTGAGTACGGAGGAGAATTAAACTTAGAACCCAAAATTGTTTCTTTAGAATCATTTCCTAATTAGTGCAATCAGCAAAGGATGGTTGCCGGGGGCATGAACAGAGTGACAGGAATGGAGCTTGCAAGGATTCGACACCTGAACATTTTTAATTGAAGTGCGGGAGACACCTATGTGTGGAAATAACAGTCCTCTTTTTCGGTGTAGAATGATTGGCAATCGTTTCCTTGTTTTTGTTTTCCTACGATTGCTCTAAAAGGGGATGCCATCAGTGTTCTCAAATATGCAGATGACATTCTACTTTTCTTCCAAGCCACCAAATTAGCAGCGGAAAGAATTAACACCCTTTTTCGATACCTTTGCGGTTGAGGCTGGTCAGAGGGTCAATCATTCTAAGTCAAAAGCAGGGGTGAAGTCAGAAAATAGAACTAGGGGGGGCCAAATGAAAATTGTTAAAAGAAAATTTTAACAATTTAGGGGTTAAAAAAAAAATTATAAAAAATTTAGTGGTAAAAATTAAATTTTGAAAACTTAAGGGGGGCCATGGTCCCCCTAGGCCTACATGTAGGTCCGCCCCCGGTCAAAATCCTCATTCTTAGCAGACCATTGAGGTCAGGGTTGCTCTCCAACTTCAGAAAAAGGATTCAAACTTCTTTTATCTGGGAGAAGGTGATAGGTCTCACTAATTGAGGACAAGGGAACCCTCCTCATGCATGAGATAATTCATATAAGAACATGGTGAGATGACGAGGCAAATCCATATCAATTGCGGGTAGAAAGGTGGTTATCCAATCAGTTTTTCCATCCATCCCTCAGTACTGGATGGGTCTGAGTAACAGAACTAGAGCTCATGTTGCTAAGATCGTCAAAAACCATCATGCTAGTTTTCTTTAGAATGGTTCAGGAGACCATCATAGGAATGTCCCTCTCAAATGGGTTGTTGTTTCCAGACCCATTATAGAAAGGGGATTGGGCATTAGAGACCCGGGAATCCAAAACAAGGCGGCCCTCTCTCATTTGGTTTGGAGGTTCCTCACTTCCCCGGACCAATGGTGGTGTAAGGTCCTGGCTCATAAGTAGTACCTTCACAACCAAAATCTCAGCCAAGTGACCATCAAGCCAACCAATGGCGGACCCAGGATTTTTATCTGGGTGGTGCAAGCAATGGTCAAATTAAGAAGCCAAATAAGAAAATAAAATTATTTTAAGATATTATTAAGGAGTTTCTCAAATCTCGCGGGTGCGCTTGCACCTGCATAGCATTACTTAGGTCCGCCCCTGAAGCCAACAGTCTCTTCCCTATGGAAGCAAATGCTGCATTTCAGACATTTCGTGCCTTCAAACTAGAGGTGGGTTGTGGGTGATGGTACTAAAATTAGGACCTTTGATGACATATGGACCCCAGGTTTGGGACAACTCTGGGATCATCTCCTTCTAAATATTTCACAGCCCATCCTATCTTAGGTAGACAGATTGACAAGTAGACTACCATGGAGGGTTCAACACAAAATATGGAATATTCCCGTACTGTACGTCATCTCTCTGGCCTGAAGAGGCTGTTGGGGAAATAGCACAGGAAATTAGAACTAGCTGGGTCCTGCAACTTAAAGGCCATTTTAAAGGAAATTCAGGATCTTTCACGTGGCCCAAATCTTCCTTGGAACAAAATCTGGAATCTCCCAACCCTCCCTAAACTTCAGATTTTCTTGTGGCTTGATTCATAACCGCTTGTCTACCAAAGACCATGTAGCTCATGGAATGGAAAGGATAGCACCCATCTGCTACTTATTATATGACTCAAGAGGAAACAATTAACCATTCTTTTTGTAAGTGCCCTTTCTCTATAAGAGTTTGGAGCTTCTTTCCTCCTATTGACAACCCAACTAAATATCCTTCCCTTTCGGCTCTGTTCCTTGCAACCAAATCTGCACTGATTATAGATGAGTTAACTGCCCACATTCAAGAGGATGTACATCTAAACGTCCGTTACTTTCTTGCATAATAGATATGTTTGGAGGAAAAGCAGACAACTTTCTAATCTGGACCATTGGAATACCCGAAAAGGTAAGGATTCTCCATTGCACATAACATAATTTATTGAATGAGCATGCTATACATATGGGATATGTTCATATGCATCCATCTCTCATTGTATTATGGTGAGGGAAACCTTGATGGAGCCCACCTAGGGCCCTACTCATCACAGGACCGGAGGGAATAGAAGGCGATAGTTTGGGGTCAATCACATACCCCTAACCCTTCTATTTGTAGCCCACAAGTTTAACGACTTTATATTATAGAAAAATTCTGACCATTGATCCAACGGTTCTGTCCATTTGAATCAGTGAAAACTTATTGGGTTTAGTGTAATTCAGGGGTTCTGTGTGTGTGGATAGTTCAGATGGATCATAAAGTCGGCCCCACTATATGTCCCTCACCCTGTTATGAGGGATGGATGCACATGAATATTTTCATACACACACAAAAACACATACATATATACATAATCATCATCATCAAAGCCTTGTCCCAACTATATTGAGGTCGACTACATGAGCATGCCGGTGATTGGTCCTTTTTTCTTTTTGATATATGGGCGGGTACCCTCACTCCCACATGCACGCCCTTTTTGTGCACGCCACCTTATGTGGACCACCTAGGGCCCCACCAATCAAGCGGGAAGGTGGGTGATAGAAAGTTCTTGGAAGGTGTCTGGACTAGTTTGTAAAGTTTCATGTCCATTAGATCATCCTAATCCCTTGATAGAGGGCCCTTAAATTTTTAAGTATTTTTAAAGGCAATCTTTTTTGACAAATTTAATCCAGCGGTCAATTTTTTGCAGATTGGCGTACTTTTTAAAAAGTTTTTTTACTTCGTTGATGTGGCCTAATTAATTTGACAGATAGTCAGTTGCAAAAAACATAGATAGTATACGTCCATCTATTATTTTGGACAATATGGCCCATTTGTAAGTGGATGGGGAAATCCATATATGGTTAAAAGATTCAAAACTCTTAAGATTGATTCAAACATTCATTTAACATGCACTTTTTGCCTCTTCATACACAACTAACCCCGTTAACAGCTACACAAGAGAACCAAAGAAAGGAGCAACCTTGTGAATCCATTGCTTGGCCAAGGAATCTAATGCTACTCTAATTGCTTATCCCACTTGAAATTCCCACATACCAAAGAAACATGATAAAAAGTGGAAAAAAAAATGGGAACCTACATGAGAAATTCATCCAAGGAAAAAGTTCATTGTCAATCCATTTGTATGGTTTACTAATTATATGAAAATAAAATAAAATAATAGATGACATCTCCACTGCAGTTGCTGAAATAAATGACCAAAACAGCATGTTATCCACTAATGTAAAGTGGATGTTGCAGTGCCATCCTTATGCAGGAGCTATGCTAATCTTCTCTAATTGACCTGTTGATATGAGCAGAACTTAAGAAAACACGAGCATACACTGAAAAAGGTAGAGAGAATACACTGTGTGAATTGGGTGAGTCCTTAATTAGCAGATGAACATCGCCCCACTTGAAAAAGGTGACCACTCAGAAACTCAACACTCAATTCAACAACTTTTACCCCACAAACCCCCCCAACCCCCCCAAAAAAAATTAAAATTAAAATTGAAAAAAAGGCAAAGCAAAACAAAATTAGAAAAATAAATCAACAAACCACTCAATTCAATTCAACAAAGTTTTTAGTTGACTCACTGAGCTTCAAAACTATTATCTACTTCCAATAGTCAGAACTGCTTGTTACCTTACATGATCATTTAACATATTAGGGCTTGTTTGTTTCATGTACTTGTTTGTTTCATGTAATTGATTGAATTCCCAAGAAGTCTAGGACTCTAATTTCTATTGAGTGGTTAAAAATGAAGAAATGAAGGTGAATATCAAAAAATGACCATATAATCTCCCCCTTCTGTAGAAAATGAATCAAGGGACCCATCGAGTTTGTCAAGATCCTAGGAAAGTCAAGATCTCAACTGCAGCTCTACCTTATATATATATATATATATATATATATCCTTCACAGTAACCTTTTTAATAATCCTTTCTTAGAATCCATTTGACCATGAGTTCCTATGTATTCAATTCCCATGCAAACAAACTGGTCCTCGACCATACTCCATCAGTCTAATGCCGGCTTAAAGAAGTTCTACATTGATCACTTAGGGCCTGTTTGGATGTATGGTGAATTAAAGTATGGTGAGGTGAAGCATTAAATCGAGAGAATAATATATAAGGTGTTATGATGGTGTTTTGTTTTTAGTTGTTTGGTATGGAATCTGTTTGACTTTTTTATGGAAAAGTGGAGTTTCTTTGTCTTTTACAGCCTGTTTGGGAAGGCAGGAAAAGGGAGGGAAGGAAAAAAAAGGAGGGGAAAGTGGGGGGAAGGAAAGAAGGGAGTGTGTTTGGGAAGGGGGGGAGGGGGAAGGGGGGGAAGGTGAGGGAGAAAGAGGGGAAAGGGGAGGAAATTACAATATTGCCCTTGAATGTCCAAATGGAGGGAAAGTGAGGGAGAAAGAGGGGTAAGGGTAAAATAGTCTTTTTTTTCCTACCTCACAAACAAACAAAATTATACTTTTTCCCTTTCCTTCCCCTACTTTTTCACTTCCCAAACAAGACGATGGAAAATTAATTTTCCCTCCCCTCCCCTTCATTTTCCTTCCCCCTCAAATTTTCCCTCCCCTCCTCCCTTCCCAAACACAGCATTAGTGGAGAAATGATGTTGCTTTTTTTACTTTTTTTGAAAAATTAGGAGGGAATTTTGAAATTGTGTACTTTTGATATGACCCCTTGTCATTTCTTGTCTGGATTCACATTACTTCACTTTAACTAGTTAAGTGCCAAACACGCCCTTATAGTCTTGTTTATATCCAGTTGAATACTTAACACTTGGATCCATATACATGCCCAATATTGGCTCTAGCCCAATTGCAATCATCTGGTTTGGAATAAGTTCAGGCCCAAAAGAGAATAATAGGATAACTGAATCCACATCCACTTATCTTAAAAGAAAACCTTATTTCCTTTAATTCATTTAGACTTCTGATGATGTATAACCCACAATGGATGGGTCATTATCACAAACATCAGCAACGTCATCAAAATACATAACTAATCTTTTATGCTTATTATAATTGACACACAAGGTACCCACCTACATGGGATAAATAATTATTTTAATAACTAGTAACAAAAATACCTCTCTCCATTCACCTATGGATCCTGTGTAGAAACCGGGATATCATCAGATTCATCAACTACCATCTCATTTCTAAATAGAAGTGTAAGGTATGGAACAACTTTGGGAAGAACAGGCAAGTCCGCTACATTAATGCTCATCATGTCAAAGGCAATACATGTTTTGTACATGTGGGTCGCATCAAAAACTGGAATTTTTGGATACCTTTGGCTGAAATGTGTAAGAACGATGCGATACCATAGTTATCAATATCGTTTCGTTTCGGCCGAAATGGCCGAAATTTTTCGTTTCGGTCAAGTGGCCGAAACGAAATTCCATTCAAAACTTTTCAGTCTAAATTTCGGTCGATTTCGGCCGAAATGTTACTTTTCGGCCGAAATGGAATTTTATATAATTAAGTTTTTTAAACTTTTTTTACACATATTTTTTGTATTTCTTATATTTTCACAAAATATAATTCTAAAAAAATTACTATAATGGATTAAGTCTATATTTATTACTTTTTCTTTTTTTTCACTTATATATGTATATATATTTTGTTATTTTTTCCCCGAAATGTAATTCCGAAAAGTTTCGCCGAAATCCCGAATCGGCTGAAATTTTTCATTTTGTAGGCCAGAGCGAAATGAGGTCCGAAACGATATTAACAACTATGTGCGATACACACCAGCAGATGCGCCAACTTCAATGGCCTCTTTTGTCACGCTATGGTTCCACGCGACAGCTTCTTACCCCATCCCATCCACAAAGGTTGCCTGAAATTAGAAAATGAGTAATGTATTCAGTTATCATTTCTTCAAGAATTCAAGTCCTAGAAACTGAGTGCAGTTGTCTAGTTACAAAAAGAGCTTCTAATCATTTGTTAGGTAGCTGAAATGAATTTAGTTTTTTCCGTGATATTAAAAATAACAATATTTTTTTTACTATGACGTACTATAAAAAGAAGAGATAATTAGCGAAATGTCTCTCACATAGGACTTGTAAGGCCTCCAGTCCATCAACTTTTCCTCTAAGACCCGTAGAATTTATGTAATTTTGACGTGGCTAACAAAATCAACAGGAAATGGGCATTACATTACACAGGCATGCCACCAAAAGAGAAATTATAAATATTTAAGATCCACCTAAAATGCAGTTGATTGTGATTTCAGTGCAAAAACATCCGACTCTGTATAAGTCAGGATATCCAAATGCAGCATTAAAAGTCTAATACCGCATGTAAGGCCACACATGAGAAAATGCATATAAAATGTTTGCACGTAACTTAAGTTACCCATAAGCCTACAGTTCTATTGTTTGGCAAATCAGAGCAAGAGTAAGCCATAATCTTCAGTTTTTTCCTTCTTTGACATAACTAATTATAGGTAACCATAGTTACATATAATAGGATTACTGGGTAGCTATTAGTTCATAACCCAAAATCACATGCTCAAGAAATCTTGTGATTCACTTAGAAAATCTTTACATAAAATTAGAGGTTCAGTGTATGTTTTGTCCAACTTTTAATGACCTTCCACATTCTCAGTCCAATTGTCCACCAACCAAATGATTAGAACTGTCCATTCAAGGTCGGACCTTTTGGTTAATCAGTTCAGATCTTGTACACGTGCCACGTGCAAAAAAGAAGCCACTGACAATATAGAAAAAAGTATCATAAAACCTTAGTCTTGCCCATATCTCTGGATAGTTTATAAGAAATAAAAGGAGTTAACAAATTGCGAGCAATATGAGCTATCCAATGATAAACTGTAAGCACCAATATCATGCATCTTGAAAATGTTCCATCAATTCTTTTTACATATTCCTTAGCATACTTCCAAGCGCTCATCATATTTTATTTTTACATTGTTTGTGAGTAATCGAACCAATGAAAATACAAATATTTCTGGATATAATCAATTGATGGGCATGCCAAATTATAATGCGGAGCTCAAATAGATGATCAACAACAAAACAAATTATAGTATATGTTCAGTTACTTACCTCATGTATAAGAACTGTTGCTCCATGAGATGCATCCACTAGTGCTGGGCATGGCCTTGTATCACTAGAATAAGAGCCATGCTACTTGTCCCGGGACTGGCCCGACTCCACATGGGAGGGGCATTTTGGTCATTTGGCAAGTGGACTTTTTGCTAGAATAAACAAGCTTCCAGCCTGGAATAGCCTTTTCTACATTGTTTATTTTCTCAGCTGCCGGCAAGACAACCCCAAATGCCTGTGGACAGTGCACGACTAAAACGCTGATCAAGGCCTCCAAACCTGCTTCTAGTAACTGATGCAAGTCAGACTATTGGGCCCCGATTGAAAGTATATTCCAGAAGGTCCAAGGCCCACAAAGCCCAGTAACTTCAAAACGGGCGTTTCTAGTTTAGACTTATCCTAAATTTAGTAGAACTCTTTAATTCATTTGATTAGGTAGTTTCTAATTTCCAATATTCTTAGTATTCTTAGAATTAGAAGTTTCTTAGTAGAGATTGATTACTACATTATATATAGGATGTAATCCCTTCTCTTAGGATATACAGAAAATTAATGAAATATTGAGTTCTCTCTCAAATGTGTGTTTCTCTTTGTCTGTGGTGTGAGGCTAAGATTTCCTATCTAAGCCGTCTGGCTTAAGGAATAGTCCGTTGGCTACCCTCTTTTTCCTATCTAAACCACTGCCGTAGTGATCCCTACGCTCCCAACGTCCCTGCCACACCATTCAGCCCACCCACAGCCTAGAAAAAACCCTAATTGCCCAATCGAACCACAAATCCCAAATCAGATCTCCCATCCTGCCCCACTAGCCTCCACACGATCCCAGCTCAGCCACAGTAAATTCTAGCCCTAATCCAACCCCAGCCAATCGTCGATCCCAGCCCTAACCCAACCCCAGCCACGGTAAACTTCTTGAAACCAGCCAACCCACCATCGTTCGCCAAAGCAGAACCCATCATCTCCATCAAACCCACCGACAGTGTTCCCATAACTAGAATCCAGGCCTCCATTACCCAAACCCATATCCAAAACAAAAAAAAAAGGGAAGGAGGGGGGGCAGGGGGGGGGGGGGGGGGGGGGGGGGAGGGGACAACCAACAGGTAAATGTAGAGATTTAATGAAACGTAGGAAACTTGTCGGTAATTTATGTAGCGTATTATGGATGAAACTGATTATGAAGACCGCCATGATCGATGAGATGACATCACCAAGAAGGTACGTGTTGATGTTCCTGATTTCTTTGGACGCATGGATGTGAAAGTCTTCACCGACTGGATTACAGCCCTTAAAGACTATTTTGAATGGTACAATATGGACGACGACAAACGTGTTTCCTTCATCAAGATGAAGATGCAGGGTGCAACACGTGTTTGGTGGTGGAGTATTGATGACAGGAATGCTAATTATGGGAGACGTCCTATCAGTACATGGGAGGAGATGAAACAAAAACTTGAAGATAAATATCTACCGGTTGACTATCTTGATTCCCTCTATGATCAACTTGTTGATTGTAGACAAGGGTCCTCCACCGTAGATGATTTCACAGAAAGGTTTCATGACCTTATGGTGCGATGCAAGGTGCCTGAAACTGATCGACAGACTATCACCAGATACAAGAAAAGACTGTGTCAAGAGATCCAAAGGGAATTGACGGCTCACACCTTTTACAGCATTGATGAAGTTCATCGCTTGGCACTCCACGTCGAAGAACAGTTGCGCTATCCAAATTCAAGGCGTTTTGGTGAGCCTCTACAAAGGGGGACCTCCGATACAACTTCTCAGCGGGTTGCTCTAGCACAACACTCAACCCGACAACCTCCTACACAAAATTCTAACAAGCAAGCACCTCCTCAAACTCAATCAAGACCTGCAGATTTTGCCAACAAAGGGAAAAATGTTGTCAATTCTTCACGTTCAAAGAAGGACATCGATTGCTTTCGATGCAAAGGCAATGGACACTATGCTTCTGAATGTCCAGGGTCAAAGAATCTTCACTATGCACATAATGAAGAAGATGCCTATGATTTAGAGCCTGTTGATGAAGAAATCGAAACTGAAACACCATATGAAGAGCATGAACCTTCGCCCGAACAAGAAGATCATTCCTTCTATTAAGATGAAACCGAAGGGCGGACATTGTTCATTCGTCGTCTCTTCATTACCACCGAAGAAGAAGCTGAAGATTGGAGACGAACTATCATATTTCGCTCTATGGCAAAATGTCGTGACAAATTGTGCAATCCAGTCATAGATGGAGGAAGCGAGATGAATGTGATCTCCAAAGAAGTAATTGACAAGCTGAAGCTTCCAACAGAAAAACACCCGAAACCTTACAAGGTCTCTTGGGTGAATGATTCAGCCATTCCAGTCACTAAGGGGTGCCAGGTAACATTCCGAATTAGTGGTTATGCAGATTCTATTTAGTGTGATAATTATCCCTATGAATGTTACTCATATTCTCTTAGGAAGGCCTTGACTTTTTTATAACAAAGTCCAAAGTGATGGAGAAAAAAAAACTCTTATACTATTAAGTATAAAGGTCGCAAGGTTACTCTCTTTCCACTTAAGCCTCCTACTGCCCCGGCAAAGCAATCACCATCAGTTCCGGCAAAACAAACTGCTTCACAGCCAAGTTGTCGCATCCTTTCAATGTGGAAATTTAAAGAAGAAAGTAAAGAGCAAGGAGTTGTTTATGCGCTTATCCTACCAGAATTCAAAGAAGCCAAAGAGAAAAAGGCTGTTTCTACACCACCAGAAATCACGACATTGTTGCATGATTTTAAAGACTTGATTCCAACAGATCTTCCAAAAGAGCTACCGCCTATGAGAAACATCCAACATCCAGCATGTATACGATTGCAACATTTTGTGATTGAGGCTCCATATTGAAGCCTTGTGTATGTATACCTAGAGTGATGGCTTTATGAGCACCTGGATCGACAAGTGATATGGTGAAATTGGGAAAACAATTGAAAAAAACAGGGCCATCATGAAGACTGGCTTCTACCATCCCTATAAGAGAATCTCTGAATGATACATGTCTTTTATTGCAAATATAAGCGAGACAAGATGTATTTAAACTAATTCTGGTTAATGGCTCTATTGAAACTTGAACAAGTGCTATATGCATGTATTTATATTTTGTTTTATGCATTTCAATCTTTTTAGAAGGAATTACATATAAATTTTCTTCAGTTTGATGGCTGAAAAGTTTCTTCAACAGTCTTAATTTCATAATTTGATTTTTGTATACAAGATCCTTCTTTATAGATTTATTTTAATTCAATATTTAGAAGATCCTTCTTTATAGATTTCTTTTAATAACTTTGCGTTCAGGTTGTTGTTTGAGTGTTCTGGTTGCTGTTTGGAACACTATTATATTGCTTGTTTAGCATAAAACACATTGGTTATTTGCATACACGTTGTTTGGAAAGGTATTGTGGCACATTGTTCAGGTTGTTTGAAACCCACTTTGATGTTTTGTAGCATGTTCTGTAGCTTAAGTGGACAATTATTTGGCCGCAGTTTGGGAGTTACCTAATTTTGGACCTCACATTCAAACATCCCAGATACATTCTTAGTTTGAGAAACCTGAAGGACACAGAACTTGTGCTAAAATGATATTTCTCAAGGCACCCAAATTATATGCTTTATGCTTTAAATATGAGAAGTTCATAAAACGTAATAATATGAAGGAATTGAACACTAAAAAATAATTTGGGCGCTTTCATTTATATGAGGGTGAAAGAATCAGTGCACAAGTGCACTTTCACTATCCACGTATATTTTTGAATCTGACCTCAGACTTTCAGCCGAATTGATGGTTACCAGTATCCATATATCACGGTGCCCATGCGTGTGACACATCAAAATAGACCTTAAGGTAGCAGCTTTACAGAAGATAAAGTTCATCAAATAAATGCAAGAGTAGGAACCACAAATATATTTCAGCCAATGATGATCTTCTTTTCCAGATATTCCTTTCATCCTTACATATCTACAGTTTCATAGTGCAATAGATAGAACTGCTCCATACTCTGCAAATGTTTGCTCCAATTTATAATAAGATCATGTCCCAAAAACAAACCATAGATACCAACCAAGTTCGTCGTAGAAATCACCAATCCCTAACAACTCTGCCCAGAAACCCTTGTTTGATGCTAAGGGGTCCACTCCAACTTTAGCGCACATCTCATGGAACTGAGATCTGAATACTGGATTCTTGCAAATGTCATTCTACAATTGGCCCATGGAATGTGTTTTCAATATAATCACTAAAAGGAAAAGCTCAGTTTGAAATCTTATGAGCAACTAATATAGACGACCCCATTGTTAATAAGTAGTAAACAACAATGCAACTAAATGAGAAGAAATATAATACAATTGGAGAAAAATACTAGTTTACATTTAATTAGCTTTTTTATCAAAAAATAAAAATGTATTGACCATGAAAAGGATATTGTGCCACAATTCACAAAATAACTTATTATCGATTGAAATGATGTTTTTAGGAAGAGGATGAGTGCGAACACAGGATTGTGGTGGAGGGGTTCACTCCCCTTGATTGACTCACTAATGAATGGAAGCGATGGAAAACATTGATTCTCTAATACCAATAAATGGATGGAGAAGGCAAACTTTAAACAAGCACTGATTTTCTACCAATGAAGTAGTGACACAACACTCTAGGAATAATGCAACTGGGACAACAACGATGCAGTAACAATTGAACAAATCCTATTGTCTATTTGAACAGCAAAACTTGAAGAGAAAAGGAAAGGGGAAAAACTGCAATTACATGTTGGATTGAAACTAGAACAAACTGCAAGATAAGGCTATGACTGTATGTCGGGACGAGACCTGACACTGTACATGAGACGGGATTTCAGCTGGGAATAAACACAAATTGCACAAGCAGTTGCTTGCATAAAGTTATGGCATTCGGCACCAGGGCCAGAAGATTAGTTCGTTGTTTCACTGAGTAGAGTAATGGCTGGTGTCATGGTGATCATGACTCAGCTAGATGTAATACTACTACTAAGTATTCAGGCCTGTGTAACATGTGTGTTTTTCTTCTTTTTCTTTCCCTATGTAAAATGTATGTTTTCAAACATTCACAAACCAAACCAGGTGAAAACATAGCTTCCACAGAAGTTTTGAGATTAGTTAAGAAACCCATCTCAGAAACCACATTCTCTAAAAAAAAAAAAAAAAAAGGCCTAAGTGTCATAAACTGTCAATTAAAAGGGCAAAGCTTTTAATCTCCCAAACAAAACTGATGAAGAGGACAGACCATTTGCATTAAACAAAACCATTATCAATATATTGTATCTACATTGTCTTCTTAAAAACAGACACGATAACAACAACAAAAACAAAAATAAAAACATCTATAATCAATATCACCAATGACATCCAGATAGGACTGGTTCATGTGACTAAGAAATATTACAATCACCATCAACATTAATTCAACATTATTGTCATATGGATATTGCAAAGTGATTATATAAAATTATTATGCTAATTTAATATTGTCTCATTATCCCAATATCTTTTTTGGAGTGAATGCTTTGCTTTGCAAGAATTTATTGCTACTTGTATTTTGACAATATTCTTTTTTGGTTTTGCAGATTGATTTTGAATTTTATTGTGCTGGTTGCGAGCTCTAAGGGATTACCTTTTTTATTTTGATCACAAACATATGTATATGTTAAAGATTTTTGGAAATTATCAAGTAGTAATAGTTGTGTATTTTAGAGATTTGTGGGTTTATTTTGGTTTATGTATGGAAGATATTTGGTTGTGAATGTTATTTTCGATTTGTTAATGAATCTATTTTAAATTGGGTTGTGCATTAAGTTTGGTGGTTTGAACAGGTATTTAGATTTTTATTTGTGATATGCAGGGAGAAATGAAGGGTTAAAATATTTAAAAAAAAAATAATAATCTTTCCCGACGCACCAGCATGCATTGCAAAAAACAAAATGTATTACAACATTTCCCGACATGATTTATGCGCTGGCAAAGTTGCATTTCCCAATGCGTTAGCCCAAAGATATAGCGCATTGGTAGCGTCGGCTATTTCACGCATTCCCAACGCATTGGTAGCGCCGGCTATTTCATGCATTCCCAACACATTAGTAGCGTCGGCTATTTCATGAATTCTCAACACTTAATCATTGTCGGCCATTACCACGAATTTCCAACGCACTACAAGCATCGTCCATTACTAGGAATTTCCAACCCACCATAAGCGTCGGCCATTACTATGAATTCCCAACGCGCTGCCAGCGTCTGCCATTACTAGGAACTCCTAACGCATTACCAGAGTCGGCGTTTATGTTGCTGACACTGGTACTGCATTAGCAAATATTGTTTTCAAATCAAGAAAGTTGGACTTTTTGCCGATGCACATCTCTTTGCCAACGTATTGGTCGAAGCTGCTGTGCGTTTGCAATTATACATGGATATGCCGACGCAGTTAAAATAGGGTCGGCTATGGATTTGGCTACACGTGGTTGCCGACGCATTGAAATGCGTTGGGAAATCCTTTGCCGATGCAAAACCTACCTTTTCAGACGTGATGACTGCATTGGCAAAACTATATTCAATTTTTTAAAACGGGTCTCTCGAGGAACATCAGGTATATAAGCTTAAATATCATACTCAAAATTATCAATCAATACAAATCAATTTATATGGTCCAAACCATTGGTTTCATTTTATGAAACTTAAGAAGAACTGGTTTTTTTTTTTGGTAAGTAAGAAGAATGGTTTTAAGATATGGTTTATCACCATGGATTTAGGTCAAAAAACAGGAATATCAGATCCTAATTCATTCAAAACATATAAATAAGTAGAGAAACCATAAAAAAATCATTAGAATTAACTAAGAGAAATTGTAGTAGAATCACAACCATTCAAAAATAAAGCATGGTCCAGCTAATATGTAAAACAAATCAAATCAAATTACAATGAATACAAGCATGATTAATTGAATTTGACCACTTGCCTGATAAAAACATGCAAAAGAGTGATGCAAAGATGATGATCTGAGGGCCTACTTCTCTTATCCAAGCCTCTTTCTCTGATATTGTGTGCGGTGATGATTTCACAAGTCAATGGTTGGGTATGTGGGTTGATACATGAGCCATTTGGATTTAGTCTAAAAATGAGGGATGGTTGACCAGATCGATTCCATATTACCGGGTCTTGCAAACGGGTTCCACGAATGGGACTCAGTTTAACTTATCCTTAAATGCCGAGTGGGCCATGCATTTGACTGGTTAGAATGGCCTCGTTCAATTAATGCAGGTTAATGGGCTATGATTTGACTCGGGTTACATTGCAACCCCGACAGTTACTGTGCTGCAATGTTGGCCTTGGGTGACGGTGGTAAGGTTCGCTAGGTGGGTTAGAGGGAACTGATGGAACGGGTTCTGAGGAGACTCCGATCAGGCTCAGAGGCTGAATGTGGTTGACTCACTCTACAAGGAAAGGAAGAGTGAAGTGGACTAGACAGATGGATTGTGCAGAAAAAGATAAATGTAGGCTCGGTTTTAAGTGGAATTCACAAACCCATGTACAAGCTGAATAAATGCTTGCGGATCCATCTTTAGGTCATTTAAAACTAAAAAAATTTAATTAAACAAGTCATCTAAAAACTCATGTTTCTCTTATCCAACTTGAGTTCGAACTCCTTATTGATTAAGCTAATCTTCACACAACCAATTCTAAAATAACAACACTCTTAAATATCACCTACATCTACATCTCACGCATCTAATTCGCACCAAAACTCTTAAATGCCTCCTATCCGCAGTTGGTCCCACACTATGATGTACATGATGTAGGTGATGATGCAATTAACGCAAGAATTAAGATTAAAATAATAAAATGCACAAAAAATTGACAAGGTGATATGGGTGGGGGTCTACATGTGATCAAATCAATGTTCAAACTAATTTATCCGGATAAATTTTATTTTAAGAAAATATGATAAAGTTTATTTTAAAAGTTAATTACTTAATTTTTGTAATGACCCGGGCTGATGTCCACAAGATATTGTCCGTTTTTGCTCATAGGATGATTCCAACCCAATCTTAGCGAGCCTCATGCGGAGTTAAGGCCAGGTCGCACATTATGATCAGGACTTAGATATTTACAATGTGGGATTTGGACAAAACCTCACGGTCCTAACCGAAGCACTCCACCCTTACTCCTACGGATTCTCCTTTCTTGAATCAAATGAGCACTTCACTGGATATTGTCTCAAGGAATTACCCCAGGCGGATCGGGGTCTCACACAAGGACAAAAATATCCCTGACCCAAAGGCTGGTCACATAAAAACAATCTATCCACCTCCGTCAAATTTCACTCTCATTAGAGTTTGTTCCGCCAGACTAATCACATGTATAACACATCAGTAATTAAACAAACATAATTATTTTACATGTGAGCAACTAAACTAGAAGGTGGGCCAACTCTTGTCTGACTGAACTTTGACCAGAGTGGTCTTGTTAAAATTAAGTTCAGCAGGAGTGAAGCCAACGCCCTAGGACTACGGTTTGCACCCGGAGGTTGTGGGTTCTAAACTGCACTACCACACTGGGGCTACAGGGGAATTTTACCCGGCTTTCTCTCCTGGGCCCGTAGGGATTATTCTGGCCCAAAAGGGCTAGGAACCCTACGTTATCAAAAAAAATAATAATAAATAAAAAAAATAAAAAAAAAAAGGAGTGAGGGCAACGTCAAATTAAACCCACACAAACCACCCAAATAAAATAAGTTTACATTTGATCAATATGGCGGTGAGCCCTACTACAGCTAAATTGAAATTTAACTAGAGACCACGCAAGCAGTATAAAAATGAGAACCCTAATCGGGCTCTGGGATTTCTCGTATGGCCCTGCCTCAAAAGATCCGCTCATGGGATCCATTGTGCCCCGTACAAATGGTTATGTTTAGCACTGTTTCCGATACATACAAGTCCCTGATGTGGTTTGGTGAACAAAAAGTCTAAATGAACGAACTTTTTGTCCAGAATTTGGGACAAACTACCACGTGACGCATTTATAGAGGTGAACAATGCATTCAACTTTTGAGAAAGATGGAAAAAGCACCTCTAGGAATGTGCCACATGGTAGTTTGTCCCAAATTCTGGACAAAAAGTTTATCCATGTAGCATGATTGGTTTGTGAAACTCGAAACTAGTTATAATTCTCAGTGCAACTCCTCTTCGGTTGTGTGGTGCAGTAATTCTATTCTCGTAAAAAAGGAGAAATATGAAAGTAATTTTTTTCTGGATAAAGAGGATTTTCATTTACTATATTGGGCCTAAAAGTGTCGGTTTTCACTTTCTGATGGAAATGAAAATTCAGAGACAGAGAGAGAGTAGAATCCTGTCGGTGCACGAATCCACCCCCTAGTAAAAAAAAAAAAAAATAGTTCCATATTGCTCATAAGTGATATATCATCCCTACCAGCCACACAGCTGGGGAACATACATCACATTCACACCTATAAATATGGGGCCAGTACTTAAAAACATGATAAAGTCCCATCTACCACATACATGCATTTAACACACATTATGTATCTCTGTGAGCGCATCATCCCCACCAATCAACGGGACTGTGCATGGAGAGTTGAAGGCGCGCTGTAGCTTGTAGCTTATAAATAATAACATAAACAACCATCAAAGCACGCAGTGACTGAGGAAGAAGTCGGAGTCACGATAGTGAAGCCTCTGCCATTCATGGCTTACTCCAGAGTTGCATGCCTGGTTCTCGCCTTTGTGATGCTTGCCACCCATCTTGCTCATGCTGCCAACCTCTGCGCGCAGTTGAAACAGCAACTCAACCCATGCATGGGCTACCTTAAAGGTAGTATCGGGGATTCTAGGGGCTGTTGCAATAGTGTGAGGAGTGTCAATGCCCAATTCAAGACAACCATTGCGCGCCGACAAGCGTGCCAATGTATTGTAGGGCAAGTCCATGCCACACGTGGTCTCCAGATGAATCGCCTTGCTAACCTTCCGAAAACATGTGGTGTTTCCATCCGTGGTTATCGCGTCAGGCAAAACTTCAACTGCAATGAGTAAAAATCTTTTCGTTGTATTGTTGTTTTTGGGGATTTGACATATTAATTCTCCTTAAATTATTTTTTCTTAATTTCATGAGCAAAAATCTAGTGATGTCATTAGAGTCGTTTGACTCTAGTCCATAGCTCATTTTTTTTTTTTTTTTTTTTAACTTTCCTGCTTTGGATCCCATGATTTCATGAGATTTATGGCAGAAAAGTAAAGAAAAAAGTGGACCAGTGCCAAACGACTTTGGTGACATTAGTTTCATTTTCAATTATGAAATTAGGGATGCAGGGTTTAAAGAGTATTAATATGTCAAATCCCCTTATTGTTTTCTTCTTCTCTTTGTCTACTTCCTTTGGCACGAGGTTTTGCACACAAACTCTTGCCCAATTAAGTTGAAGCTTACAGAATTTGTTGCAAGGTTACTGTTCTTTGTCCACATATCATCTTTGATTACTTTGCTCTTAATTCTAATGTGTTCAACCTGACAAGTCTGATTTTAAAGGACTTAGATGGTCACATGTGGTAATTGTTGGTTGTAACCCTAGAATTACAGGATCAACCACATATAACTCAGTATACACACAAAAAAAAAAAAAAAAGACTTGGGTTTTATCCCTAGTTGTAGTACCTATAGTGACCAACATTGGGTCGGGTGTAAGTATTTACTAGAGCAATAAATAAATAAAAAATAATTAAATACACACTATAAAAATGAGGCAAATAAGAAACCAAATCTGTGCATCACCTTGGTGCATGCAAATTCAACCTGGGGAATATTGAATCTCGAGTGAGAAAGTAGAATTCTATAAAATTGTAATTAGTTGCTTCATTCGGCTTGGAAAATGCCAGATCTAGGATTTTTGTTATGGGTGCAAGTGATGGTCCACCCATAGTTTCATCTATCCTCTCAAATTATTGGGAGATCATTATCCTCATTTTTCTTATCAGTTCCATTAGCATCATAATTGTGCTCTTATGTGTGATGAAAATAAAGAGAGCCATAGACAAATAACATACTTATCAACAATGCCCTTTGACAGACATAAAAGGAATTATACTTGCATAATTCAAAATAAGTGAGGGATCATATCATATGCGATGCTCCATTTATTTTATATGCAAAATCCATGTCCCTGTCATAACCACCTCATTTCTAGGCATCATAGCCTGAAAGTCCCACTTTTACCTGCATTTTCTCTTAAACAAACGCAGTGTCTAGACCAACGAAGTTCAAAAGGAAACACTAGCCATCTGAATTATACAATAGCCGTCCAATTTTTGTTTCTTTTAAGCGAACACAACGTAAGAACCTAATAACACCAAATAAGTAAGCAGACTTTTTATTACACAAAAAAAGTAAGCAGACTTTATAGACTCCACCATTAGTTTACAATTGCTAGTACAGCAAGCATGGCATATCCAGCTTGTTAGGAGCTAGTGGTAATACTTTACTAGGGTAGTTATTGGATGTTAATCGAAAATGCAAGAAAACATACTGACCAATAGAGCAATATAAATATTGAGTCTGGTCCTCCGAGTGTCTTACTAACATTTCTCGTGAGTGAACGGAGTGAACTTTATATTGAAGTCCACCTATTGAAAACCCCAATCGCTCAAAATAAGGGTCTAGTCTTTCAATCCCATGTCCTATAATTTTTACTCAAATTGTAGTTGGTGCACCGTAGGATTGAACATTAATTAAATAATTAATCCTAAGATGGGACTCACTCTTATTTGTCTAATCTCATTCAAGAGGTGGGCGCTCATTTAGAGCATTCAGACTTTTAATAGGTTGGCCCCACTAGTGAATTCTAACTTCCTCACGAAATTGTAAGTGAGACACTTGGAAAACCTTAACTCAAAGTTTTTTCCTTTTTCTTTCTGGTTAATTGTCCTAACCCAAAGTTGAGAGGTGGCAATTGCCCATATGGATCTAGCCCCTAGACTAGTTCTTTACCAAGAAAAATATGGTACTAATTTTTTCTTAACCTCTTGAAACAAAAACAGAAGAGATTAAAATAAGAAAGGATAAATAGTGTTGGGAAAGCTTAGGGGCTTTAGTAACTCTAAAAATAAGCTCTCATTTTGCAATTTAGAGCTTATTTAAAGATAGAATGTTTGCTAAACTTCTAATTGTATTTTTGGTTTTTAGAGCTTATGTCTCTAAAAGATAAGCTAAGGGGGCAGCTTAATTTTTAGAGCTTTTTTAGCTAAAGAAGATGGAGGTGGACAATTAAAACTTTATAAGTATATATTTTGGATGAAATAACCTCATAAAATCTTCAAAATGATACAATCGACTTGTTCTACATTCTAATTTTTAGAAGGTGGTCCCCAATTACCACAATTCCTAAAGGTGGGCCCCAATCAACTCATGGAGTAAGAACTTTCTTTTATAAGTTTACCAAACGCACTAAGTATAAACTATAACTTAAAACTTAGAGATTTTGTTTTAGACCTTAATCTGCTCTTATTAATTAGATTAGAGTTTCCAAACAGTCCCTTAATTTCAAAAGAATTAACTAGCTAAACTCAACTTGGGTTGTTAACATAAGTTTTGGGGGATGCATGTCAATTATCAAGGGTGTTGGACCAGTGGTTTGATCACGTCATGACCAATCTCGCTCGTAGTTTGAATAAAACTCAATATATTAGAGTTGCCATGTTGTCCGAAAGTTCTAATCCCATTAGCATGCGAAAGAATTAAAAGTACCTCCTTGATAAATTACTCTGTTTAATTAAAATCTAGATGAGTCGTCTTGATTTTTGGCTTATAGTCAAAATACCATGGAAGGAAAATTAGAAAAGTCAATTTCATGAATGATCTATATATCTATGGTGCTCATATTCTTTGTTTACAGCCTAAAAAACCATAAATTCGTATACCAACTTACTAATCCGATATTTCTTTTATTTGGATATATAATTTTTCTTTGCAGGATTCAATAGGTTAAGGTGGACTCGATGGGTCAGAGGTCGTGAACATTTATATATATACTATTTGCATATTTTGGAGTCGATGGTGATATAAAAAATCAAATGACATTGTTAACTCAATGGTTAGATCTTACTATTTGCGGTTGGGAAAAAAGCTTAAGAACTACTATGGAAGCGCATGAGAAATAAGTTGGGTCCTGGCCCATGGGTGTGGTGGTTGTGTGAGGGCCCTTGTGAACTATTCCACGCCCTTGCCCTTGTCCTTGTCCTTGTCCTTGTCCTTGATATTTAATATGTTCATCAATCACTACTTTATATGTGATGTAAGTTGTTTTATTAATTATAGGCCTTTTGGGTAGTGTACTCACTACTTATCCTTCTTAATTTTACACTACTTATCCTTCTTAATTTTATAGTTGAAGAATGTGAATGTGAATGTGAATGTGAATGTGAATGTGCATGTTCAAATGATATTATGTTATTTCAACATCCAAAAGATGGACCCTTCATTGCAGGGAATGTGAGCGATAGCCAATGCTTGTTCTTTATTGTCTTCCAATTACATCTAAAAGTGCCACTTATGACGGGTTTTTTGTGTTCTACACAATTCATCCTCATACCAATTGAAGGTAAGGATCTCGTCTCATTGATGCGGCCCACATGTATTAGGAATAAGACTTCCATCCATACGAAGTGACGAATCCACCCATCACATGTATTGGGAATTTTGTGGCACCACCCATTGCTGCCGCTTTCTTAGAAATTATTATTATTTTTTGGTAATATTGGAAAAAAGATAGATTGTTATAAGATCTGGATCTTAAGTGGATGGCCACTTGGGATGAGTTAGGGTTAGATTTTAGTTTCCTCTTTTGTAGGGTTACTTTGCCTATATATAGGTATCTCTACCTTTGTATTGAGACACACATATGAGATAGTAGAAAGCCCTCTAATATTCTCCCTCTAATATTCTCTCTTGATTTCTCACTTTTCCACAACACGTTATCAGCACGAGTACATCTTCCGCGTGCATCTTCTGCGTGCATCTTCAAAGTTACATCTTCAAACACGAGTACATCTCCTGCGTGCATCTTCAAAGTACCGAGAGGAGTTGTCCCCTGTTGCATGAGTTAAAAAAGAAATCAAACCCTTGATCTGCGTGCATCTTCAAAGAAGTAAGCACGTCCTTTTATTAAATTTTTTTTCTCTTGATTTGAGTGCATCTGGACCCATTCATAATGCTTGTATTTTGGAGTTGGCCTCTGCCACGCTTCTGGTCACGCACAAAAAGGCCGTGTCAGCAAGAGAAAAGATTCCAATGTCTTGCAACGCATGCATTATCTCGTAGAGATTCTATTTTAACACCACTGCTGTCATGAACAATTCCTATAGACGAAGATGAGGTCACATCATCATCATCATCATCATCATGCTTGTTCATAATATTCATAATATTTTAGTTATTGTTCATCCATTTTGCATATTTTATTTTATTTTTATTTATCAATATTATGAATGGATTATAAAATGGAATCAGAAGTTCTAAAAACTGAACCTGAAGTTCACTGATATTTGGACCAGAAGTCCTAGAAGTTGGAATATTGATATGAACCTGTAGATTCATATCCATAAAATTATAAAGCCATGAAATTAAACCTGAAGTTTTGACAGAACCAGAAGTTTTGATCAATTAGAACCGGAAGTTCTATTTCAAACCTGAAAATTTGACAGAACATGCAGTTCTAATGAACCTGAAGTTCTAAATCAAGCCTGAAGTCTTGACAGAACCTGCAGTTCTAATTCTCAAAATTGTGAACCTGATGTTCTAATTTTTCTTTAGACAAATTTTTTTTAAATTCGTTCATTAATTACTTCTGATGTTAATATTTTATTTTATTTTACTTTATTGATTATTTGCACACGGTTAACTTAATATATATTTCTTATTACAGTTCTTGCATAATGTCAAATCTGACTAAACTTGACTTTAAAGCCCTTAACATAAATGGGGACAATTACTTATCTTGGCAATTGGATGCTAAAATCCACTTGCAATCCAAGAAATTGGGAGAGACTATAAAAGAAGGTAACAAGATGTCCCCAGAAGAAAAGGCGTTAGCCCTCATCTTTCTACGCCATCACATACATGACGACCTCAAACATGAATACCTTACTGAAGAAGACCCAGCAGGCCTGTGGAAATCCCTGAAGGATAGATATGATCACCAGAAGATGGTCATACTACCAGCTGCTCGAAATGAATGGTTAAACCTGAGGTTACAAGACTATAAAACAGTATCTGAATACAACTCTGCTCTATTCAATATTGTTTCCAGATTAAGATTATGTGGTGAAAAGGTTTCAGAGGAGTAGATGTTGGAGAAAACGTTATCTACTTTTCATGCATCGAATGTGCTCCTGCAGCAGCAGTATCGAGAGCGACGTTTCTCCAAATATTCAGAACTTATCTCATGTCTCCTAGTCGCTGAACAGAATTCCATCGTATTGATGAAAAATCATAATTCCAGACCAACTGGATCTTTGGCAGTTCCTGAAGCAAATGCCAGTCTTAGCTCAAACAGAGGCAGAGGTAGGGGGAATGACAGGCATAAATCCTCCAGTAGAGGTGGACGACATAACTCCTCCAGGCGAGGTGGTTTTAAAGGTCATCCACCAAAATTCAAAAATCACCAGAAATGGTCTGACCCTCAGCATAAGAACAACCAGAATCCACCAGCAAATCCTTCCCACTGTCCTGATGACACGTGCCATAGATGTGGAAGAAGTGGGCATTGGTCACGCACTTGTCGTGCACCAAAGGAAGTGGTGGAACGATACAAAGCATACAAGGCCTCTGTCCATTCAGAAGAGACAAATGATCTAGAAGGCTGGAATTGGGATATAATGACATCAGAGAGTCCTCCAATTGACATTACAAACTTGGAGAGTCGTGACTTCTTTGAGGATGAAGATAACCAACATCTGGAAAATGAGGCATTTAATAATCTTTTGGGGGCACCCCCTGGCATGGTCTAGAAGACCTATGATTCTTTGAACATTAAAAACTTAATTTTTTTAGTTCATTTGAAGTGCATGTTTCTTAGATTCTTTTTATTATTGTTTTGATAGAAAACTTCATTAATGTCCTAATTTATGATCATTTTTTTTAATCATATGATTGCATAGTTATGATGTTTCTATTATTTTTGTTTAAGGTATGGAGCATGGAACTGAGGACAATCTATGTTTGGTAGATAGTGCCACAACACACACCATTCTGAAAAATCAGAAATTTTTCTCAGAATTGATGCTCATTCCACGACAGGTATCCACCATAGCTGGACCTGTAAAGATAATTGAAGGCTCCGGAAGAGCTCATATGATGTTACCTAATGGTACCCATCTATTCATTAAAGATGCTTTGTTCTCAAAAAGTTTCCGAAGAAACTTGATTAGTTTCAAAGACATCAGAATGAATGGATACCACATTGAGACTGTAAGTGAAGGTAACAAGGAATACTTATGCATCGTTACTAGTATTAGAAGCCAGAAGCAAATACTAGAAAAACTAAGTGCACTCTCTTCAGAGTTATATTACACGACAATCTCCAATGTTGAATCCCATTCTGTTATAAGCAAAACAACAAAGTCGAGCCCGAAGCTCAGTGATCCTAAGGCCTTACAGCTTTGGCATGATAGGTTAGGTCACCCTGAGGCTACTATGTTGAGAAAACTCATAGATAACTCTTTTGGGCATTCCTTAGAGAACTATCAATTGACCATACCTAGTGGGTACTTATGTATCCCATGTTCACAAGGGAAATTGATCACCCGACCCTCTCTTACTAAAGTTGCATACGAATCCCCATCCTTTTTACAAAGGATACAGGGTGATATTTGTGGACCCATCAATCCCCCTAGTGGACCTTTTAAGTATTTTATGGTCTTGATCGATGCCTCCACCCGTTGGTCGGATGTTTGCCTACTTTCAACTAGGAACGTAGCATTTGCCCGCCTATTAACTCAAATTATTGAACTGAGGGCTCACTTCCCTGATTATCCCATTAAGTCTATAAGACTTGATAATGCAGGCGAATTTACATCACAGGTTTTTGATGATTTCTGTTCGTCTATAGGAATTGTAGTCGAACATCCTGTCCCCCATGTCCACACCCAGAATGGCTTAGTTGAATCCATGATCAAGCGCATCCAACTTATTTCTAGGACTCTGCTGATGCAGTCCAACTTACCGGTTAGTGCTTGGGGACATGCTATGTTGCATGCAGCAATGTTAATTCGACTTCGGCCTACGTCTTATCATCAATATTCTCCTGCACAACTTATATCAGGACATCAACCCAATATTTTTCACTTGCGCAAGTTTGGTTGTGCAGTTCAAATCCCAATACCACCCCCTAAGCGTACTAAAATGGGACCACAACGTAGATCGGGAATATATATAGGTTATGACTCTCCTTCGATTATTCGATATTTAGAACCAAGGACAGGAGATGTCTTCACTGCTCGTTTTCCCGATTGTCAATTCGATGAGACAATCTTCCCGCCGTTAGGGGGAGATAAGATAGTTCCTGAAGAACGTATTGTTCCTGTAGAACAAACCGTTCCTGAAGAACGGCGAGAATTAACATGGAATACTTCCACTTTGTCTCATCTAGATCCCCGAACTTCACAATGTGAGAATGAAGTATGGAGAATTGTGCACTTGCAAGAAATTGCAAACAAATTGCCTGATGCATTTTGATGGAACGCGCTCCGAGGCGCCTGCTGGGGCGGCTACCGGGGTCGGCGGAACGTGGGAGTCCGTCGGGTCCGGCCCTTTCGCGCCCTGGCGGGCCCTGAAGCGTGCATCAACATTTCTTTTGTGTGGGTCTGCCAGATTTTCTATTTTACTTGGAATTGCAAGTGGTAATCCAGAGATCAACCTTCGCAAGTAAAAAGGAAATCAACTTCTTTCAAGTTTTCCATTGCACAAATATTTAAGAAAAGAGACATTTTCTTGATTTGCCGTGAAAGGCGATTTTGTTTGGCATTTATAGCCGATTTTGGCGTTTATAGCCGATTTACAATTCTCATCAATAATGAAAAAGACAAGAGTTGTGATTTTTGTCTCTTTTAGAAAAATACAAACTACAATGAAAAGCAAGAAAAGGAAGATCTAACTTTTCAGGAGATTGTGGGGGACTCGTTCAGATTGACGGTCGCAAGCCATGTGTGGGCTTCGCCATCATCCATGCAGATGAGAACAGAGGATGCTCTTGATTCGCTTGGCTTGGCTATAACCTCAGGTTTTTAGAGGACAAAGACCAAGAGAAGGTCCTATGTCCAATAAAAAGCTAAGTAGACGGGCTGAAAAGCCACGTCTAAGCCATTGGAGGCAACGGGAGAAGGCAAGGACCTTGGGGGGGTGCCCCCCAAGGGACTTTTGTCACCTTGTAGTGGTGGTCGGTGCAGAACTTCAGCAGAGTTTTCTCTCTGTTTCTTTCTCTGGATTCTTTGTTGCTTTGGAAGTGATCTCCGATTGATCGATTCGGATTTCAATGGAATGCTCTCCTATTTATAGGCTTTTGGTAGCCATTTAGGAGAGTTTATGGGCTTTAATGGCTTTAATGGGAGGAGTTACAAGATTTATTTCTTGATTTTGTAACTCCTTTTTCCTTGAATCTGATTGGCCGATGGAGATTAAGGGCTTTTAATCACCTTAATTACCATAATGGGAGGAGTTTCATGGGTTAAATGCCATGAATCAATTGACTTGTAACTCCCAAATGCTTGCTTCTGATTGGGCCGTCCAAAGAAATGAATTAATGACTGCAATAAAGCTAGTCAATTAACCACATTAATTGGTCGCCGAGCAGTCGAAGAGTCGCGGGCCATGCCGTGTCTTCTGGAATTCTTCTGGCGACGATCATCGATGGATCTACATGCTGATCGACATCGAATGAACATGTAACTTCAGACATTGATAGCTAAGAGCGGGCCGGTGACATCTGTCTTGTCGATTTCACGATCGGTCGGACAGAAAGTGCACTTTCTTGGTCGACCGGTTGACGATCTTGGAGCGATCAATGATGATTTTATGCTTTTGGAGGTTGACCCGTGATTTTGACGGATGTCGGAGGATATGAGTCAATTTCAAGCACTAAAAATCACATTTTCAGGAAACCACAGGGGCCAAAGTGCGCGAAACGCGAAAAAAGACGGAAAAACGGGTCACCGGCGGAAAATCCGGTGACCCGGACCTCCATGGTCGCCGGCGACCATGGACCGGCGACCATGGGCCATGGTCGCAGGGGCCTGCGACCATGGGCCATGGTCGCAGGGGTCTGCGACCCTGGGGGATTTTTTCCCCTTCGGAGCCCGTTTTGCGGTCGTTTTGAGGTCTTTTTCGTAGCCGTTTTCTTCTGTATTTTTCTTGACATTTCTTCTCATTTATTGGCTTGATTTCCCTGTAGAAAACCTGATGAGAATCCTTGCATTTTTAGAGTGCAAAGTTTCCAATTTTCCGGGAAAGCCGAAGACTTTGTCGCGTAGAGCTGCTGATTTTCCGCCAGAAGCTGAAACTTGGTCAAACGATGTCGGAATGACCTGAAATTTGAGGTGAAGCCTCCTGAGCAATAAATAAGACCAACCATAGGCTTTTGTTTGAGTTTTGAAGCCGTTTGGGGTCCCGTCGATGCTTCACTTGATTTTGCTGCGGGGAAAATGCCGAGCGTTGATATGTGGCCAAACGATGTCCGATTGACCTGAAATTTGACGGGGAGCCTATTGGAGTCATTTTGAGACGTTCCATGGGCTCCGTTTTGGATGTCATGGTCCCGGGTTGCTCCGCCGCCGGTAGGCTTGATTTTCTCTCGGAGCATCGAAACCTGGTCAAACGTTGTCAGAATGACCTGAAATTTGACGTGCAGCCTTTTGGAAGCATGTTGAAGCCACTCATGCACTTGGTTTGATGAGCGAAGGCTTTGGTGGTTCCCGCCGTCGGGAGGCTTGATTTTGCTGCTCGAGCATTGATGGAGGGTCAAACGTTGTCGGTTTGACTTGAAATTTGGCATGGAGCCCTTTTGAGACATGCTGGAGTCATCCGTAGGCTCTGATCGAAGTTTTGACGTCTCCGATGATGTCGCTGCCGGGAGCGCCATTTTAGCTGTCGGAGAAGTGAAGTTAGGCCAAATGTTGTCGAAATGGCCCGAAACTTCATGTGTACTCTTCTCTTGGCTATCTTGAAGGATCTTGCAGTTTTTGTTTGATTCTGACAAGATTTGATTTTTTGGAGAAGTTGCATTGCCTATTTATGGCAGGTTGCGACTTCATGCAGCTTTCTTGATGTTGAAGAGGCAAAGTGACATTTTTGGTGTCAACAAATGCCCCCTCGAGGTACAGCGACGAGTTGCTTGACTTTTGTAGTCGATGTGCCTCGAAGAGATTTTTGAAGGAGAGCTTGTGTCTTGACCAAGAGTCTTTGAGCAATCTTTCCTTTGGTAGAGTAGCCTTTGAGCTTCCAGGGGAATTTTATGGTAGTGAAAGGAATCAAATACCATTTCGAGGCAAAGTTTTGAAGATGACATCAGGGATGTGGATTTGGGCTTTTGTTTTTGACCTTGTGACCTAACCAGCTATATATGGCAGGTTAGGGGATCGGGTTTTGGTTTTGACCTTGTGTCCCAACAAGCTGTATGTGGCAAGTTGGGGGATCATAATTTGGTTTTTGGTTTTGGTCTTGTGACCTAACAAGCTGTATGTGGCAAGTTAGGGGACCAGGATTTGGTTTTTGGTCACTCTTTGGGACTGTGTGGGTCCATTGGAGTGGTTTGGATTTTTGTGGAATGTCAATTTCAAGATTTTGGCTCAATTTGGTATATGAGGCTGGATGGTTTGATTTTTGGAAGCTCATGGGGCTTGGGATTTTTTTGTATGGTTCAATCAACTCAAAAGAGGCATGGAACCATTATTGTATGCTCTTGGTAAGAGGGATTTTTTCTGACTAAAAGCCCACTTTTTTTTTTTTTTAGTGCCTAGGTGGTCAAACCTGGCTCATATGGGCTAACCCATGGGACCTTAAGCTTTTTAGGATGGCTTAGATCTCATGTGGGGCCATTTTTGTAAAGAATATCTAAAGGTATCTCATTTGGATAGAGAATATCTAAAAATATCTTTATGGGAGAGAATCTCTCATATTCCCTTAATTTGGGAGAGAATATCTCAAGGTATCTTTCTTTTTGGGAAGGAATCTCCAATATCCTTTTTTGTTGGAGAGAATCTCTCATTTGATTGATTTTGGGAGGAAATCTCTCAAAGACATCTTTCTTTTTGGGAAAGAATCTTTCTAATTCCTTCTCTTTTGGTAAGGTTACTTAATTAGTAACACTTACCTTTCTTCTTTGTTTCCTTCTTTGATTTGCTCTCTCCTATAAAAGCAAAGGAAGGTAGGATCTCTTGCTCTTATTGCTTTCTTTTGCAACAATCTCAAGGGAGCTCCAAGACCAAGAGTTCTTCTTCTTCAAGGATCTTCAAGCTTTTTCCTTCTTCTTCTCCATCAATGGCTTCAAGTAAGTTTTCTCTCTTTTTCTTTCAAGAAAACTCCATGTAGAGAATAGGATGGTAAAAAGAAGAAAGTTTCTCTCTTTTTTTTTCCTTCTTTTTTTTTCTTTTCTTTCTATTCTTCTTCTCTTTTTTTTATTCTTTTCCACGTGATTTCTTTTTTTTTTTTCACGTTTTTTTTTTCTTTTTTTTTTTGTGGGCCGTACGGACAGATCCGTACGGATCTGGTCCGTACGGCCAAGTGGCCTAATTTTTTTTTTTTTTTCTTTCTTCTCTTTTTTTTTTGTTTGAGAAAGTTTCTTTTTTTTCTTTTCTTTCTCCCCCTTTTTTTTTCGAGAAAGTTTCTTCTTTTTTTTTTTTTTTTTTTTGCTCATCATGATAATGCGTTTTTTGTGCAAATCTAGATGTTCATGCATGTACTATTTGTAGATTGAGCATGATAGCATACCTGAAAATCTTTGCAAATTTGGGAATTTGGAGCTCGCAGCGATGTTGAGCCCTTCTTGATTTTGCGGAGATTTTGAGGTTTCGAAAGTTTGGAGTCTCGGAGCTCGCAGCGATGTTGAGCCCATCTTCAAACTTTCTATTTCCGTCGGGGTATTTCCTTTTTCTTTGGAATTGCCCCGGGGTCATGCCAAAATTTCGCCAGATTTTTAGTGGGACAAAGTGACCCTTTTTTCTTTTTTAGCGAAATCCTGTCATTTTGATGACGATCTTTTTCTTGTCCGACCTTTGCAGGTGGTTCCTCCAGAGCGAACAAGGGTAAAGAGCCTGCTACAAGCGTACCTCGTCGATCCGCCAGATCTTCTAATGTGGCCGTTCAGCAGGCCTGGGAGAAGGTCCAGTTTATTGAGAAGAACTTGGAAGAATGCGATTCCCTCAATCGTGATGAGATGAGACAGCGATTGATCGCTCTCAAGGATGAGGAGTTCTATAAGATCATGGTAAGCAACCGTCCTTGGGTTATGGACGATCTGAGGGTTTTGCCCAAGCCTACCTTCTTCTTTGGAGATGCAGTCCCTGACGACTTGACATACCAAAGGAGATGTTTTCAGTTCTCTTACACAGCTGATGGTGAAGAGAGAACTATTTCTACCCGGTCGTCTTTTGACCGGACCATCTCGATCCTGAGCCTTTCTCCCACGTGCCCTAAGAGGGAAGATCCTCCGAGCTGGGTGAAGAGGACCAGTGTGATCAAGACCGGGGTTTTTGTTAGTGGACCCTCCGGATATGCGGAGAAGCCACCTGTCCGTATGGACATGTTGATGCCAGCCAGCGGCTACCAGGGCTCTGATTATCCGTCGGTCGATTTGAGACCGGTGGGCCTTGGCGTTTTCAGCGGTGACGGCAGTACTTGGGTGAAGCCCTTTCGACTTCGTGGCCGTTTCAATGCTGACTCCGATTGGAAGTCATGGACTGACCACACCTTGCTGATTGGGGGCGCCGTTTTGAAGGAAGCCGGGATTTTTGACGCGGTCCGCGCTTTTAGGGAGACCGTGACTTTTTCCGATGATGCCTTCATGGCTATGTTGGAGTCTTTCCTCCCTCAGACCAATACCTTCGTTGTCACGAACGGTGAGATTGGTTTTTCTCTGAAGGAGTTGAGTGCTATTACTGGATTGCCCATCCTTGGCAAACTCTAGGAGGAGTTCATGCCGATTGACAGCGTCCTTGAGGAGCAGTCAGAGGAGTTCAGGCTCCTATACTTTCAGCTCGTCGCCTTCTATGATTTTTTGAAGGAGGGCTCGAAAGTGAGATCCAGCAGTTGGAAGAGTTGTGGCTCTTCGTTCCCTAACTTCTTCGACGGTGGAGAACCTTCTGATAGCATGACCCGGGAAGACAGGAAGAAGACTTCGGCCATACAGGAAGAGTTGAAGGGTTTCTTCGCGAGCACAGATGCCATTTGTTCTGACATTACACTGCGGAGAGATCTTGCCGTTTACCTCACTTTTTGGCTAGGTGAGGCTATTTTTGCTGGAGGAGATGGAACACACATCAGGCCGCATTGTATTTTTCCGGCTTGTCAGATGGCGTTTGGAGAGCGGCTTGCTTTGGTGCCCGCTCTTTACTCCTACCTGTGTACCGAACTGCAGGCTGTTGCTTTCTTGGTTCGGCTTGGGCTCCCTATGAATAGGGTATTTTCAGCCCATATCTTTTATTCGTGGTTTGTATACCACTGTCCTGGCTTCCACCAGCTGGGTGCTGCACAGGATGATGATCCTCTGATGATTCGATTGGCTAAGGGAAAAGCCGTATCCGAATCACTTTTGTTTGCCCGCATGAGGATTCGACGGTTCAGGGACGTCGAGATGGGGCAGTCTTCAGTTAAGCTTTCTCCGGAGTTGCGGAAGAAGGCTTTTGATTTTGGTGCCTCCCGAGACTCTACCAGAGCAGGGTCGGGAAGGCATTACTCTTTGACCAATGCAGAGAAGGAGTGGCTTTTCAGCATACGAGTCGGCACGATGGTGTACCGTAGACATCTTTTGTCGACATCCAGCCGTATGTACCTTCTCGCTTTGCACTTCAGTTGGGCTTCTCTCAAGGCGTTGTTGGAGCGCCTTCGAGTATGGTGAAGCGTTTTGGGGGTTTGCAGGATGGCAGAAATGCATGGGCTTTCTATAGTGCTGAAGACACTACTGCCACGATTTCTTATCCTGAGCTGTCGACTTTCCGAACTGCCGGCTTCACGAAGTGGTTCGCGGAGAGCTTTTTGGCATATCGGGGGCTTTCCAAGAAGGAGCTTGATGTAAAGCTGTCTTCTGGAAAAGGCATTGGGAAGTCGGATGGCGTCCGGCGAGAGGAAGTTTGGGCCTTCCTTTCTGGAGAGAAGCACAAGATAGGCTTTCTCGGTGACCAGGGCGTCATTGGTTCTGAAGCTGTTCGGGAAGTACCTGATGAGGCTTTGGAGCAGCTAGAACAGGAGGAAGCTGAGCTCGACGCTTGGATGCAAGCGGCACAGAGGCGAGCTTCCGCGGAGTCTACTGGCGAGAGCAGACCATCCAGTGAGGAGTCAAGTGAGAAACCTGACTCTGATAGTGGGGCGGGTTCTTCTAGGAAGCGAACCCGTAGAGGTAGGAAGAGGAGGAGGAGTCAGCGTCACACGGGGCGGGACGAAGACTCTCCTATTGTGGAAGTCCCTCTCACTGTCAATGAGGAGGTGCCAGGGGAAGCTGACGAACCTCCGGAGAAGAGGATTCGGGAAGAAGAGACCATCGGTGAAGGTATGATTCTTCCTTTTTCTTTTTCTGCTTCTTTCATGGGGCTTTCCATGTTCTGATTTGTTTTCTCACCCTACTGCTGCTTTTTTTTTTTTAGCAGAGGATGAAGACTTGGCGATGCCCGAGGTTCCGACCGATGAGGCGGTGATGGAGCCGGTTATGGCATCTGAAGAAGAACCTAGGGACTCTGGAATGACTCCGGAATCTCCGACTGATATGACTTCCTTCGCTTTCTCTTTTTTGTGCCTGCGACTTGATTTGCTAACATTTTTCTTGTCAGCTGACTCGCCACAAGATTCTGATGACTTTGAACCATCAATGGACGCAAATGTTGATGATGCTTCCGATGAGTTCATGGAGGAAGAGAGTGTTCCGCCAGTCGTCGAAGAAGGTACTTTGTAGTGATGACCCTGATGGTTTTTTTTTTTTTTTAGAACAGGATCATATTCATACCTTTTTGTATTTCATTTGCAGGTTTTGAAGTGACAGAAGAGAGTCCATCGCTTTCTTCAGAACCAGAGCAAGGGATGCCAGAGGTCGATCCGGAGGTAGAGACCAGTTCTGACATGATTGAGGAGATGCCTCGTGTTGAGATTCCCTCTCCAGTGGCTCCAAGTGGAAAGAGTTCTTTTGTTACTCTTCCAATGGGACATGACATGAGCAGCCGATCAGCGGAGAAGGGTGAATCTTCATCCAGTTCGTCTCTTCAATTTGCGAAGAAGGTGCTGGCTCGGGTTTTGAGTTCTTGGGTCAAGACTCTCCTTTCTGGACACTTGGAGGCAGGATTTGGCATGATCCCACATGTACAGGAGATTCTGACCGACACCGAAGAGGTTGGTCTGGATGTCACAGGTGCCAGGGCGATCGTTGATAGGATCATTGCACTGGGTGACAAGTGGTTTGAGACCATGGGTTTCCCTGACGACCAATTCTTCAAGGAGATGTTCTTGGACCCTGCTGATAAGGCTAAGTCTGACCTGAATGAGGCTACACAAAGCAAGAAGCAGCTAGTTCGGGAGAAGAACAAGGAAGAGCTAGCCATCATCGGATTGAGGCATGACCTTAACGTCCTTGATAGGGAAGTTGAGGAGGCCAGAAAACGTCTTGAGCATTTGAAGGCACAAGTCGATGCGAAGTGGGCTGCTATAACAGAGGCTCGTGACAGGGAGAGTACTCTGATCCGCAGGGTTGCAGATGCCGGTCAAGTTCTCGAGAAGAGGACTCTAGAAAACGAACGATGGCAAACTGCTGGGGAAGAGCTTCCCGGTGTAAAAGAAGGGTTACGGCATTCGCCAGCATCTCATGGCAAGTTCCTGAAGAAGTGTGCCTTGGAAACTCTGGCGGCTGAGGCCAAAAGTTTGCTTGAGGAGCTGAAGCTTTGGCTGGAGACCATTTTTGGCTGAGCTCCTGATTTTTTATAGCAGAAACCATTCTTCTTTTTTTTGGTACCACATGTATTTTTTGGTACTCTTTTTTTTTTGTAGTGCTTGTGAACACTTTCTTTTTTTTTGGTACCACATGTATTTTTTGGTACTTTTCTCTTTTTTTTTTTTTTTTTTTGTAGTGGTTGTGAACACTTTCTATTTTTTTTTTGCTTTGGTACCACATGTATTTTTTGGTACCTTTTTTTTTGTTGTTCCCTACGCTCACTCAAATCTTTTTGTGATGAAAGCAATTGCTAAATGGGATTTGATCAAAAGCTTTGTCATTTTGTGAAAATCTTTTGTCAAATAATTGTTTTGGTAGGGGAAACGAATTTGGCGTGAAAGCCGGATTTTTGTGGCATTTACAGCCAGTTTTGACATGAGAGTCAGGTTTTTTTTGTGTGGCATTTATAGCCGATTTTTGAGATGGCATAAGAGCCAAAAATTTTGTTCGTGGCATGGGAGCCAATTTTGAGATGGCATGGAAGCCGAAATTTTATGGCGTAAAAGCCAAAATTTAGGTTGGCATGGAAGCCGGTGTTTGTTTTGTGGCATCTATAGCCAGTTTGGTGGCATTGATAGCCAATTTGTGGCATTTATAGCCGGTTTGGTGGCATTGATAGCCAATTTGTGGCATTTATAGCCGGTTTGGTGGCATTGATAGCCATTTTTTGAAAGCCAAGTTTTGGTTTGCCGGCGTGAAAGCCAATTTTTTGTGGCATTGATAGCCGGTTTGTGGCATTTATAGTCGGTTTTGACATGAAAGTCAGGTTTTTTTTTTTGTGTGGCATTTATAGCCGATTTGGTGGCATTGATAGCCGGTTTTTGGCAAAAGAGCCAGGTTTTGGCGTTTATAGCCAGATTTTTTTTTGGCTTTCAAAATGCAGGTATCGACTAAATGTCGCCTCCCCGCTGAATGGTCTTGCAAGTATCGATGGAATGTCGCTTCCTTGCTCATTCGGTTTTGCGAGTATTGATGGAATGTCACTTCCTCGCGGGTTAGGTTTTGCAAGTATCGATGGAATGTCGCTTCCTCGCGAATTGGGGTGCAAATATCGACTAAGCGTCGCTTCCCTGCTTTTCCCAAAACTTTTGATTTTGCGGGTACTGACTTGATGTCGTTTCCCCGTGATTTTTGAAATTTGAGGTTTTCTCGAACCTTTGAAATTTGGGTTGTGGATATCAACTGAAATGTTGCGTCTCCACGATTTTAGAGGTTTTGGAAGTATCGAATGGGGTTCGCATCCTTCCGATTTTTTGAGTTTTGCGAGTATCGACTAAGTGTCACTTCCCTGCGGTTTTTGAAAAACCATTTTTTTGTTTAAAGACACGAGGGTGGTAAATTTTGACCTAAAACCATTTGGCGGTAAAAGGTAAGGTGGACTAGGGTGGAAATCCCTGAATCCGGATTTTTGTTTCAAACCATGAATTTTGGTTCAAGGATCGAAAGTTTTGGTCAAGTCAGGGAGAGGCTCCTAAACTTGGATTTTTTTGTTTTTTTTGAACAATGAAACGGTAAAAGTAAGCATTGTTTTTGAATCTCTAGAAATTTTGACATTTGATATGAAAATTCTAAAGAGAGTGGGTTTGACGAGCGAGTACCTGAGAACAGGTTTTGGCCATACAGGCATTGCTCTTACCCAGTTGGGTAAGTCTTCAAGGGTAGTACCGCTTCAAGAACTTGCCGTTGATAGGCAGCATACATCTGTCGCCTTCCATGTTTAGGAGGGCGTATGCGCCGTTGGAGAAGACCTTGTCGATGACGTAGGGTCCCTCCCATTTTGGCTCAAACTTGCCTTTGGACTTGTGAGCAAAGACCATTGGTCTTTTTACCGCAAGAACCAAGTCACCCCTTTTGTAGGCGCGTTGCCTGACCTTTTTGTCAAAAGATCCTGCCATGCGTGCTTGGAAAAGTTCAATGCTTTGTCGAGCTTCGAGCCGTCTCTCATCGAGATTGTCCAGCTCATGAAGTCGTAATTTCGCATTGCTTTCTTGAGTCATGTCATTTTGTAGAGATACCCTCAGAGAAGGAATTTGTACCTCTAGGGGCACGACAGCTTCGCATCCATAGACCAAGGAGAATGGTGTACTATGGGTTGGTCCTCGAACGGTGGTTCGATAGGCCCACAAAGCTTCAGATAGTTTGTCGCTCCAGTCTCTTTTGTGACTAGAGACCATTTTCTTGAGGATTTTGCAGAGTGTCTTGTTGAAGGCTTCTGCTAATCCGTTTGCTGCCGGATTGTATGGAGTCGAAGGACAGCTTTGGATTTTGTATTTGTCGCAGAACCTGTAGAATCGATGATCCCGGAATTGTGGTCCGTTATCATGGACGAATCTTTTGGGTATGCCGAAACGACAAATGATGTTGGTGCGTAGGAATTGAAGAACTGATGAGGTCTTCATTTCGTTGAACGCAAATGCTTCTGACCACTTGGAGAAATAATCCGTAGCGGCGAAGATGAAGCGATGACCTTTGCTTGAAGGGGGAGAGATAGGACCTATGATGTCCATGCCCCATGCTTCAAAAGGCCATGAGATTGCTGTAGGATGTAGCCATTCCGGAGGCATGTGAATGTAGTCTCCATGAACTTGGCATTGTTGGCAGCGCTTAGCAAATTGCATTGCGTCGGGTACCATGGTAGGCCAGTAGTAACCCAACCTTTTGATTTGGTCGTAGAGCTTGGGACCAGCCTGATGAGCTCCACAAAGACCAGCATGAACTTCTTTGAGTGTTTCTTCGGCCTCTTGTTGTGACAAGCAGCGTAGGAGTACTCCATTGAAGGATTTCCTGTAAAGGATTTTTGAAGGGATATCCAAATGAAAGTTTGGGGCTCGCCTTTGGATGCTTACCCGTTCTTTTGGATCTTCAGGTAGGATTCCGAACATAGTGTAATCAATGAACGGATCCCTCCAGTCGCCGATTGAAGTTTGAAGGATAGAGATCCGACTTCCAACCACTCGGTGGCATTCAGCAACTGCTTGGTGTGTGTTAAGAGGAGGGAGGATCCTTCTCTCACTCACTGTAATTTGCATGTTTTCCCCTTCCTGGATCGCCATTGATGCGGCAAGTCCGGCCAGGGCATCTGCACGGATGTTTTCACCTCTACGAATGTGGGTGATGTTGCAGATGTCAAACTTTTGCAGAAGCGATTGTGCCTTGTTGTAGTAAGGCAGCAGATCAGGCTTCCTGACTTCATATTTCTGATTCATCTGGTTGACGATCAGTTGAGAGTCTCCAAAGACTTCCAGCATAGTGATACCGGATTTGATGGAGAGTTCCAATCCTAGGATCAGAGCTTGGTATTCAGCTGCATTGTTTGTGCATGGTTCCAATAGCGAGAAAGCGTGTGGAATCATGCATTTGTCGGGGCTAACAAAGAGGATGCCAACTCCCGAGATCAGCTTTCTGTTTTCATTTGTCCTGGTTGCACCGTCAAAGTACATGTCCCAGGAGGCATTTGGTGAGGAAGTCTCCACGTTGTAGACAGGTTCGTCTGGGAGATCATCTCTGAGTGGTGAATCTTTAGGCAATGGATGCTCTGCAAGGAAGTCTGCTAGAGCTTGGCCTTTGATTGCTTTTTGTGGCACATACCTAATATCAAATTGTGATAGAAGGATGGACCATTTTGCCAGTCGGGCATTGAGAGAACCTGCCTTTGTGACAAGAACCTTCAAGAGATTGATCCTTGAGACCAGGTAGACTGTGTTTGAAAGCAAGTAGTGACGTAGCTTTTGTACGGCGAACATCACTGCAAGGCATTCTTTTTCGACTGGAGAGTAACGATGCTCTGCACCTACTAGCATGCGGCTGAGGTAGTATAGAGCAGCTTCTTTTCTTTCATCATTTTCTTGTGCAAGCAGAGCACCCAGAGAGTGATCAAGGGCTCTTGTGTACAAGATGAATGGTTTTCCAGTGGCAGGGGCAGCTAACACTGGAGGTTTGGTCAGGTATGACTTGATATCTTGAAATGCGGCTTCACAGTCGGCATCCCAGACAAAGTCCACACCCTTTTTCATCAATCGAGAGAATGGACGGCATTTCCTCGAAAGATTGGAGATGAACCGTCTGATGTAGGCCAATCTCCCTTGAAGCCCTTTTAGTTCCCTTAGGGTTCTTGGAGAGGGCATTTCTAGAATAGCCTTGACTTTTATGGGGTCAAGTTCTATTCCAGCTTTCCGAACAAGGAATCCGAGAAACTTACCCGACGAGACGCCGAAGAAGCATTTTAGAGGATTCATCCGCAGTTTGTGTTTGCGGAGTCGGAGGAAGACTTCCCGAAGATCTTTGAGATGGTCTTCTTTTCTTCTGCTTTTGACGGCGAGGTCATCAACGTAACATTCGACCGTCTTGTGCTGCATATCTTGGAATATTTTCATCATAGCCCTCTGATATGTGGCACCAGCATTTTTCAGACCAAATGGCATGACAGTGTAGCAATACACGCCAAATGGAGTCCGAAATGAAGTGTGTTTTTCATCCTCGGGATGCATCTTTATCTGATTGTAACCAGAGAAGCCATCCATGAATGTCATTCGCTCGAATCCGCAGGTATTGTCAATCATCACCTCCGGTATGGGGAGCGGGAATTCATCTTTAGGGCAAGCGCCATTCAAGTCTCTATAGTCAATACAGACTCTGATCTGCCCAGTTTTCTTTGTCACGGGGACAATGTTGGCCAACCATTCTGGATGTTGTTCCTCACGGATGAAGCCGACGCTTTTGAGCTTTTGAACTTCTTGTTCAATTTTATCCATCACATCTGGACGGAATCTTCTTTGGCCTTGTTTGACAGGCTTGATGTCTTCTTGAAGATTGAGTTTGTGGACTGCTACTTTGGGGTCTAAACCAGGCATTTCAGCATAGGACCATGCAAAGCAATCAACGAACTTACGAAGAAAAGCGATATACTCGGGTAACTCATCATCCTTTATATTCCTGCTTATGAATACAGGACGTGGGTTATCAGGTGTTCCCAAGTTTATCTTTTGAACAGGATCTTCTGTCGGAAGGTTCGAAGGTGGTTCCTCCACAATATTTTCGGAGGCTTCCAACTCAACGAAACCTTCTGGAGTTTCAACTGCATTACCAGACCAAGGCTCTGTTCCTTTCCATGGATTTTCTTGATTGGTGATCTCCTCAAGGCTTGCTATGAGATAGTCCCAATCGCCTGTTGAGTCTGGTATTTCTTTTGGAGACGAGGGTTCTTCTGGGTCAGGATGCCACAAGTCTGTATTATCGGACGATTCCTCTTTATCATCAGAGAAATCATACCAATTGGATGAGCTTCCTGGATCTTTGTCAGGTAACTCTTTAAAGAGATTTCCAGGGAGATCGATGTCTTCGTGGACTTTAGATGTTGAGGCTTGGTCGGTAAAACGACTTTTAAGCCTTTGTGTCAACTGTCTCATAGGAGTGTCGGGATCATACCCTAACCCATGTGAAGACTTTTCTACATATCCGTAGAGTCTCCAATCTTCCAGCTGGCTTTTGATAAAGGCGGGCTCCAATGGCGTGAGAATACCGCGGCCTTCTCCCAAACCGACTGGGTTCTGAGCGTCAAAGCCCATTTTCTTCATGATAGCTTGTGCCACAGGACTATATAGAGATAGTTGAGGCATACCTTCGTTTTGGAAAGGTTCAAGCAAGGAACTTGATGAAGAAGCATCCGATCTATGAAAGAAGATCGGTCTTTGCTTTGGTGATGTTGCCGGAACAACAAAGGTAGCAAACGTAGGATCTTCTACATCAGCAGGTGTCTCCATCGGAGTGAGAGCAGGCTGAACTTGCTGAGTGTCAGCTTGGCTTGACGATGCATCGTCTTCTGGCTCTGAGTCCGAGTCTGTGTCTTGCATGATAGACACGAGAGAAACAACAAATTTGCTCCCAGACTTTTATTTCGCCTTCTTCACTTTAGTCGTGATGACCAAAGGTTTTGAAGATTTGAGGGAGATGAGGAAGGGAGATTGACTACTCTCTTCTAATTTGCCGGAGGGGTTGTTTTCTTCCGGTGATTTTTGAGGAGCCTTGCCTTTATCTTTCTGGAGATTTTCAGCAGGGGGTGCTGTTTCCTCTTCTTCTTTTTCTCCTTCATACATCTGGGAGTCTGCGAAGTGGACTTCTTTACCTTTGAAGGGTTTTATGTCCGCAAAGACACGATGTACAATGCCGTCGTCGCCGACGAACTTGATGCATTGATGTAGAGTTGAAGGGACAACACCGTTCTCGTGTATCCAAGGACGTCCGAGAAGGATGTTGTAGCATGAGGGGGTTTTTATTGCATACACAGTGACCTCAGAGATAAGATCACCGATTTGCAATTTGAACCTGATTTTGCCGATAGGCCTTTGAGTGCTCCCATCGTATCCAAAGATAGATACAGATGTGTGGCTTAGCTTGCTGGGTGGGATGCCCAACTCTTCAAGAGCCGAAGTGGAGATAAGGTTGAGTGCAGAACCTGGGTCGATCTGAACTCTATGTATCGGCATTTCTTTGATGTACCCTGTGAAGTACAGGGGTCGGTTGTGCCTTGCTTCGCCAAGTAGGAGGTCTTCCTTAGTGAAGGCAATGGTTGCACTGGCTGCCCTTTGAACCGAGAGGCATTGGATGCATGATCCCTCAGTTTTCTTTTCTCCCTTTGAGGAAGTTTCAGAGTTTTTGACCCGGTAGTCCATTTCAATTTGGAGGACTTGCGGGGCATGTTTGTCGACATCCTCATTCAGTTTTTGTAATTCTGAGATGAGATTATCACGAGTGCGTGGAGACATTCGTAATAAATCCAGGATGTGAAGACGTGCAGGTACGTGTTTGAAGTGCTCAACCAAGTCATACTTGAAAGCCTCCTTGGGGCCTGCATGTTCATCATTGTTGCCACTGGGGGCGCTTACAACATCTTTTCCCGAAGGATTTACATAAGTAAAGGAAGATTGGTTGTAATTCTTGTGGTAGTCCCGGCCAGAGCGGGTGCCTCTACCAACTTCGAGAGCTTCTTGAGAAGGATCTTCGTTTGGAAGATTGTCTTCAGGATCAAGAGGCTGTCGTTTTTCATCTACTGGGGATGTATCTGCAGCAGAGTTGCCATCCTCAGTGATTGTGTTGCACGGAGCATTTTCCGGGAGCAAGTCCTGAACAGCATCCAGCAGCTTTTCTTCTTCGTTGACCCATCCATCACCCCAAGTTGGGTTTTCTTCATGATGATGAGTCGGGAAGAATGTGTATCCTGAGGTCACAGTCTCAGGAGAAGAAACCTGAGAGGGTGTCATCTCTGTGAAAGTCACGTGAGACGAGGTAGCTCCAGAGGATACATTGCTAGGCGTCGTCGGAGTGTAGGTAATCTCATCAGACGACGCTTCAGAAGAGCTATAGTCCTGATATATTACATTACAGGAAGCTCTGATAGGAGATGTTGCCTGTTCGGAATCAGACTCATCCTCAGATGTAAGAGGATCGTCTATCCAGCAATATTCTCCATTTTCAGGAGTTAAGGGTGGAGGTACCTGGTGAGCTTCAGGGACTTCCGACTCTGGATTGTGAGGAATCTCGTTGACGCGGTCTTGCTCTTGTTCTAGAGCGAGATGCTGCAAGATCCTCGCATATTCTTCAAGATCAGGCATGGGAGCCAGATCCTCTTCTTCGTCTTCTCCGTGTGGCTCAACATAGCTGATGGAACGCGCTCCGAGGCGCCGTGGGGCGGCTACCGGGGTCGGCGGAACGTGGGAGTCCGTCGGGTCCAGCCCTTTCGCGCCCTGGCGGGCCTGAAGCGTGCATCAACATTTTTTTGTGGGTGTGCCAGATTTTCTATTTTACTTGGAATTGCAAGTGGTAATCCGGAGATCAACCTTCGCAAGTAAAAAGGAAATCAACTTCTTTCAAGTTTTCCATTGCACAAATATTTAAGAAAAGAGACATTTTCTTAATTTGCCGTGAAAGGCGATTTTGTTTGGCATTTATAGCCGATTTTGGCGTTTATAGCCGATTTACAATTCTTATCAATAATGAAAGACAAGAGTTGTGATTTTTGTCTCTTTAGAAAAATACAAACTACAATGAAAAGCAAGAAAAGGAAGATCTAACTTTTCAGGAGATTGTGGGGGACTCGTTCAGATTGACGGTCGCAAGCCATGTGTGGGCTTCGCCGTCATCCATGCAGATGAGAACAGAGGATGCTCTTGATTCGCTTGGCTTGGCTATAACCTCAGATTTTTAGAAGACAAAGACCAAGAGAAGGTCCTATGTCCAATAAAAAGCTAAGTAGACGGGCTGAAAAGCCACGTCTAAGCCATTGGAGGCAGCAGGAGAAGGCAAGGACCTTGGGGGGGGTGCCCCCCAAGGGACTTTTGTCACCTTGTAGTGGTGGCCGGTGCAGAACTTCAGCAGAGTTTTTTCTCTCTTTTTTCTTTCTCTCAGATCTCTTTCTGATCTTTTTTTTCTGATCTTCTGATTTTCTCCTCTTTTTTCCGATCTTTTTCCGATCTTTTCCCGATCTTTTTCCGATCTTTTTTCCGATCTTTATTTCAATGGAATGCTCTCCTATTTATAGGCCTTTGGTAGCCATTTAGGAGGGTTTATGAGCCTTAATGGCTTTAATGGGAGGAGTTACAAGATTTATTTCTTGATTTTGTAACTCCTTTTTCCTTGAATCTGATTGGCCGATGGAGATTAAGGGCTTTTAATCACCTTAATTACCATAATGGGAGGAGTTTCATGGTTTAAATGCCATGAATCAATTGACTTGTAACTCCCAAATGCTTGCTTCTGATTGGGCCGTCCAAAGAAATGAATTAATGACTGCAATAAAGCTAGTCAATTAACCACATTAATTGGTCGCCGAGCAGTCGAAGAGTCGCGGGCCATGCCGTGTCTTCTGGAATTCTTCTGGCGATGATCATCGATGGATCTACATGCTGATCGACATCGGATGAACATGTAACTTCAGACATTGATAGCTAAGAGCGGGCCGGTGACATCTGTCTTGTCGATTTCACGATCGGTCGGACAGAAAGTGCACTTTCTTGGTCAGCCGGTTGGCGATCTTGGAGCGATCACTGATGATTTTATGCTTTTGGAGGTTGACCCGTGATTTTGACGGATGTCGTCGGATATGAGTCAATTTCAAGCACTAAAAATCACATTTTCAGGGAACCACAGGGGCCAAAGTGCGCGAAACGCGAAAAAAGACGGAAAAACGGGTCACCGGCGGAAAATCCGGTGACCCGGACCTCCATGGTCGCCGGCGACCATGGGCCATGGTCGCAGGGGCCTGCGACCATGGGCCATGGTCGCAGGGGTCTGCGACCCTGGGGGATTTTTCCCCTTCGGAGCCCGTTTTGCGGTCGTTTTGAGGTCTTTTTCGTCGCCGTTTTCTTCTGTATTTTTCTTGACATTTCTTCTCATTTATTGGCTTGATTTCCCTGTAGAAAACTTAATGAGAATCCTTGCATTTTTTAGAGTGCAAAGTTTCCAATTTTCCGGGAAAGCCGAAGACTTTGTCGCGTAGAGCTGCTGATTTTCCGCCAGAAGCTGAAACTTGGTCAAACGATGTCGGAATGACCTGAAATTTGAGGTGAAGCCTCCTGAGCAATAAATAAGACCAACCATAGGCTTTTGTTTGAGTTTTGAAGCCGTTTGGGGTCCCGTCGATGCTTCACTTGATTTTGCTGCGGGGAAAATGCCGAGCTTTGATATGTGGTCAAACGATGTCCGATTGACCTGAAATTTGACGGGGAGCCTATTGGAGTCATTTTGAGACGTTCCATGGGCTCCGTTTTGGATGTCATGGTCCCGGGTTGCTCCGCCGCCGGTAGGCTTGATTTTCTCTCGGAGCATCGAAACCTGGTCAAACGTTGTCGGAATGACCTGGAATTCGACGTGCAGCCTTTTGGAAGCATGTTGAAGCCACTCATGCACTTGGTTTGATGAGCGAAGGCTTCGGTGGTTCCCGCCGCCGGGAGGCTTGATTTTGCTGCTCGAGCATTGATGGAGGGTCAAACGTTGTCGGTTTGACTTGAAATTTGGAATGGAGCCTTTTTGAGACATGCTGGAGTCATCTGTAGGCTTTGATCGAAGTTTTGACGTCTCCGATGATGTCGCCGCCGGGAGCTCCCGTTTAGCTGTCGGAGAAGTGAAGTTAGGCCAAATGTTGTCGAAATGGCCCGAAACTTCATGTGTACTCTTCTCTTGGCTATCTTGAAGGATCTTGCAGTTTTTGTTTGATTCTGACAAGATTTGAATTTTTGGAGAAATTGCATTGCCTATTTATGGCAGGTTGCGACTCCATGCAGCTTTCTTGATGTTGAAGAGGCAAAGTGACATTTTTGGTGTCAACAAATGCCCCCTCGAGGTACAGCGACGAATTGCTTGACTTTTGTAGTCGATGTGCCTCGAAGAGATTTTTGAAGGAGAGCTTGTGTCTTGACCAAGAGTCTTTGAGCAATCTTTCCTTTGGTATAGTAGCCTTTGAGCTTCCAGGGGAATTTTATGATAGTGAAAGGAATCAAACACCATCTCGAGGCAAAGTTTTGAAGATGACATCAGGGATATGGATTTGGGTTTTTGTTTTTGATCTTGTGACCTAACCAGCTATATATGGCAGGTTAGGGGATCGGGTTTTGGTTTTGATCTTGTGACCCAACAAGCTGTATGTGGCAAGTTGGGGGATCAGGGTTTGGTTTTTTGTTTTGGTCTTGTGACCTAACAAGCTGTATGTGGCAAGTTAGGGGACCAGGATTTGGTTTTTGGTCACTCTTCGGGACTGTGTGGGTCCATTGGAGTGGTTTGGATTTTTGTGAAATGTCAATTTCAAGATTTTGGCTCAATTTGGTATATGAGGCTGGATGGTTTGATTTTTGGAAGCTCATGGGGCTTGGGATTTTTTTTGTATGGTCCAATCAACTCAAAAGAGGCATGGAACCATTATTGTATGCTCTTGGTAAGAGGGATTTTTTCTGACTAAAAGCCCATTTTTTCTTTTTTTTTTTTTTTTTTTTTTTTTTAGTGCCTAGGTGGTCAAACCTGGCTCATATGGGCTAGCCCATGGGACCTTTAAGCTTTTTAGGATGGCTTAGATCTCATGTGGGGCCATTTTTGTAAAGAATATCTAAAGATATCTCATTTGGATAGAGAATATCTAAAAATATCTTTATGGGAGAGAATCTCTCATATTCCCTTAATTTGGGAGAATATCTCAAGGTATCTTTCTTTTTGGGAAAGAATCTTCAATATCCTATTTTGTTGGAGAGAATCTCTCATTGATTGATTTTGGGAGAAAATCTCTCAAAGACATCTTTCTTTTTGGGAAAGAATCTTTCTAATTCCTTCTCTTTTGGTAAGGTTACTTAATTAGTAACACTTACCTTTCTTCTTTGTTTCCTTCTTTGATTTGCTCTCTCCTATAAAAGCAAAGGAAGGTAGGATCTCTTGCTCTTATTGCTTTCTTTTGCAACAATCTCAAGAGAGCTCCAAGACCAAGAGTGCTTCTTCTTCAAGGATCTTCAAGCTTTTTCCTTCTTCTTCTCCATCAATGGCTTCGAGTAAGTTTTCTCTCTTTTTCTTTCAAGAAAACTCCATGTAGAGAATAGGATGGTAAAAAGAAGAAAGTTTCTCTCTTTTTTTTCTTCTTTTTTTTTTTTTCTTTTCTTTTTCCACGTGATTTCTGTTTTTTTTTTTTTTTTTTTTTTTTTTTGTGGGAAAGTTTCTTTTTTTTTTGTTCTTTTCTTTCTCCCCTTTTTTTTTTTGAGAAAGTTTCTTTTTTTTTTCTTTTCTTTCTCCCTCTTTTTTTTTTTGAGAAAGTTTCTTTTTTTTTTTTTTGCCGGATCATATTCATACCTTTTTGTGTTTCATTTGCAGGTTTTGAAGTGACAGAAGAGAGTCCATCGCTTTCTTCAGAACCAGAGCAAGGGATGCCAGAGGTCGATCCGGAGGTAGAGACCAGTTCAGACATGATTGAGGAGATGCCTCGTGTTGAGATTCCCTCTCCAGTGGCTCCAAGTGAAAAGAGTTCTTTTGTTACTCTTCCAATGGGACATGACATGAGCAGCCGATCAGCGGAGAAGGGTGAATCTTCATCCAGTTCGTCTCTTCAATTTGCGAAGAAGGTGCTGGCTCGGGTTTTGAGTTCTTGGGTCAAGACTCTCCTTTCTGGACACTTGGAGGCAGGATTTGGCATGATCCCACATATACAGGAGATTCTGACCGACACCGAAGAGGTTGGTCTGGATGTCACAGGTGCCAGGGCGACCGTTGATAGGATCATTGCACTGGGTGACAAGTGGTTTGAGGCCATGGGCTTCCCTGACGACCAATTCTTCAAGGAGATGTTCTTGGACCCTGCTGATAAGGCTAAGTCTGACCTGAATGAGGCTACACAAAGCAAGAAGCAGCTAGTTCGGGAGAGGAACAAGGAAGAGCTAGCCATCATCGGATTGAGGCATGACCTTAACGTCCTTGATAGGGAAGTTGAGGAGGCCAGGAAACGTCTTGAGCATTTGAAGGCACAAGTCGATGCTAAGTGGGCTGCTATAACAGAGGCTCGTGACAGGGAGAGTACTCTGATTCGCAGGGTTGCAGATGCCGGTCAAGTTCTCGAGAGGAGGACTCTAGAAAACGAACGATGGCAAACTGCTGGGGAAGAGCTTCCCGGTGTAAAAGAAGGGTTACGGCATTCGCCAGCATCTCATGGCAAGTTCCTGAAGAAGCGTGCCTTGGAAACTCTGACGGATGAGGCCAAAAGTTTGCTTGAGGAGCTGAAGCTTTGGCTGGAGACCATTTTTGGCTGAGCTCCTGATTTTTTATAGCAGAAACCATTCTTCTTTTTTTTTGGTACCACATGTATTTTTTGGTACTTCTTTTTTTTTTGCAGTGCTTGTGAACACTTTTTTTTTTGGTACCACATGTATTTTTTTGGTACTTCTTTTTTTTCTTGTTTTCCCTACGCTCACTCAAATCTTTTTGTGATGAAAGCAATTGCTAAATGGGATTTGATCAAAAGTTTTGTCATTTTGTGAAAATCTTTTGTCAAATGATTGTTTTGGTAGGGGAAACGAATTCGGCATGAAAGCCGGATTTTTGTGGCATTTGCAGCCAGTTTTGACATGAGAGTCAGGTTTTTTTTTTTGTGTGGCATTCATAGCCGATTTTTGAGATGGCATAAGAGCCAAAAATTTTATTCGTGGCATGGGAGCCAATTTTGAGATGGCATGGAAGCCGAAATTTTATGGCGTAAAAGCCAAAATTTGGGTTGGCATGAAAGCCGAAATTTTATGGCGTAAAAGCCAAAATTTGGGTTGGCATGGAAGCCGGTGTTTGTTTTGTGGCATCTATAGCCAGTTTGGTGGCATTGATAGCCAATTTGTGGCATTTATAGCCGGTTTGGTGGCATTGATAGCCAATTTGTGGCATTTATAGCCGGTTTGGTGGCATTGATAGCCATTTTTTGAAAGCCAAGTTTTGGTTTGTCGGCGTGAAAGCCAATTTTTGTGGCATTGATAGCCGGTTTGTGGCATTTATAGCCGGTTTTTTGGCAAAAGAGCCAGGTTTTGGCATTTATAGCCAGATTTTTTGGCTTTCAAAATGCAGGTATCGACTAAATGTCGCCTCCCCGCTGAATGGTCTTGCAAGTATCGATGGAATGTCGCTTCCTTGCTCATTCGGTTTTGCGAGTATTGATGGAATGTCACTTCCTCGCGGGTTGGGTTTTGCAAGTATCGATGGAATGTCGCTTCCTCGCGAATTGGGGTGCAAATATCGACTAAGCGTCGCTTCCCTGCTTTTCCCAAAACTTTTGATTTTGCGGGTACTGACTTGATGTCGTTTCCCCGTGATTTTTGAAATTTGAGGTTTTCTCGAACCTTTGAAATTTGGGTTGTGGATATCAACTGAAATGTTGCGTCTCCACGATTTTAGAGGTTTTGGAAGTATCGAATGGGGTTCGCATCCTTCCGATTTTTTGATTTTTTGCGAGTATCGACTAAGTGTCACTTCCCCGCGGTTTTTGAAAAACCATTTTTTTTGTTTAAAGACACGAGGGTCGTAAATTTTGACCTAAAACCATTTGGCGGTAAAAGGTAAGGTGGACTAGGGTGGAAATCCCTGAATCCGGATTTTTGTTTCAAACCATGAATTTTAGTTCAAGGATCGAAAGTTTTGGTCAAGTCAGGGAGAGGCTCCTAAACTTGGATTTTTTTGTTTTTTTTTGAACAATGAAACGGTAAAAGTAAGCATTGTTTTTGGATCTCTAGAAATTTTGACATTTGATATGAAAATTCTAAAGAGAGTGGGTTTGACGAGCGAGTACCTGAGAGCAGGTTTTGGCCATACAGGCATTGCTCTTACCCAGTTGGATAAGTCTTCAAGGGTAGTACCGCTTCAAGAACTTGCCGTTGACAGGCAGCATACATCTGTCGCCTTCCATGTTTAGGAGGGCATATGCGCCATTGGAGAAGACCTTGTCGATGACGTAGGGTCCCTCCCATTTTGGTTCAAATTTTCCTTTGGATTTGTGTGCGAAGACCATTGGTCTTTTTACCGCAAGAACCAAGTCACCCTTTTTGTAGGCGCGTTGCCTGACCCTTTTGTCAAAAGATCCTGCCATGCGTGCTTGGTAAAGTTCAATGCTTTGTCGAGCTTCGAGCCGTCTCTCATCGAGATTGTCCAGCTCATGGAGTCGCAATTTCGCATTGCTTTCTTGAGTCATGTCATTTTGTAGAGATACCCTCAGAGAAGGAATTTGTACCTCTAGGGGCACGACAGCTTCGCATCCATAGACCAAGGAGAATGGTGTGCTATGGGTTGGTCCTCGAACGGTGGTTCGATAGGCCCACAAAGCTTCAGACAGTTTGTCACTCCAGTCTCTTTTGTGACTAGAGACCATTTTCTTGAGGATTTTACAGAGTGTCTTGTTGAAGGCTTCTGCTAATCCGTTTGCTGCCGGATTGTATGGAGTCGAAGGACAGCTTTGGATTTTGTATTTGTCGCAAAACCTGTAGAATTGATGATCCCGGAATTGTGGTCCGTTATCATGGACGAATCTCTTGGGAATGCCGAAACGACAAATGATGTTGGTGCGTAGGAATTGAAGAACTGATGAGGTCTTCATTTCGTTGAACGCAAATGCTTCTGACCACTTGGAGAAATAATCCGTTGCGGCGAAGATGAAGCGATGACCTTTGCTTGAAGGGGGAGAGATAGGACCTATGATGTCCATGCCCCATGCTTCAAAAGGCCATGAGATTGCTGTAGGATGCAGCCATTCCGGAGGCATGTGAATGTAATCTCCGTGAACTTGGCATAGCCGGCAACGTTTGGCAAATTGCATTGCATCAGCAACCATGGTAGGCCAATAGTAACCTAACCTTTTTATCTGATCATAGAGCTTAGGACCTGCCTGATGGGCTCCACAAAGACCAGCATGAACTTCTTTAAGTGTTTCTTTGGCCTCTTGTTGTGACAAGCAGCGTAGAAGTACTCCGTTGAAGGATTTCCTGTAGAGGATTTTTGAAGGAATATCCAAATGAAAGTTTGGGGCTCGCCTTTGTATGCTTACCCGTTCTTTTGGATCTTCAGGTAGGATTCCGAACATAGTGTAATCAATGAACGGATCCCTCCAGTCGACGATTGAAGGTTGAAGGATAGAGATCCGACTTCCAACCACTCGGTGGCATTCGGCAACTGCTTGGTGTGTGTTAAGAGGAGGGAGGATCCTTCTCTCGCACACTGTAATTTGCATGTTTTCCCCTTCCTGGATCGCCATTGATCCGGCAAGTCCGGCCAGGGCATCTGCACGGATATTTTCACCTCTACGAATGTGGGTGATGTTGCAGATGTCAAACTTTTGCAGAAGCGATTGTGCCTTGTTGTAGTAAGGCAGCAGATCAGGCTTCCTGACTTCATATTTCTGATTCATCTGATTGACGATCAGTTGAGAGTCTCCAAAGACTTCCAGCATGGTGATACCGGATTCAATGGCGAGTTCCAATCCTAGGATCAGAGCTTGGTATTCAGCTGCATTGTTTGTGCATGGTTCCAGTAGCGAGAAAGCGTGTGGAATCATGCATTTGTCGGGGCTAACAAAGAGGATGCCAACTCCCGAGATCAGCTTTCTGTTTTCATTTGTCCTGGTTGCACCGTCAAAGTACATGTCCCAGGAGGCATTTGGTGAGGAAGTCTCCACGTTGTAGACAGGTTCGTCTGGGAGATCATCTCTGAGTGGTGAATCTTTAGGCAATGGATGCTCTGCGAGGAAATCTGCTAGAGCTTGGCCTTTGATTGCTTTTTGTGGCACATACCTAATATCAAATTGTGACAAGAGGATGGACCATTTTGCCAGTCGGGTATTGAGAGAACCGGCCTTCGTGACAAGGACCTTCAAGAGGTTGATCCTCGAGACCAGGTAGACTGTGTTGGAAAGCAAGTAGTGACGTAGCTTTTGTACGGCGAACATCACTGCAAGGCATTCTTTTTCGACTGGAGAGTAGCGATGCTCTGCACCTACTAGCATGCGGCTGAGGTAGTATAGAGCAGCTTCTTTTCCCTCACCATTCTCTTGTGCAAGCAAAGCGCCTACAGAATGATCAAGAGCTCTTGTTTACAAGATGAATGGTTTTCCAGTGGTAGGGGCAGCTAACACTGGAGGTTTGGTCAGGTATGACTTGATATCTTGAAATGCGGCTTCGCAGTCGGTATCCCAGACAAAGTCTACACCTTTTTTCATCAATCGAGAGAATGGACGGCATTTCCCCGAAAGATTGGAGATGAACCGTCTGATGTAGGCCAATCTCCCTTGGAGCCCTTTTAGTTCTCTCAAGGTTCTTGGAGAGGGCATTTCTAGAAAAGCCTTGACTTTTATGGGGTCAAGTTCTATTCCAGCTTTCCGAACAAGGAATCCGAGAAACTTACCCGACGAGACGCCGAAGAAGCATTTTAGAGGATTCATCCGAAGTTTGTGTTTGCGGAGTCGGAGGAAGACTTCCCGAAGATCTTTGAGATGGTCTTCTTTTCTTCTGCTTTTGACGGCGAGGTCATCAACGTAACATTCGACCGTTTTGTGCTGCATATCTTGGAATATTTTCATCATAGCCCTCTGATATGTGGCACCAGCATTTTTCAGAGCAAATGGCATGACAGTGTAGCAATACACGCCAAATGGAGTCCGAAATGAAGTGTGTTTTTCATCCTCGGGATGCATCTTTATCTGATTGTAACCAGAGAAGCCATCCATGAATGTCATTCACTCGAATCCGCAGGTATTGTCAATCATCACCTCCGGTATGGGGAGCGGGAATTCATCTTTAGGGCAAGCGCCATTCAAGTCTCTATAGTCAATACAGACTCTGATCTGCCCATTTTTCTTTGTCACGGGGACAATGTTGGCCAACCATTCTGGATGTTGTTCCTCACGGATGAAGCCAACGCTTTTGAGTTTTTGAACTTCTTGTTCAATTTTATCCATCACATCTGGACGGAATCTTCTTTGGCCTTGTTTGACAGGCTTGATTTCTTCTTGAAGATTGAGTTTGTGGACTGCTACTTTGGGGTCTAAACCAGGCATTTCAGCATAGGACCATGCAAAGCAATCAACGAACTCACGAAGAAAAGCGATATACTCGGGTAACTCATCATCCTTTATATTCTTGCTTATGAATACAGGACGTGGGTTATCAGGTGTTCCCAAGTTTATCTTTTGAACAGGATCTTCTGTCGGAAGGTTCGAAGGTGGTTCCTCCACAATATTTTCGGAGGCTTCCAACTCAACGAAACCTTCTGGAGTTTCAACTGCATTACCAGACCAAGGCTCTGTTCCTTTCCATGGATTTTCTTGATTGGTGATCTCCTCAAGGCTTGCTATGAGATAGTCCCAATCGCCTGTTGAGTCTGGTATTTCTTTTGGAGACGAGGGTTCTTCTGGGTCAGGATGCCACAAGTCTGTATTATCGGACGATTCCTCTTTATCATCAGAGAAATCATACCAATTGGATGAGCTTCCTGGATTTTTGTCAGGTAACTCTTTAAAGAGATATCCAGGGAGATCGATGTCTTCATGGACTTGAGATGTTGAGGCTTGGTCGGTAAAACGACTTTTAAGCCTTTGTGTCAACTGTCTCAGAGGAGTATCAGGATCATACCCTAACCCATATGAAGACTTTTCTACATGACCGTAGAGTCTCCAATCTTCCAGCTGGCTTTTGGTCAAGGCGGGCTCCAATGGCGTGAGAATACCGCGTCTTTCTCCCAAACCGACTGGGTTTTGAGCGTCAAAGCCCATTTTCTTCATGATAGCTTGTGCCACAGGACTATATAGAGATAGTTGAGGCATACCTTCGTTTTGGAAAGGTTCCAGCAGAGAACTTGATGAAGAAGCATCCGATCTATGAAAGAAGATCGGTCTTTGCTTTGGTGATGTTGTCGGAACAACAAAGGTAGCAGACGTAGGATCTTCTACGTCAGCAGGTGTCTCCATCGGAGTGAGAGCAGGCTGAACTTGCTGAGTGTCAGCTTGGCTTGACGATGCATCGTCTTCTGGCTCTGAGTCCGAGTCTGTGTCTTGCATGATAGACACGAGAGAAACAACAAATTTGCCCCCAGACTTTTGTTTCGCCTTCTTCACTTTAGTCGTGATGACCAAAGGTTTTGAATTCTTGAGGGAGATAACGAAGGGAGATTGACTACTCTCTTCTAATTTGCCGGAGGGTTTGTTTTCTTCCGGTGATTTTTGAGGAGCCTTGCCTTTATCTTTCTGGAGATTTTCAGCAGGGGGTGCTATTTCCTCTTTTTCTTTTTCTCCTTCATACATCTGGGAGTCTGCGAAGTGGCCTTCTTTACCTTTGAAGGGTTTTCTGTCCGCAAAGACGCGATGTACAATGCCGTCGTCGCCGAAGAACTTGATGCATTGATGTAGAGTTGAAGGGACAACACCGTTCTCGTGTATCCAAGGACGTCCGAGAAGGATGTTGTAGCATGAGGGGGTTTTTATTGCATACACAGTGACCTCAGAGATAAGATCACCGATTTGCAATTTGAACCTGATTTTGCCGATAGGCCTTTGAGTGCTCCCATCGTATCCAAAGATAGATACAGATGTGTGGCTTAGCTTGCTGGGTGGGATGCCCAACTCTTCAAGAGCCGAAGTGGAGATAAGGTTGAGTGCAGAACCTGGGTCGATCTGAACTCTATGTATCGGCATTTCTTTGATGTACCCTGTGAAGTACAGGGGTCGGTTGTGCCTTGCTTCGCCAAGTAGGAGGTCTTCCTTAGTGAAGGCGATGGTTGCACTGGCTGCCTTTTGAACCGAGAGGCATTGGATGCATGATCCCTCAGTTTTCTTTTCTCCCTTTGAGGAAGTTTCAGAGTTTTTGACCCGGTAGTCCATTTCAATTTGGAGGACTTGCGGGGCATGTTTGTCGACATCCTCATTCAGTTTTTGTAATTCTGAGATGAGATTATCACGAGTGCGTGGAGACATTCGTAATAAATCCAGGATGTGAAGACGTGCAGGTATGTGTTTGAAGTGCTCAACCAAGTCATACTTGAAAGCCTCCTTAGGGCCTGCATGTTCATTGTTTTTGCCACTGGGGGCGCTTACAACATCTTTTCCCGAAGGATTTACATAAGTAAAGGAAGATTGGTTGTAATTCTTGTGGTAGTCCCGGCCAGAGCGGGTGCCTCTACCAACTTCGAGAGCTTCTTGAGAAGGATCTTCGTTTGGAAGATTGTCTTCAGGATCAAGAGGCTGTCGTTTTTCATCTACTGGGGATGTATCTGCAGCAGAGTTTCCATCCTCAGTGATTGTGTTGCACGGAGCATTTTCCGGGAGCAAGTCCTGAACAGCATCCAGCAGCTTTTCTTCTTCGTTGACCCATCCATCACCCCAAGTTGGGTTTTCTTCATGATGATGAGTCGGGAAGAATGTGTATTCTGAAGTCACAGTCTCAGGAGAAGAAACCTGAGAGGGTGTCATCTCTGTGAAAGTCACGTGAGACGAGGTAGCTCCAGAGGATACATTGCTAGGCGTCGTCGGAGTGTAGGTAATCTCATCAGACGACGCTTCAGAAGAGCTATAGTCCTGATATATTACATTACAGGAAGCTCTGATAGGAGATGTTGCCTGCTCGGAGTCAGACTCATCCTCGGATGTAAGAGGATCGTCAATCCAGCAATGTTCTCCATTTTCAGGAGTTGAGGGAGGAGGTACCTGATGGGCTTCAGGGACTTCCGGCTCTGGATTGTGAGGAATCTCGTTGACGCGGTCTTGCTCTTGTTCTAGAGCGAGACGCTGCAAGATCCTTGCATATTCTTCAAGATCAGGCATGGGAGCCAGATCTTCTTCTTCGTCTTCTCCGTGTGGCTCAACATAGTTGATTTCCACTGGAGCAATGACAGGTGCTGGGTTAACAGCATCTTCTTGTGCAGCCTCTTGGTCTTCTTCATCATCAGACCAGGATCCTTGTGGTTGCAAAGGGTTATACCAGATTACTGGCATAAGGTGAGTTTCAGGAACCCATTCTTCATCGGAGAGATATTCTCCTGTTTCAAGAGATTCCTCCCACTCATCGGTGTAGTTGGGCTCGAATCCATCGTCGGTGTCGCTGGACTCGTATCCATCAATGGAGAATCCAACTACCGAGTTGCAAGAGTATAATGCCCCCTGCATGGCTTCTTTTTTGAATTGAGGTGGCATGAAATCACTGAGAGTGAAGTTTCTTACCGCCTTTGAAGTCTCTGGAAGGGACGTTTTTGTTGCCCTGAGTGAAGTGGTAGAGGAGGCCTCTGCCTTTTCATGGACTTCTTGTTTTGGCTGGGTCTTCTCTTGCCGTTTGAGCTTGAGGAGATGTTTCTTGGCTTGCCTTCGCTGCTGAGCGGTCGGCTTTGTTTTGACGATCTCCCAATTTTCATCTTCCAGGAGATCGGGATGTACCCATATGGGTTGTCCATCTGGTGTCGGGCAAGGAACCAACACTTCGGACGTTTGAATTTTGTTTATCACCATGAAGGAAGTAGTGATCTTCTTCTTCGGTGATTTTGGTGTTTGTCCACATGACACCATGTTGACGGAGGCAGTCCCATAGTTTTTGTCAAAGGTGATGACTCCGTTTTTCCACATCTCGTTTATCTTCTCTCTCACAACAAAGCATTGATTGAGAGGATGCGAGACCATCTGGTGGTATGGACAGTACCGAGGATCATTGGTTTTGCCAACGTCTCCAGGTCTTTTGGGCTCTGGCAAAATGAGTTTGCCATTTGCTAGGAGAGCCTCAAAGATTTCTTCAACGTCTTCATCGAATGGATATTTCTTTTCTACACGTTCTTTAAAGGCATCAGAGAGTTCAGGTCTCTTACCTGCAGCTCTATTTTCAGCTTTCTTTGGTTGCTGAGGAGCTGACTTAGTCTGCACATTGAGAACCTCTTTCTTCTTTGGTTTAGAGGTTGCAACAGCAGTCGGCTCTTTCTTTGATGATTTCTGACTGTTGAGGTCTTTGATCACCGTTTCAGCTTCCATGGAAGCTTCCAGGAGTTCTCCCAGGTTTTTTGATTTGTTGCCGATGATCATGGAGCGGATTTTAGCTCTCATGTTGTTTCGGCAGATGTCGACTAGCGACGCTTGTGGCAGTACATCTGAGCATTTGTACGCCATTGCTTTCCACTTGTGAATGAAGTCATAAGTTGACTCATTCTCTCCCTGTTTTAGGCTGCAGAGCTGAGCCATAGTAACAGGATGATCCTCACCTTGGAAATGGGTCAGGAAGCGTGTCTCCAGCATAGCCCAGTTCTGAATGGAGTTCTCCGGCAGAGTGGAGTACCAATCGAAGGTCGTACCTTTTAGGGTACTTGCAAAGAGGCGGATCTTGAGTGCATCTTGATCCGCAATAGCTCCCGTCAAGATCTTGAAGTGGATGACGTGCTGTCTGGCCGATCCTTTCCCCGTATATGTTTGGAGAGTAGGATGTTTGAATTTTGTGGGGAACGGGACCGAGTCCATCCATAAAGGATATGGTGGCTTGATCCCATGCTCTTTGAGTATATCCTCTTCTTTAGCTTTCACGAGGATACTGTCTACGTCCTTTTTGGTAAGGGCGCATGACTCATTTTCTTCTCCATTTCCCTCGTTATTGCTATGATTCGGAGGAGGCTCATTGTTCACCTGATTTTGGACGACAAGGAGAAGGTTTTCCATCAGAGTTTCAATCCTCTGCTGGCCTTGTTCCAACTGCTGGATGCGTGTGAGCGCATCATCTCGAGGTGGATTCTGAGGTGGCGGCTCAGAACTTATAGCCAAGACGTTCATCCCTCGGGATTCGAACGAAGAAATCGTCCTGGTGACCGAGCTGGGGCTCATTCTTTTTGATGAAGAGCTTGATGAAGGATTACTCTCCCGTCCTTGGCTTGAAGGGGCAGGAGATTCTTCAGGATGTCTTCGTGTCCCGGTGACGCTACGGGTCACCGGACGTCGGACATGGATTTTTGATGCTGACTTTTGGCGTCTTCTGGTTTTTCCAACCATATGGACGGCAGCAACTTGGTCGGGTCTTTCTTTTTCGACCCATTTGTGGGAGACTTGAAGTGTAGGAGGCTGGGTCCGTTGCTTCTCTAGTCTCTTTTGTCGATATGACGCACGGCGGCGTGCTCGACGAGCGATTTGAGCTTCAGTCAGCTCTGGCTGGGCTCTGACGATGAAGGATGTGCTCCCTCGGGCGCAGCAGCCGAGCTTGTCTTCTTTGTGGTTGGGCAAGGACAGGATGCGGACCCGGTCCTTTGCCTGTTGCAGCGAAGCTTTAAACCTTTCGAGTTCGGCCCCTGTAGAGATAAAGGGTCGAACTGAAGGGGTGTAGGCCCTGGCAGGTGCTTGTAGAGGCCTAGTGATGCATGATCTGATTTTGGGCCTGTAGGAACAAGCCGGTTCATGCTGGGTTGACTTGGGAGTCAGGTTGGAGATGGGTCTCTCCTCTTTCATGTAGGCAAGAGGGTAGAACTGGTTCTCCTTGAGTGGGGCCAGGAATGCTGGCTTGGTGGAGGTTTGAGACCTTCTTTGTTTTGGGGAAGGTCTTGGAGACCAAGTCTTAGGGTAGACCTGGTTGGTTGTTGGTCGAGGCTTTGCGGGGGTGCCGCGGGCTTCGGGCTTTTGGGCGCTCGCCTTTGGTGTCACGGGAGTGACACGTTGAGAGGCGATCTTCTGCTTTTTAGCAGGCGCAGCTTGTTCTTCGGGAAGTGGGAATGGTCCCAGTGTCCCGAAGACGATGGTCCGGGGAGTCGAGGTCGACCCGGAGTTCAGAGAGTTGCCGAGGGAGTTGACGCTTCGGCAGCTGACAGGGCGCTTATGAGTGCGCGTGCTTTGCTTCTGTTGAAGCATGAGTTGGTGCTTGTTCTCATCGAAGATAATGGTTAAGGCTGCCATTGTTAGTTTCGAAAAGGTTCTGAAACACGACCACATCCATTAGTAATCACAAGAATAATGATCATAAATGGGAATTTCTATGGTTGTCTTTTCAAATCGCTCAAGGGACATGTCCCAAGCAATATGAAAGAAGGCAAAAAGCCATAGAGGGTACAATTGTTCTGGTAGCAAGCATGGTAGGCTCGAAATGAGCGTTCCAGTGACTGCTAGAAGCAATTGTAAACCTAAATTCGACTTATCGAGAAGCAGGGCTTGCTCGAGATAAGAAGAATTAAAGGTAGGAGTTACAAATGTGCCGGTCACAGATACAGTAGACCCTGAAAGGGCGTACCAGTATTGCTATGTACAAATGTTGGAGATCGCATCCACGAGATGGGATTCTCTTTTTTTTTTTGAAATGTCAAGATTGGATTCATCAAAGAGAGCAGATGGTATTCCGATCCGAATACGGGCTCAACGATTTCCGCGAGCACCAGTACCCAGAAGGGAAGGAACCACAATTTCTCGGATCTGAATCTAAAATGACGAGAGTTTTTTTTTTGAAGATTTTTTTTTTTATTTTAAGATTTTCATTTTTCTTTTTTTTTAAAAAAATCTTTTTTTTTTAAAAAAAAATCTTTTTTTTTTTTTTAAGATTTTTTTTTTTTTTTGAAAATCTTTTTTTTTTATTTTTTTATTTTTTTATTTTTTTTTTATTTTGATTTTTTTATTTTTTTAAGATTTTTTTTTTTTGAAAATCTTTTTTTTTATTTTTGATTTTTTTTTTAAATTTTTAAGATTTAAAGACGAGAGAGTACACATAGGCCTCCTAACCCGGTCTTATGAAACCTCAATTGATAGAATTGCCCCCAGGTAAGGGTAGGATTACTTAATGAACCCGTTTGGAGGACCCTTGCCTAGAACAGTCAAGCTGTCTCCACACTCTGGACAAGGCTTTTCTTGAATCAATCGTGATCAAAGAACGCAATTGGTTTAACCTTAGTGGTCTATGTCTTTTTTTTTTTATAAAAATCCCAACTAGACTCATCGAAGAGAAACGATGGCCCAAAACCTTAGTCGAACGGGCTCAACATTTCTGCAAGCACCAAAGAACGATAGGATAGGATCAAGGTTTCTCAATTTTGAATCCAAACTAAGAAAACTGATTTTTTATTTATTTATTTTTTTTTGAAATCTCTAATGAACTCATCGAAGAGAAACGATGGTCCAAAACCTTAGTCGAACGGGCTCAACATTTCTGCAAGCACCAAAGAACGATAGGATAGGATCAAGGTTTCTCAATTTTGAATCCAAACTAAGAAAACTGATTTTATTTATTTATTTATTTTTGAAATCTCTAATGAACTCATCGAAGAGAAACGATGGTCCAAAACCTTAGTCGAACGGGCTCAACATTTCTGCAAGCACCAAAGAACGATAGGATAGGATCAAAGTTTCTCAATTTTGAATCCAAACTAAGAAAACTGATTTTTTTTTTTATTTTTTTTTTTTATAATATATTTTTTTTTTTGAAATCTCTAATGAACTCATCGAAGAGAAACGATGGCCTAAAACCTTAGTCGAACGGGCTCAACATTTCTGCAAGCACCAAAGAACGATAGGATAGGATCAAAGTTTCTCAATTTTGAATTCAGAACTAAGAAAACTGATTTTTTGATATTTTTTTTCTTTGAAATCTCTAATGAACTCATCGAAGAGAAACGATGGCCCAAAACCTTAGTCGAACGGGCTCAACATTTCTGCAAGCACCAAAGAACGATAGGATAGGATCAAAGTTTCTCAATTTTGAATCCAAACTAAGAAAACTGATTTTTTTTTTTGAAAAGAGAAAGAATGGAAACAAACTCAAAGAAATAGAAATTTCCAAAAAATCCCATCTCATTTTTTTTTAGGATGCAAAATCCAACATAGGCTACCAGCTAGAAAGTAGCCAAGGAATCCGGAAAAGAAGTATAAGCATAGAGCAAAAAGTATGATATGCAAATATTTCATTTCCAAGCACCGTGTTCTCAAATGAACGAGTCCCACCGGGTGTGCCAGCTTGATGGAACGCGCTCCGAGGCGCCGTGGGGCGGCTACCGGGGTCGGCGGAACGTGGGAGTCCGTCGGGTCCAGCCCTTTCGCGCCCTGGCGGGCCTGAAGCGTGCATCAACATTTTTTTGTGGGTGTGCCAGATTTTCTATTTTACTTGGAATTGCAAGTGGTAATCCGGAGATCAACCTTCGCAAGTAAAAAGGAAATCAACTTCTTTCAAGTTTTCCATTGCACAAATATTTAAGAAAAGAGACATTTTCTTAATTTGCCGTGAAAGGCGATTTTGTTTGGCATTTATAGCCGATTTTGGCGTTTATAGCCGATTTACAATTCTTATCAATAATGAAAGACAAGAGTTGTGATTTTTGTCTCTTTAGAAAAATACAAACTACAATGAAAAGCAAGAAAATGAAGATCTAACTTTTCAGGAGATTGTGGGGGACTCGTTCAGATTGACGGTCGCAAGCCATGTGTGGGCTTCGCCGTCATCCATGCAGATGAGAACAGAGGATGCTCTTGATTCGCTTGGCTTGGCTATAACCTCAGATTTTTAGAGGACAAAGACCAAGAGAAGGTCCTATGTCCAATAAAAAGCTAAGTAGACGGGCTGAAAAGCCACGTCTAAGCCATTGGAGGCAGCAGGAGAAGGCAAGGACCTTGGGGGGGGTGCCCCCCAAGGGACTTTTGTCACCTTGTAGTGGTGGCCGGTGCAGAACTTCAGCAGAGTTTTTTCTCTTTTTTTTCTTTCTCTCAGATCTCTTTCTGATCTTTTTTTTTCTGATCTTCTGATTTTCTCCTCTTTTTTCCGATCTTTTTCCGATCTTTTCCCGATCTTTTTCCGATCTTTTTTCCGATCTTTATTTCAATGGAATGCTCTCCTATTTATAGGCCTTTGGTAGCCATTTAGGAGGGTTTATGAGCCTTAATGGCTTTAATGGGAGGAGTTACAAGATTTATTTCTTGATTTTGTAACTCCTTTTTCCTTGAATCTGATTGGCCGATGGAGATTAAGGGCTTTTAATCACCTTAATTACCATAATGGGAGGAGTTTCATGGTTTAAATGCCATGAATCAATTGACTTGTAACTCCCAAATGCTTGCTTCTGATTGGGCCGTCCAAAGAAATGAATTAATGACTGCAATAAAGCTAGTCAATTAACCACATTAATTGGTCGCCGAGCAGTCGAAGAGTCGCGGGCCATGCCGTGTCTTCTGGAATTCTTCTGGCGATGATCATCGATGGATCTACATGCTGATCGACATCGGATGAACATGTAACTTCAGACATTGATAGCTAAGAGCGGGCCGGTGACATCTGTCTTGTCGATTTCACGATCTGTCGGACAGAAAGTGCACTTTCTTGGTCAGCCGGTTGGCGATCTTGGAGCGATCACTGATGATTTTATGCTTTTGGAGGTTGACCCGTGATTTTGACGGATGTCGTCGGATATGAGTCAATTTCAAGCACTAAAAATCACATTTTCAGGGAACCACAGGGGCCAAAGTGCGCGAAACGCGAAAAAAGACGGAAAAACGGGTCACCGGCGGAAAATCCGGTGACCCGGACCTCCATGGTCGCCGGCGACCATGGGCCATGGTCGCCGGCGACCATGGACCGGCGACCATGGGCCATGGTCGCAGGGGCCTGCGACCATGGGCCATGGTCGCAGGGGTCTGCGACCCTGGGGGATTTTTCCCCTTCGGAGCCCGTTTTGCGGTCGTTTTGAGGTCTTTTTCGTCGCCGTTTTCTTCTGTATTTTTCTTGACATTTCTTCTCATTTATTGGCTTGATTTCCCTGTAGAAAACTTAATGAGAATCCTTGCATTTTTTAGAGTGCAAAGTTTCCAATTTTCCGGGAAAGCCGAAGACTTTGTCGCGTAGAGCTGCTGATTTTCCGCCAGAAGCTGAAACTTGGTCAAACGATGTCGGAATGACCTGAAATTTGAGGTGAAGCCTCCTGAGCAATAAATAAGACCAACCATAGGCTTTTGTTTGAGTTTTGAAGCCGTTTGGGGTCCCGTCGATGCTTCACTTGATTTTACTGCGGGGAAAATGCCGAGCTTTGATATGTGGTCAAACGATGTCCGATTGACCTGAAATTTGACGGGGAGCCTATTGGAGTCATTTTGAGACGTTCCATGGGCTCCGTTTTGGATGTCATGGTCCCGGGTTGCTCCGCCGCCGGTAGGCTTGATTTTCTCTCGGAGCATCGAAACCTGGTCAAACGTTGTCGGAATGACCTGGAATTCGACGTGCAGCCTTTTGGAAGCATGTTGAAGCCACTCATGCACTTGGTTTGATGAGCGAAGGCTTCGGTGGTTCCCGCCGCCGGGAGGCTTGATTTTGCTGCTCGAGCATTGATGGAGGGTCAAACGTTGTCGGTTTGACTTGAAATTTGGAATGGAGCCTTTTTGAGACATGCTGGAGTCATCTGTAGGCTTTGATCGAAGTTTTGACGTCTCCGATGATGTCGCCGCCGGGAGCTCCCGTTTAGCTGTCGGAGAAGTGAAGTTAGGCCAAATGTTGTCGAAATGGCCCGAAACTTCATGTGTACTCTTCTCTTGGCTATCTTGAAGGATCTTGCAGTTTTTGTTTGATTCTGACAAGATTTGAATTTTTGGAGAAATTGCATTGCCTATTTATGGCAGGTTGCGACTCCATGCAGCTTTCTTGATGTTGAAGTGGCAAAGTGACATTTTTGGTGTCAACAATAGCTGATTTCCACTGGAGCAATGACAGGTGCTGGGTTAACAGCATCTTCTTGTGCAGCCTCTTGGTCTTCTTCATCATCAGACCAGGATCCTTGTGGTTGCAAGGGGTTATACCAGATTACTGGCATAAGGTGAGTTTCAGGAACCCATTCTTCATCGGAGAGATATTCTCCTGTTTCAAGAGATTCCTCCCACTCATCGGTGTAGTTGGGCTCGAACCCATCGTCAGTGTCGCTGGACTCGTATCCATCAATGGAGAATCCAACTACCGAGTTGCAAGAGTATGATGCCCCCTGCATAGCTTCTTCTCTGAATTGAGGTGGCATGAAATCACTGAGAGTGAGTTTTCTTACCCCCTTTGAAGTCTCTGGAAGGGACGTTTCTGTTGCCCCGAGTGAAGTGGTAGAGGAGGCCTCTGCCTTTTCATGGACTTCTTGTTTTGGCTGGGTCTTCTCTTGCCGTTTGAGCCTGAGGAGATGTTTCCTAGCCTGCCTTCGCTGTTGAGCTGTTGGCTTTGTTTTGACGATCTCCCAGTTTTCATCTTCCAGGAGATCGGGGTGTACCCATATAGGTTGTCCGTCTGGTGTCGGGAAAGGAACCAACACTTCGGACGTTTGAATTCTTTTTATCACCTTGAAGGAAGTAGTGATCTTCTTCTTCGGTGATTTTGGTGTTTGTCCACGTGACACCATGTTGACGGAGGCGGGGCCATAGTTTTTATCAAAGGTTATGACTCCGTTCCTCCACATCTCATTGATCTTCTCTCTCACAACGAAGCATTGATTGAGAGGATGTGAGATCATCTGGTGGTATGGACAGTACCGAGGATCGTTGGTTTTGCCAACGTCTCCCGGTCTTTTGGGCTCTGGCAAAATGAGTTTGCCATTTGCTAGGAGAGCCTCAAAGATTTCTTCAACGTCTTCATCGAATGGATATTTCTTTTCTACACGTTCTTTGAAGGCATCAGAGAGTTCAGGCCTTTTACCTGCAGTTTTGTTTTCAGCTTTCTTTGGCTGCTGAGGAGCTGACTTAGTCTGCACATTGAGAACCTCCTTCTTCTTTGGTTTAGAGGTTGCAACAGCAGTCGGCTCTTTCTTTGATGATTTCTGACTGTTGAGGTCTTTGATCACCGTTTCAGCTTCCATGGAAGCTTCCAGGAGTTCTCCCAGGTTTTTTGATTTGTTGCCGATGATCATGGAGCGGATTTTAGCTCTCATGTTGTTTCGGCAGATGTCGACTAGCGACGCTTGTGGCAGTACATCTGAGCATTTGTACGCCATTGCTTTCCACTTGTGAATGAAGTCATAAGTTGACTCATTCTCTCCCTGTTTTAGGCTGCAGAGCTGAGCCATAGTAACAGGATGATCCTCACCTTGGAAGTGGGTCAGGAAGCGTGTCTCCAGCATAGCCCAGTTCTGAATAGAGTTCTCCGGCAGAGTGGAGTACCAATCGAAGGCCGTACCTTTTAGGGTACTTGCAAAGAGGCGAATCTTGAGTGCATCTTGATCCGCGATAGCTCCCGTCAAGATCTTGAAGTGGATGACGTGCTGTCTGGCCGATCCTTTCCCCGTATATGTTTGGAGAGTAGGATGTTTGAATTTTGTGGGGAACGGGACCGAGTCCATCCATAAAGGATATGGTGGCTTGATCCCATGCTCTTTGAGTATATCCTCTTCTTTAGCTTTCGCGAGGATACTGTCTACGTCCTTTTTGGTAAGGGCGCATGACTCATTTTCTTCTCCATTTCCCTCGTTATTGCTATGATTCGGAGGAGGCTCATTGTTCACCTGATTTTGGACGACAAGGAGAAGGTTTTCCATCAGAGTTTCAATCCTCTGCTGGCCTTGTTCCAACTGCTGGATGCGTGTGAGCGCATCATCTCGAGGTGGATTCTGAGGTGGCGGCTCAGAACTTGTAGCCAAGACGTTCATCCCTCGGGATTCGAACGAAGAAATCGTCCTGGTGACCGAGCTGGGGCTCATTCTTTTTGATGAAGAGCTTGATGAAGGATTACTCTCCCGTCCTTGGCTTGAAGGGGCAGGAGATTCTTCAGGATGTCTTCGTGTCCCGGTGACGCTACGGGTCACCGGACGTCGGACATGGATTTTTGATGCTGACTTTTGGCGTCTTCTGGTTTTTCCAACCATATGGACGGCAGCAACTTGGTCGGGTCTTTCTTTTTCGACCCATTTGTGGGAGACTTGAAGTGTAGGAGGCTGGGTCCGTTGCTTCTCTAGTCTCTTTTGTCGATATGACGCACGGCGGCGTGCTCGACGAGCGATTTGAGCTTCAGTCAGCTCTGGCTGGGCTCTTACGATGAAGGATGTGCTCCCTCGGGCGCAGCAGCCGAGCCTGTCTTCTTTGTAGCTAGGCAAGGACAGGATCCGGACCCGGTCCTTTGCCTGTTGCAGCGAAGCTTTGAACCTTTCGAGTTCGGCCCCTGTAGAGATGAAGGGTCGAACTGAAGGAGTGTAGGCCTTAGCAGGTGCTTGTAGAGGCCTGGTGATGCATGATCTGATTTTGGGCCTGTGGGAGCAAGCCGGTTCATGCTGGGTTGACTTGGGAGTCAAGTTGGAGATGGGTCTCTCCTCTTTCATGTAGGCAAGAGGGTAGAACTGGTTCTCTTTGAGTGGGGCCAGGTATGCTGGCTTGGTGGAAGTTTGAGACCTTCTTTGTTTTGGGGAAGGTCTTGGAGACCAAGTCTTGGGATAGACCTGGTTGTTTGTGGGTCGAGGCTTCGCGGGGGTGCCGCGGGCTTCGGGCTTTTGGGCGCTCGCCTTTGGTGTCACGGGAGTGACACGTTGAGAGGCGATCTTCTGCTTTTTGGCAGGCGCAGCTTGTTCTTCGGGAAGTGGGAATGGTCCCAGTGTCCCGAAGACGATGGTCCGGGGAGTCGAGGTCGACCCGGAGTTCAGAGAGTTGCCGAGGGAGTTGACGCTTCGGCAGCTGGCAGGGCGCTTGTAAGTGCGCTCGGTTTGCTTCTGTTGAAGCATGAGTTGGTGCTTGTTCTCATCGAAGATAATGGTTAAGGCTGCCATTGTTAGTTTCGAAAAAGTTCTGAAACAAGACCACATCCATTAGTAATCACAAGAATATAATGATCATAAATGGGGAATTCTATGATTTTGTCTTTTCAAATCGCTCAAGGTACATGTCCCAAGCAATATGAAAGAAGGCAAAAAGCCATAGAAGGTACAATTGTTCTGGTTGCAAGCATGGTGAGCCCAGAATGAGCGTTCCAGTGACTGCTAGAAGCAACTGTAAACCTAAATTCGACTTATCGAGAAGCAGGGCTTGCTCGAGATAAGAAGAATATAAGGTAGGAGTTACAAATGTGCCGGTCACAGATACAGTAGACCCTGAAAGGGCGTACTAGTACCGCTATGCACAAATGTTGGAGATCGCATCCATGAGATGGGATTCTCCTTTTTTTTTTTTTGAAATGTCAAGATTGGATTCATCAAAGAGAGCAGATGGTATTCCGATCCGAATACGGGCTCAACGATTTCCGCGAGCACCAGTACCCAGAAGGGAAGGAACCACAATTTCTCGGATCTGAATCTAAAATGACAAGAGTTTTTTTTTTTTTGAAGATTTTTTTTTATTTTAAGATTTTCATTTTTTTTTTAAAAAAAATCTTTTTTTTTTTTGTTTAAGATTTTTTTTTTTGAAAATCTTTTTTTTTATTATTTTTTTTTATTTTGATTTTTTTTATTTTTTTTTAAGATTTTTTTTTTATTTTTGATTTTTTTTTTAAATTTTTAAGATTTAAAGACGAGAGAGTACACATAGGCCTCCTAACCCGGTCTTATGAAACCTCAATTGATAGAATTGCCCCCAGGTAAGGGTAGGATTACTTAATGAACCCGTTTGGACGACCCTTGCCTAGAACAGTCAAGCTGTCTCCACACTCTGGACAAGGCTTTTCTTGAATCAATCGTGATCAAAGAACGCAATTGGTTTAACCTTAGTGGTCTATGTCTTTTTTTTCAAATCCCAAATAGACTCATCGAAGAGAAACGATGGCCCAAAACCTTAGTCGAACGGGCTCAACATTTCTGCAAGCACCAAAGAACGATAGGATATGATCAAAGTTTCTCAATTTTGAATCAGAACTAAGAAAACTGATTTTTTAATTTTTTTTTCTTTGAAATCTCTAATGAACTCATCGAAGAGAAACGATGGCCCAAAACCTTAGTCGAACGGGCTCAACATTTCTGCAAGCACCAAAGAACGATAGGATAGGATCAAAGTTTCTCAATTTTGAATTCAAACTAAGAAAACTGATTTTTGATTTTTTATTTTTTTTTGAAATCTCTAATGAACTCATCGAAGAGAAACGATGGCCCAAAACCTTAGTCGAACGGGCTCAACATTTCTGCAAGCACCAAAGAACAATAGGATAGGATCAAAGTTTCTCAATTTTGAATTCAAACTAAGAAAACTGATTTTTTTTATTATTATTATTTTTTTTTATATTTTTTTAAATCTCTAATGAACTCATCGAAGAGAAACGATGGCCCAAAACCTTAGTCGAACGGGCTCAACATTTCTGCAAGCACCAAAGAACGATAGGATAGGATCAAAGTTTCTCAATTTTGAATTCAAACTAAGAAAACTGATTTTTTGTTTTTTTTTTTTTTGAAAAGAGAAAGAATGGAAACAAACTCAAAGAAATAGAAATTTCCAAAAAATCCCATCTCATTTTTTTTTAGGATGCAAAATCCAACATAGGCTACCAGCTAGAAAGTAGCCAAGGAATCCGGAAAAGAAGTATAAGCATAGAGCAAAAAGTATGATATGCAAATATTTCATTTCCGAGCACCGTGTTCTCAAATGAACGAGTCCCACCGGGTGTGCCAGCTTGATGGAACGCGCTCCGAGGCGCCGTCTGGGGCGGCTACCGGGGTCGGCGGAACGTGGGAGTCCGTCGGGTCCGGCCCTTTCGCGCCCTGGCGGGCCCTGAAGCGTGCATCAACATTTCTTTTGTGTGGGTGTGCCAGATTTTCTATTTTACTTGGAATTGCAAGTGGTAATCCGGAGATCAACCTTCGCAAGTAAAAAGGAAATCAACTTCTTTCAAGTTTTCCATTGCACAAATATTTAAGAAAAGAGACATTTTCTTGATTTGCCGTGAAAGGCGATTTTGTTTGGCATTTATAGCCGATTTTGGCGTTTATAGCCGATTTACAATTCTCATCAATAATGAAAAAGACAAGAGTTGTGATTTTTGTCTCTTTTAGAAAAATACAAACTACAATGAAAAGCAAGAAAAGGAAGATCTAACTTTTCAGGAGATTGTGGGGGACTCGTTCAGATTGACGGTCGCAAGCCATGTGTGGGCTTCGCCATCATCCATGCAGATGAGAACAGAGGATGCTCTTGATTCGCTTGGCTTGGCTATAACCTCAGGTTTTTAGAGGACAAAGACCAAGAGAAGGTCCTATGTCCAATAAAAAGCTAAGTAGACGGGCTGAAAAGCCACGTCTAAGCCATTGGAGGCAACGGGAGAAGGCAAGGACCTTGGGGGGGGGGGGTGCCCCCCAAGGGACTTTTGTCACCTTGTAGTGGTGGCCGGTGCAGAACTTCAGCAGAGTTTTCTCTCTGTTTCTTTCTCTGGATTCTTTGTTGCTTTGGAAGTGATCTCCGATTGATCGATTCGGATTTCAATGGAATGCTCTCCTATTTATAGGCTTTTGGTAGCCATTTAGGAGAGTTTATGGGCTTTAATGGCTTTAATGGGAGGAGTTACAAGATTTATTTCTTGATTTTGTAACTCCTTTTTCCTTGAATCTGATTGGCCGATGGAGATTAAGGGCTTTTAATCACCTTAATTACCATAATGGGAGGAGTTTCATGGGTTAAATGCCATGAATCAATTGACTTGTAACTCCCAAATGCTTGCTTCTGATTGGGCCGTCCAAAGAAATGAATTAATGACTGCAATAAAGCTAGTCAATTAACCACATTAATTGGTCGCCGAGCAGTCGAAGAGTCGCGGGCCATGCCGTGTCTTCTGGAATTCTTCTGGCGACGATCATCGATGGATCTACATGCTGATCGACATCGGATGAACATGTAACTTCGGACATTGATAGCTAAGAGCGGGCCGGTGACATCTGTCTTGTCGATTTCACGATCGGTCGGACAGAAAGTGCACTTTCTTGGTCGACCGGTTGACGATCTTGGAGCGATCAATGATGATTTTATGCTTTTAGAGGTTGACCCGTGATTTTGACGGATGTCGGAGGATATGAGTCAATTTCAAGCACTAAAAATCACATTTTCAGGAAACCACAGGGGCCAAAGTGCGCGAAACGCGAAAAAAGACGGAAAAACGGGTCACCGGCGGAAAATCCGGTGACCCGGACCTCCATGGTCGCCGGCGACCATGGACCGGCGACCATGGGCCATGGTCGCAGGGGCCTGCGACCCTGGGGGATTTTTTCCCCTTCGGAGCCCGTTTTGCGGTCGTTTTGAGGTCTTTTTCGTCGCCGTTTTCTTCTGTATTTTTCTTGACATTTCTTCTCATTTATTGGCTTGATTTCCCTGTAGAAAACCTGATGAGAATCCTTGCATTTTTAGAGTGCAAAGTTTCCAATTTTCCGGGAAAGCCGAAGACTTTGTCGCGTAGAGCTGCTGATTTTCCGCCAGAAGCTGAAACTTGGTCAAACGATGTCGGAATGACCTGAAATTTGAGGTGAAGCCTCCTGAGCAATAAATAAGACCAACCATAGGCTTTTGTTTGAGTTTTGAAGCCGTTTGGGGTCCCGTCGATGCTTCACTTGATTTTGCTGCGGGGAAAATGCCGAGTGGCCAAACGATGTCCGATTGACCTGAAATTTGACGGGGAGCCTATTGGAGTCATTTTGAGACGTTCCATGGGCTCCGTTTTGGATGTCATGGTCCCGGGTTGCTCCGCCGCCGGTAGGCTTGATTTTCTCTCGGAGCATCGAAACCTGGTCAAACGTTGTCAGAATGACCTGAAATTTGACGTGCAGCCTTTTGGAAGCATGTTGAAGCCACTCATGCACTTGGTTTGATGAGCGAAGGCTTTGGTGGTTCCCGCCGCCGGGAGGCTTGATTTTGCTGCTCGAGCATTGATGGAGGGTCAAACGTTGTCGGTTTGACTTGAAATTTGGCATGGAGCCCTTTTGAGACATGCTGGAGTCATCCGTAGGCTCTGATCGAAATTTTGACGTCTCCGATGATGTCGCCGCCGGGAGCGCCATTTTAGCTGTCGGAGAAGTGAAGTTAGGCCAAATGTTGTCGAAATGGCCCGAAACTTCATGTGTACTCTTCTCTTGGCTATCTTGAAGGATCTTGCAGTTTTTGTTTGATTCTGACAAGATTTGATTTTTTGGAGAAGTTGCATTGCCTATTTATGGCAGGTTGCGACTTCATGCAGCTTTCTTGATGTTGAAGAGGTAAAGTGACATTTTTGGTGTCAACACATTTAGCGATGCAGCAAAAGTGACGAAGTCACATGTGCCAGCTATGAATGCACCTGCAAGGATTAATGTCCCTGTAGGACAAAGTCAAAATACGGCAGCAAAAGAATCTGCAATACGCCAGAAGCGTGGCAAACCTATAGGTTCAAAGGACTCAGCTCTGCGGAAAAGGAGAAATGAGCAATCATTATCATATCCTCTCGAAGAGGCATGTAACGCTCCTGAAGAGGTTCCTCCCGAAGAGGCACATAATGCTCGTGAAGAGGTTATGGAAAAGTCCGTTCTCTCTAGAATAATGAAAGTCCCCGATGAGACTTTGGAAGCCCTTGAAGAGGCACCGGTACCGGAAAATGAAGAGATCTCTATACTTTACAATTATTCAAGAGAGCGATGGATGAAAAATGAGATTATCATCGATGACGCATTTGCATATGCGGTAGCTACACAAATATCAAAGGAAAATGATGATGATGATTGGGACACAGAACCACGTTCTATAAATGAATGTTGACAAAGAAAGGATTGGCCACAATGGGAAAATGCCATCAAAACAGAGTTAGAGTCTCTTAACAAACGTGGTGTGTTCGGACCTATAGTACAAACCCCAAAAGATGTTAACCCTGTAGGTTACAAGTGGGTGTTTGTAAGAAAAAGGAATGAGCTGAATGAAATTACTAGATATAAGGCACGATTAGTGGCACAAGGTTTCCTGCAGAAACCTGGGATTGATTATGAGGAAACATACTCCCCTGTTATGGATATAACGACATTCAGATATTTGATAAGTTTAGCAGTTTCTCAAAATCTAGAAATGAGACTTATGGATGTTGTAACTGCTTACTTGTATGGGGACTTAGACACAGAAATTCACATGAAAATCCCGGAAGGATTTCCTTTGCCTGAAGCAAAGCCAATGAGTACGTACTCAATCCAATTAAGGCGATCATTGTACGGCCTGAAGCAATCCGGAAGAATGTGGTACAATCGTCTTAGTGAATACTTGTCTAAAAAGGGGTATGCAAACGATCCCATTTGCCCGTGTCTATTTATAAAGAAATTCTCGAAGGGATTTGCAGTATTAGCAGTTTATGTGGATGACATAAATTTGATAGGGACTCCAGAAGAGCTCAAAGAAACTGCAGATTATTTAAAGAAAGAGTTTGAAATGAAAGACCTTGGAAAAACGAGATTTTGTCTCGGCTTGCAAATCGAGAGAAATTCTAATGGGATGTTGGTCCATCAATCTAATTATACCGAGAAGGTTTTAAAACGATTTGGTATGGACAAGGCACATCCATTAAGCAACCCTATGGTTGTCCGGTCTCTTGATATAAAAAAAGATCCATACCGTCCCATCGAGGAAAATGAAAAGATATTGGGTCCTGAAGTACCATACTTAAGTGCTATTGGAGCTTTGATGTACTTGGCACAATGCACTAGACCAGATATTGCATTTTCTGTGAATCTACTTGCCAGGTATAGCTCCGCACCAACTCAAAGGCATTGGATTGGCATTAAACACATCCTGCGATATCTGCGTGGAACAACTGATTTGGGAATATTTTATGCTTACAATCATAAATATTCCAGTTTAGTAGGATATGCAGATTCAGGTTATGTCTCTGATCCTCATAAGGGTCGATCACAGACAGGTTATGTGTTTCTAAATTGTAATGCCGCCATTTCTTGGCGTTCTACTAAACAGACTTTGGTAGCTACTTCCTCCAATCATGCTGAAATTTTGGCTCTTTATGAAGCCAGTAGGGAATGTGTGTGGCTAAAATCTTTGATTCAGCATGTTCGTAGTTCTTGTCAATTACCTTCTATTGCAGGTATCTCGAATATTATCTATGAAGATAATGAAGCATGTATAAGACAGATTCGAGAAGGTTTCATTAAAGGAGATAAGACTAAGCATATAGCACCGAAGTTCTTCTTCACTCATGAACTTCAGAAGAACAATGAAATTGAAGTCAAGCAAGTTTGTTCGAGTAACAACCTGGCTGATCTGTTTACCAAATCTTTACCCTAATCAGTATTCCAGAAGTTTGTATATGAGATTGGCATGCGTAGAGTTCACCATCAAACTATGTAACTGGTTGCTATCATCAGGGGGAGTGGTTTATCAGGGAGCATCCTGAAGTATGCTACCCATGGACATTTGTGCGCTGTACTCTTTTTCCTTCTCTAGGTTTTATCCCACTGGGTTTTCCTAGTTAAGGTTTTAATGAAGCAGCATTAATGCATGTCCAACACCGGTTCAATGATCTTGAAGAATGTTGTACTATTTTTTCCTTCGCTTTGGTTTTCTCCCACTGGGTTTTTCCTTAGCAAGGTTTTTAATGAGGCAATTGTCATTGAATGGTGGTCATCCAAGGGGGAGTGTTATAACATATGGATCTTAAGTGGATGCCCACTTGGGATGAGTTAGGGTTAGATTTTAGTTTCCTCTTTTGTAGGGTTACTTTGCCTATATATAGGTATCTCTACCTTTGTATTGAGACACACATATGAGATAATAGAAAGCCCTCTAATATTCTCCCTCTAATATTCTCTCTTGATTTCTCTCTTTTCCACAACATAGATCACTTTTTTCTTCTTTCCAACCTGAAAAGCACCATACAAAACAACGAAAAATAGCAATTACAAAAAGTTAGTCTTTTCCCTCCCATTCATGAATCCTTGGCATTGTGTCATGTGCTTTTACACAGGGTTGTAAATGGGTACTTTTAGAACTGCATGAGAAAACATGAAAGCCTTGATCATGTATAGACATGGCCCCAAAGCTTTACCTTAATCTTGTTAGATTGTATGGTCTCAATCCAGTGGATAATGTAAATAAATTGATTTATTCCTCAATTAATTTATATAATCATGCTTTTATTCATGTAATGGATAATATTTATTTCATGAGATGAATGGTATTTTATTTTATTCCCTGTTTGCACATGACCAATACAAAATGACGTAGTGGTTCATGAGATGAACCAGAGTCCACGAGTATATTAGATGTAATCCATATGTGCGGATGAGATCCACATACATGAGACATAAATCACAAATCTTATACTTAAATTAATGAACTCAAGCTTCTATTATGCATTTACTTTGAGTCACCAATGAGTGAGGCCAATTATAGGTCAATACCTCTGTGATTTGGGTACATGGTAGTGGACCTGTGGGAACATAAAATTATTAAGATGGAATCTATCTTCTAATAGATGTATCCCCTTATGCCAATTAATGAATTTGTCATTGGTAAGTGCGCACCCATCTCAATTAAGAGTTAATTGGATGGTACTGACGATCACTGTGATTAATTGGATCACAAGGATAATAAGATATGAATCTAATTTGATTGGACAGATTTAATCTAATTGATCCATGGATATAAATGATAGAGGGGCATACTTGTAGTAATTGGGAAGTTTAGGGTCTTCTTGTAATTTATTCTTAATATTGGAGTTCAATTGCATTTATATAATGGAGTTGTTCGTAATTAATTGTGGGTCCGGAGTTCACATGAGATGTGTTGTCCAACTTCCCAGTTGGAGCCATATTCTAAGGAATCCCTAGTGGTCCCCATGCTAGCCCTAAGAAGAGATTCGTTTAAACTCAATTTGAACTCTTAAAAGAAGGAGGATTAGGATGCATACTTATAATAGAAGTGAGACTTCTAATTATAATGAAAGAGGAGGTGCTCATATGCTACAAAAGAGAAGAGGGGGCTGGACGTTCCCCATCCATCTCACACGCCCAAGCCCCTCTCTCCTCTCTCTCCTCCTCACTCATTTGGTTCGCTTCTAGATAGTTGATAAGTACACGAAATTAGATCATTAAGTCATCATTTCATATACATTTGTGGACTTGATTAGGTTTAATTGCATAGAATTACACTCAATTCATGATATCATGCATTTGGGGCTATTTTTGGAAATATGGTCAAATTTGGTGCATCATTAGGAATGTTAGGGTCCCATGCATGATCCGTATAAAATTCTCACACATGATTATTGATTAACTTGTTTCTTTAAATTTGTGTAGGACAAAAGAAAGTGGGGTCCACATTGATGAAGTTACAAGAGGTCAGAGGGAGGTCAAATTAGAAAAAAAAATTTGAAGAATGGAAAAATAATGAATTGGACGTCCATGAAGTTCTTTCCCACATTGGTTTGCATGCCATAGTGGGGCCCACACTCATTGCAAAAATCAAAACAGAATATGAGATTAAGATATCCTAAGCCATGGTACTTCAAGACATTGCAATCACATGTGGGGTCCACCATTCATCCAAGATTACTACTCGCATCTAAGAATCAGATTTTGAGAAATTTCCAAGATGGCGTGGGACGTTACCTACCATCTAAAATTGAGATCCAAGACATGTCCAATAAGGAATCTAAATCTCTCGAGTTATGCAAGAATCTGATTTGAACTTGTCCTAAATCAAAGTGAGGTCCAACATACACCTATGCAGGCCCAAATTGAAGCTTTCCTTATGAACATTAAATCTGAAATTTTTGGCAAGTGACAACAAGTGAGATTCTTGTCGAACCTTTTTAGAAAGCCTTGCTCACCAAGACACTTCATTTGGCAAGGGACTCCAAACAATTCAAATTCTTTCCAAGTGTGAAGCCTAGCTTGAAGCCTAAGTAAGAAATCTATGCCTTGTGAGTCTTGTCTTTAACTTCGGTTAATTCGAGATTTACGGGAGTAAGTATGATGGATTCGCGACCCGGGGTTAGGCCCCGATCAGTCCGGTCTCGGGCCCGGGTCGTGACAAGCCCCTAGACTGGTTCTTTACCAAGAAAAATATGGTACTAATTTTTTCTTAACCTCTTGAAACAAAAACAGAAGAGATTAAAATAAGAAAGGATAAATAGTGTTGGGAAAGCTTAGGGGCTTTAGTAACTCTAAAAATAAGCTCTCATTTTGCAATGTAGAGCTTATTTAAAGATAGAATGTTTGCTAAACTTCTAATTGTATTTTTGGTTTTTAGAGCTTATGTCTCTAAAAGATAAGCTAAGGGGGCTGCTTAATTTTTAGAGCCTTTTTAGCTAAAGAAGATGGAGGTGGACAACGAAAACTTTATAAGTATATATTTTGGATGAAATAACCTCATAAAATCTTCAAAATGATACAAACGACTTGTTCTACATTCTAATTTTTAGAAGGTGGTCCCCAATTACCACAATTCCTAAAGGTGGGCCCCAATCAACTCATGGAGTAAGAACTTTCTTTTATAATTTTACCAAACACACTAATTATAAACTATAACTTAAAACTTAGAGATTTTGTTTTAGACCTTAATCTGCTCTTATTAATTAGATTAGAGTTTCCAAACAGTCCCTTAATTCAAAAGAATTAACTAGCTAAACTCAACTTGGGTTGTTAACATAAGTTTTGGGGGATGCATGCCAATTATCAAGGGTGTTGGACCAGTGGTTTGATCACGTCATGACCAATCTCGCTCGTAGTTTGAATAAAACTCAATATATTAGAGTTGCCATGTTGTCCGAAAGTTCTAATCCCATTAGCATGCGAAAGAATTAAAAGTACCTCCTTGATAAATTACTCTGTTTAATTAAAATCTAGATGAGTCGTCTTGATTTTTGGCTTATAGTCAAAATACCATGGAAGGAAAATTAGAAAAGTCAATTTCATGAATGATCTATATATCTATGGTGCTCATATTCTTTGTTTACAGCCTAAAAAACCATAAATTCGTATACCAACTTACTAATCCGATATTTCTTTTATTTGGATATATAATTTTTCTTTGCAGGATTCAATAGGATAAGGTGGACTCGATGGGTCAGAGGTCGTGAACATTTATATATATACTATTTGCATATTTTGGAGTCGATGGTGATATGAAAAATCAAATGACATTGTTAACTCAATGGTTAGATCTTACTATTTGCGGTTGGTAAAAAAGCTTAAGAACTATTCCGGAAGCGCATGAGAAATAAGTTGGGTCCTGGCCCATGGGTGTGGTGGTTGTGTGAGGGCCCTTGTGAACTATTCCGCGCCCTTGCCCTTGTCCTTGTCATTGTCCTTGTCCTTGATATTTAATATGTTCATCAATCACTACTTTATATGTGATGTAAGTTGTTTTTATTAATTATAGGCCTTTTGGGTAGTGTACTCACTACTTATCCTTCTTAATTTTATAGTTGAAGAATGTGAATGTGAATGTGAATGTTTTTATGGTTTGAAGAATGTGCATGTTCAAATGATATTATGTTATTTCAACATCCAAAAGATGGACCCTTCATTGCAGGGAATGTGAGCGATAGCCAATGCTTGTTCTTTATTGTCTTCCAATTACATCTAAAAGTGCCACTTATGACCCTTTTTTTGTGTTCTACACAATTCATCCTCATACCAATTGAAGGTAAGGATCACTTCTCATTGATGCGGCCCACATGTATTAGGAATAAGACTTCCATCCATACGAAGTGACGAATCCACCCATCACATGTATTGGGAATTTTGTGGCACCAGTACCGATTGCTGCCCCTTTCTTAGAAATTATTATTATTTTTTGGTAATGTTGGAAAAAGATAGATCACTTTTTTCTTCTTTCCAACCTGAAAATCATCATACAAAACAACGAAAAATAGCAAGTGCAAAAAGCTAGTCTTTTCCCTCGCATTGTTGAATCCTTGGCGTTTTGTCATGTGCTTTTACCTAGGGCTGTAAATGGGTAGCACTTTTAGAACTGCATGAGAAAACATGAAAGCCTTGATCAGTTATAGACATAGGCCCCAAAGCTTTACCTTAATCTTGTTAGATTGTATGGTCTCAATCCAGTGGATAATGCAACCCCTATGGGTTGGCCGAGTGGTCAGGACCACGGTTCCTCCCTCTTCCGGAGCTAGAGAGCTTGGTATCAACCCCCGGTTCCCCCATCTTCAGGAATCGAAGGTTGAGTCCACTTGTGCTATCAACTAGGGGCTACAGGAGTTTTACCCGGCTTCTCTCGGGGTCCGGAGGGAATAGTCCAACCCAAAGGGTTGGGAACCCTCCGTTAGCAAAAAAAAAAAAATCCAGTGGATGATGTAAATAAATTGATTTATTCCTCCATTAATTTATTTAATCATGCTTTTATTCATGTAATGGATAATATTTATTTCATGACATGAATGGTATTTTATTTTATTCCATGTTTGCACATGACCAATACAAAATGACGTGATGATTCATGAGATGAACTAGAGCCCACGAGTATATTAATTAGATGTAATCCATATGTGCGGATGAGATACACATTAAGGAGACATAGATCACAAATCTTATACTTGAATTAATGAACTTAAGCTTCTATTATGCATTTACTTTGAGTCACCAATGAGTGAGGCCAATTATAGATCTAGATCAACACCTATGTGTCTTGCGTACATGGTAGTAGAACTGTGAGAACATAAAATTATTAAGATGGAATATATCATCTAACAGATGTATCCCCTTATGCCAATTAATGAATTTATCATTGGTAAGTGCGCACCAATCTCAATTAAGAGTTAATTGGATGGTGCTGACGATCACTGTGATTAATTGGGTCACAAATATAATAAGATATGAATCTAATTTATTTGACAGATTTAATCTAATTGATCCATGGATATAATTGATAGAGGGGCATACTTGTAGTAATTGGGAAGTTTAGGGTCTTCTTGTAATTTATTTTCAAGACTGGAGTTCAATGGCATTTATTGTTCATAATTAATTGTGGGTCCGGAGTTCACATGAGATGTGTTGTCCAACTTCCCAGTTGGAGCCAAATTCTAAGGAATCCCTAGTGGTCCCTATGCTAGCCCTAAGAAGAGATTCTTTTAAACTCAATTTGAACTCTTAAAAGAAGGAGGATTAGGATGCATACTTATAATAGAAGTGAAACTTCTAATTATAATGAAAGTGGAGGTGCTCATATGCTACAAAAGAGAAGAGGGGGCTGGACATTCCCCATCCATCTCACACACCCAAGCCCCTCTGTCCTCTCTCTCCTCCTCACTCATCTGGTTCACTTCTAGATAGTTGAACAGTCCACGAAATTAGATCATTAGGTCATCATCTCATATACATTTGTGGACTTGATTAGGCTTAATTGCATAGAATTACACTCAATTCATGATATCATGCATTTGGGGCTATATTTCGGAAATATGGTCAAATTTGGTGCATCATTAGAAATGTTAGGGTCCCATGCATGATCCGTATAAAATTCTCACACATGATTATTGATTAACTTGTTTCTTTAAATTTGTGTAGGACAAAAGAAAGTGGGGTCCACATTGATGAAGTTAAAAGAGGTCAGAGGGAGGTCAAATTAGAAAAAAAAAAAAAAAAAAAGAATTGAAGAAAGGAAACAATAATGCATTGGACGTCCATGAAGTTCTTTCCCACCTTGGTTTGCATGCCATAGTGGGGCCCACACTCATTGCAAAAATCAAAACAGAATCTGAGATTAAGATATCCTAAGCCATGGTACTTCAAGACATTGCAATCACATGTGGGGTCCACCATTCATCCAAGATTACTATTCACATCTAAGAATCAGATTTTGAGAAATTTCCAAGATGGTGTGGGACGTTACCTACCAGCCAAAATTGAGATCCAAGACATGTCCAATAGGGAATCTAAATCTCTCGAGCTATGCAAGAATCTGATTTGAACTTGTCCTAAATCAAAGTGAGGTCTCACATACACCTATGCACGCCCAAATTGAAGCTTTCCTTATAAATATTAAATCTGAAATTTTTGGCAAGTGCCAACAAGTGAGATTCTTGTGGAACCCTTTTAGAAAGCCTTTCTCACCAAGACACTTTATTTGGCAAGGGACTCTAAACAATTCAAATTCTTTCCAAGTGTGAAGCCTAGCTTGAGGCCTAAGTAAGAAATCTCTACACATAAGGAAACAAGTCCTAAAAGAGGGAATATTCTTTGCTAAAAAGGAGGCATCAACAACTATAAAACCAACCCAAAAGGAGGCTGGACGTCCATCACCTTAGGAAGAACTCTCTCTCTCTCCATCCATCCCTCCACCCCCTTTCTCTATATTCCTTTCTTTACTATTTTTTCTAGTCTTCTAAGGTACTAGTTGTTCAACTTTATTCAAGAAGATGATGGAAGAGTAGTTTTCTTAATTTCATGTAATTTCAAGTGCAAGGAATAAAATGAATTACTTTGATTAATTTTGAATGCAATCAACCTCTCCAAATTGGTACTTGAATTTTCTTTGATTATTGTTCTTTGATGTGTTGTTTTTGTGATAGATACATCACATGCTTAGGACTAGTATTGGGAATGTTGATTTTGGCAAATTAAGGAGAATGATATCTTGCATAAAAATCAAGTTTTTAATTTTTCCCATCTCTATTTAGAGGGGGGAGAGTCCAAATTACCTGTATTCTCAATGCTTAGGAAATAGTGGTGTTCTAAGTGATTGATTTACATATTTATCCGCTTTTTATTTTTCCACCCCTTTTGTTTTTATTTTCAGTTAATATTCTGATTATCCTTATTGCAAATTCTTTACAACTTGCATCTTTCCATGTTTAGTAGAAACTTACTATTTTTGTTACCTACATAATCTATGGTTGGAAATTATTTTTGTACATGCATCATAATTAGAAATTGCATTAGAACAAGATTTTGTTGCTGAAATCACAACAATTAATGATTGATTAAGAAAGTAATTTTCGGACATGGTACATAGTTCAAAATCTGTACATTGAAAAAAATTGCACTGTTTCAGCAATTCTCATTTGACTGTGTTCCAAAAGTGCACAATTTGAAAACTAGGAAAAATAAGTTATTTTCTCTTGAAATTCGGCAGAATTAAAGTAAAGTAATAGGACTTTGAAACCCCAGAATTTCAGCAAAAGATAATCTCGAAAATCATGTCAACCAGAAGCACAAACAGGGGTACCCGCAAGATCGTACCAGATTTTAGCAGTATAACTGGTTCAACCAGGCGTCTTTAGGTTATCATATCTTTTTCATCTTAATTCTTTCTTAACTTTTATTTTCTTTGTTGTGTTCATGCATCAGCCAAGTTAAAATATTCCAACCATTAGATTTAGGTTTATATCATTTTAGGCCGATCGTACAGTCCAGTGAAAACAAGCTTGTGCACAAGGTTTTTCGTACTTAAGAATTTTTCAGCATGCATCAAATTTTTAGGAACTTGTCTAGAATTGCATTGTTTGCATTTAAGACCTCATAAACCATTTATATTGTCATTATAATTTATTTTGGTAAGTAGGATCTAATTTAGGAAATTTTATTTTGATTGTTCATATTAAATTGGTTGTTTGATTTGTGTGCTCTTTTGCAGGTTTTTTTAGATATTATAGGATTGCTTAGATTAGGTTTCCTTTAGTATAATAGGTCTTTTATTTTTGGAAAGAGCTGTAATTAAACTTTTTTCATTCAGTTATTTTAGAAAAGTTGATGTAATTTGATTAGCTTCTTATTTTGGTTAGATTTAGTTTCCAATTAGGATAGGTTAAAAGTTGGAAAGTTTTTTAATCAACATGGCTCCTGTGGATCGAGCTGGTCTCACCTGTTATTACTACAGTCACACCCTTGCAGTTGGGGGTCCAATCAAGTTTTTGGCGTAGTTGCCAGGGAGTCCCATTAAAGATAACCTTCTAACTTTCCTATCTAAATTCTGCATTACTTTTGGCATCATTCTAGAAACAAGAGGTGCTTGCATGGAATGTTATTAACTCACATCATTGATTTTTAGAAAATTCCAAAAAGTTATCAAAATTTTTTAACTTTTTTTTTTAGGATTTATTTTTAGTACTTTAACTCCTCAAGGAAGGAAAGTAAAACTAAGGCCTAAAGATGCATTCTTTGGTTAAACTCGATGCCTAAGAATAGCCTTGTCCCAAAAGGGGAAATAGTCCAGCTATTCGAGGCAAGTGGTTTTTAAGCGAGACCGTTGTGACCTCACCACTTACTTGGGGGCTAACCTGGTCAAGTTAACTTCATAAGTCTGAGTGAAAGGCCGAGGTGAACTTTTTGACCTTTAGTTAGGTTAGTTGCTGTTCTAAGTTAGTTTCTTTATTTCCATCATTTTTTCTTAAAATTTTTTTTTAAAGATTCCCAAAAGAAGGGTAGGCCCCTGCCAACTTGGCAAAGATATTCAGGGCACAGATTAAGATGGAAGGAGCCTCCAATTAAGAGAAATATTAAAAACTTTGAATCTCCAAATCCATCAAGCTCTTTGAAACCATCACCAATGGCGAGTGGGTCCAGTAGAGGCAACAACAATGATGGCCGGAATGGCTGGAATGAGAATGATAATAATAACAATGATGATCGGAATGGCCAGATTGATAAAAATAATAATGATATGGTTAGCCAAAGGGCTAGAAGTTTACGAGAATTCTTTCAACCCACACGGACAACCACACCTTCTTGCATGGTCGTCCCACCCAATGTGGGAAATTTTGAAACAAATCCAAGCGTGATACAATTATTCCCTAAGTTCCATGGCATCAATTCAGAAAGTGTGTACTCACACTTAAGAGAATTTAAAGAAATGCGTGCCACTTTACACTTCAATAATATTGGGGAAGACATAGTCAAATTCAGATTATTCCCTTTTTCACTAAAGGAGAAGGCAAAAATATGGTTGCATTCCTTAGGCCCAATTCGATTACAACTTGGAATGTGATGGTGCGAGAATTCTTGAAAAAGTTTTTCGCACTTCACGAAACCAACACTTTGAGAAGACACATGATGAATTTCAAACAAAAAGAAAAAGAGTCTTTCTTCAAGCATTGTGAACGCTTCAAAGAGCTCTTACAAGCCTGCCCACATCATGGATTTGAATTATGGCGTGTAATTGGTCTATTTTATGATGGATTAACTTCTGAAATGCACCAATTCGTTGAAACAATGTGTAATGGTCAATTTTTGAGCAAAAACCCAGATGAAGCATGGGAATACTTAGATTCTCTTGTAGAAAGTGCCCAAAATTGGGACACTTCGGATGGAATTGATAATCAAAGGCAATCAAATAATCCTAAGGGAGGGGGAACATATCAACTTTAGGAAGATGAAATGGAACTCAATGCAAAAGCAGCCTCCCTAACCAGAAAAATTGAAGCCATAGAAATGGGGAGGAGTAAACAGCCCGTCGCCGTGTGTGGTATTTATGACTGTGACACCCATTCTTCGAAGGACTGCCCAACAATCCCTGCTTTCAAAGAGGTGTTAGAAGAAGAAGCCAATGCTACCAATGCATATTAAAGACCGTTCAACAATCAACTCGGTAACTCGTACAACCCCACCTGGAGGAACCATCCCAATTTTAATTGGAGGAATGGGCCTAATGCTAATCAGGAGCCGGTCCCCCAAAGACCTACACATCAAGGTGGTGACTTTAGGCCTTCAATAGAAGGAGCCCAATGCACACCACCCCCTCCACAGTCTCAAAATAGGTCTTTGGAGGATTTGCTAACAAATTTAATTCAAACTCAGAATTCCATCATTCAAAACAATTAACAATCCTTTCTAGACTTTCAAAAAGAGGTGAAAACCTCAATTGGCCAACTCAGAAATTAATGCCCTTCAAATCAGGGAGAAAGGGGCTTTCCCAGCCCAACCACACCCGAACCCTAAAAGGCAATACGAAGTGGCCAATGCAAGTCCCTCTACCTCAAAGGACCAGGTGCAAACTGTGACCACTTGGCGGAGTGGTAACGAAATTTCGAAAGATGATCTGAAAAAAGGAAAATCACCTACATCCTAAAATCAAAACGTTTCTTCAAATAATTATGAATCTAAAGAAGTCTTAGAAAAGGTTGGTGATGACAAAGGGAAGGAACCCGAAATTTTTGAGTACATGCCTGTGGCCCTATTCCCCCCACGACTGAGATCGCCAATGAAGATGGTCCCAAATGAGGAGATTCTAGATATCTTCAGAGAAGTCAAGATTAATATCCCGCTTTTGGATGCCATCAAACAGATTTCATCTTACGCTAAGTTCCTCAAAGATTTATGCACAATCAAGCGTAAGATGCATGTTTCTAGGAAAGCTTTCTTGGCCGAACAGGCAAGCTCAATTCTAAGACAAAATGCTCTCGCCAAATATAAAGATCCAGTATGCCCATAGTATAGTGCATCATTGGAAACTTCCGGATCGAACAGGCTTTACTCGACTTGGGGGCTAGTGCCAATCTACTTCCTTACTTGATTTATCAACAATTGGGCTAGGCGAGTTAAAACCAACCCAGGTCACTCTTCAGCTCCCTGACAGATCAATAAAGAAACCGAGGGGGATGGTGAAGGATGTCTTAGTATAAATAGAGAAGTTCTACCTTCCAGTGGACTTCATTGTTTTGGATACCGAACCCGTGGCAAACCCTAATGCTCAAGTTCCGGAAATATTGGGTATACCTTCCTAGCCACTTCAAATGCATTGATCAATTGCCGAAACGGGGTAATGAAGCTTTCTTTTGGAAACATGACCATTGAGCTCAATGTTTTCAATGCGTGTAAACCAATGTGGGATGATGGTCCTGATTTTGAAGAGATTGACATGATTGAGGCCATTGTTCAAGAATCTTTTGCGGAGTCCACCGAGCCCAATTCCTTGTGCCCCTTTGAATCTAATTTGCCCAATTCTCTTGACATTGAAGATGATACTGTTCAGATGGCCAGTAGTGTGTGGAACCTGAAAGTTGAGGAGCTAGTACCATCAGGGTCTAAGTCTCTTCCCTCTTAGGTGAGGCCACCCAAACCTGAGTTGAAACCCCTCCCAGTTGACCTCAAGTATGCATACCTAGGGAATGATAAAACGTTCCCAGTTGTCATTTCTGCGCACCTGGACAAGGACCAAGAAGTGTAATTAATGGAAATACTTAAACAGCACATGGGTGCAATAGCGTGGATTGTGGCTGATATTAAAGGCATTGATCCTTATGCGTGTACGCACCATATTTACCAGGAAGAAAATCCAAAACCTTCCAGACAAATGCAACACCGGCTCAACCCCACCATGCCGGAGGTGGTTAGGGCTGAGGTCTTAAAACTTCTGGACGTGAGTATCATCTATCCGATCTTGGATAGGCAGTGGGTCAGCCCTACCCAGGTTGTACCAACAAAAGCCAGCGTCACTGTAGTCAAGAATGCTAAGGATGAACTCATCCCTATCCAAATACCCACAAGTTGGAGGGTATGTGTTGACTACAGAAATCTCAATGCGGTCACATGCAAGGACCATTTTGGAACCAAATTTTTTTGTTGGAACTCTGGAATTAAGTATTGAGCATATAGTTTTAGCATCATCCTTAGCATGGAGCATATATTAAAAATTAAGTATTGAGCATATATCCAAAAAAAAAAAAAAAACTCCATAGAATTAAGTATTGAGAATATAGTTTTAGCAACAAGAAAAAGACAAACAGGTTTTGTGGGTCATGCGGGTCAAACAGGTTGACCCTAACCTGACCCGTTTAAATGCGGGTTAAGAAAGCTTGACTCGCAACCGACCCATATATTATGCGGGTTAGGTTATGAAGGGTAGGTTGCGCTGGATAAATGGGTTGGGTTGGCTTTTGTTAGCTCTACAGTGTTGCCCAAAAATTTTCAACACCTTGTTTGGATTGTATCATCAAACTATGCATTGTCTAGGCTTTTGCTTTCCTCATAACAAGCCCACCTCGCCTCATGTTGGATGCACTTGGATGCATAAGGGCAGTGAGGGGACAATTAGGCATCATCTTTTTAGCATTTTCTTTTCTTTTCTTTTAATCCTCTTTAGATTTTAACAACAAGGGGTTGCTTGGTTGGTTGGCAACCCCACATGTCATCCGGGTATCTAGGGATCGATCACTGGCTATGCTACTCCTCTCACACTCTGTGGGCTTCCTCTTCCCACTTATGTGAGCTCTCTGGGGTCCCAGTCCTTTAGGTCGGGTTTAAAAGAACCTCCAGGTTTAATCGTATTACTGAAAGTTGGGCTTGATTATATTTTTTAATTATTCTTTTTAAATTATTTATTTATCAACATGAAATGGAGATATAATGTTGCAAAAATATAAACAAAGAGATCACAATATTGGATTAAAATACTCAACAATACAATGATATTTCGAAAAATACTCCTAAAACCGAAATAAGGAATACAATTAGCATTGATTTGATAATGGAAAACCCTATAAAAGTTATTTCTAATTATATTTTAGTATTATCACTATTTGATGATAATAGTGGCTTATGGGTCCTATTTAACTGGGACTCATAACTTGTTTTACCTCATCTTACCTTACAAGAACTAATTCTTTTTTGCTATAGTCAATACCCTAGCCTGTTTTAGTTTATAAAACTAATCCCATAATACAATTCATCCATACTTATTACTGTTTCTAATTGGTGGATATAAAGAAACTATATGTCATTTTAGCCATTGAGAAAAATTGTGAACTGTCTTTGGGTTACTTGATGACAAATATTTCACCAAAAAATAAATTGATAATGAAGATTAAGGTTACAGGCCAGCCTCAGAATGAACTATGACCCAAGCCTTGCACATACTGGGCTCGGCTCGGTCTTTGTTTTTAAATCCATGGCCTATGCATAGCCTAAGTTATGGCACAATAATTACATGGGCCACATCTGGACCAATATGTACTTAAAGGTCCATCTGGGCCCTAGTTTACAAATGGGCCTGGTCTGAGTTTCAGGCCGATGTACTGGATTGATCTTAAACATTACGATCGATAACTAGATGGGCCAGGGTTAGACAATTTTCATTTAGCCCAACCTAGCCCATGAACTCCCATAAGAAAGATGAATATACATTTTGAAAATCTGGTTTCTTTAGAACTTAAAGTGTTAATAACAGATTTTTAGTTGTCTTCAATTGGGAAGTGATGATCTAGCAGTGATGTTGTCTACACCGTAGTAATAACGAGTGGACACCAACCAATTTTTTCACTTCTCACTCACTAACTGCTTCATAATTCGTGAACTTACTTTACTAGGGAAGTAAAGTGAAGAGACGATAGAAAGAGGGGTCAAATTAAAAAATTCTAAATTTTGAAAATCACCTATTCTGCCTTTTAACAAACAAAAAAAAAAAAGAGGTTAAAAAGATACTTTCTCATGCCACTGTATGACAAAAAAATAAAAATAAAAACTTAGGCTCTTCATGGATCAGGCCGGGCCAGGCTAAGGAATGTCCAAAATGCCCGACTTCTAAACTAGAAGCGTAAGCCCGGCCCAAGCTTGAGTGTTGCTGGCTAAGCCTAGCCCGCATGGAAAACTTATGGAATGAAAAAAGTGAGTTTCTTAGTATGTCCTAGGCCAACTCAATTGGTCTAATCATATGACCTTATATGAGAGATCATAGGTTTTAGCCCCCCCATTACCACTCCCTCTCATACAATTATGTATGTAGATTTAATTTGGACCGAGCAAGGATTCCAAATCTCAACCACTTAGTCCAAAATATATATATATATATATATATATATATATATATATATATATATATATATATATATATATATATATATAGGCACGGTCCATCTATTATAACCTAAATCCTATCCCTGACCCAACACGGGCCGGCCCTATCCACGAGCGCCCTTACAAAAAAAACTCCTCTTAAAATAAATTTTTAAAGAGCTACTCTCTCGCCTTTCGATTTTGCCAAGCCTTTGTTTTTGTTCTCGCTTTGTATTTAATTATTCACTTTACTTCATCGTTAAAGTGAATTGAGCAAACAGGTGATTTACAGTGTGATTTGATTATATTGCATTTAAACATTAATTTTACATGCCCATCCATCATTGTGTCGACCAAAGCCCCCACCTGTGATAGTACCAAGATTTAAAAAAAAAAAAAAAAAGGCAAATCAAAAGAAGAATCCGTTTGCAAATTTTCCTCCGCTGAGAGGGGAGGAAATCTTGCAAATGCGATCTTACCGCCGTATGTATCAACGGTATACCTCCAAATGCAAGATTTCCTCCCCTCCGACAGGAGGAAAACTTACAAGTGCTACTTCACCCCCGATACAAGCGTCAGTAAAGCTGCGTGAGTACCCAAATCCATTGCAAATAGGCCTTTGACATAATACTAACAGCAAACTTAAATTTAATATTTTCTTAAAATATTGTTAATAGATAAAATTTAATAAATAAATTTATTATTCTGAAAAATGGCTTGGATCGTCCTAAAAGTACGTACTTATGAAAAAAAATCCAATGGGGAAATAAATAAAGAATATCTTTTCTTTATAACGCAAAGTAAAGTGTAACATGAACGTAGAAAATAAAAGAATATGTATATAATAATAGAGAGTGTCCACATTACTTTGGATCCCACCTTAATTACTTGAAGGACTTGAACTCGAAAAATCCAAGTATAGACCCTTTTGGACTCCATAAGCACCGACATTTGGGTGCAATTGCTAATTGCTCATTGCATTTAAATGGTAACCATACGTGCTCATCAATCGGTGTGTGGAACCGACCCCTAACCCATGACCCAACCAAGATATTAAAAGAAGAAAGAGAAAAAAAAATGGTTTGCATCTTTGCCGCCGTATTCATCAACGGTGAAGTCAGCAGTTTCGGTTTCAATATTTCAAATAAGGGCGGGAAATTCTATATGCACCCACACATTTTGCTGAGCACACCCACATTCCATTGTGTATAGTGATTTTTTTTCTTAGAAGGTGGGTGTGCTCAGAAAAAAAATGGGTGCATATAGAATTTCCCAATAAGGGCACTGGTTGAATAACTAAAGAACACTCAACTTCCAGAAGGACCAATTCAGCACCTTGTTTGGATTGTTTCATCAAACTATGCATCATCTAAAGACAAAGCAACAAGAAGACCAAAGGAGAAAAGGGCTTTTGTAGCTCTGAGAATTTATTTCCTTCATAGATAGATTACAATGAGAGGGATTACATATTTATACACATCCAGAAAACAGAATTAGTTGGAGATAACCCCAGAAACAGTTACAATGATCCAGGTAGTTCTGAGATGGGTCTAACTGTTGGTGACTTCTGTGTCATTAGGCCCCCTCAAGCTCAGGGGACGGTCAGTAACCAAGAGCTTGGACCAAAGAAATTGAAGACGGCAAGGATGTAATCCCTTGGTAAAAATATCAGCAAGTGATCTTAAGCAGAGACAAAGGAGATAGTGAGATCCTTGCGGAGTACTTTCTCTCGAACAAAATGGTAATCGACCTCTATGTGTTTGGTCCCAGCATGAAACACTGGATTAGAGGCGAGGGAGATGGCTGATATGTTATCACACCAGCTAACAAGATGAGAGGAGACAAAAATCCCAATGTCTCGGAACAGAATGCGCAACCAAGAGAGTTCAGCTGCTGTGTGTGCCAACTGCCAACGCTATGTACTTAGATTCAGTGAAAAAGCGAACAATAGTATGTTGTTTCTTTGCACACCAAGAAACATGAGTAGCGCCATAGAAAATACAGAAACCAGTAGTGGATCTGCGATCAGTACAATCGCTTGCCCAATCAGCATCAAAGAAGGCTCGAAGACAAAGAGGACCAGCTCTAATGTGCAGGCCATAGGATAGAGTACCTTTGACATAGCGCAGTAGATGTTTTAGTGCAGCAAAATGGAGCTCTGTGGGATTGTGCATGTACTGACAGGCAAGGTTGACAGCAAAGGATAAATCTGGTCTAGTCAAGGTGAGGTACTGCAGGGCACCAGCAATGCTGCAATATATAGATGGATCTTGCAGCATAGGTGATGAATTTGTTGAGGAAGAAACCTTGTATGAACAGGGAGACCCAACTGGCTTGCAATCAAGCATCGACGTTCTAGTGAGCAAATCCTTAGCATATTTAGTCTGAGAAAGGAAGAGACCAGTTGATATGTAGCTTACTTCAATCCCAAGGAATTGATGGAGCTTGCCAAGATTCTTCATCTCAAACAAAGTCTGCAATTGACCAATGAGACAGTGAATGTAAGAACTGTCACTCCCAGTAATAATAAGGTCATCAATATAGAGCAGGATGAGAGTGACTGTCTTCTGGTATGAACGGACGAAGAGGGAAGGATCAGCATAGGTAGTTTGAAAGCCCAGACCAAGCAAAAAGTTAGAAAAGCGGTCATACCATGCCCGGGGGGCCTGCTTAAGACTATACAGGGATTTATGTAACTTGCAGAGATGAGTGGGGAGAGGAGAATCAACAAAACCTTGGGGTTGTGTCATATAGATATCTTCATGAAGAATACCATGTAGAAAGGCGTTCGTGACGTCAAGCTGATGAAGAGGCCATCGGAAATGGACAGCCAGAGTGAGAACAACCCTGACTGTAGCTTGTTTGACAACTGAACTGAATGTTTCTGTGTAGTCGACACCAAAGTCTTAATGAAACCCCTTAGCAACGAGCCTGGCTTTGTGTCTGGCAATTGGTCCATCTTGATTATGTTTCAGCTTAAACACCCAGTGACAACCAACAACGTGTTTGTCTGGAGAAAAGGGAACGAGAGACCATGTTCCTTGTCGTTGAAGTGCAGAGAATTCTTCTGTGGTAATAGTCATGTGGAGGAAGAAGAGGAGGGTGCTTAGTGGAGAGAAAAGCCTTTTTCTTGAAGATGCTGGATTTGGAGCGAGTGGCCATGGAGTGTGCATTAGAGGATGTAGAAATAGGTGTAGGCAGGGGAGTGGAGAGTGTGGGAATGGACTGTATAGAAGAGCTAATAGGAGAACCAATGGACGGTGGACTTGGAATAATAGGTGGGGCCTGTGCAGTAGATGAAGAGGAAGGTACTGATATGAGTGGAGAGGATGTAGGTGAAGATGAAGGAATGGAAATAGGGAATGAGACCAATGTATTGTTTGGTGGTGGCTCATGTGGCGAGGAAGGGTGGGAAGGAGACTGTATAAAGGAAGGTGAGAGTGAGTGTCAAGGAAGCCAATGAGACAGAACAGAGACACGTTCTGTAGAGTTCAAAGATGAACTATGACAAATGACTGCAAATGGAAAAGAAGATTCATCAAAAACTACATGGCGGGAGACATATAAACGACCAGTAACATAATCAAGGCATCTGTATCCCTTCTGCGTAATGCTGTAACCCAAGAAGACACAGCGTTTGGACCTTGGTTCCAGCTTGTTGGAGGTGTAAGGTCTGAGCCATGGATAATAGGTGCAGCCAAACACTTGTAAGTCTGCATAGAGAGGCTTTGTATGAAAAAGTTTCTCCCAAGGGGAAATAAAATGCAGAGTCCGCAATGGCATCATATTGATGAGGAATGTGGCAGTTGAGAAAGCATTTGCCCAGTGTTTGGGGGGCAAAGAGGCTTGAAACAGCAAGGTAAGGCCAGTTTCTACTATATGCCTGTGTTTTCTCTCAGCACACCTGTTTTGCTCAAGAGTGTAAGGGCATGAAACCTGATGAGAAAAACCATTTGTGGCAAGAAACCTACAAAATTGAGCATTCATGAACTCTCCTCCACCATCTGTTCGGAGAGACATTTAATTGAAGAATTAAGCATCGTTTCAATTTGAAATTTGAAATGCAAAGACATCAGATTTGCACACAAAAGGAAAGAACCAAGTGTATTTAAAGAAGTCATCGACAAATACCAAGTAGTATCTAAAACCACTCACAGATACAATTGGGGAAGGACCCCATACATCACTGTGCACAAGTTTAAGTGGCCTAGATGAAACAGAAACTGAATGTAAAAAAGGAAGTTTATGGCTTTTTCCAAATTGACATTGTTCACAGAAAGACAGGAAGAAGATCCATTTAGTGGTAGGGCTTTCATAATATGTTGTAGAGAAGAAGCAGAGGGGTGTCCAAGGCGCTGATGCCAGACATTGACAGATGACCTTTCTCCGATGAGGACAGTGGGAGTAGTAGAAGGAGAAGAAGGTGAAGATGAAGTGAATGGATACAGGCCATTCTTACTGCGACCCTGGAAAAAGATCCTCTTCAACCGACGATCCTGTATAATGAAACCGGAAGAATCAAAGATAAAAACACAGTTGTTATCCTTTGATAACTGATGTACAGATAAAAGATTGGAAGACATATGAGGAACATGTAACACATTATTTAGTTTAAAAGAACCAGAGGAGGTGTGAGCAGTAGAAGAGCCAATACTGGAGATAGACAAGGCTTGACCATTACCAACTGTAAGCTTGTCTTTACCCTTGTAATCTGAACAAAGAGACAAACTCTGCAAATCATTCGTGACATGTGTAGTGGCGCCGAAATCTGCAAACCACTGTTGCTCTCCCTCAGGTGAGAAAGATGCAGCCATTGCAGCCAATTGCGAAGGAGGATGACGGCCTTGATAAGAGAAGTCCATTCGGTGATAGCAGTCTAATGCAGAGTGCTTTTGTAGCTTTGATACCATGAAGACAGAGCAACAAGAAGACCAAAGGAGAAAAGGGCTTTTGTAGCTCTGAGAATTTATTTCCTTCATAGATAGATTACAATGAGAGGGATTACATATTTATACACATCCAGAAAACAGAATTAGTTGGAGATAACCCCAGAAGCAGTTACAATTAGTTACAATGATCCAGGTAGTTCTGAGATGGTTCTAACTGTTGGTGACTTCTGTGTCATTATCGTCTAGGCTTTTCCTTTCCTCAGAACAAGCCCACCTCGCCTCATGTTGGATGCACTTGGATGCTTAAGGGCTGTGAGGGGACAATTAGGCATCATCTTTTTAGCATTTTCTTTTCTTTTTTTTTCTTTTTTTTTTAATCCTCTTTAGATTTTGACAACAAGGGGTTGCTCGGGTTGCCCATGTCATCCAGATATCTAGGAATCGATTCCTGTCTATGCCACTCCTCTCACTCTGTGGGCTTCCTCTTTAAGTGAGCTCTCTGGGGTCCAAGTCCTTTAGGCTGGGTTTAAAAGAATCTCTAGGTTTAATAGCATTGCTGATAGTTGGGCTTGATTATATTCTTTAATTATTCTTTTGAAATTATTTATTTATCAACATGAATTGGAGATATAATGTTGCAAATATATAAACAAAGAGATCACAATATTGGATTAAAATACTCAACAATACAATGATATTTCGAAAAATACTCCTAAAACCAAAATAAGGAATACAATTAACATTGATTTGATAATGGAAAACCCAATAAAAAGTTATTTCTAATTATATTTTAGTGTTCTCACTATTTGATGATAATAGTGGCTTATGGGTCCTATTTAACTGGGACTCATAACTTGTTTTACCTCATCTTACCTTACAAGAACTAATTCCTTTTTGCTTTAGTCATTACCCTGTTTTAGTTTATAAAACTAATCCCATAATACAATTCATCCATACTTATTACTGTTTCTAATTGGTGGATATAAAGAAACTATATGTCATTTTAGCCATTGAGAAAAATTGTGAACTGTCTTTGGGTTACTTGATAACAAATATTTTCACCAAAAAATAAATTGATAATGAAGATTAAGGTTACAGGCCAGCCTGAGAATGAACGATGACCCAAGCCTTCCATATACTAGGCTCGACTCGGTCTCTGTTTTCAAATCCATGGCCTAAGTTCTGGCACAATAATTACATGGGCCACATCTGGACCAATATGTACTTAAAGGTCCATCTGGGCCATAGTTTATAAATGGGCCAGGTCTGAGTTTCAGGCTGATCTACTGGATTGATCTTAAACATTACAATCGATAACTAAATGGGCCAGGGTTAGACAATTTTCATTTAGCCCAACCTAGCCCATGAACTCCTATAAGAGAGATCAATATACATTTTGGAAATCTGGTTTCTTTAGAACTTGAAGTGTTATTAACAGATTTTTAGTTGTCTTCAATTGGGAAGTGATGAACTAGAAGTGAATTTGAGTTCGGATCCGTAGAAGTGGGATTGGGTCAGATTCGGGTTTGTTGAAGTCTTGACTTATCTCAACTATGCTTCAAATTTGATATAAGCTAGAATGCAACTTGGGACAAGTAAGGTTGAAGTTAGGTGGGGCTCATCTAGGCCCTTGAAGATATAGAGTCGGGTCAGTGGGGAGTGGGCCCAAAACATGACCTAACCGACATTCATCCTTAGCTAGTTCTCTTTATAAACACAATCACATTGACCTACATTCGGGTTTGTTGAAGTTTTGACTTCTCTCAAGTATGCTTCAAATTTGATATAAGCTAGAATGCAAGTATGCACAAATAAGGTGCAGTTAGGTTGGGGTGGGGCTCATCCAAGCCCTCTAAGATATCGGGTGGGTTGACCGTCGAAGGGCCCCAAAAATGACCCATCCAAGCTACATCCTTAGCTAGTTTTCCTCTTTAAAAGGCACAATCACATTGACCTACATGTATGATTAGGGTTGCAAACAGAACGGTTCCAGCTTAGAACCATATTGGATCCGGACCCGTTTCTATATAAAGGTTCCAGATCCGAATCCGGTTTGGATTATGAACCTGTTTTGTTGGTTCCAGACCCGATTTCAATAGAAAAACCCAGCTCCGATTCTGAAACCGGGTCCACAAAGAGGACTAGATCTAGTTTCAAAATTGGTTTTAAGTTATTTTCATTTTTTTCCTTAAAGTAAGTATATTATTCAACTTATAATAGTGTATCAAGTCTATTACCTTCAATATTATATATGAAAATGTCACAAAAAAAATGGATATTTTATTTTGAAGTACAATTTGCAATATCAAAGACAAGGTCCTAGGTCTACGGGTCGGAACCTATATTGACCTAAAAACCGAACCCGTTTATCAATCAAAACCTAAATTAGGTTTCCGACCCAGACCTGAACCCTTTTATGAATCGGAACCTTAAATATGTTTCAGACCCGGTTTTTTTGGGTCGGAACTTTAAGAGAATTGGATACCTATTTGCAACCCTATGTCTGATGATATGAACCACCTAACATGTGATATCCAAGCGTTAATTAGCTCCAAATCAAAACAAGAATCGATCGGGCGATCCCAGCCATTTGATCAATGAACTTTTGATTAATGATGAATAGTGAGACGCAAAAGTTTGATCACATGTTCGTCGTTTCAGAAATGATGGCCCAAAATTGTCCAAGAATCATCATTCAAGGCCCATTCATGATAGATACAAAAGGAATGAGAGATATGGATCTTTAGAGATGGGCCATGTTTACTATGATTTTGACTTATGGTTGGATCCATGACTTTGTTAAGCACATTGATGGGAGGACATGCCATGTGAATGGGAATGAGGGCGGCTTTTCCATTTGATTTTCTCTGTCTCTTCTTCCCAAAAAAACAAAGAGAATTTCTTGGGAAGAAGACAGATCTGTTTCGCTTGGAGATAGAGGCAGGAAGGGGTAGGTCTAGTGATAGTGATAAAAGTACTACTGTACTGGAAGGTTGAAATTATAACTTCACTGGCCCATTTAAAGAGCCAGCAAGGGATATGTTTTTATTGTTGGAAGTTGAAATAAATGGTTTGATTTGGGTGGGTTCCACAATGCCCTAGATCTGACCCATTATTAATATAAGATTTTAAAATCTTGACCGTACAACTACTTTTAGATTTGATATTTGCCCAAAACGGTCAAAATTTAAATAATTCTCACAGAGTTATTCGTACAATAAATATCTGATATCGCATCGCCCCATAATTTTGCATAGTGTATAGAATATCGAACGAACGAACAGTTATGCAATAAATATTTAAATTTCCCCTCTCATGGCCACTGTATAGATAAAATTTCTAATGGATAATCTTTGGACCTGACTCGAACCCAATATATTTTTATGCGTAAGATATTTATAATCTAACACATTGTTAATAAATAAAAGGATGTCTACCTAGTGCTGGTCATATGCCAGGCCAACCAACTTGACCTGGGCCTGCCCACATTGGGCTGGATATGCCTTTTTTTCGCCATTGGGTTGGGCTTCAGTAAGTTCTCTGGAAAGATAGTTAAATACTTAAATGGAATGGATCCTTGATTATCTATGGTGAAAAGCCTGACCTATAAACTGTCAAAGGGATTGGCTTAAGTTAGTCCAATCTCAAATTGTTTATGTTTTAACCTAAATTCTCGACTTAACACAGCTTTGCTCGTAGTATTATGATTTTATGTTAAATGTAAATGATTATCAATTCTTATTTCATCGCCTATATGCATGATACCTGATAATTCTTGCCTGGAAATATCTGAATTCCACAAATGTTTTCTCCCACCAGAATTCACAATTGGCAGGGACCTAGAAAATTTTGAGAACTAAGATTTAGAAGAAAGAAAAATCTAAAACTCAAGAGTGTCAATCGACAAGGCTAAACTTTTGTAAAATCATGTATCAAACAGGTAATTCCAAATGTTCGGAGATAGCCACTCTCATAAATCTCCACGAGGCGAAATTCTCTTCAAAAATTTTGCAGCAAAAACAGATGCCATCAGAAGTGAGATTTTAGCATAGTAGTGTAGAGATCATACCAGTCTAAAAGTATTTAATTAGTTTAGAGCTCTATCTAGATTCCAATATTGTTCTGATTTTTAGGCCTAGTCCTTGGTGTGGGAACTAAAAACTTTGCTGACATGAAATTCTTTGATGTGCCAAACCCTGTCCCATTGGTATATTTTCATTATTGAATGTGATAGGAGAAAAGTCTTGCTAATGTCAGTTTTCAAGCATGCCTTGTGAAAAGCTAAATGGGGCCGACTTTTAAGACCGCCCAAGGCCAATGGGGTTGAAACTCTTCTAAGGTGAGCTTTGAAGTGGTTTTAAATTATCCAACTTGACCTGTTGATTTTCTTATGAGGGGCCAAGCTGACCAAGATGTTTATTAATTTATTAATAGTTATTTAAAAATGTCTCTTTTTTTTTATAAATTTTAATAATATTTGAAGAAGATATTAAAATTTGAAACTTCAACTTTTTTTTTTCAATGTACAATTTCTTAAAACTTTGCATGCACAATTACAATGCGGAAATAATAGTGCTCCCTATAATGAATTAAACTGCTCAATGTAATTGTTTTCTCCTTGTTTTAGCACCGAGAGTTGTATCTCACTCTAATTAAAGTAGGGCAGATGCAAGATTGATCATATTTAAACTAACTCGCCCACAATTATATGATATATTTTTTTTATTAGTTGCTTATGATTATTTGGTGGGCCACAATTCCACTGTGGGCATGGATGGTGGAAAGGGCACATTTATATCCATTCATCATGTGATTAAAAGATGAAGTTTAAAGGTGTAAACGACGTGATAATAGAAAGTTAAGAATATGGATTCTTTGAATGTCTCACTTGTGCTTCTTGTGAGTGATGTGAAACTCTATAGTGGAGCCAACTTCTTGAGAATCTGAATTCCTCAAAATGAACTTCCATTCTTTAAGGGGGCTTGCCTCATATTCTACTCCAATTAGAACCGGTCCCACCATAGGATTGAACATATGATCATGAATGTTGCATGCCTAATCTTATGATGGAACCAACTCCTGCTGACATAAATTTGGAGTGAAGCCACCAAAGGTGAGGGTTTAGTGATCGGCTTTTCAATAGGTGGTCCCCATTGTGGAATTCCATCTCTCATGGCAGCACGAGAAAAACTAAGAGAATGTGTGTTTGCATTATAATACACAAGAATAGAATACATATAATTCATATCATAAGTGGTTCTGAATTTAAAAAATGAGCATAAAATAATCTTAAGCATAAAATAATCTTACTTTTTAGGGAAATAGAATCTAATGTCAATGATATTGCATGGGCTACCTTATATGTTACAGAGGTTATACCATTTCTTAGTTTAACATGTACTCATGCATGAGAATGACCACTTACCTCACTGGTAAGTGGCAGCAGTTCTCACTTGGCTGCGCAGGGTTCGCTTTCTTTCCGCTCATGCAGGCTTATTTTCTACTTGTGCGAGCTGTCTTTTCTTGTTTATATGAGCTCTCACTTGGGTCCCAGCCCCCTTGGCTGGGTTAAGGAAAAAAAATCTACTTTTGCATTTTTCATTTAGGAGGATGAAGGATCCAAACGGGTCGGATTGGGCCAAACCATGGGGAACTGTGTCTATAGTTCCAATTCTAAATCCTACATGGAACCTATTTACCTATGTGTTGTATCTGGATTGAGCATCAACTTGAAAGGAGAACAAGGAAAAAAACCAAATTTAATTCCAAATCGAAATCCAAATCTAAATCCAAATAAGAAGCGCATACACTAGTATAATGAGATAAAAGAGCTTAAGAAAACTTAAATAGATAAGTGGGACTATTTAGGCAGCCTTAGGTTGGAAAGAGGGATCTAGTTTTAAAAATATGTCATATCCTATATGCATGGATATGAATGTAAATTTCTCCCGAATGAAAAATATGTTTCATATCCGCTTTACTCAAAACTGTTTAGACTTTTATACGTAGCATTTGAAATTACTGAATTGTGGAAGCTCAGGAATTCAGCCCTTCACAGTGGTGCCTTTGAAATCCTCCTAATTCCAACTTGTCAAATGCCGAATTGTACTTGAGCATCCAAATTCCTGCAAACCAAATGACCTTAACTACTATCTCACAAAAATTCCCTCTTAATTGTCCCTTGTGCAGATTTACCCCATATCGCATATGGAAAGTCCATTCATCATCTACCCCTCAATCAATAACAGAGAAAAAAAAAAAAAAACAATACTTGGTGTGGTTGGTGACCACGACTTCATCCACATATAAGTGAACAAGCCAACCCAACATTGTCCACAAGTCAAGTCATTCATTGACCATGCCAAACTCATCCACCATAAATACATGCTGTGGCAATTGGCATGCATGTTCACCCACCATGACAAGCATGTCTAATCAGAAGATCTAACCGTCTGAATTGGTGGTCATTCTATACTGCTGAGAATGTGAGTGGGCCACACTTGGCCCCATATGAAATAGAGTTGGAAAAGTCTCAAGTGCTGCAAAGTCTACATACAAAGACCCACCAACAGCCTACCTGATGTTATGGGGTGGGCCACGTTATACTTGCTTTGGGACCTAGTGTTGCTTGGTAGATGTGGTAGGACGTGTTCCATACCAGTACATGAGATTGAGAGCCTGCATTAATTCACCTATTTAATGGACTAAAATGAGTACTGCACAGCTTAAAATTTTTGGCTCCCATGGTCCATGTTCAATGTAAATTTCTGGGCACATGACCATTGGACCGACTAAACCTTTTTGGGCTATATGGTTAACACAATAGGATTCCACTCTAGTGCATGTTTGGACAGCGAATCAATTTAAGCACCCCTTTTCAACTTGGGGCCAGGTTTGGACCTTAGATTTTTGTGTTCGGTCAGGTATGGATCTAAAATTCCCAATGTTTGATAATTGGGCCAAACTTGTATTAAGTGATGGAAAGCCTTGAAAGCCGGCCCGGCCGGGCTCAAGAGGTAGTGGTGCATGTAGCTTTGTGATTTATTTGCCTGAATATGTGAAGGAAGGCCGACCTAGTCTAGCTCAATTGCTAAATGGGCGTGCTCGTGCTTGACATTTTTAAGCATTTTGGGATTGGGCCAGGCACATACAGCCCATGTCGAGCTTGGATTGGATATTACGGATACAAGGTTGAGATTTCTAACCCAATTAAATATATGGATTATGTTCAATTTAATCATATACATGTTAACTTGGGCTATCAATGGTGGGTTTGGGTTGGGGGTAAGGACTGTGCCTGTGAAAAATGTAAAAAACTTTGTCGGCGATTGGAGCATTTTAAAGTTAAAACCCAACTAGCCCAGTTTAATGAATTTTCACCCTTTCTAATTCAAAGTTGTCAAGAACTTGGGATCATTTCATACAAGGAGAAATGCAGCTCTCTCTGAAGAAAAAGGCAACTCATTCTTTACAAATGTCTTAAATTACAAGCAAAGCTGATAAACTTTCCTCTCTACAAGGAGAAACAATCCTCCTTTTTAGTTTATGTTCATTTACAAAAGTCATTAAATTCTCAATCTCTACATAGCTACAATCACACCAAACAAGATTAAAGTAGGAAATAGCAAAATTCTTCATCCCCAACATTCTTCACATGGTGGGGAATTGCCATTTTTCAACTTCCCCTCATCCAAATGACCCCATAGAAATTGCATCTAATGGCATGAATCGGACATATCTTTTAAGTTTACTTTTCATGGCTTAAATAATTTATGTAGCCTTTGAAACACATGTACCGGTATAATATGGACTGCACGATATCAGCTGGGTGAATAAATTAGTATATGTTGTTGAAAAGCTTAGAGGGGAATGAAAATCCATCTGTCCTTCCAATAGAAATCATAGTCTAGTATGTATGCCTAAAAGTTGAAGACTAGAGGCATGTTTGTTCAATGTCCATGAAAGAATCTCTAGATTGATACATGAAAATTAGAAAAAATAACAAATATTAAAATATAACTATAACAAATATATATATGAAAAATATTCATGCGCATTCATCCCTTCCTATTAGGGGTGTAACGGTTCGATTAACCGTTCATTTTGGGAGAACGTTAACCGAACCGTGAATCACGGTTTTCGATTTAAAAAACCGTAACCATAACCGTAAAAACGGTTAAAAACCGAACCGCGGTTAACTGTTAAAATTGTTAAAAACCGTAGTCAAACTGTATCCGTTAAAAAACGTTAAAAACTGTTAAGAATTATATACGTATTTCATTTCGAGCATTGATTTATTTTTTTATTAGTATAACGATACTGTTAAGTAACCGTGTGCCGGTTAACCGAACCACACTTCACGGTTCGGTTAATAATAGGGTGTCAATACTAAAAGCCGTAACTGAACCGTGAAACGCGGTTATTAACTGCGGTTCGGTTCAGTTACACGGTTTTCTTTTACACCCCTACTCATCATAGAAGACCCCGAACATGTCATGTGGCTAAGAACAAATACATATTCTACCAAAAAGAGAACAAATATGCAAAAGACCCAATGTCCTCCGATCTACTATCAATAAGGTGGTTGTTATCAATAATTGAAAAATAAATACCTGTTTTTCAGATTAATTGAGGCGGGTATTTTTTAAAAGGCTATTTGTAATTATTTTAAGACATCGGTGGTTGCACGTAAACTTCCCTTATATGATGTGGGTCCTAGACAAAACCTGACCTGTCGGGCCCAAAACTGTATATAGATTGATAGAGGTGGATATCAAAAAATAAATAAATAAAAGGCTATTTGTAGTTTTTTAAAGCCACTTGGGGTTGCATATAAATTTCCCTTATATCATGAAGGTCCTAGACAGGAACCTATCTAGACCTGATATATCCGGGTCAATCTCAGTTGGGTCTCATAGATGACCTAGTTAATGTAGCCATATTGACTGTGTTGAAACTCTCACAAGTCATAAGAGCTATCTTGTAGCCGTCACAGAAGGGGGCCAGGGGATATTTCTTGTGGCCCTTCCCAAAAACAGAAATATGCTCTTCAATTCATTGCTTGAAAGTTGAAACCAGAGGTCTTTATGGAGATTTTTATGGATTCAAATCTTTTAACTCATTGCCCAGGTCCAAGGCTCTCTTAGCACAGGGGAAGCACCCTTTTTTGGCAGGTTTGTGATGTCATGGCCAGTTTCATCTTTCACCTAATTTTGTACATGTGGGGCCCACCATTTGAATGTCCCAACTACTGATCTTATAGGAGGCCACTATGGTAATAGGCCACAACCTAAAAGGGTTGTTTTTGTAATGAATGGGGATCTTTTAAGTGAGCATATGCAACCACGGTCCACCGCAACACCGTGGGTTTTTACCTCATTAGATCCGGACTCTTTTGTAACCCTGGGATTCAACACTTAAAATTTTATTTTCTTTTATGCATTGAGATTTAGTTCAAAATTATTTGTTTCTCCTATATCGGAGGGTGTCCCAGTCCTTTTGGACCAGACTAATCCCTTCGGACCCGGGGGAGCTGTTTTTGGATGTGATGTGTCCAAGATTGGCTCCATTAGGTCGATTTTATGGACCATCATATGTGGGCCCCCACATGTATGGATTTGGGTTGTAAGATGCTTCCATTCTAACTTAGTTAATTGATATGTTGACAGACAGAGTCCTTGGTCTTCTATTCTGTCATCTGGTTAAAATAAAATAAGGTGGATGATTGTCCAATTCATTTAAAATGAGGGTTGCAAATGAGTTGGGCTATGCCCGAGCAAGACTTCTAGAGCCTGGTCTATTGAGTGGCCAGCCTCTTGCTAGGTCCTGATATGGTTTGCAAGCCTCACAATGAGGGCTGGTCCTTACACTATGTTAAAATATATGACCCATTTGTGTAGCCAACATGGTATCCCGGGCCATGTAGTAGGACAATTATACATATATTGGACCAAACTAAACTATTAAGTTATCAGGCACAGGCTACTTTCTTAGTCATAGATTTAGTGAAACAAATCAGTCTTAACTCCCTCGACATGCTTGATTTGATGGTTTCGTAATTTTTTAATAATCGGCTCATTGGTCAGGGAGCGAAATTCAAACATGAAAACCGAATTTAAACCATATTCAATAGTGTGAGACTAAAGTGCCTTGCCATTGATTATAGTAATTATTTAAACCGTTTAGGCTACAAATTGGTTGAAGATTCACAATCTCCCAATGTTAAAGTTTTTGGACATCAAATAACGTGAGCTTGGCCTATCAAATAAATGGTTGGAATTTCTAATAAACAGGGGTCCAACATATACTACAAGGGTCACCTTTGGAAAACTGAGTGTTCGTAATCCTGGCTTACCTATAAACTAAAGAGTAATGGCATTGCTCAAATTGTCCTTGGGTTTTGGCCTAATTACATAATAAGGATTCTATCAAGTCCAAGTCATCTCATACTCAAAAGTGTCAAGTTCATTTTCATCTTTCCTAAAGACAATGATATCTAATGGTGGACTTCTCCCAATCCTTATATTATCCAATTTCCTTCTTCTTCCCCGTTTTTTATAGTTTTTATTTTATTAATAAGTAATTAGGAGGTCAAATATATGCCTCCAGCTTGCCCTCCACCCAAATACACTCGAGGTAGTACTATGACAGTGCTAAGGATCGATCCTTGGCTGGTCGGGTGTGAGGCGGTGCCTCTTACCACCGAGGCATCTCACGCTTCTCTGTGGAAGTGGAATTTGCGAAAATCGAAAACCATCTTCAAAAGAGTTTCCAATTATATTTGAAAAAAAAGAGCATAAATATGGTTTATGAGAGCGAAGAAATAGTACCTGATGGGTGGCCGTGGCCTATTAATCACCTCAAAGAACTATGGCCTATTAATCATGGTAAATATGTTTTTGTAAACCACATCAAAGAAGCATAATCTTGAAGTAAATAGTCAAATTATGCGCATTTGAAATGGACTTAAGGAAAACCGAAAGACCTAATTATTTAGAGTTCCGATTTGAAAGTTCCATGGAGTGAGGGGATATTAAGATGTTTTTTTTTTCCTTCGGTAACATTATTGTAACGATGTTGGGGTAAGTTGAATTGAGCTTGCATGATCGGTAATTAAAAGATTTCAAACTCGTTTGTTTCATGTAATTGAATATTTAGGATTGTATTTCTAGAAGTGGTTAAAAATGAAGAATCAAAGGTGAATGTTCGAAAAATGACCATCAAATGACCTTGCATTTAATGAAAATTGAAACCAAGGGAAGATGAGACCCAGCATCACCTTGGTAATTTAACAGAGATGCTACCTGTCCCGAATTCAGTCCCGAATTCGGGACCGAACATCTCTCTCCCCCTTTTTCTCTCTCCCGCTCCCCTAAAAACATCTCTCCCCCTTTTGCTCACATCATGCCACTTGGGGGTTCGGTCCCCAAGTCGGTCTCCAAGTCGGGAACTTTTTGGTAATTTAAGACCTGTGAAAGTTAAGGTTCTATCTAAATCTCCACCTTATTTTATTCCTTTGTCGCATATTTTACGATCTTTCAGTGCAGTTTATTTCATTGCAAATCCCTATGTATTTTATGCAAAGAAACAAAGCTCTTCAAAACTCTAAGGCTACTCTGGAATCTATTTCATAAAAATGACAGTATACAAAACAATTAAGAGCTAGGATCTTTTTATCCCTGATGCATTCAGAGTATCCACCATTCAAGGCCCATCGGATCTATGGTAATAACAAGTGGTTTAAGCTTAATTGACCTTGATTTGGTTCAAGCTCAGCCTAATATTTGGGCCTAGAAATTGAATAGTTAGGCTTTAACCTGAACTATATTTGAAATATTATGTCTCTTTCAGGTGGGGGCTGGTGGGGATTGGAGAGAGAGAGAGAGATTCACCGCCCTGTACACGATTCTTGCTACTGGGCATCACTAGTGGAGTGGGGAGGTTGGGCCCCCCAAATTTTCTAAAACCCCTTTCAGATTAAGAAAATTTTATAGTTCTTTACATATGGCTCCCCAAGATTTTCAAGAAGAACCTTATATATCTTAGAAATTACATGCGCTTTTTTGTATGGCCATCCCAAAAATCTTTCTACATAGTGGCCCCCAAGGAAGAATTCCTTGGGCTAGAAGGGAGAGGGTTCGTTGGGAAATTGGAAGGTGAATATAACTCTATAGAGAAGAAAGGTCATGTGGGATTTGGGGAAATAAATAAAAGCGAGGGAATAGAATCAAGGGAGAGGGGAATCAAACTGTGGACCTATTCATCACTTGTAATTACTCCTCTCTCTTTTGATTTGCATTCCTACACATGTGGATGGAGTGTTCTTTCATCAACCATCTCTTGAGGTGTTCAAATGTGGGGGCTCATTTTTATATCTTATGCATAAATGAGTGTACATAAACATGATTGGTGAGTAGCTAGCCATTATGCATGTTAACCGATTACATACGTAAATGAGTGCAAACAAATGACCTTTAATTTACTAAATATGGAATGGGCTTGTTCCGAGCCTTCGTTGGCCACCCTTGAATGACATTATTTCAAATTAGTCAATTTCATGGAAGTAGAGCACATGAAGGGCCCCAGTCAATAGTAGAACCGAGAAGAAAATTTAGAATTAGAATTGCGAACTTAGCCAAACGACATTTATTGCTGGTTAACATAACATCACAAGAGGGTGCAATCCATGAAAAGGAATGCCACCTAGTTGGTTTGACTTTGTTAGCTCCTCTCAATTTTCTCTACTCTAACAAGATCGACCGCTCATATTCCAAATGTTCAAGGGAATGGTCTCTCGCAATAGCTCAGTTAGTTAGGGACTTTCGAGTATGTATTTGATTGTGTGAAATTGAGTCTCCAATGTAGGGAAAAACAGAAATTCTAAAGGGATGAAAATGGCTCGTCTCACTACAAATTGCGTCGGTCATCCTTGGTCTGTATTTGGGCTTATATTTAATTGTGGCTGTCTCTTTTCTTCTGTCTTTGATAGTAAAATGGACTGCACATGGTATACAATGCATATAGACTCATGCATGGGGGGGCCTGGCCCTGGACCATCATCTTTAACACAAAGCAGCCAAAATGAGGCAGGTGGGCTGGACCAGGGGACTAAACCCAAGGCCTCTTGGAAAGGGGAAAAAAAAGGGTCCAACTGAAATGAGCCGGCCTTAATTAGACGAGCTTCATCTGCCCCAATGCCTGCCCCCTTCTGGCTTTCGATGTCATGTAAGTTACAGAATTATATAAATGGGATGTCCAAACTGCCCACGCCTCAAACCTCTCCCCCACCCACTAGGGTTTTATACATTTAATCCCATATATATAAAGAATCATACACAACAAATGTTAGGTTTCCTTGAAACACTTCTCACACGTGAGAGATAAACTCCAAGGCCAGAGCTCTTATGGGACCGGCTAGGATGGATGGCAACAAGAAGATAATTTGATGAAAAGGGGACTATGAATAGACTCCACGGGGAAAATTCCCCGTCCCAAATGAATGTCAAAAGTCTAATGATTTCTTAAGTTACATTTTTCTTTCTTTCGAAACTCAATTTAACGGTCAGTATAGTTAGATTCTGGAGAGAGCATCGATTCATAAAGAGTTAGCGAGCAAAACGATCGTTCAATTAATCATAAACGACTTCACCTAACGCTAAAATCGTCAGCTTTAACGACTCCATTATCTCATATAGCAAAAGGAGGACATCACAAACGTAGCAAGCATAAACACATTCATAGTAATTATTTAAAATTTGCCATCAAAACACATTCATAGTAATTACCTAAATTTTTTCATCAAATATTGGGATGGCCCTGGCCCTCTTATATCAAATCAAACAGGTTAAAAAAGAGCTGAGTCAGTTAGGCCTAAACTCATCATCTAACCAAACTTGACCCCACAAAGGCCTAAAAGCCTAAAACACCAAGCCCCAAGTCTCATTCTTCACACACCAATTAGAAACACCCCTAACCTCTCAACAGAAAGTTCATTCTTTCATCCCAATTGTCACAAAACCTACAAACTTATCCACAGCCATTGGATTAACATTTTATAACCTCCCACACATCCAACGGCCATGATCATTCCATGGCCCACCCACAACCCTGATCCCACTCACCATGTTCTCGTGTACTCGCACCGACCCCTCTCACCACTTTCAAAAAACCAGGGGGCAAAACCGTAAATAAGGAAAAGTAGGGGACAAAGGGCAAAAAATCATATAATCCAAAGGCATTTACAAGGCCACATTTGCATGAGAGAGAGCCGAGTACTCTATTTTTTTTTGCTCGCCTTTTCCTTTCCTTTGTGTATAAACACAAGTTCTCTCGGACACACAGAAACGGAAGACAACAAAAATACATCCAGATTTCGGCCTCTCTCTCAAAATCCTTCATTTCTTCTCCGTCTTCTTCGTTTGCTTCTTCTCTCGAACAAACCCTAATTCTTCAGATCTTGCTGGCATTACAAGAACCAAATCTCTCTCTCTCTTGCTCTCTCTATATATATATCCGTTGGACGATCGGAGGAGAGAATCGCAGTCTTCGAGTAATGTTGGAGAAAGGAGTCGGTTTTTCTGGAGATTTGAATGCGATCGTCGAAGATTGATGGTTTTGGACGCGATCGGAGCTTGATTTGTTGCGGTTTGTTGCTCGATCGTTTCGGTTTCCGAGGATTTCGCGATCGGTTTGTGAGTTTCTCTTTGTGCTTCCGTGTTTTTTTTTTTTGTTCTTTTTTATGTTTGTGATGATCGGTTTTGCCAGCTCGGTTGAGCTTGTTCGTTGGGTTTTGATGGTTGGAAGGTGGTTTGGAATGGTTTTTTTGTGGTGGAGGTAGAAAAAGATTGGATTTTTTGATGTATTTGAAGGTTTTTTTATGTTTCGGTATGAGGTTTTGGGGCTGATGATGATGAAAATGATTGATGATCGGGTTTTTTTTGCTTCTGATGAGATTTGAATCTTGATGACGACGAATAACAGTAACTGGATTTTTTGTGAAAGAGTTGATGGAGGAGATAGTGATAGTTTGTGGGGGGGTTGTTGTTGTTGTTGTTTGGATTTGGTTGTTGTTTGTTTTCTTGGTCTTGGATGAAGATATATTGTGCAAGTCATTGGATTTATGTTAGGAGAGATCTTTGCTTTTGCTTGTGTGACTGACTGATCATTAGTTAACAAAAGGGGGAGGAGTTTCCGCTCCCAAACTGTACGGAAATAGATATAGATTGTCTTTTTTGCTCTCTGCATTCGATTCATTTCAAAGGTTGTGGTTTTCAAAGAGTAAGTTTTGATGCCTTTATTCCCAATACAAAACCCTCATATACCAAGGAAAACATCTGTGCTTTTCTCTTATGTCTTTCGCTGCTTATGGCTAATACAGCAACTTTGATAGTAATTTTCATCTGGAAATGATGTTTTTCTGTGGCTCATTGCTTGTTCTTTAAGCTGAGTTATAATCATCTTCTTTTTGGAGAGTGGAGAGTGGCGTCTTTTGTTGCAAATTCCATTCTTGTAATGTAATAATCTGATTTTGGTTCCTTGGGTTCCCTTTGTCAGGAGTCCGGAAGGGATTTCTGGATATTTAATGCAGGTGTGATTTGCATGGGGATAGGATGCCAGAATTGCGTAGTGGAACACGGCAGGCTCGGTTAAGATCCAAGCGTCTTGATGATCTTCAGCCTTCACCTCAGCCAATTGATCAAGCGGAGAATTGGGTGCTGCCTAATCAGAATAGAGCCGGAAGAAGGGTAGGGACAGGAAGAGGAAGGGGTTCTAATGCTGCGGCTGTAGCGAAAGGGCCTTTAGGGACACCGGCCAGGCAAGGTGCTGCTGGTAGAGGGAGAGGTGTTAGGCTGATAGACTTGGACCTAGAGCAGCCTTGTGAGGTTATTCCTGAAGCTGCTGTTGGAGGTGCTGAAGACCCTGGTTTGATTCGTGCGGAGAGAGTTGCTGATAAGAACCTGGTGATGGAAGGAGGAGGAAGTGCTGAGAAATTGATTGGTGCTGATGAAGAAGCGGGTGCAACTCCTGTTCCTGAGAGGGTGCGTGCGCCACTCCTTTTCTTTTTGTATTTTTCCCGTCAGAAAGTCGTTGGATCCTGTTTCTAATTGGTTTGTTTCCGTGTTTGGTGGGAGTGGCGTGGCACTCAATCTTCTGATTTTTCCTTTTAGTGTATGAGATGCTTATTCTATTTGTTCATGCTGCCTTTTGCTAAAGTTCAGAGCATTGATATTGAGTTCTTCTTTCTGATAGCCAACTTTTAACCGTTGAAAGTTACCAAATTAGAGTTCTGACCTTTTACTTTCTTGAAATAGATGAAACAATTTTAGTAAGTTTTTCCTAACATAGAAAATGAAATATTTGTTTGGTGATCTAAATGCACTTGAATGTTGTCTAGATTGAGCTGTTTACTTAACTACAGATATTGTGCTTTATTTGCCTATTTATACTGCAGGACAGCTTCCATCAATTATCATGCTTCCCAAATCTTCCGAGGCTTCCTTTCTGGTAGCTCAGTGGTGGATATTCATGAGAACTTTATGCGAACCATGTTAATCGTGTCTTGTTTGCAATCATTGTTGCATGGATTCTATGAAATGATGATAGTGCCCATGCTAGACATGTGTTGGTCAAGTTATTGTGTCAGATCCTTCATGGGTTCTTCTAGTTCTATTACTTATTAATCTAAACAATGTTTTGTAGTTATAAACTATTTTCATATGCTTTTGAATTCTAACTCTGACCTTTGAAATGATTATTACTTGTCTTTTTAAAGATTTGTATGTTATTATTATTGCGTTTTCTTTTTTGCATATAATTTTTGTTTAAAAATATTTTTTTGATGTATTGATTATTATACCGAATTCATGAATCCGACGTTTTGAGATTTGACAAATCAAACACCTCGTACTAGTATCGGATCTCGATACACATAATTTTTTCTCAAGCAACTTTGTTTGCAATTGAGTTTAGGTATAAGAATCCTTTGCATTTACTGACAAAAAAAATCATCACAACATAGTTTGTTATCATGAAAATTTTATTTGTGGTGACATGGGGAACTTGCAAGGGAATGGAAAGAATATTTGACTGCAGAAAACTTAAGTTCATGCATTCGTGTTCCTTTGCTTAATTTGTCCTGTTGAAGACTTGAAGTATCAAATGATATCTCTTTTCGCAGAAATATCTTTAGAAGAATGTTGTTTCTCCTTTTGAGTATGGTCCACATCTTTGCCTGGATTTTGATCCTGTTTATATGTATTTTTGCTTTTTAATGCATTGTCGTTAATAAGAGAAGTTGTTTTTTTTTTTTTTTATTATTATTATTATTTAATTGTTTGATTTGGTTAGTCCTTAGTTTATCGTCAATATATGCTTCACACTCTTGTTGTTCGGACTAATGTTTTTAGAAGTGTTTGGGGGCTTACGCTTCAATGTTTGTCTCATGGCAAGATGTCCCAAAAATGTGTGGGACTCTAGCATTTACCATCAATATATGTTCTTAATAACGTTGCTGCAAGTGTTTGGGATTTTGCCTCAATTTTTGTCTCAGAGTGAGGTGTCCCAAAAATTCCTGGAGGTCAAGTTTGACATATTAGCATGTAACTTGTATTTGGGGTGTATACTTCATTCACATTCATATAGGAGGAAGGGGGATGGGGGTTGTATATATGCCCCATTAATGCATCTTGGTTCTAAGTATAAAGGAGGGGTAATTTGTGATTTTATGAACTTTAAAGTCTTTTAGCCTAAATTTTCAGAATGAAGGCGATTTGGCTACTTGAGGGTTTTTTTTTCCCTGCTGGACAAAATACCCCTTTTGTGATGGTTTAAATAATGAAATGAAGGATATTAAAGTCATACATATGCCCCCTTTTGGTCATGCACGGAATTAACTGCCCTAATTATTGCCCTTGACCTTGACCCGTGACAGCTCTTTGGAACCTGGTAAATCCAAACAACTTTCCTCATTCCGCTTTCCTGATTAAAAAAAGCCAACTTTGCCTCTGTTATTAGTTACTTATCTCTTTCTTTTCTCTACTTGATTCCATTCGAGTGTTAGTCTAGATTCTCATTATTCAAAATAGAAAAATGTTGTTTCTTTTGTTGTTGTTTTTATTTTGTTAATTATCTGATGAGACTAATTCTTTGTCATTTATTCTCAATTATAGCATACTCTGCTTGCTAGTGCATTTTAATTGGTGATATTTCAAGGTTATTGACAACTTATAAGTTCTCTCATGGGAACTGGTTCACTCTTTTTCCCTGCAGGTGCAAGTAGGCAATTCTCCTGTATATAAGATAGAGCGAAAGTTGGGTAAAGGTGGTTTTGGTCAAGTTTATGTTGGGAGAAGAATAAATGGTGGCACAGAGCGTACAGGAGCAGAAGCCTTGGAAGTACTAGACTTTATCAACTTTTAGATCATTATTATGCACCATTTTTTTTTATTGTATTTTGTTATGGGGTTGTTTTGAAACAACATATTTCTAAAGGTTTCACTAGATTATCTGCTAGTTTTGAATATAATCTACACACCTAAAAGATTGTTGTTTGGCTAACTTGGAATGTATCCTGCAACTTTCTTACAAAAACCTTCATACTACATTATTTAAGGATATGTTGTATAAAACAGTCTTCCGTGAAAAAACTCTACCGAAAACACCGGCGAAGAGTGTTAACAAATCTTCATAAGACCATGAGCAACCATTTATGATGGTGGCCACTATAACTTTCAGCATTTTTTTGGATAACTATAATTTTCAACATTGATGGTTCTTATAATTATTATAGGCAATCAATGAGCCCTACTAATTGCTACAAGTCCCAATATTAGAATGGCCCACAGTGTATCCAAATTTTATGTAGCTTCTATAGAAGTGTCATGATTACATAGTCCCCTTGTTGGTTACTAATATTAGGTGGGTTCTAAAAATTTCACACTAGGTGGCTTCCACTGTGATTACTGACATTAGGTGGGTCCCATTTTGATTACCAAGATTGAATTGTGTGACTATAATTATAATTTTCTCGTCATTAAATGAGTCTTATTTTTTGATGGCTCTCCTTGTGATTATAATTGTTAGACGACTACCTACATCACATGGGTCCCAAATGATTTTTTATAGATGGATTCTTCAATGATGTCTAATGCTAGACAGGTACCCTTTGTGAAAATCATCATTAAATGTGTTACACTGTGGTTACCAACATTTACTGGACCCACCTTGATTAAACATCATTGACTTTTTACATTTGGTCCAATGATTTTCTAACATTGGATGGGTCCTACCATGATCAGAAAACGAGGTGGGTCTTATTATTGTTACAAATGTTATGTAAAACCCACTATGATTAGAGTCACCTAGTATTAGGGTTGCAAACGGAACGGTTCCAGATCGGAACCATAGTGGACCTGGACCCATTTCTAAATAATGGTTTTGGATTCGGATCCGGTTTTGACTTGGAACTTGTTTAGTTGGTTCTAGACCCAGTTTCGATAGGAAAACCCGGATCCGGTTCTGGAACCGGAACCGGGTCCGGGTCCGGGTCCACCTAGAGGACTGGAATCCAGTTCCAAAATTGATTCTAATTTCTCTTTATTCTTCATTTTTCTTAAAATAAGCATATCATTAAGCTTATAACAGTGCATCAAGTCTACTACCTCTAATATTATACATAAAATGTCAAAAAAAAAGTTGATTTTGAGGTACAATTTGCAAAATCAAAGGCTCTTATGCCGGGTCCACGGGTCGGAACCTATATGGACCCGGAACTGGACCCGTTTATCAATCGGAACCTAAATTAGGTTCCGGATCCAGACCCGTTTATGAATCGGAACCTAAAATAGGTTCCGGACCCGGTTTTTTATGGGTTGGAACTTTCAGGTGATCGGAGAATCGGATACCCATTTGCAACCCTACCGAGTATGTTCATTGTGATTTCAAATATTAAACAATTGAAACCATTAGATAGGTCCTACTATGATTACTAGTATTGGGTGGGTCTAATTGGAATTACCTTCAAAAGATGAGTCTTTTTTTTTCATATTGGAGGATTCCTATTTTAGTTGACTATTGATTACTCCACTGTAATTACTAATTAGTGGGTCTTGTAGTGGATCAATCATTCCTACTGATCTCTTTACTTATTTGGGCGAATATCTAGTGGAATCTTATGACTGTCGAACATTTCAATTGAGTGTGTATTTTAATCTATAGAAACAGCCGAAATCGTAAGTAGCACAAAATCATAACATGACGATATTTTTTTCTGTGATAATGAAATCTGAGAGCATTTAAGTACATTGATATTATGTTTTACATGTATCCAAACATCCTAAGTTCTTTTCCTCTACAGGTTGCTTTGAAGTTTGAGCATCGTAGCAGTAAAGGTTGTAATAATTATGGACCTCCTTATGAGTGGCAAGTCTACAAGTAAGCACATTTAACTTTGATGAGGAAATCTTCTTGCAAATTTCTCTTAGATTCTGCTGTGCTTCTTAAGCTATATATCTAATGCTTTGCTTTGCGATCACCAAGCAACCTCCATGGATGCTATGGACTGCCTTCAGTTCACCACAAGGGTCGGCAAGGCGATTACTACATTCTGGTGAGTTTTACTAAAATGTTGATCTCTCTCTCTCTCGCGCGCGCGCGGGGGCGTCTATATTGTCACAGACTAAACAGAACATAATCCATTGTTTCAGGTCATGGACATGCTTGGACCCAGTCTTTGGGATGTTTGGAACTCTGTCGGACAGGCGTAAGAAGCGAACATTGCAATTTTTTATCCCTTTTGTCATTTGTATTGACTAATTCTTGCAACAGGATGTCACCTAATATGGTGGCCTGCATTGCTGTGGAGGCAATATCAATTCTTGAGAAGCTTCACTTAAAGGGGTACCTCTTATTAATGCAATCTCTGTTGTTTCCCTTGATAATGTTCAGTCGGCCAGCTCTGTTGTTCTTAAAGAAAAAAAATGTTGTCTATTGATATCTAATCTTTTTATTTGTTATTTTTTAATTTTCTTTTCAAGATTTGTGCATGGGGATGTGAAGCCAGAGAACTTTTTACTTGGTCAACCTGGAACTATTGATGAAAAGAAGCTGTTTCTTATCGATCTTGGTTTGGGTATGTTGTCAATGTTCAAGTCTCCATCCTATTCTTTTTTGTCACGCAAATGTTAATGATAAATAAAGAGAAGCCTGCTCTACTTGGAAATCTTTTATAAGTTGTTTTTCTTCTTCTACCTAATGGTGATGAACTGTTTTGGAGTAAATTTCAATTCCATGGTTAGTGTGGCTAGTGCCATTAATATGTGTGCGGTTCAGCATCTAGATGGAAGGACACATCATCGGGGCAACATGTTGACTATGACCAAAGGCCTGACATCTTCAGGTCTGTGTGTTTCTGAATTTTAATCAATTTTACATTCCATCTAATGTATTCATTCAAATGTCTTTCTCTGAACCATTGAAAAAAGTAATGTCTGTCTCTAACAGGGGAACGATAAGGTATGCAAGTGTACATGCACATTTAGGTCGAACTGGAAGTAGAAGGGATGATCTTGAGTCATTGGCTTACACCTTGGTATTTCTCATCAAAGGAAGGTTGCCCTGGCAAGGCTATCAGGTAGTATTTTCTTAGTAAATTCGTGGTTCATATTGTTGATTCCTTGTTATTGTTTGGTTCAATCTGCAGTCTGGACTCTCTTCCTTCATCTGATAATGCAGGGAGACAACAAGAGTTTTCTTGTTTGCAAAAAAAAGATGGCTACTTCCCCGGAGTTGTTATGCTTCTTCTGCCCACCTCCATTCAAACAATTTCTTGAGACTGTGACGAATATGAAATATGATGAGGAACCGAACTATCCCAAGCTCATTTCCCTCTTCGATAGTCTGATTGAGCCATGTGCACCCTTGAGACCGATCAAAATTGATGGAGCTCTGAAGGTTGTTTCTAGCTTGAAGTAGCATGTTAGATGGTGTCAGGGATTACCATTGATTGTCTTTCAATTAAATGTGTATCTCATGTTAATATATTATCTTTAAATGATTTTTCTTTCAAAGGATTGACTTTCTAGTTACCATTCACATGATTAGGCTGGACAAAAGAGGGGAAGGATGCTCGTAAATCTGGAAGAAGATGAGCAACCTAGGAAGAAAGTTCGATTAGGAAGCCCGGCAACCCAGTGGATATCAGTTTACAATGCACGCCGACCCATGAAACAGAGGTAAATGATTTAATGCATCCTTCAAAATGAATGCTGTTGTTTCCATCATATTGTTATGCTTCAATCATGTTGCTGGTGGATTGTAAATTTGACCATCTAATTTATATCCGGCTTTCATGAAGTTTAACCTGAGTACTTTGATTCAAAGAATAGCCTTAGGACTTTGATGCATGAACTTTCTATTGATTATTACGACTGATACTGTATCGTTGTATGACATAGGTGTAGTTTATTGACACAATCCTAGGGTTACAAAGCTCAATCTGTGTCAAGAAATAATTTAAGTAACATGCAAAATAGCTGATTAGATTCATCTTTTGAATAACCCAACACCTTTTTTTGTGGTATTATAATTCTAAGGAATGATGAGATAATGGGATTGAAAACTTAACTTTTCTTGCTGTTATAGTTATATATGAGAGAAGAAGAAGATAGCCCACTGCCAAGGGACTCACTTCCTCAGGGCATGTTTATGTAGCGTAAGTGAAAAGAGACTTTTCTGTGGAATGCTCTACCTTTCCTACACCATCATCCTTGTCTGGGCGCCAAAAAGGAAAATAACACAACGGCAGAAAATGAAGCCAACAAATTTTCTTTTCCCCCACGGAACATCTAAACTCTTTTCTTTTCCTGTTCTTCTGAAAATGCGTTACACAAAGGTGCCCTAAAACCTAAATGTATCATGTGAACGAAATAAGGAAGAAGGTTTCCTATCATGTGATCTTTTGGTTCAAGAATGATTGCGCAGCATCCTTAGCTAAAGGAAGATTGGCTAACACTATAGTGTTGTAGTAGCTTATTTGCATCTGTATTTACCAGTCAAAACTATCATGAATTTGTTTTGAGTGCTATGCATGCCTTAGCACAGTACTCTTTCCACCAATCAAATGGCTGGGTTTGCTCGTTTGATAATCCAAGTCAAGTCTTGACGTACAGATTCGTACAATCTTCAAATGACTGAAGAATTTTCCTTGTGGAATCATAAATGGCTCTTCATTTGATTGATTTGTTGTAGATTTATGTTACACTTGGAAGGCGAGATTGAACAAGCTATGGTGGTATCAGTTGATGCAATTCAAATGTAATAAAGTCTGATTCATAAAAGCCAAATAACATTAGATGGTCAACAATATAACACCTCTGCATTACTGTCATTCTTGTGAAGGGATATGAAAATAGGATTGTACATTAGCTTTTATTGTCATCATATTTGTGTCTGAAAGAAAATATTCTTTTTGGGGACTCACTCTGAATGCCTCACATGCCTTTGGCAGAAAGCAGAAGGAAAGAAGGAAGAAGTCTTTTGCAGTACCGAGTCTCAATATTGTTCTAAAAAGCTCTCTTTGGCAAGAGCCTTACAACACTTTAGAAAAGCAAAAAACTTGCAGCAAAAGAAGGCCTAATCTAATCTTAACCCTCAATTACAAAATTAAATCGAAATCATTGCTGCATTTGTTGGATTGGTATCTAAATCCTAGCCGGTGGGGGGGGGGGGGGGGGGGGGGGGGGGTGGGGGGTGTGTTAATTGTTTTTGTGGCTATATCTTTTGATTGTTGTATTCTTGCAATGTATTATTGTATTTAGATGCAGAAGTGTAGAAAACTGGCTTCCAGAAGAGAGTAGGCTCCCTTATTGTGTCAGCTTGTCCTAGCTATACCATTTTTAATGAACATTGATTTTGTTTTCCTATTCTTTGCATGACTTTTTTTCTGTTTGGACTCCTATAGATACCATTATAATGTAGCTGATTCAAGGCTTGCACAGCACGTGGATAAGGGTACTGAAGATGGTCTATATATCAGCTGTGTGGCTTCTTCCGCAAATCTTTGGGCCCTCATCATGGATGCAGGAACAGGTTTCTCAGATCAGGTTTATGAACTATCTGCTGTCTTCTTACATAAGGTTAGTTTTATGGAGTGTTACTGTTATTTGTCAAATTTTATATGTATACCTATAACTGGAACAACTGTTAACTTTGATCTTGGATCCTCATCAGGACTGGATAATGGAACAGTGGGAAAAGAATTACTACATTAGTTCAATAGCTGGTGCTAACAATGGGAGTTCCTTGGTTGTTATGTCCAAAGGTTTGTTGAGAGCCATAAATATTGTAAGATTTCCTCAATTTATGATTTTTCATATGGCGTTCGAACTTGAAAGTACCCGTTCAGTGCATTGCCTGCTTTATCTCATTCCTGTTGGGTATATATGCCTTCGCTTACTTTCACCATATTCCATGCCTTTCTATCATTTTGAAAATGGTTGTGGTTGCAGAACTTCTGCCACTAGTCCTTTTGTTCTGTTCTGATTTCTTGACATTTGCAGCAATTGTGGTTTGGAATTATTTTCTTGCATCTTGCAGAAAACTACATGAACAAATTTGACTGGTAAGCCGTTGTTGATAGGGCCTGTTTTGACTAATGGTTTTAAAATCTAAGAGTTAATGCATGGCCATGGTTCAAAATAGTGACCGATATGGCGAGGCCCCCTGTTCAGTATTTTGCGCTGGGCCACTTTATTGCCGTAGCAACCAGTAGCCAGTGTATTTTGTTATAGTGGCTGCTACATAGCTGGTTTTCATTTTTTTTAAAATTCTTTTGCCATAGCAATCCATAACCAGTGTATTTTGTCATAATGGCTGCCACGTAGCTGGTTTTCAATTTTTTTTTTATTCTTTTGCCATAACAACCCAGAGCCAGTGTATTTTGTCATAATTGCTGCTATGTAGCTGGTTTTCATCAAAATTTTTTATTCTTTCCCTCCCACCTCCATGATACACTTGAAATTGCCGTTTCACTTGTGGATTTATTTTTCTTAGATTGATCTCAAATTGTTTATTTTATTTATTTATTTTTTAATTTTGGGGGATTTTTTTAAAAAGTTTTTTTTTTTTTTTATAAAAATTTTCCTCCAAGTGGCCAACCAAATTGCATCCTAATGCATTCTAACTTGTAGATATATGTTTCCAATAGATCAAAACAAGTGGTTTGAGCTTTTTTTTATAATTTTTTTGTTATTTATTTTGGAGTTTTATTTATTTATTTTTTTAAGTGAACTTTTCTCAAAATGGGGCCAATCAAATCACATCCAAATGCATTCTAACTTGTAGATCTATGTTTTCCAATTCTCAACGAACATACATTAGTCCATTGATGAAAGATGTTTTGTCATTTGTGTCCGAACTTCACACTTAATGTAAACATTACTTTATACTTCTTGTGTTCTATGCAGCTGTCCTAATTGCTTATTTTTGAGTTTAGGATATAGAAATGCATATAGTGATGAAATTTTGCTGACATTGTTTGATTAGTAGCATTTTATTAGTTTCCAACTTAATATGGATGACCAACATAAACATATGTGGACAAATTAATCAATATTGTTATTTTATAATCATATAGCGATACAAGTTCTCTATTCAATGAGGGGTCTATAGCAATGAGATGTCCTCTATGGCCTCATATCTTGTTTACTAATGAAAAAGATTAAATTCTACTGTCCTCTACGGCCCCATATCTTGACTGTTTCTGTTTAATGTGCCGTCTTTGTAGTTTTGGGGTTGTGGCCCATGGGTCTGGGAATCCTGTCTAGCTCCTAATGGCACTAGGTCAAATGGTTGGAAGGACATGTGAAAAAGTAGAGACATTTCCTTTGAGGTTCTATGATGCCCAGATACGGCATGGCTACGATAGGGACATAGCATGGATAAAAAGTGAAGTATCGGATACGATACGACACGATAAGTTGCCCGTTTTGAAGTATCCGTGTATCATAGACGGCAGGACACACCATAGACACGACAGGGATACGGATTTTACACACAAAAAGTGAAGTATCGGATACGATATGACACGATATGTTGCCCATTTTGAAGTATCCGTGCATCATAGTTGAGGTTGATCAGGGATTACCAAATGGCTTCTGGATTTGGGATCATGTTAGATAACATTGATGCTCAACCCTCTTGGCTCTTTAGGGTTGCATGCCTGAATAATTCCACACTAGGAGAAAGATGAAGTTTGGGGAAACAGTAAGTGGTGTATGGTTTTCAGAAGTGACTTTCAATTTTGAAAAACTTATGTTTTTGGAGTTCATGTGTGAATTGGACCAAGTAGCCGTATATCAAAATATTGTTTACAGAAGGTTTGGAAGATGGTTAGCAGTAGAGGATTTTACTTGTTAGTTCGTCTCAAGAATATAACCGCTTATAGGGATGGGGCTCCCAGGTGAGGCATTGTTGTAGCCCTGCAGTCAGTTTGTGTTGGCCCTTGGTCCATAGTGAGTGTTAAAATCTCTAAACAAAGAAGCGATAAGTGAAAAATTAAAAAAACAAACCCATATACGTCTGGATTTGACTGGTTTCATTTCTTAATAATGAATCAAAGTATGATTTTCTTGAGGACCTGCGTATCGGTTTCCTTTATTCCATTTGTTTACCTTTTTTAAATAGTTAATAGTTTGTTTTAAAAAACTAGTGAAGATTGATAAAGAATCAATCATTTAAAATTTAAAATTTGAACTGGTAAACTGACAAAAGAAAATAGAAATTGATGAAAACAAGATGCACAGCACATAACTCATGAGTCATGAGTCATGACATAACCACATAATGGTTATGGTCAATTCAAATTAAAAGTTTAGTAAATTCGCTGTGGTCATTTGAATAGTCAGTCATTGTTTAATAAATCAACTATCGAAATAAGATTACTTGAAAATCAAATCTTCTTTTCCTGTGTTGGCCTGTCAAATCTCCATGAGTACGCCATGACCACTCATGAGCCATCATTGAACTTAATAACCATTTGGAGAATCTACCAGCCTGAATATCGTCATCCTCGTGATTTTTTCTCTCCTTTGGCCCTAATCCATTCCGAAAGATGAAGTTGGAGCACCGATAAAAAAAAGAAGAAGGTGAAGTTGGAGAAATCCCTTACTTTTACCGTGTAGACTGTGTAGTTGTTATCCGACAATCAATAACCAAGGTAGTTGCTGTCGCTCTTGCTTTTGCCACTCGCCAGTGCTCCCAATAAGTTAGTGGTCCTATTTTTGCCCGTTGATAGCCATGTCCCTGGGCCATATGACTCGTACCCTATATATCCGTACATATTTGAATGGTCATATCATCGAAATTGCCATATGAAATCTACCATTGTTGCTGTATGACTTGCATTCCAAATTCGATGAGCCTTGACTTCGATAGCTCAGGCTGGTCTTCAATAGGTCCACAAGTTGGCCCATTTGATCGCCCTTAAACTGGGGTTACATAGGTCCATGGGCTGGTCCACAACCTTGGCTCGGTCCATTACTCGCCAGGGAGGTGGTGCCTTGCCATCCTTGTTATAGTTCCTCTCATCTGAACCATCAAAAGTCTTTCCTTACACTATCCTTCGTGATCCCAAGCAAATTAATGTTCAGGCCTATCGATCTTCTGCTAATCTGAGTTTTTTGAGCACTCTACTATGTTGATCTTCGCATTGTTTTGTTCAAGCCTAGATCCACCTGGATCAGTCTTGCAAAAAATTGGACATTCTAGTCTTATCCTTGAAGGCTAAAAAGAATGTAAAATTTCATTTTAGAACTTGATGGGAAGAAGAGAGACGACCACATATGGGGTGGGGCAGATGCATGTTGCTCAATGAGCCTGTAAATGCGATTTATGTAGCACAACACTTACGGGTATGGACGAAAATCACAGTATCGGCTGACCCTAAAATCCAATCCTGTCGCAGTTGTTGCAGTGTGATTGTTTTTTACCCCAAAATAATTTGAGAAAAACCCCAAAAGCCAAAATATCATAAGCTGCAAGAAAACAATATGTTTTTCCCATTAGCAACAAGTATAAATTAAAATATTGGTGCCCCTAAGTCATAACATCCTATATCGCTGTTAAATGTTTAACTGTTAAATATGTTAACTTTTTAGTGTTTAATTTCATTTGCCATCTTTATATTTATAAATACATCAATGCAGCCCTTTTCCAAATCCAAACCATTCAGAATAATAAATAATAAAGGCCCTCCTCTTATATGGTCTTCTTAATATTTTATTCTTAATAAAGGCCCTCCTCTGAATTGATTATTCTGGAACACTCTCTTTTTCTTAATATTTTATTAGTATATAAGTAAAATTTGTGAAAAACTTAGTCCCAATGCTTATTTGAATAAAGTTTGTTAGAGGACCATCCAAGAAGGGGCATTTTGAGCAGTATACATCTATCTTATGTGGGCCAGTTAGCTGAGTGCATTTAATTAAAAAAAGTACAAATTTTTAGAAAATTGTGTATGCTTCATAGTGGGCCCATCTATTTTCTATTAAAATGTAGGATCCATAGGTCTAGAATGCAGGCCCCATTGTGCCCATGAATTTTGAATGTAGGCCTAGCTGGGAGTGGGGCATTTGCCAACATAGTCCAAGTCCTAATGTAGCAAAAAGGGACAAATCCCTTTAAAATGGGATATTCCTTAAATTGGGTGAAATCAAATTCCTTTCTCAGCTTTGGTGCTTCCAAAGTGGGATAGGCCAAAAGAGGAAAGGGAAAAAAAAAAAAAAAGAACACCCCGAGAGGGAAGAAAAGAAGAGGGAGAGGAAGAGAAGAGCAGAAGGAGAGCATAAGCCATGGCAGGAGCACTGCACAGGAACGTACGCTTCCTTCCTTTTATCTCTTGGCTCCCTTTTATCTCTTCGTCTCTCTTTCTATGTTTTACCCTAAGAACTGTTACAAAAAACGTATTGGCCGATACCAATATTTGTCCGATATTTATTGATATGATTGTAATATTTTACTGTGCTGAGACTGAGACCGATATGCAATAAAATATCAGTTCTGTCATGGCTGATACCGGTACATATCAGCCGATAATTTGCATTTTAAAGTTATTGTTTTTGGCCATAATTTCTTTTACTAAAAGCTGAAAGAATTTGTCTCCCTATAAAAAGAAACGGATTTTTTTTGAAAATAAAATAAAAAAAATATAAACAGCGTTTCACTGCCCTTGTATTTCTCAATTATCTATCACCTTTTATTTTGTCCTTGGAAATTGGAATGTAGGTTGTTAATTGCCTTTTGGTTTTTGTTCTTTGTTGCTATTGGTGGCAAAGTGAATGGATAGTATTTTTTTGATACGGCGTTTAATTTCTTTCGGAAAGGTATGATATGACATGTTTCAACTTTGATTTGATTAATTAATTATACTGTTATTGTATGTACTATGCTCTAGAGTTTATTTATTTATTTTTGAAATGGAGTTTATTTGTTTATGTATTGAGATGGATACAGTTTATTTATTTGGATCACACTAGTGTTTATATACTTTATGCATTCATAGATGCAATTTTTTTATATTGAAAAATTTTAAACTCTTTTTTAAAATTTTTTTTTAACTCATTGGTTGGCAAAAATTCATTTGCTTAGATTATTGTTGAAATATCTTTTGGATGTATAGATTGGCATGGTTGCCTCTTGACATGTGGGTGCTATAATTGTTGTAGGAACTCCTTACACCCAGCAGTCCTACAAAGTGAGCGAATCATTTCCTTTCAAGTGGATAAATAAAAAATGGAAAGAAGGTTTCCATGTTACGTCAATGACCACTGCTGGCAGCCGCTGGGGCGTTGTAATGTCTAGGAACTCTGGTTTTTCTGACCAGGTAATGATCCCATCCATTTACGAGGGAAGCTTAATCCAATCACACAATTTACTGCATGTACTCTAGCTCTGCTCATAAGCAATTTCTCCGATCCTCAGTAAAACTTTAATTCGTTTTCAATTTTTTCCTCAAATGTTGAAAGAAGTACGAACTGTAAATACCCAACTGGGTGTTGGCTTGGTGGTTTGGACACTGGGTTTGCTCCCCAGAGGTCTTGGCATCGATTTCCCCATGCGTTACCGTCCCCCGTCTGTGTGGGTGCGGGCATGGGGCCCAGGGATTAGTCCCTCCTAAGGTGGGGATACCCTGAGATACCATAAAAAAGAGAGTATGAACTGTAATTGTGACTGGACAATGCTGCTGCTTTTAATTTGCTCACTGATAGAATTGTTAATGATGCTGATAAAGATATGGATAATGAATCAGTATCGGGATTGGGAGCACAACCCATCCTTTTGAAACCCAGGAGGCAATACATTCTATTCATATTTAAATTATGGCTTTCGTTACAAAAAGTTCTCAAGATGCTCACGACTTAAGAGTTAAGACTTCAGAGAACTGTTAAGTCATTTTGAAAGGTCTGGTGTCCTTTTCAGTGGCGAGCACACCACGTCATACTCAATTTTCTTTTGAGAGACAATGAACCTTAATTTGTAGTAAAGATTAAAAGATACGACAATCTAAGGTCCATGAAGAGATGGACGTTAGGTCAATGGGATAATATCTGGGTAAGGAAATGAGCAAATTCTACACCAAATATTTCACGATGGGAACTCCCATGAGTAATTTACAAAATATATTTGTATCTTCTTGTAATAACATTTTATGGTCTTTATCTTTCATATCATTGCTGTCAATTGGTTACTCAATCGACCAATATATAAATTCATTGTACCAAATATAATTACTGTTCCCACTTCCACTAAGAGCTTCCCATGTTGATTCTGCTATTTTATGGGCCTTGTTTCTAATGCAGGTTGTCGAGCTAGATTTTCTTTACCCAAGCGAAGGAATACACCGGCGGTGGGAAAGTGGTTACAGGATAACCTCCACTGCTGCTACACCAGATCAAGCCGCTTTCATCCTGAGCATACCAAAGCGCAAAGTGATGGATGAAACACAAGAAACTCTTCGCACCTCTGCCTTTCCAAGCACCCATGTGAAGGTATGCTCATCTGAAGTGGTCAAAACAAATTATTGCGTTCTTTTCATCTCTCAACAAGACAAAAACACAATTACAACCCAAATCTGAATGGACTTTACTTCCCTAATGAATCTCCACAGTTACTGCAAAATGAGTTTTTGGGAGTTTATTGACGTTCTACATAACCTAACGCCTGCACAAACACATTTTGGATATTGCTTATTTCTGACTGCTGCTTTGTCACTGTGGTCTTAGTCTTTTCTTGTTAAGCTAATCATTGCAATTTTTTTAGTTATTCTTAACAACATTCTATTAACAAAAGTACGGATATATTATTGGAGCCTGTGGCACAGTTCAATGGTGCTCACTATTTCAACCTTGAGGTTGTTGTAAGTTTTAGTCATTTTTTTTTTATCAGTGTGGTTTCAAGATATTATCAATCAAGAAATAAAAAAAGTGAGAATATAGCAAGTATTATTGGCAACAGGGTGGATTGGTTCTTGGCACCAAGAGGTCCAAGACTTGAAAAAGCCTTTGCCCATGTGCAAAAGTGGATATCCGGGGCTGTTTTATTAACATAATCAAACACAACCGGAGTCCCTCATGGAGTTATTTCTAGGAGGGGTTGGTTTGCCCTCATATTTGGGAACAATGTCATGGAATTCATGATGTTGATGTGACAAAAGTTTTACGCTGGCTGTCAGCCTGATCCAGCCCTCATTTATCCGGGCTTGTGACAGGCAGTAAAGTGCACTATGGTGATGGTGACGCAAAGTCTAAAGCAGGCAATGACCTACAACAAGTTGGGAACAGGAGAAGGGCAAAATGATAGTTATAAGCTTGCAAGAATGAGAAAGGGAAAAGTAAGGACTTAGATCATGTCAGATGTACAAAGAGCAACAACCAAAAGGTTTTAGTGATGGACAATGATATTTTAAAAAGGTACAAAGAATATTTAAACAAATTTTTAAATGAAGATTCTGTAAGAGGCTTAGGAACAAGAGTGGGTACTTCATTAGTAGGTCTATAAAGAGCAACAACCAAAAGGCTTTAGTGACGGACAATGATATTTTAGAAAGGTACAAAGAATATTTTAACAAAATTTTAAATGACGGTTCTGTAAGATGGCTTTGGAACGAGAGCGGGTACTTTGTTAGTAGGTCATACCTTCTACTGTGGCATTAGGATAATAGAACTGAAAAATGTATTGGCAAGAATGAGGACATCGAAGGCTACGGGGTTAGATGGCATTCTGACTGAGTCTTGTAAATGCTTAGGATAAAGTGGATGAGTTTTGTTAACTATGCTCTTCAATACGATATTAAAGAGAAAGAAAATGCTGGTTGAATAGAGAAAGACGTATTGCAGTGCCTAATTCAAGAACAAAGGAGATGTACAGCGTTGCACCAATTATTATGGGATTAAACTTATGAGACACACTCACACACAATGTGTAGGAGTAATGGAGCAAGAATACAGACAAAAGCCAAGATATCCGAAAATCAATTTGGTTTCATGCTAGGGTGATTAACTTTGGAAGCTATCTCCTTGCTTAGACATTTAAGGAAAAAGTATCAAGAGAAGATGCAAAATCTTCATATGGTCTTCATCGATCTAGAAAAAGCCTACAACTTGGTCCCTTATATATTTGATTTGGTGGATTTTAGATCAGAGAGTCTCAAGAGGTTATACTGACATCATGAAAGACATACATGTATTAGGGATCAACAACTCGTTCAAGAACTACCTGCGATGGAAAAGATAAGTGAGTTTTTCAGCAAATATAGGCTCGCATTATAGGTCAGCATTAAGCTCTCATTTCTTTGCAATGATTATGGACGAGTTCACATTCAATAGGAGGTACCTTAGTGTATGTTGTTTGCAGATGATATAGTGTTGGTCGACAAATTGAGAGATGGTGTAAGTGTGAAACTTGAGAGATGGTGGGAGAGTTAAGAATTAAAGGGCTTAAAAATGATTCGTACAAAGACAAAATATATGAATTGCAAGTGGGAATGTGCTCAGAGGTATTAGTAAGAGCCTTGGGTCAAATTTGCATGATATTTTCACTTTTGGACCTTTGGACATGCATAATCTAGTTTCCACCCCTGTATGGTGTTAAAGGTCCTTTCATGACCTATCTTTGCCCAAAGAACGAGAACTGTCTGGTCAAAGGGTGTACTGTTTTGAGGGCCTCAAAGTTGTCGGAATTCTAGCAGTTATCATATAAAGTTGGGTTTTTGATACAGCGTAGACCTCATGGCCACGTGTAGGGCCTACTTAGATTTAGGATATTTTATTAACTAATTATAGGTTATTAGTTTCTGATTTTATTTAAAGAATTTTATTTAGGATTAGATTTCCAATTTATTTAGTTTCCTAGTTTAATTAGGTTCTTAGGGCTTAAGTCTTCTTTTACTATTTATATGGCACTGTACAAGATTATTTTTAGAGTTGATTAATGAAATTGGGTTTTCCCATTGAGATGTGTCCTCGTTTATTGTCTCTTCGGAGATTGATTGTGTCTTAGGACACGTGCTTGGCCACCCATTGTGCTTTTAGCACTTCCCACGCAAGCCCTAACCCTAGGCCTGCATCAATTGGTATCAGAGCCGAACGATCATCATGATTAATCGGCATTGGTTACCCCTATCCGTCCATCCCATCCTCACCCATCCCCATCGTCAATCAGGATCACCATATCCCGTCTATCCCGTTCATCTTCCATCACCTACATTCTTTTCCCACGTCACCCTCCCACTGCCAGAAACCTATCTAGCCCTAGCTGCTGCCCAAAATTCATCTCAACCCATTCGCCAATCCACTATTGTCTTTCCTGCCACCTCCCTACCAATTTGTGAAAAAAAAAAAAAAAAAATTCCTCATCCAGAATCCCAAACCCGACCCCAGACCCACTCGTCTGTCACCATCTCCATCTCCAACCCTTTCCCAGTCCACCCAATAGCCGAAACCCCCCTTTTAGCCAATACCGGAGCCTCTGAAAAAAAAAAAAGGTCCGTCATCTTTGACCCCATTCCCAGGTCCCCTTATTGAGACCACGGCCCTCCATCCCAGAATCAGATCCCATCCCACCCGCGTCATCCATGCAACAGAAAAAAAAAAAAAAAAAACTGCCGTAACTCCAGAAAACCCATCACCAGCACTGCCTCCAACCAAAATCACCACAGCAACCCAAAAAAGAAAAGGAGAGAGAAGCAGCAGCAGAGAAAGGAGTTGAAAAAGAAAGAAGAGAGAAAGAAAGGTGTATCGTGCACCGTAGTCGCCAGCCGTCCCAGCTGTCGCCACCAACAGCCCCGCTGTCGTCTCTTTCTCACGTTGCCAGCGAAGAGAGAGGCTCTCTGTTTTTTTTTTTTTCTCTCCTTTCGCCGGCAATCAACATGAGATTCAAGTCTCATTTTTTCCCTTTTGACACAGAATCAAGAGTAAGGAGAGAGACCGAGTCTCCCACGTGTCCGATTGGGTCTACAAATATCCAGTGTCCATTACTCTGTGGGCCTACATCAATTGGGCCTCGTTTCTAGATCTGAGTTAGTTTGGGTCGAGTCAAGTCTACATTTTGAAGGATCCAAGTCTGTTTGAAGCCTAGTAAAGTTGTCCTGACATCATCTTTGCATCAGCACAACTGATCAACAACAGATTTGACCCGATCAACTGTTGAGATTTCTTTTTACGATATCCAGCACATCCACCGTCCGATTTCAGATCCGTTTTCGCTGTTGTCATCGTGAAGAGCAGATCTACAATTAAGGTCAATCCACTTTCAAGTCAAGATGAAATTCCATATCAGTAGATTTTACAATAATCTTCAAAGACTCAAATATGTGACTAAATATGGAATCTAGCATGTTGAGAATGAAGTCTATTTTTGGTCCTTTATTGATTTGAGACAAGGAGAATTTTTTGTTCTTGACTATGGTGACATGTTTGCCTGGCTCCAAGACAAGTGTGGATTAGGAGATGATGAAGAACATGATTTCATTAGTTTTGTAAGAGGCTTGAGACCGGACAAAGTGGAGAGAATGTGTGACTGCAAGACCATTCATGAGGCATATTGGGAAGCAATTCGTGTGGAGCGGATGCTTAAACGGTCTCATATAGTGGAAGTTACTCCTAAGGAACCAGTGCTAGCGGATATGCAAACCGATCAGCCCGAGTTAGACACAGAAGATTCTACATCTACGGTTGGCCTTGAAATTTCTCCTATGAGTACAAATAATCCCCAAGTGATGAAGAGCAAGTTGTTGATACTCCCCACATAAGCTCTCAAATTGATTTTGTCTTTATGGATCACCAATGGCAATCGGGAGATCAAGAACGGCTAGTCAGATATTGTGATTTGATGGTGTAGATTCTACAAGTAAATCATCTAACAGGTCGATTGCATATCAACACAAATTTCACCCATCAAAAGCAGTTTTTCATGGAGCTCTACACGGAAGTTGTAGATCGATGAATCATAAGTTCATTATATTGATCTTTGATCCAGGTCATGGATGAAAATATCTACGTAGCGGCTGATATATTGGCCACGCTACGGCCGATTTAGTGGCCGTCGCACCCGTAGCCGCTGCTACGTCCACTACGGGGCCGCTGAGGCCGCTACGGGGTGAGAAAAATTCCTGATTTTTATATTTTTTTTAAAATGCATAATAAGATTTATTTCTTTTGTTCTTCTCTCTAAATAGCATTTTTACACAATTTTTCTATCTTTTTACGTTTAAAAGAACACCAAAAAACACATGATTTTGCCGTTGATACAGAGAGTTCTTCTCCTCCTTCTCTAAGTACATCCTATTAGACACCCCCTTTGGTAGATGTATTTTTTTTTCTCTAGGTACTCTTTAAGTCTTGACTTCATGACATAGTTTTTTCTTTTATGAGGCTTTCATTAGTTTTTAAGTTAGCATAACTAAGCAACATGAACACATGTGAAAAAAATGATCATTACTATTATTTTCTATTTATATTATACAGCGATACAGGGCCTCATACAATGAGGGGACCGCTACGCCCCCTTATCTTAGTTACTTTTGCAAAAAAAAAAAAAAAAAAAAAAAAAAATCTCATTTTCCAATATTCTAGATTTTCTATGATTTTTTCATTTTTTTTTGACGATTTTTCTAAATCGCACCGCTATGCTGCTACGTAGTGCCTACTACGTAGCATTTTGGTGGCGGGCCGCTACACCCGCCGCTATCGCTATTTTCATCCTTGATCCAAGTGGACATTTTCCGAACTCGAGGTCGAGTTCTTTTTTTCAAGTGGGGGAGAATGATGCAGCATAGACCTCATGGCCACATGTGTAGGGCCCACTTAGATTTATGATGTTTTTTTAACTAATTATAGGTTATTAGTTTCTGATTTTATTGAAAGAATTTTATTTAGGATTAGATTTCCAGTTTATTTAGTTTCTTAGTTTAATTAGGTTTCTTAGGGCTTAAGTCTTCTTTTACTTAGCGTAGACCTCATGGCCACGTGTAGTGCCCACTTAGATTTAGGATGTTTTATTAACTAATTATAGGTTATTAGTTTCTGATTTTATTTAAAGAATTTTATTTAGGATTAGATTTCCAATTTATTTAGTTTCTTAGTTTAATTAGGTTTCTTAGGGCTTAGGCATTGTACAAGATTATTTTTAGAGTTGATTAATGAAATTGGGTTTTCCCATTGAGGTGCGTCCTCGTTTATTGTCTCTTCGGAGATTGATTGTGTCTTAGGACGTGCTTGGGCACCCATTGTGCTTTTAGCACTTCCCACGCAAGCCCTAACCCTAGGCTTGCATAACCTATGTGCCAATTTTGTATGATCACTCCAAGGGCCTATAAAACTTAGATGAATGTCAAATTTGGATGAGTACTAATTCAAGTTGTTTTTGGGGTTGAGGTTAATGGGTTAGGAGGTTCAGATTGATCGTGGGGTGGGCCAGGAAGACCTCACAGGCCGGGTTGTTTCACGGTTAGGGACGACCTACCTAACCTGAAAAGATTCTGCATCTATCTTGTGCAGTATAAGCCATGCATTTTTTTAAGATGCCTAAAGGACTATTGGATCTTGTGTGATTTGCCACTGCCTGAGATGAATTTTCAAAACCCTTTTATTTCCTTTCGTTCAAAACCCCTTGTGTTTCCTTTCATTCCAAATCTCCCACATGATAATAGAAAAGGGGAGAAGTGCACACATTAGGTTGTCCAATATTTGTCGTGGTACTGGCAGACACTGGGCACATTGTGACGTGAAATAAGAAAACTGGGAGGTGCTGCAAATCCCTCATTTGATTTAAGTTATTTTGTTTATTGTTTATATTTTCATGTCCCTACCAAACTATTCGTAAATCCCTCATTTGGTTAAAATTATTCTGTTTACGGTTTTATATTTTTATGTGCCAACCAAACTATAGTATAATACTAGCCTGAGCCCGGAAGTCTAAAAACCCATGTTTTTGATGCAAGCTGCAGTTGAAAAGATGGACCTGGTGGAATTCAATATCCATGCAAGTCTGCTCTAGCGAATGTTCTTGAGCTTATTCCTATGCATAGAGAGGACATGGTCCTACGATGGGACTGGTCATAGGATAGTTGGGTGCTGTGTTGCATGAGTGCCAGTGTATCAGAATCTGATACCATCATGGGGATATTCTGTAGAAAAATCAGACAAAGTGGTCTGTGGATTTGGCACAATTTTTAAGGTAATTTAAGTATGTCTATTTAAATTGAAATAATATGAAAGAGTAACACCAACAAAAGATAATGAGCAAATATGAATTAGGTGATAAACACACTGACATCTAATAAAATATCAAATGACAATAAAAGAAAGGAGAAAAAGGGAAAGAAGTATGTCAATTATAATAATTGATTTTTAAAATTTCTAGGAGTCCAATGTGTCATGTAGAATCAGACACAATAATTCATGTTAATGTGTGATATATTACTCATTTCAGAACTCATCTGTCTAATCATCTTAACCAATAGTGGTTCAATGGGGAGGGCTTCAGCTTAGCAGTACCTTATCACCACACACACACATGCACCCCACCGATACAGACAAGCAGTTCCATGAATGTCTGTTTGTAACCATTAACATGAACAGTCGAACATGACTGGGAAGCAAGTTTGCTTAGATGAAGCAATTAGTGTAGGGATGTAAATGGCTCGGTTTTGGGTAGGAAACATATTTGACCTGGTACCGGAACTATTTCTAAATGATGGTTCCAATTTTGGATATGGTTTTGACTTGAAACCTGTTTTGTTGGTTCCAGACCCAGTTTTGATGAGAGGACCCGAATCCGGTTCTGACTAGAGGGCTGGAGTCTAGTTCCAAAACCGGTTCCGACTTCTTTTTCATTTTATTTTATTTTATTTTTTGCTTGAAGTATCGATGTCATTCAGCTTAGAAATGTGCGTCAATTCTGCTACCTCAAGACTAAACATAAAAATGACCTATGATGCTCAGATACGGGTACAAGTATGGACACAAATGTGAGGATTGTTGGTAGTTGGTAAGACTCTGCACTTTTTAAAAATCTAGGTCATAGAACGGATATGGGCGTCCGAAAATTTTTCTCAGATGAAGCAATTTGTGTAGGGATGTAAACGGCTTAGTTTTGGGTCGGAAACATATTTGACTCGGTACCGGAACTATTTCTAAATGATGGTTCCGATTTGACTTGGAACCTGTTTTGTTGGTTCCGGACGCAATTTTGATAAGAGGACCTGAACCCGGTTCTGACTAGAGGACTGGAATCTAATTCCAAAACTGGTTCTGACTTATTTTTCATTTTTCATTTTTTTTGCTTGAAGTAAGGATGTCATTCAACTTAGAAATGTGCATCAATTCTACGACCTCCAAGACTAAACATAAAAATGACCTATGATACTCTCAGATACTGGTACAAGTATGGACACAGATGCAGGGATGGTTGGTATGACTCCGCACTTTTGAAAATCTACCTCATGGAATGGATAAGGGTGTCCAAAAAATTTCTTGTTAAATCACTTTTGAACTAATGAAACTATCATGGTTTACATTCCTTTCTAACAATTTTTATGTTGACAAGTAAACAAATTAAAAGAATTAGTATGAAATAATGGACTTGGTAAGTAGGACATGATAAAGTTGTACCCTAGAAGTATTGGTGCGGTATCGGTATCAATACAAGTGCTGTATCGGTCTGATATGGATACATGGGGCTTATACAAGTATCTTGGTAGCATAGAAAATGACCAACTAAAGTTGATTTTGAGCTACAATTTACAACATGAAAGACTCATATTGTGGGTACCGGGTCAACGGGGTATGGCTCCGAAACTAGGCCTGTTTTGTCAATTAGAACCTAAATTGGGTTCTGGACCCGGACCTGTTTAAGAATCATAACCTGAAACAGGTTCCAAATCTGCTTTTTTACAGGTTGGGACCACCGGATAATCGGAGTATCAGACACCTTTTTACATCTCTAAATTTTTGATGTATTTTTATGGCCTTTGTCATTTTCACTGCCAAATGCTTTGACGTTCCTGAGAAGGCCCTTAGATTGCTCTGTCTAAAGTCATGCTCTGTGCAGCATGGGGATTTGGAAATATAGGATATTAAGTAAATTCTTGCATGTATATCTGAAGCGGTTATATTACATACACATGAAAATCTTCTGCTGAGAGGTGCCTCATGGAAATATGTGGTTGGTAATTGTTTATAGGCCCCTGATGGGGCCCCTTTTTTTTTTTTTTTTTCAATCCAACCTGAAACTCACTACATCCTTGAATTGAGTCTTCCCAGTTTGACACTCATTGGACCTATACTTTCCATATTGAATTTCAAAAAAAATAAAACTAAATAAATCTGACATAACGATCTGGGCTGGGTAAAACTTAGAGGATCTTAAATCCAAGGGTTGTAGGACACTTTTCCATCACCCTATTATTCTCTCATGATTGGCATACATCCAAGTGGGCCACGTGATACAGTGAAAAGGTTCCTCTTTTAAGAAGGTTTGTAGGCTGTCTATTTGTACCCTTATTTTATGTTATTAAGGCATCTCTTGAACACATTAACACGTGGTTATCTCATTATCGTTACCTCGCAGAGAAACATGAGAGGGTACTCTTGGCAGAAGGTTACATAGGCTATTATATATTTGAACCTATCTTATATGTTACTAATGCATCTGTTGAACACGTGAACGGGTGGTTATAAGGTTAGCTAAGTGCTTTATAAGTCTACTCCTTGTAAGTGCATGTAGTATTCGGGATAATATTGAAAACACACGAGTTTTTTTGCTTGGTGTTTCTTCAAAATTTAGATTTGCTATTGGTTACTACCCGGGTAGTGATATATTGTTTTGCTGCCTTCAGTAACTAGAAAGTAGAAACATGTTATATTTGGAGATAAGCTCAAGTATGTAATTTGTTTCTCATAGTTCTAAATGATTTTTTGCAGGAAAAATGGTCCAAAAATCTCTACATTGCTTCAATATGCTATGGTCGGACCGTTTGTTGATGATTTTGTTGTGGCGCACATTTGGAGATAACTGAAAATAAATCAGAAGGTATTCAATTTTTGGAAAGCTAAGAGAGCTTTGTTCCTGGACCTTTTTTTTTTGTATTGTGTGTAAGTTTGGGTCTTGTCATTGGGTAACCTAGCCCTATGTGAAGGAAAGAATCCCGGCCTCCCTTTACATTCCTGTAAAAAAGAAAAAAAGATTGCTGAATCTTTAATCTAACTTGAAAGAGAAAACAGAGCTGGTGGTTTACAAATTGTTTAAAAATTCGATTTATAAATGTAGTCACCCACCAATTGAAAGCCAAATTATATCTCCTTATTTGTGTGAGTTCTTATATTAGTTAAACATGAAATAAATATGCAGTTGATTGTGTTGTAGTGTGGCAATCAGTAATTTGGTAAATCTTATTCAGCATGGTAGTTGATATAAAACTTCATACATGCTCATGCGGACATAGTCCCAGCTGCTTGAATTGACGATTTGATTGTGGTAAATTACTTAATGATCCACTTACTAGTTAGGCTGCAGCAGTGCTCTGATTTGTATAGTCACCAACTTGTTTTATTTATCAATAACAATACAAAGTTACAACCATGCCTTAAATAATGCCATACCAAGATGAAAAGAACCTCACTAGCTCTAGCAAAAGCCATCTGTTGTGACTTTTCAGCAACTCCATGATTATTTATCATCCTATAAGATTTGTTTGTGAGAAACCAGTTGTCTATCGTACACTGCCGGTTG